>CM073607.1:11180000-12380000 GCA_037074985.1 Solanum bulbocastanum
CTAATATTTGAGTTGAGTATCTTATTCTTGAGTTTAGTTTAGTTGAGTAAGTTGAGAATATGTAAGTATGTTTCCTTTTCCATAAGTTCAAGCTTATGTTTATGCTTTAGAATTTCCCTTCCATTCTCGTACATTCCATGCACTGAGCCATTTGGCCTGCATCGTTTCATGATGCAGATATAGGTATTCAAGATCATCAATCGGAGCTTTGTTGATACCACTTGCAGTTCCAGTTAGCTATGGTGAGCCCTCTTGCTTCTGGATGATCTCATTTACTTTTCAGTTTCATCAGGATGTGGTGGCTCTTGTCCCGACTTCCATCATTGTCATGTAGAGGCTTCATAGATAAACAGTAAAGTTTGAATAGTTTGTTTCATTTATTTTGTTAAATATTTTAAAGACTTGAGTTACCTATTTCTGGCGAGTTGAATATATTATTTTATTCAGAGTTAATCTTTTGAGTTAAAGATTTTGTAATTGACTCCAATGAATTTTATTCAGTTTTAAGCTTTGTATGCTTGAGTTAGTCTTCTGCTTGTTCTCGAGTGTCGGTCACGTCCAGGGTGTAGGCTCGGGTCGTGACACTTCTGCTCCTCCTCTTACTCTCATTCTCCTCCTCCTCCTCTTTTTTCTATTCCTCCTCCAACTTCTCCTTCTCTTCCTCCTTCTCCCACTCTCTTTCTTCTCCTCCTCTTCTTCCTCCTTCTATTCCTCTTCCTCCTCCTCCTCCTTCTCCACCGTGTCCTCCTTCTCTTCCTTCTCCTTCGTGTCCTCCTTCTCTTCCTACTCTTACTACTCTTTCTCCTTCTTATTCTTCTCCTTCTCCTTTTCCTCCTTCTACTCCTGCTTCTTCTTCTTCTTCTCCTTCTTATCCTTCTCCTTCTCCTTCTTCGTCTTTCTCTTTGTCTTCCTCCTTTTATTCTTTGTCTTCCTCCTCTTATTCTTCTTCTTCTTCCTCTTATTCTTCTTCTTCTTCCTCCTCATCTTCATCTTCCTCTTTCTCTTCTTCCTCCTTCTCCTCATCTTCCTCCTCATCCTCTTCCTCTTATTCTTCTTCTTCTTCCTCCTTATCTTCCTCTTCCTCTTTCTCTTCTTCCTCCTCATCCTCTTCCTCTTCTTCTTCTTCTTCTTCTTCTTCCTCTTCCTTCTCATCTTCGTATTCATCTTTTTTTTCTTCTTCGTCTTATTCTCCCTCTTCTTCTTCTTCTTCTTCTTCTTCGTCTTATTCTCCCTCTTCTTCTTCTTCTTCGTCTTCTTCGTCTTCTTTTTATCTTCTCTTTCCCCGTCTTCCTCTTTTTTGTCTTCTTATTCTTGTTCATCTTCATATTCTTCTTCTTCCTCATCTTCATCTTCTCCTTCTTCTTCGTCTTCTTCTTCCTCGTCTTTATATTTTCTTTGTTCTTCATTTTCTTCCTCTTATTCTTCTTCCTCTTCCTCCTCTTGTTCTTGTTCTTTTTCTTCCTCTTATTCTTCTTCTTCTTCTCGTTTCTCTTCTTCTTCCTCTTCTTTCTCTTTCTCTTCCTCTTCTTCTTCTTCCTCTCCCTCTTCTTTTTCCTTTTATTCTTCTTCTTCTCGTTCCTCTTCTTTCTCTTCCCCTTATTCCTCTTCTTTCTCTTTCCCTTATTCATCTTCTTCTTCCTCTTCCTCCTCTTCTTCTTCCTTTTCCTCCTTATGTTCTTCTTTCTTCTCTTCTTTTTCATTCTCTTCTTCTTCCTCCTCTTCATCTTCTTCGTCCCCCTCTTCCTCTTCTTCTTCTTCTTCCTCATCTTCCTCATTTTCTTCCTCTTCTTCCTCCTTTTCTTTCTCGTCTTCTTCCTTTATTCTTATTCTTCTTCCTCTTCCTCTTTCTTCTTCCTTTTATTCTTCTTTCTCGTCTACTTCCTCATTTTCTTCCTCTTCTTCCTCCTCTTCTTTCTCATCTTGTTCCTTTTATTCTTCTTCTTTTTCCTCTTCTTCTTCTTTCTCTTCCTCCTCCTCCTCGTCCCTATTTTAATGGGACAATCCTTGATTTTATTATTTTATTTTTGCTCATTTTTTTGTTTTTTCTTTTCAAAATTTTGATATTTAATTTTGTTAAAACAATCATGTTTGATTTTTTTGCCAGCTTAATATATTCTTGAAACTTTGGTAATGATTAAAGTGAGCAGGTTATACGGTCAAGATATTACATTGTGATCATTAATGTGAGTGAAATCATGAGATAATTTTTTAGCATAAGCAAAAAAAAAAAAGGTGATTTTTTGACTAGTGAATAAGTCTTGGCCTATAGAGTTATCCAATATGTGTGTCGGTAGAAGATGTCAATCTGGGTCGCCTGATTGAATACATATTTGTGGTTGAAAGACAAATCTTTTAAACCTCCTTGCCATATAATTAAAAAAATTATTCTTTTTTGTAATAAAGATAAACTCTTAATCACTTATACCTATCTCAATAGTTTATCTGGTACCTGCTATATTTCATTGATAAAAGTATAAAGTAACTTTGTCTACTGAACTCAATCTTAGAAACACAAACACAAAATACTTAATATTTTTCACCTTTATACTCTGGGCTCTTATGGTCCATTCATGTCACAATATAATTATTATAATTAAATCCACACTAATTTGCAGGATGGACGAATCATATCTTATCAATCAAACTATTATATGCCTAATTCTTTTAATATAATTATAAGCACTAATACATGAAATAAGAGTTTCAAAATTAGTAAATAAAAGAAAGTAAGGAATCTAACAACTATTACACTTTCCAAAATTTGCTAGTCACCATACAAGTACTTTAACAAACAATGTTGAAGAATAGGAAAAAACTAAACAAGTAAAATAATGTTTGAAGAAAATAGAAATCGAGAAGATCTATGTTAGCCTGGATAGAAGTAGCTCACCCTCATATAAAAAATATCATTTCGTTAGATATGAGGTCGCGTGAAAGATTCTGGATCACAATCTGCACCCAAAGAAACATACATGAATAGCATCAACACAAATACTATGTACTATTCGACATCATAGACAAACTCAAATTAGTAACTAATTTATTCTGTAAAGTATAACACCTAAAAAATTAGAAAGTCAAAAGAAAAGGGAATTTTAGGCATTGAGGCAGGTTCTATGAGTCTAACCTACATACTATAGGAATTCCTACGGACCGTAGGAAGGAAGTCGTAGGACTGGAGATAAGTTTTTAAAATTTCAAGTTTCTGAAGTTTGACTTACGAATAAACAGGGCGAACCGTAAGAGTTTTAATGAGCCATAGATGCCACTAGTAGGATGAAATCAAAGATTTGATTTAGGGTCTCTGTTCTATGGAAGGTTTTGATGGTTCGTGGTTGGTTCTACAGGTCGTAGGGTGTCCTCGTAGAATGATCCTAGACTTAGACATTTTTTGGAGTTTAACTTGAGTTCTATGGATGGGGTCTACGAACCGTAGACGGGAAGATGGACTGTAGGAAGGTCTAATGCGAAATGATTGAATTTTGGGTTTTTGAAGTTGGTTCCATGGTTGAACAAGATAGGGCGTAGGAATTCCTACGAGCCATAGGTCACAATTGTATGAACCATTCGATAATTATTTTTAGGGTATTTTGGTCTTTTTCTATTCATCTAATACCTATATTATATCGTTTTGACCCTATTTTAAGACCTATAACTATCCTCATACCCCCATAACTTCCCCAATTCTCTCATTCACTCAAACCCCTAAGTCTCATCCACATTCAACCCCTCCAACTCTCTCTCAAGGTCAAGAAGAATAAGATAGGGTATCCAAGTCAAGTCTCCTTTTCACCATTGCTTTTGGGCTTTGAATAACAAGATATGCAGAGTTTCATCAATGAGTTCCATTCAACCATTGAGCCCCAAGGTTTCTCAAATCACCAAGTTTAAATTCATCAAAATTGATTAGGTTTTGATTCAATTCTTTATGGGTTCAAATTATGTTGATTCAATTATTTGATTTTGATCTTATTATGATTGTTTTGACTTAGTTACATAGTTTCCAATTGTTTTCACATGAACCCATGCATTGCTCATGTTGACTATGAACCTTAGAAGACATGAATTTATGAAGAAACTATGAATGATGTTTTCATGAAATTATGCATGATTTATGAAAAGAATTTTTTTACGATCTAGGTTGCTCTACGATGAGCATCAATGAAATTGTAAAAGGATTTTTTCACATATTAAGAATCATGGTTTGGTGAAAGATTTTCTCAGATATGCCTGATTCAAGATTGAATGAGCTACTCTATGATATTTTAAGCCTGAATTAGTAACTTAATTGTGCTTTTCCATGCATGATGATATGCTTATGTTTATGACTATTCTGTTAGAATTTAACTTAGCACCAAGAGAACTTTGAGGTGGAAGCTCAAATAGGATAGTCTTTAGTAACAACCTCTAGTTTCAATTTACGTGCCCCAATAGGTTTGCCTTAAATGACCTAGCTTGTAACATGTTAAATTTTTTTCGAACAAAGACTTGAATTGTTCTTTGTAGTGAGTGAGATTTTACCAGGAATTAAAAATTTCTTAAGTGTTAAGGTCACTAGATGTAGCACCTTGAGTTTCAAGAAGAACTAAAGAGAGTTCATTCAAGTCATTCCTAAGTTCTTTTAAGTTTTGGGTCAATTTCAAACGACCATAACTCTTAGTACAAGATGACTTAGGTGGGCTACAAGATAGCTAATGAAAGGTGTTTGAATTATATTTCCAACGCTGTTAATTTTTCTAAGTTTCGAGGTCGAATGAGTGAGATATGCTCTTTTGAAGTCAGGCAGTCCAATTAAGAAAAGTTGTTCGAAAATAGTGAGGGGTATTTTGGTCTTTCCCTTATTCAATTAGATTTAATTCATTTTTAGCAAGGTTTTAAGGTTCTAATCCTATTAGGTTTAGTTTTAATCCTAATATACACCTCGAGTTTTAGTTGAGAGTTCAAGAAGAGAAAATAAGAGAAAATAGGAGAAAAGAGGAAAGGATCAAGGCGTTCGTCGAGGTTCTTGAGTTTTGTCGAGGATTTTCGCCATGGGTTTGATCCCTAAGAGGTATGTAAGCTTCCATAGTATTGGGTTCGTTATCCCACACGCCAATCATGAGTTTTTTTTTTTTGTGAATCTATCCATAAATATTGAGCAATTTAATTTCTTGATGAGTTCTTGATAAGTGTTCTTGAAGTTTTCTTATCGATTAAGTTTTGATGTAAGATTCTACTTGGGTCAACTTCAAACGATAATATGTCTTATAATATAAAGAGTTACATGAGCCATAACCTATCTAATTAAAGGTATTTGAATCTACTTTCCGACGCCACAAATTTCGCGTCAATCCAATTTCTGAGTAAAAAAGTTATGACTATTTTAGTAGCCTATACAATGCTGTTACGAATTAGCCGATGAGAAAATAATAAAAAGGGCTGTTTTTTTTTTTTTACATCCAAGAAAACCCTAAACGAATATCTTGACTAACGAAAGGCTCAAACCAATTAGATTTTTATCTTTTAATCCATCATTCTCTTCTCTCTCAAACCCTAAGACAAAACCCAAAGGAAAAATTAAAGTACAAGACTCCATTCAAGATTCTTTCAATTTTTTTCAAGATTCTTCTAAAAAATTTTAAGATTCTTCTTTAAGGTAAGTTTTTCTCCAAGAATTCTATTCTTTTCAACTCAAATTCCTCCATACAATTATTAATCACTAATGAAAATCATAATTCTTGGCCATAGAGATTTCAAGAAACTAATTCAAAAATCTCAAGAAAGGTTTTTCTTGATCGTATACCTTCAAGCTAGGGTTTGAAGGCTTCTAATCAAGTTCTTCTTCAAGATTTTGTCAAGATTCTTCAACAACCTTGTTCTTCCAGGTATGTAAGACTATCATAGTGTTGGACTAGTTCGTCCTCGCTCCCTACATCTACTTCAAATTAGTAAAAGAGAAATCTAGGATGCTACCCCTAGATTTGAGTATTCTTGAGATAAAGTTGATTTTAAGTTTTAAACTGAGTTTTGAAGAAGTAAGTATGAGAATGAGAAGAGTCGTATACATGACTTCCATATTGTTATGTAGACCCTCGAGTCGAGCCGTTCATGCCCATAAATTCTGTATGAACTTCATATGTTGAGCATCTTTGAGAGAAGTATTATCTTCAAGTTCTAAGTCTTTGAGCATTGAGTTTATAATCCTTTGGATATTATATTCCTACTTACGTGACTACTACATGTTACCCACGAAGCCCTTGAATTGAGTTGTTCATGCCCATAACTCCGCATGAACCCTATAAGTCGAGCAGTCTTCAGATGAGAAGTATTTTTGAGTCCTTGAGTTGAGTAGTTCATGCTCATAATTTCGCGTAAACCCTCTGAGTTGATCATTCTTGAAATGAGTAGTATCATTGAAGTTCTTGAGTTCCATATATGGTTATTGAAAACCTTGAATTGAGTCATTCACTTCCCTAATTTGGCATGAACCCTATTTTAAGAAGTCTTTTGCAAATGCTTTAAACTTGTTTTAAGACTTGAGCTTTGAGTTAAGTAAAGAGTAAAGAGTAAAGTTTTTTTCATCAAAAGAGTATATGGGGACTATGTATTCCCAATGTGTAAATGTTTTCACATTTAAATAAAAGGAAACACCGATTTCTTACAGAGCCTTTGAGCTAGTTTTTCAGTAAAGAGTAAATGCATTCATATTTAAGCAAGAGAGGAAACACTGATTTCCTAGAGAGCCTTTGGGAAAGTTTTTGAGTAATTATCTCAAACCACAGAAAGAGTTATGTTTTTCAACATATGAGATAGTTATATTTTGGGAGTAGTATTGAGCATCATTATGGGGAAGAGTTCAGACAACTCACAACCCCCATAAACCATGTACCTAACGCGGGTAGAAAAAGGACATACTTTTTAGGTGATTCCTTAGTGTTTTTAACATAAACTAGTAGATCCACTTAGTAGTTAAGTTCTATACCCCTGGCAAGGTGTAAGACGACACTAGCAGCATGATGCAAAATGTTGTATCATCACATAGCTCATAAGTGATGGTTGTCGGTTAAAGAAACTCCCACAAAGATATTTTTATATTCTTTAGTACACATAGATATTTTTGTATTCTTTAATACATAAAGATTATTTTGTATTCTTATATACACAGAGTTTAATTTGTATTTTTATAGACAAATAGAGTTTATTTTGTATCCTTGAATACAAAGTGAGTATATTGTACTCTTAAAGACATTGTGTTGCTTTCTACTATTTTAAAAGTTTTCCATATATTGCATCTTTTATTGTTGCTTTATCCTTGAGTATCTTAAGTTGAGTACCTTTGAGTAGAGTATCATATCTTTGAGTTGAGTACCTTTGAGTGGAGTATCATATATTTGAGTTGAGTATCTTATTCTTGAGTTGACGTTAGTTGAGAAGAGGCAAGTATGTTTCATTTTTATCAAGTTTAACCTTATGTTTATGCTTTAAAATTCCCCTTACATGCTCGTACATTCCATGTACTGATCCATTTGACCTGCATCAATTCATGATACAGATACAGGTATTCAGGATCATCAACAGGCGCTTCGTTAATATCGCATGCAGTTCGAGTTAGCTATGGTGAGTCTCCTTGCTTTCGGAGGATTCCACTTTTACTTTCAATTATATCAGTTGTTAGGATATCATGGGTCTTGTCCCAACTTCCATCTTTATCAGTTAGACGTTTCATAGATAGACAATAAAGTTTGAAAAATCTGTTTCATTTATCTTATTAAATGTTTTAAAGACTTGAGTTGCCTATTTTTGGCTAGTTGAATATAATATTATATTCTAAGTTATTCACTTTGAGACATTTTGAGAGAATCATTGCATTGTAATTCATTTTTAAGCTTTTGTATGCTTGAATTAGTCTTCCGCTTCTAGCCAGCCAAGATAAGGGTTCGCTTGGGGACCAACAATTGTTCTCGAGTGCCGGCCACATCTAGGGTGAAGGATCGAATCATAACAAACTTGGTATTAGAGCATAGAGTTCAAGTGTGCTAGGGTGTCTATGAAGCTATGTTAGTAGGTTCTTGTTTATGGTTGTGAGGAACCCATTTCTATAAACGAGGGACTGCACATATTTAAGAAAAGTTTCCCATCTTTCATACTCTTAATCGTGCAATAGATCTATGTTATAGAGATTTATTCTAACTCATGCGTTCTCATATCAATTCGACTACCCTCTATACTAGAGGTGGTTAAAAAGAAAAGTTAGTATTTTATCGATGAGTTGTTCTTAGCAAAAGTCTTGAGGAAGTCAGGTGACTCTAGAGGGGCTTAAGAGAAGCCCATGAGTGAATAAGTGTTCAGTTTCAGAGAAATGCACCCATATTCACATGAATCATGCATTTGAGCTAAAAACAAGTTGTACTCTCTTCCCTAAGCCTTGTTTCAGCTGAGATCCTTTTCATGAGGTGGTATGTTTAGAGCTCGGGTAATATTTTCACCCTAAAATGTAGTATGAGTTACGAGATCATGAGCAATAAAAAAGAAAGAGCCTAAAGTTAGAGAAAAGTATGCATATATTTAGTTATCTAAGGAAGGGAGATAATGATGAGGCAAGTTATGTTATTATAGTCATGCACCCAGTAGGTTATTGTTGAGGAATTTTCCCTTATAGGTAGACTAAGAAGTGATGAGTTGTGAAGATTCCATCATAGGAGGTAGAGTGTGTTGTAGGTAGAAAGGAGTTTGTGGTGAAGTGTCATTGTGTATGTAATGACCAAGTGTAAGTGTTGAATAGCAGAACAAAAATATTCATAAAGTGATAGATCTAAGCTAGCCATATGATTTTTTTGGGAGGGTTATGATGTTCAGAAAGTTATAGAACTGATCAAGTAATGATGTATAATATAGTAAACGACCAATCATATTGATATTCGAATTTAGTAATAAACATTAATCTTGAATTTGAGATGAGCGTCGTGATCAATAGATTGAAACATAAGGGTGATGGTGTTAGTCTTTAGATTTGATCTGGAAGACTTGACATAGAGTAGGTGAGGAATTGAGATGATTAGCTGCAAAAAATATGAGTGGTACAAGTGAGGGACCCTAACGTTTAGACAAGCTAAGGGGCAGTGAAGTGTGGCTAAGTCACAAGAGTAACAAGAGCATTAAGAGGTGTACCGAGAGGGTATGTAATCAGAAAAGGTTAAGAGAAAAACCTTATAAAGAGATCTTAGTACCTGCTTATAAAGAGTTCGGTAGTCATGAGATAAGCTTCTCCCGAGTGTTAGAGTACAAGAGGATGTAGACCAATTAGAGATAATAGAATAGGTCCATAGCTTTCAAGTGTCAGCTTTCAAGTGTCAGCTTTAGATCTAAGGGGGAGATGATAAGATGAGAAATCAAGTCAAGTGTTTGAGAGTAAGATAGTAATAAGCTTAAAAGAGTATGGGATATATTTGTTTTTATAGTGAAGTGATGTTAGAAAGAGGAAGTTGATGTTCTTATCGTGATAGTGATGGTGTCGTAATTCCATCTAAGGTTATAAATATGGAAGATGAGATTTTACTATGAGAAATAGTTGAATGAGAGCCCTTAGTTGGTTTCGAAAGAGTTGGTTAGTAAGAGTCCATGGAGTTGTTAGAGTATTAAGCTTGAAGGTGGTGTTGTTAAACATTAGGTGGTTCTTGATATGAGCCCATGTTGATTAAATGTAGTAGTAAAGAGTAATGTTGTTGGGATGAAATTCCTTATCGAGGTTTAGAACCCGAACCTTAGGATTTGGGTTAAGCTTAAAGATAGTGAGAGCGTACCAATAGACTTAGACCTTAGTAAGAGTAACCTCATTCCATACCTAGTTGAGCCGTCATTCGAGGTTGAATGATCCCAAGGGGAAGATATTGTAACACCCCAGAAATTTTTTTTGAATTAAGACTCGAATTGTTCTTCGTAGTGAGTGAGATTTTACCAAGGAATTAAAAATTTCTTAAGTGTTAAGGTCACTAGATGTAGCACCTTGAGTTCCAAGAAGAACTAAAGAGAGTTCATTCAAGTCATTCCTAAGTTCCTTTAAGTTTTGGGTCAATTTCAAACGACTATAACTCTTAGTACATGATGACTTAGGTGGGATACAAGATAGCTAATGAAAGGTATTTGAATTATCTTTCCAACGCCGTCAAGTTTGCTAAGTTTTGAGGTCGAATGCGTGAGATGTACCCTTTTAAAGTCAGGCTGTCTAGTTAAGGAAAGTTACCCGAAAATAGTGAGGGGTATTTTGGTCTTTTCCTTATCCAATCAGATTTAATTCATTTTTAGTAAGGTTTTATTTTTAGTAAGGTTTTAAGGGTCTAATCCTATTAGGTTCAGATTTATATCATAATATACGCCTAGGGTTTTAGTTGAGAGTTCAAGAGGAGAAAAGAGGAAATGATAAGGCGTTCGTCGAGGTTCTTGAGTTTTGTTGCGGATTTTCACCATGGGTTTGATCCTTAAGTGGTATGTAAGCTTCCATAGTGTTGGGTTCATTCACCACACGCCAATCATGAGTTTCTTTTGTGAATCTATCCATACATATTGAGCAATTTAATTTCTTGATGAGTTCTTGATAAGTGTTCTTGAAGTTTCCTTATCGATTAAGTTTTGATGTAAGATTCTACTTGGGTCAACTTCAAACGACAATATCTCTTAGAATATAAAAAGTTAAGTGAGTCATAACCTATCCAATTAAAGTTATTTGAATCTACTTTCCAACTCCACCAATTTCGCTCCAATCTAATTTCTGAGTAAAAAAGTTATGACTATTTTAGTAACCTATACAATGCTATTACAAATTAGCCGACGGGATAGCATTAAAAAGTGTTGTTTTTGTTTTTTACATCCAAGAAAATCCTAAACGAATTTCTTGACTAATAAAAGGCTCAAAACAATCAGATTTTCATCTTTTAATCCATCATTCTCTTTCTTTCTCAGACCCTAAGACAAAAACAAAAGGAAAAAATCAAAGTAGAAGACTCCATTCAAGATTCTTTCAATCTTTTTCAAGATTCTTCCAATCTCTTTCAAGATTCTTCCAATCTTTTTCAAGATTCTTCCAATCTTTTTTAAGATTATTCTTGAAGGTAAGTTTTTCTCCAAGAATTCCATTCTTTTCAACTCAAATTCTTCCATACAATTATGAATCACTAATGAAAATCATAATTCTTAGCTATAAAGATGTCAAGAAACTAATTCAAAAATATCAAGAAAGGGTTTTCTTGATCGTCTACCTTCAAGCTAGGGTTTCAAGGTTTCTAATCAAGTTCTTCTTTAAGATTCTTCAAGAACCTTGTTCTTCTAGGTATGTAAGGCTATCATAGTGTTGGACTAGTTCATCCTTACGCCCTATATCTACTTTCAAATTAGTAAAAGTGAAATCTAGAATTCTACCCCTAGATTTGAGTATTCTTGAGATAAGTTAATTTTGAGTTTTAAACTGAGCTTTGAGAAAGTAAGTATGAGAATGAGAAGATTCGTATACATTAGTTCCATAGTGTTATGTAGACCCTCGAGTCGAGTCGTTCATGCCCATAAATTCTGCATGAACTTCATAAGTTGAACATGTTTGAGAGGAGTATTATCTTCAAGTTCTAAGTCTTTGAGCATTGAGTTCCTAATCCTTTGGAGATTATATTCCTATTTATGGGACTACTACATGTTACCCATGAAGCTCTTGATCCCATAACTCCACATGAACCCTATAAGTCGAGCAATCTTGAGATGAGAAGTATCTTTGAGTCCTTGAGTTGAGTAGTTCATGCTTATAATTCCGCATGAACCCTCTGAGTTGAGCATTCTTGAAATGAGTAGTATCATTGAAGTTCTTGAGTTCCAAGTATTGAGTTCCATTTGTGGTTATTGAAAACCTTGAATTAAGTGCTTCACATCCATACTTCGGCATGAACCCTATTTTAAGAAGTCTTTTGCAAATGCTTTAAACTTGTTTTAAGACTTGAGTTTAGTAAAGAGTGAAGTTCTTTTCTTCAAAAGAGTATATGGGGACTATGTATTTCCAAAGTGAAAATGTTTTCACATTTAAACAATAAAGAAAACACCGATTTCCAACAGAGCATTTGAGCTAGTTTTTCAGTAAAGAGTAAATGCTTTCATATTTAAGCAAGTGAGGAAACACTGATTTTCTAGAGAGCCGTTGGAAAAGTTTTTGAGTAATTATCTCAAACCACAAAAAGAGTTATGTTTTTAAACATATGAGCTAGTTATATTTTGGAAGTAGTATTGAGCACCAATATGGGGGAGAGTTCAGACAACTCACAACCCCTATAAACCATGTAGCCAAAGTGGGTTTTTTAGATGATTTCTTAGTGCTTTTTAGCATAGACTGGTGGATCCACTTAGTAGTTAGGTTCTATACCCCTGTCAAGGTATATGACGGCCCTAGCAGCGTGAGGTAAAACGCTGTATCATCACATAGCTCATAAGTGATGGTTGTCGGTTAGAGAAACTCCCACAAAGATATTTTTGTATTCTTTAATACACGGAGATATTTTTTTATTCTTTAATACACGGAGATTTTTTTGTATTTTTATATACACAGAGTTTAATTTATATTTTTATATATAAATAGATTTTATTTTGTATCCTTGCATATAAGCGTGGCAACGGGACCGAAACCGGCACTACCGGACCGGGATGTACCAGAACCGAGCACCACAGGCTGGAACCGTACCGGAATAGGTAATTCCGGAAATAAATATGTATACCCGTTCCGGACCGGGACCGGATTGGAACGGACCGGAAATCGGGTCCCAACGGCTATATTTAAATTTTTTTTTATTAAAATTAAAAAATTAGGAACATTACTCAAATAATATTAAAAATTTTATAATTTTAAAGATAAAAATTTATACTTTTAAACTTTTAAAGTTTTAATTTTAAAATACAAACTTTCAAACTTTAAAAGTATAAAAGTTTAAATTTCACACTTTAAAAGTTTAAATTTCACCCTTTAAAAGTTTGAAAATTTAAATTCAAACTTTAAAACTATAAAAGTTTAAATTTCACCCTTTAAAAGTTTGAAAATTTAAATTCAAACTTTAAAACTATAAAAGTTTAAATTTCACTCTTTAAAAGTTTGAAAATTTAAATTCAAACTTTAAAACTATAAAAGTTTAAATTTCACTCTTTAAAAGTTTGAAAATTTAAATTCAAACTTTAAAACTATAAAAGTTTAAATTTCACCCTTTAAAAATTTGAAAATTTAAATTCATACTTTAAAACTATAAAAGTTTAAATTTCACCCTTTAAAAGTTTGAAAATTTAAATTCAAGACAATAATAAAAAAAAAAAAATTAAGGTGAATAGCCTATACTTTTATTAACATTAATTAAATAGTACAATTTGAGTTACAAAATATTAGTAGAGTATTAAAAAATCTAATATTCTAATCGACACAGCCACCTTCTAGAAAGGGTTCTGTTTGAATTAGACCTCGAATTATTATACTTACACTAATAGACATTTAAATTTAATAGTTCATGCTACCAAGGAAATCTTTTTTTAAATCATTTAACATTTCTCTAGTAACATGCTTTGGAATTGGTTGATTAGCTAGTTCCTCCATTGCATCAATGATCTTGTCACTAAAATCTTGCATTATTTCATCAACATCATTTTCAAATTTGGTTGGTAAAAGTGGACGACCATAACTCTTCTCTCGCCATTAATCCAATCTCTAAATAGTACCAATATCTCCAAGCTATATGTTGCTAATGAATATCTATGCTCTCCAATTTGAAATCTTGCTGCACTAAAAGCGCCTTCCAAAGCTACTGAAGATGCTTGAATAGCTAACACATCTCGAGCAACCGGTTGAAGTTTTGGAAATCCCTGGCCGCGATTGCTCCACCATTCTTGAAGATCAATAGTAGTAGGTTCTGTATTTTGATTAATATATGCATCAAAATCATTTCTACCATTATGAGAAAGTTCAAGATAACAATCTATCATATCATCAATATCATCTTCATTATTATATCTACTCCTAGAACTTTAAGGCTCTTCATTATGTACTGCATTCATTATATTAGAATTATACAAGTCATATAATTTTCTATCTTCAATTTTTATACTATCTTTAACATCTTGACAACTAGGTGTTTCATCATCTTCACTATCAATACCCAAATTAAAATATATTTTATCAACCATTCCTGATGCACCTTCACCTTTGTAATGTGGGTTTAACAAACAAGCGGTTAAATAAATTTGAGGAATAGGAATAAAATATTTTAAAAATTTTCAATCAGTTTGTTAACAGATTCTTCAAATTTTGGTTTATTTTTGAATTTATAAAATTTACTAGAAATAACACAAATTTTAGGTAAAACAGAGCAAATAGTTGGATAATAAAGTGCAGATATTTTTTTTGTAGTTAAATTAAAAACTTTTAAGAATTCTATAAGTTCTTTTATGTCATTCCAATCATTATCATCAAGTGTATATGTCATATTTGAATTATGAGCATTCCAAACCATTTGTAAAGGTTTCCTATATTCATAAGCGACTTCAAGCATTTCATATAAAGATACACACTGATTTTGGAATTTTTCTAGGTGGAAGATTAAATTCACGACAACGATTTTCAAAATCTTTGCGTCTAGACTTGACATTTAAAAATAAAATAACATGCAGTTTCAACTTTTATGCAACCATCATTATACATTGCTATACCATCTCTAACAATCAAATTATATATGTGTGCAACACACATAATATGAAAACCATCAATATAAATAGGGCAAAAAGATGGTTTTAGTATTTCAACAGCAATTCTATTATTAGAAGCATTATCTAAGGTGACACTACTTATTTTATCACAAATTCCATAGTTTTGTAAAACATCTATAATTGTCTGAGCTATATACTACCGTTTTATGCATTTCACAACATTTATAACCTAAAATTCTTTTTTGCGATGTCCAATTTTCATCAGTCCAATGTGTAGTAATAGTGAAATAATCATTACCATTTACACAACGGCCCATATTAGAAGTAGTAGATATTTTACAATTATTATAATAAAATAAACAACAAAGATATTGAAAATGTTGAGCTGGATAATCAAAGATAGTATTTTTAATTGTATTTTTAGTAAAACCTTTAAAATGTGGATTATACACAATTTGAATATAATGAATAAAATCGGGATTTTCAACAAAACTAAATGGCAAACCCATAACAACAATCATTTTAGCTAATTCTTCAAGATCTTTTTCTCTACTATATGACCGTTGTATACTAGAGCCATAAACATTAGAAGAATTTAATTGTGTTTGGACCATATTAGAGCCCCGACTCCTACATTTTCAGGAAGGGTGGTACCACTCTTTTTAGCTTCGGCTAAAGCTTTAACATGCAAAAATTCATTTTTACAACATGACATTAAATGATTAATCAAATGTCTCGTCCCACCCTGTTTTCCTACAGTTTTATGATTCAATATATGTTTACATTTATTACAAATAGTTTGTGTTTTATCTTCATTCTGAGTCATAAATTGTCACACAATTGATTTTTAGCGCGTTCTACCTTAGTCCTAGGATGCATGGGGGAAACGGGAGCAGGACAACGAAAGGGAGCGGGAGGGGAAAAGGGATTGGGAGTGGGACTAGCCATAGCTGGTTGAGTTTCATCATCATCATATTCATCAACATTATTATCAAAACTATTAATATAATCATTAACATCATCATAATCATCATCTTCAAGTAATTCCTCATCAAAATTACCAAACCTTCTTTGTAAATGTTCATGATAAGGATTTAATCCACTATTACTATCAATTTTAAAAATAGTTTCATCAACATGCGTATAATCATCCGTATTTATTCTTAATAAGTTTTTTTAGTTTTAGATTTAGAAGTACTACCGATTTTTTTTTCTTGAATTTTGAGCTCCATAAATTAGTGATCGAATCAACTATGGTTGTTTTAACCTTGTCAACATTGTTTTTACTGAAATCCATATTCAAATATAAAAAGTAGTAAATTATATATAATACAAAAATGTAATGCAAAGTTTTAAATAAATAAATAACTAAATAAGTAGAAACTAGAGAGTAGAGACTAATTACTCACAAAATAAATAATTAAATGCAAACATATAAATAACTAAATGAAAAGTGAGTTGGAACGAATGTACCAAACGTCTACTAAAAAAAGTAGACGCGTATGACCGAAAGCCGAAAATTGAAAGTTGAATTTTGAAGCTCCAATTTCCAAAGACCAAATTCGTAATTTTAATGAGAATAAGAGATTAGAGAGTAAAGAGAGTAGAAGATAATATTTTTGTGAGTGAAAAGAATGAAAGATTAGGAGTATTTATAGTTAAAAAAAGGATGAAAATGTAGTTTTTAGAAGGTTGGGGTATTAAAAAAAGTTTGGGGGCTAGGGAGGTGTAAAGGGGAGTTATGGGGGTGAAAGAGCCGTTGGTGGGGCCTAAAACCCGTTGCCCAACGTCTCTCAACGGCTATTAATAATTAAGAATTTTTTTAAAAAAAACAAATCGGACCGAACCGGGACCGGAACTGAGACTAATCGGACCGGGACTAACCGGTAAATCCCGGTTTCCGTCCTGCTACCCCTCTCAGACCCACTACTAACCGGACCTAACGGGTACAAGTCGGAACCGAGACGGAACTGGTAACGGACCAGGACCGACCAAAACCGGCACATCCTGGTTCCGTTGCCAGACTTACTTGCATACAAACTGAGTATATTTTCCTCTTAAATATATTGAGTTGCTTTCTACTGTTTTAAAAGTTTTTCATATATTACATCTTTTATTGTTTCTTTATCCTTAAGTATCTTGCGTTGAGTATCTAATCTTTGAGTTGAGTATCTTATTCTTGAGTTGAGTTGAGCTGAGTAAGTTGAGAAGAGGTAAGTATGTTTCCTTTTTATCAAGTTCAAGCTTATGTTTATGCTTTAAAATTCCCCTTACATGCTCGTACATTCCATGTACTGAGCCATTGGACCTGGATCATTTCATGATGCAGATATATGTATTCAGGATCATCAACAGGTGCTTCGTTGATATCGCATGTAGTTCGAGTTAGCTATGGTGAGCCTCTTTGCTTCCGGAGGATTCCACTTGTACTTTCAGTTATATCAGTTATTAGGATGTCGTGGGTCTTGTCCCGACTTTCATCTTTGTCAGTTAGAGGTTTCATAGATAGACAGTAAAGTTTGAGAAGTCTGTTTCATTTATCTTATTAAATGTTTTAAAGACTTGAGTTGCCTATTTCTAGCTAGTTGAATATTCTATTATATTCTAAGTTATTCATTTTAAGACATTTTGAGAGAATCTTTGCATTGTAATTCAGTTTTAAGCTTTTGTATGCTTGAGTTAGTCTTTCGTTTGTAGCCAACCAGGATGAGGGTTCGCTTGGGGACCAGCAATGGTTCTCAAGTGCCGGCCACATTCAGGGTGTAGGCTCGGGTCATGACATAACTAGTGGATCCACATATAGCATATGATAAAATACAACATTCTACCTTGGCAAGTAAACTCTCATTTCTCGTTATTAGAGTTACATATATAGAATTCCATGTTAAAGCTCACATGGTCCTTTTATTTTGTTTTTTTTTTTAATAAAAATATTGACATTATAAGTTCAATCAAAAGAATAATGGAACCTTTCCCTTCAAAGCTCTCCAAATTGTTTGTGCCGTTTCTCATTCCAACAATATTCCTTTGGCAAGATCAAGATTTTCACATAGTTAACCATTAGGCCACACATTGAGGATTTCTCTTGTATTTTCAATCTTTAGATTATATACAACTACGTTTTCGTCATAATAATATCTTACGAAAACTATTTCTCCAGTCTTTGTCACGAAAAAGGGCACCGCAAATTCGAACAAAAATTTATTTGTAAATTCTTTATGAAAAATAAAGATGTCCACGATTCTTTTACTCTATATTCCTTCATGATCAATATCTCAACACCACACTTATCATCTACTAATCGATTCATACAAAGACATTCATATGAAATTCCTAAACCAATTATATCATTCTATTTTAGATTACATGTAGGCTCAGGGATTGGAAAACATATGAAACTTTTTAGAATTGGGATCGAAATAAATTACTTGGTTAAAAAAAGCAACGGGCACCCACAGTTCATTATTTTCATCATTATCTAATTTTTTACCTTTACCTTATAATGAAGTCGTCCATGCAATGTAATCCCTTCACTTACTGAGTAGATATTATAAGGAAATTCGAGTTCCCTCCATTGTTTGTCTTCAAGACTAGCAATTATAACAAACTCATCAACATCAACTCGGCCCTGATATCTCATAATTAACACTACCTTATACATATTCGTGGAGGAGTCGAAACAAAGTCCTCCACTTATATTACAGTAATCGTACAATCGATTAATTTCAAGTACTTTGATACAATGATCGTGCAATCGATTAAGTTCAAGCACTTTGATGCAAAATTGGGTGGCAGGATTCCACAAGTAAATATTCTCATTTATATTAAATAGTACAAGGCCATGACAAGAACCCAAAATCATACAACTATCAATGGAAGTCTCATCATCTTGACTTAGAGGATAATTAAGTTCTTCCAAAGTGAGTTGTTGGTTTATTAATCAAAAGGAGGGCTTAGAGTTCCATCTCGAATAATATACATTGGCAATTGCTCCTTCGTCTTGTCGTTGATTTGAGAGTTGAAAGTTTGGACTTGATATACAGCAATGCCATGTCTTAACAACACACTTGAATCGTAATAGAGATTTCACCGGTAAAATTGAAAAAATTATCATAGTAATTTCATCGGGAAGATATACCATTTCGAGAAGTAAAATTCTATTATATAAAATAATAGTAGAAAAATGATAGAGATGGGTATTCTCAAAAATTATGATTGCTCACATGATTTATTATTGGTTAAAGCTAATATCCCACAAAATGAACTAAGTTGTCCTTAAAGATTTTATGAAGCTTTCTTATGATTTTAAGATGCATTGACCATGTTCATGATTTATGATGCTTCTTTAAAGGTTTTACTATTGCTTAGCTTGGTTATACATGCCATGTTTTTATTATGTCCCCTTATGATCATGTTTCACATTTTTATGCATATCCCTCATACTTAAGTATATTTCATGTACTAATGCATACTTGTGCCTACATTGTTTAATAATATAGGGTGTGTGACGCTTCATCTCCTCTCGCTCGTGGCTAGTTGATGACTTTAAGGATTTGAAGACTTGGTGAGTTCTCATACTCCGAGGACCATGTCACCTTTATTGCTTTCATGTGTCTTTACTTTTGGATATTGTATGTGGTGTACGGGTTACGTCCCAACCACTTCTTTTGATGTAATAGAAGGCTTGTCAAGACTATAATATATTTCCGCTTTAATGTCAAACTCTTCTAAATATGAGATTCTTTACTTCGTCTAATATATTGTGTATACGTATTTCAAGTGGCTTGTGTAGGGCCTCTTGGGATCCTATAGGTCATGTCACATTTAGGTGTTCTTTGGGTCGTGACATAAAGATAGTAAAGAAAGTGGACATATACAATAATATATGATCGATTAACTCAACAATTTGATTGTCAATATAAGCCAAATAGATAACTTCATTTCCGACATATCACTTTGTAAAAATCAGTCATTCACAACTACTAATGAAGGATTCCTCAAAAAGTTATCACACAATCAGTGAACATGCAAGTCACCAAGTGGATATAGTAGTCATCAAGATAATCTATAATCAACAAGTAGTCATACACAAAAGGTGGTTGCGAAGTTGCGGCAAAGGGGATTTCAGTTATTGCCATAAGCTTTATGGGGAATACCAATGACGAATCTAAAAGTATCGATACAAAAAATAGAAGCTGAAATGGATAGGGTATCGATGTCGTTGTCAATGTCGATGAGTCCGAAAATGAGATGAGGAATGCCACCGAATTTATCGGTTGTGTGTCAAACATTATTTAATCCTAACAAAGAGAATTTTATTGATATGGAGAAAAGACTACAACCACTAATCATTTCTTAACAAAAATGTAATCCTAACATTCCGTAGTAATCTAAAAGAGAGACAATAAATATGGGTCAAAAGAGAGGGAGAAGAAGAGAATTTAGAAAAAGAATATTCGTGAGCCTTTGGATAGTGTGAAAATGAACCATATGAATCAAAATTAATTTTTAATGTTAATTAATTATGTGTAAGAATTGATTATAAAAATGTCCAATTAAAAATGAACAGATGTTCACACTAATCCGTTCTTAATACTTTTTTTTTTTTATAGATCACATGCTTTCTAAAAGAGTGAACAGATTTTTTATGTAACCTCAGCAGCGAAGAGTATATTTACTACATTTAAAATAATTTAAGATGATATATAATTAAAGTGTGTATCGAAATTTCTCGTATAGTTAAAAGGAATAATTGTGCCTTCTCTCTTAAAGAAAAAATAAAAAAATCCTCCAATTAGAAAGGAGGCGTAAACTATAAAAGCGAAAGGAAAAGGAAAGGCAGATCCACTTCTACAATTTCATTCAGTGAACACAACAATGGTTCCTCTTCGCTCCATTTCGATTTTCACCTTCGGCTTCCTCCTCCTCTTCCTATGTTCCTCGTCGGCGGAGCAACAACCGTTTGCCGTTGATGGAAAAGTATTGGAACTTGATGAGTCCAACTTTGAAGCCGCTATTTCCACTTTCGATTATATGTTTGTCGATTTCTATGCTCCTTGGTGTGGTCACTGCAAACGTCTTTCTCCTGAGGTGTTCTTCTTCTTTATTTGCTTGATTTGCTTTTTTTCTTCTTCTTTTTTTTTTTAAAAAAAAGAAAAGTTTGGATTTGTTTATACTTCAGTGCTGTATTGTTAGAGTGAAATTAAGGATGTATTACATAATGAATAACAGAGATATACTCATTCCTGTAGCTTTCAGGAAGTGATCTTCCACCAAAATTTAAAGATGTATTAGAATGGGAAAATATTGCAGTAGTTTTAGTGAAGCTTCTAAATGTATAAATTTTATTTTCAAAAAGTAGACATTGTCCCTCAGTCAGTGGCTTTGGTAAAACAATATCATCTTAAAGTTAATTCTTCTTAAGGTTTTATTTCAAAATCTTAATTTTTGATTAATTATATATGGCAGTTTAATCTACTAATGTAAAATGATTGTTTGGTACATGAATCAACTCTGCCTCAGCTGCTTAAGGTATATATGTTTCCACTCTCTTATGGTACGGTACCTAATAAGGTGTTGATTGTGTTAAACTCATGTGAAAAAGGAAGCTCTCCTTCATGCTACGAAAGAAAATAGAATGATTTCATTTACAGTGAAAAAAGATTTTGGATGCTGCCCATTTAACTTAATATATTTTCACATCCATGATACATGAACTGCCAGAAAGAAGCTGTTTTTCATGAACAACAAAGTTCAAGAGGCTGAGGAAAACACTGCTTGGGGCTGATCTTAGCTGCTGGATTAGCTTGTTTATGGTCACTAGTGAGGAATTACTCATTTCGTAACTTGTTGCGACATTTTTCCCTCTTGTGGTACTGGTCAAATGCCTCCTCACAAGAATTTGTAAGGTTCATATGCAAAGTCAACTATCTAATCAGGAGCCTTCTCAAAAAAAAAAAAAATTTCTTCTCAAAAAAAAAAAATCCAATCAGGAGAGGAAAAAAGGGGTCAGCGATGACAATACCTTGGAAAGCAATTCATTCCTCCAGTACATAAAGCGGAGACGAAGATAGGAGCAATAGAGGATATTGAGATCAAAAAAGGATATTTGATTAAATGTAAAAGGCTTAAAGTAATCTTGCAAAGGAAGTTCATTTATATCAGACAAGATCATGATATGTGATGTAAGAACTAAGAAGTGATTGTTACCACCTGTTAATAGACTGATAGGCATAGTTGTGTGTCCTTCTAGTCTTATCAGCTGTTCCCTGTCTTCTAAGAGAAAATTTCTCCCTTTAATAGGAGTGCCTCTATTTTGGGTGGTTAAGTGTGTTGCTTGTGATCACTGAAACTGCTTGAGAGATGAGGTTGAATTGTTTCTTTCTTAAATTTGATGATGTTGATATGTTCTTCAATAGAAGGTGTTATCAAGCTTTTTACTTGAGCTCACTAAGCTTCATACTCTGCATTCTATGTTAGAATTCTTCGTCAACTCAGGGACATTTATTTTCTTTTCTTCCCCATACAAGTTTAGACATGTGAGCAGTATTTCATTTGATTTTTTTATTGGATAATAGATATTTTTGAATGTGAATCACGAAACACTCTGACAAAAGTTCTTTGCAGTTGGACAAAGCGTCTGTCAATCTTTCTGTATTGAAGCATCCCGTTGTAATTGCAAAAGTAGATGCTGACAAATACAGTCGTCTTGCTTCTAAATATGAAATTGAGTATGTCTGCTTTACACATTAGTTATTACTACAATTATTTTTTGTTAAATCATTTTATTTGGTGAGTCCTCCTCAGAGGCAGAATATCTTGGTCAGATAAGTTGAGGAATGTGCTGCTGGGTAGAAGATAATGCAAGGGGGGAATGAGAATGTGATGTTGTGTGGTGGACTTTGTGGCCCAAGGATTTGGAATTGGGGTCTTATTTAATCTGTGGAGGATGTTTTCTATAGAGTCCCCATGAGGCTGAATCAGCTAACAGTAATTTTTCTGAGTCTCCTATTTCACCATAGTATAAACATTGGCTGAAGTCCAAACATATTTTCCTTTTTGGGAAAGGATGAAAATGGAAGAGACTTTGGACTCAAGGTTCCTATATGCTCTTTTCTTTTCATGCGACAATTAATATAAAAAAGACAGACTATACCAACCCAATATGTTTCGAATTGAGGCGTAGTTGTTGTAAATGTTTGCAGTTATTGGGTAAAACGACAGTGAAATGTTTTTTTTTTGTTGCAATGCAGTGGATTTCCAACATTGAAGATATTCATGCATGGAATTCCAACAGATTATTATGGACCAAGAAAGGCAGATTTACTTGTGAGATTCTTGAAGAAGTTTGTCGCTCCTGATGTGTCCGTACTCAATTCTGACTCTGCTATTAGTGAATTTATTGAAGAAGCTGGAAAAAATTTTCCTATATTCATAGGCTTTGGTTTGAATGAGTCTGTCATATCACATTTGGCGGTGAAATACAAGAAAAGTGCATGGTTTTCTGTGGCAAAAGATTTCTCAGATAAAACAATGGAATTATATAATTTTGACAAAGTACCTGCATTGGTAGCCCTTCATCTGAGCTACAATGAACAGAGCATATTTTATGGCCCTTTTGAAGGTCAGTAAGTTCTTGAAATTTTGGTGAAGTCACAACCCTTTGTGTTGGCTTTATTCCCTTTTCATATGGAACACACAATTGACAAATACTGGGGTATGTTTATTCTTGAAAGATTTCAGCTTATATGCTTAGTAGCTGCCCTAGTTCCATGGCTATGAGCTTTATACAGTGTTTTTCATTTTAATTGCTTGGTTCTGCATATTAA
This sequence comes from Solanum bulbocastanum, assembly GCA_037074985.1. Lineage (NCBI taxonomy): Eukaryota > Viridiplantae > Streptophyta > Magnoliopsida > Solanales > Solanaceae > Solanum > Solanum bulbocastanum. Next base: position 11,203,517 of record CM073607.1, read on the forward strand.
AGAACAATGGATAACTATTTTCAGCTGAGATTGTGCCTTGAAAATTTTATTACAAACAGTGGCAGAATCTAATCTTTCCTGCTATGATTGCAGAAAAGTTCCTTGAGGACTATATCAAACAGAGCTTGCTCCCTCTGGTTTTACCTATTAATCAAGACACTCTGAAGTCGTTGAAAGACGACAAGAGGAAAATTGTTCTAACAATTGTGGAAGATGAGGATGATGAGAGGTCAAAAGGACTAGTAAAACTCTTGAAAGCTGCTGCATCTGCGAACCGTGACTTGGTGTTTGCTTTTGTTGGGTTCAAGCAGTGGCAAGACTTTGCCGAGTCATTTGAAGTAGCTAAGAAAATTGAACTACCAAAGATGATTGTGTGGGATGGAGACGTGGAGTATTTTTCAGTAAGCTTGAAACCTTCTTTTCCTCTTCCTCTCCTTCTCTTTCTCTCTCTCTCTCTCTCTATTCAAGTGTAGTTTTGCCTAGCAATGTTTTACAGCTCTAAACAAGATTTTGCTTGTGTGCTCCTTCACCATGTTAAGTTAGCGGCCAGCATGACCTTGCGCATTCTATAATTTCTCATTTAAGTATTAGAGTGACATTAATCTGTAGTTAGCCTACTTGCTGTTTGGACTTCCTCCTTTTTTTTCCAATTTCCTTATCTATTAATTAATCAGCTAGTAAAGGAAGTACAAATTAGAGGTTCAGATTTCCAACAAGTGATCTTGAACTATGGATGACCTGACTTTAGTAGACATCGCCTAGGTCATGTAAGTACTAAAAGAAAAGGAGAAACAAGGAACATAAAGCCCAAACACATGAAATAACGTTGTAAATGCTCAGTTGGATTGTTATGTGCTCTTCAGCTAGTAGATGCCACCAGAAGTCTCAGGGTGACAAATATTGCAGGACTATTGCAATTTTAAAATCATTGGACATGGTCTTATTCTTGACTTTAATTGTACTTGAATTTGGAAATTTATTCTTTGTTTATCTTTGAGTACGTTTATTTTGCTTCACGAGGAGTATGAGTCACTTTTGACTTATAGATTTGATGCTTGCTTAGGTTTTAATAAACTAATAAACCTTTTAAATAGCTTAAGTTGATTTTATCTTGAACTCTTATTAGATACCTAGTCCATACATATTTGCTTAGGTTTTATATTTATATGCTTCTCTTCTCTGGGAAGAATCGATGCTGGATGCATATCGTGAAAGCCATAGGGGAACCTGGAAGGAAATTTTGACTGTTCTATCTGACTGACATTTGAATCTTGAGATGGCCATTGCATTTTGTTGGTAGGCTTGGGATTACATTATAGGTTTTAACACTTCTCACCCTTCATTTTTTAAGTTTCTGACTGACACATACAGTGTAGAACACATTAAGTATACTCCAATAGGACTAAGGTGAAACATTGAGGTGATAATGATCAGTAATTGACTTTATTTACTGATGTTGAGCTTTTACACAAACAATAGGTCATTGGCTCAGACAGTGTTGAAGATGAAGATCAGGGGCCCCAAATTACGCAGTTTCTTAAAGGATACAGAGAAGGAAGTGTTATACAGAAACACATCATTTCAGATGATTACAAGGCTTTCAGAAACTCAATGTTTCTGATCGGAGCACTTATCCTTGTTCTCGTTGTGATACTGGTGTCGATGATGATGCAGTCTGTTAAAGAGGAGCCCTCAAGAGTGCAGGTTGATCATCCACGGAGCTCCACATCTCTATCAGAAGCCAGAGAAGCACTTCGTTCTGGTGATAAAGAAGACAAGATAGATTAAGTTTACACTTTTTGGAACATTAATTTCAAGCTAACAGAAATAAGTAGCTTGAGAAATTTTTGACAAGATGAGCAATTTGACATGGCAGCCTCAGAAAGATGTTTTAAGATTCAGATCCATAATTTATCATAAACGAATACACCAACAGCTATACTCGTAGAATTGCTTTAGTGAAAGGATTGGTGATTTATTTATTATTGAAGTTGTAGAGGAAGTGGGCTCAAATATTATTTTGTGTTGTGTATAATTAGTTAAAAAACAAAAACAAGAATGCTACTTATTTTGTTCTTGTACATAATATGTTGTTAAATCCCGCAGCTTGTTGAAAACAGAACAAGATAACTCATGTTTTTAACTCTAGAATTAAAAAAATGTGATCGACATTACAACCCAGACCAATTTGATACGGCTAATTTTACATTTTCATTATTGCAAAATCAGTAATGATGGCTGGAAAATTGCTGTTCTTTGGTGAAGATCTTGTATCCAAATTGAGAGGAAAGATGAAAACCATCAACCCCAAATTTACATGGACCAAAAAAGCAGAAACCATTGGCCAAATGTCAAGATTTGTGTGTGTGTGTGTGTGTGCGCCCGGGGGGGGCGGGGGGGGGGGGGTTGTGAACCAATTTAAATAAGAAAAATATGATCAGTAAAGATTCATATAACCAACTCCAATCAATTTGGGACCGAGGCATCATCCTTATTGTGAAACGTTAAACCTGTTCATCCTCTGATTACAACTGACCCAATTCATATAACCAACTCCAATCGATTCGGGACCGAGGCATCATCCTTATTGTGAAACGTTAAACCTGTTCGTCCTCTGATTACAACTCACCCAATACATTCAAACTAGAAGCTTCAGTCATCTGTGTCAATACTCTATACATACAAGCTCGAAACCTAAGCAAAAGGTTTCGACTAAAAAGACCTAAACCATCTTGCAAATGGAGACTGCTAACATCCATAGCACTAAACAAGAAGGGTACGTAAAAGAGGGCTACTGCATACAGCATTAACACCCATCGCTTTGCGCGTGCACTCGTAAAAACCTCAAAATAAAAATAGTAAAAACCTCAATATAGAAACCAAATCTATAACATTAGTGTCACACTAATAATATACAAATCCAGGGCTTTCTGTCGTTTTCCTGTCTGCCCATATGCCAGAGCTGCATCTCCAAAGCTGTTGCATTGTCTTTAGGTGTTATTTGAGGTGAAGATGACCCAAACTCACTGATCTTTGTTAAAAGGGTAGCACAAACTTTGAACCCAGATTTTCCAGAACCGACACATCACGACTCACATCCCGGAAGAGACTGAGCTGAAGCAAATGGCGAAAAGCTAGTGGTTGACTCACTATGACGCAGTGGGTTGGGATACCGACTTGAGGAGCCAATATAACTGGACGAGGCATTTCCTGGACTAGGAATATATGGTGACATGTATCTTGAATTAAGAGGAGATAGAGAAGGATAGCCCAATGAGTGAGGGGAAATCAAATAAGATGCACGAGATCTCTGGGAAGACGCATTCTGAAGGTCAAGTGACCTGCAGCTTATAGTAAGATGAGGCGACTGATGGTAGGACTGAAGTGACTGGTGGTTATAAGGAGTACTAGAAATTGATAGAGGACGAGAAACTGAAGGGGATCGGGATGCTCCTTGGCCTATTTGTATTGCTGATGATGAAGCTAAGGACGATCTTAGGGATGACAACGAAGATAAAGAAGCTAGACTAGAAGAAAGCAATGGTGTAGATTCTGATGCTGGTGGCTCACCATTGCTAGTTCTTGCATCACGTTTACAGACGGGACAAAACGTTCTCCATGATGTGAGCCATGCATCAACGCACATAGCATGAAATTCTGCAAAAATTCCGAGGAGAACCATTACTGAAAAATGACAACTTCTCCAGTAGACAAGAAATCTGATGAGAACAAACAGGATATGACATGTATCAACAAATTGCTGCCCAGATTGGGAAAGTATTCATATTAACTAAAAACTAAATCCCATAGATATACCAAATTAGCACATTCACAATGAGATATAGCAGCAGGGACGAGGGTAATATTCTGATCACACTTTAACTGTAGCTTTGAGGTTTTACCATAGTTTGCAGCCTAGAATCTTGACAATGACTATTGCAGAACTAATGTTCATAGATATGGATCCAGAATATAATTATTGAATATTACTAAATATTTTTAGAAGTGGAAAGTGCAAAAGAGCAACAACTCCTGAAAGTTTTAACAAAAATCATCACGTGTAATCCTTCAATGTAAAGTGCATTATTCACAGAAAATACAAACTTATCGAATTTCAACCAACATTATCAATCTCAATATCAAATCTATAAAAATAATCAGCATGTTCCATTGTTCCGTTCTATAAAATAATCTACATGTACCCTTGAACAACATTCTCTTCATGTTGTTCTTTTTACATCAATAAACACCTACTTTACCAATCAAAAAATAATTACACCTCTGCAATAAAACATGAGAGCTAAAATGCTTAGGGTTTTCAGAAATAGTTGACAGTAATCAAACCCAGCACGTGTACTAAGCTCTGCAACAATAGCCATGACATGCTCACGAACTAATATTCTCTTGGCTGTCTTAGCTGTGAACTCTGAGATACCCAGAGCTTAGGAACTTCTGATCCCCCTGAAGAAATTAACTCCACTTCTACAATATTACTTCGCTAACAAGGTTTCACGGCAGGATTTATGCAAGGGCTTTAGACTAAGGTTTCTGATCTCTTTGACAACATTAATTCCAATTCACTCCTCAAGCAATGGTACAAATCCGAATTTCTCCTCTAAAAACAACATCCATCTAGATCTGCATAGATTTCAAAAGGACCATGCAATGGATATGCTGAAACACATACGACACCTTCAATCAAAAGTTCTGGTAGAATATGAGGAGTAATGTGTCTATTTCTGAGAACCCATTCAGCTTCAGGCTGGGGCGATCGACAATGGAAGCCATTCACCTTCTAAGGAGATTGTATAGGGAGAGGAATAGAGGTGTACATATAGTGTTCATTGACCTAGAAAAGGCATAGGACATTCCCAAGGGAGGTTTTATGGAAATGCTTGGAATCTAGAGGTGTACCTATTGCGTACATTAGAGTGATCAAGTACATGTACTATGGATCCAAGACCCGAGTGAGGACAGGAGATTCGAAACACACAGTCGAGATGGGATTGCACCAGGGATTAGCTCTCGGCCCGTTTTTATTTGCCTCGTTTTTATTTGCCTTGGTGATGAATGAATTGTCATAGTATTGATCTCGTCCATGGTATTGATCGACAAGTCACGTGGCGTAGTTGATAACAATCGGAGATTTGGAGACAGACCCTAGAGCTTGTTAAGCAGGACTAAACCAGAGTACATGGAGTGTCAGTTCAGTAGTTTAGTGACGAACCACAGGAGAGAGATGGGAAAGTAAGGATTGATACACAAGTCATCCTCAAGAGAGGAAGCTTCAAGTATCTTGGATCAATAATCCAAAAAAATGGGGATGGCACATCATATTTTAGCAGGATGGATGAAATGGAGGCTTGATTGGTGACCTATGAGATAAAAATGTGTCACCAAGACTTAAAAGGGAAGTTCTACATAGAGTGGTAGTTAGACCGGCTGTGTTGCATGGATTGAATGTTGGTCTGTCAAGAACTCTTATGTTCAGATTTTCGAAGAGGAAGATAGCAAAAATAAGGATGTATGAGCAGACAAGGAGAGACAAGATTAGAAACGAGGATATATTGGACAAGGTGGAAGTGACCTCTGTAGCAGACAAGATGAGAGAAGTGAGATTGAGATGGTTCATGCATGTGAAGAGGAGAAGCACAAATGCCCAATGAGGAGGTGTAAGAGGCTGGTAGTGATAGGTCTAAGGAGATGTAGGAGTAGATTGAGGAAAGATTGGGAAGAGGTGATTAGACATGTGATCCCGGAGCCAAAAGGGCAAACATTTGAGTGAAATTTCCAAAAGGGCAACAAAAAATAAGGTTGAAACCAAAAGGGAAACATTTAGATGGAAGGGTGACACCGTGAAATTTTATGGAGGAAGGCATAGTTTCCCATGCGCCATACAAGGCGCAAGGCGACATGGTACTTGTAAGTCGCAGGTCTGCTTGCCCCTTATAAGGCGCATGAGAGCCTGCGCCTTACTCTTTAGCATAAAAAAAAAAGTTTAGTCACTCTAGAAAAAAACGTTTACGCCTTGGATTAATGTATACTACTTACTGTCAGAATCATATATAATCAGATTCGTTTTTTATCTTTATGAAATAGTCAAAAAATTTCCACTGGACTATGTTTAACGTGCAATAGTTTTACTATGAATAATGACAAATATAATCCATTTTTTTAATGTTATGATAGTGCTAGTTGTAATATTGTATTCTCAAATCTCTTGCAATATTATTGAAGGGTTGAAGCTATATATAAAAAAATAAAAAGTAAAAAATGTTTATGCCGTGGTTACGTTTTTTCTAGAGTGACTAAACTTTTTTTTTAATGGTAAGGATTAAGGCGCAGGCTCCCATGCGCCTTACAAGGCGCAAGCAAACCTGCAACTTACAAGTACCATGCCGCCTTGCGCCTTGTAAGGCGCATGGGAGACTGCACCTTCCTCCATAAAATTTCACGGTGTCACCCTTCCTTCTAAATGTTGTCCATTTGGTTTCAACCTTATTTTTTGTTGCCCTTTGGGAAATTTCACTCAATTTTTTTGCCCTTTTGGCTCTGGACTCTTAGACATGTCATGACTCATCTTCAGCTCATCGAGGGCATGACTGGAGATAAGAGAGCATGGAGGTCGAGGATTAGGATAGACAGTTAGTAGTAGTCGAGCAACTTCTCTCTTCCTAGTGACAAGCGCATGGTTCTAGACCGGAGCACCTATCTGCTCCCTTACAATAGTAGTTTTTTTTTTTTTTTTGGGTAAAAACCAATAGTAGTATTATTTTGTTAGCATAGCCTATTCTTCAGTTATTACTACGGTTGTAACTTGTAATTTTGCTATCTTTACAATTTAGTTGTCAATATTTTCTTTTCTTTCCCTGATAGTTCATCATAGCTTATCTACTCTTTCTCTTTCTCAAACTTAGTTTGAAAAACGATTTTTTTGAGCCTAGGATCTTTCAGAAAGAGTCTCTTTACACCACAAAGGTACGAGTAAGGTCCGTGTGCACCCGGACCTCACTTGTGGGACCACATTAAGTGTGTTGTTGTGTTTGTAAGTAATATTATGATATAGAGTTGAAAATTTGCAAAATTTCATCTCAAAAGTGCATGCATGTTATAGTGATTACATCAGAGTTTTTACCCAATAGAGGGACATGAGGTAACCTTTTGACAGACAGAAAGACATGAACGGAAGTACACAGTTTGGTCGCCAAACAAGTAGCAATAATGCGACCGGATAATAGAGTGTCTTCGTCCAGAAAGTGAAAACATTCTTTAAGCAAGCACAGAATCCATCATGCTGCCTGAGATGTGGTTGTGCTAGGCCATAAGTCAGAGATGAAGGGAAGCCAGAAGTGCCACTTCTAAATTCCCTGAGGAAGTCCTAAAATATGTAATAAACCCTGAAATCTACCAATAGTGCATATCACCAACCCCGATGTAAGCTATGTCAAGCAATTTTAGAAACCAATCACCAGGGTGTAACTCGAAAAACACAATAGGAAAACCTTGTCAAGTGACAACAACTCAAAAAGAATGAGCTTCTCCCAAGGAAGGAACCAACCATAAGGAATTAGTGCATTCATTGCTTTTACCTAAGTGCCAAACAGAACCTTTATATATGAACAAGCTGAAAATCACAATACCTCAGGAAGAGAGAAAAACTTACTGTGCCGGCAAGGAAGAATTCTAAGTTTGTCTCCCACAATATAGTCTTCAAGACAGATAGCACATGTTACTGATGTACAATTATCCTCCAAAACTGATGTAAATATCAAGCTTGGCATAGCTTTCACCAAACGACTACTCATTCCATGAAATTCACGAACACGTGAGTCCCGAGGCCAGTCTCTTCGTATCCGATGTCTACGGACAAAGAAGCAGGTAGCAAGCACTGCTGACATAGCTAGTAACGAAATGAATGATATAGCCATGATGGACCATGCAGAGTTCTCAAAACTTGGGATTATCCATACTTCAACATCAATGTCACCAGCATACTTTGTCAGTCTTTCCCCTGAAACTCTAGAAACAAACACCGCGGGTATCTGTACACCAGCAGAGTTTCCTGCCACTGTATCATGTGACTAGTTAAACACTTGGATGTTCAAAATTCAACAATTTTAAATACTTGAGCAACAGGAAGCAAGAGTTAAAAGTGGTCTTGCTTCTTTCAGACAATTTCTTGGTTCTCTTTTTTTGTTTCCCCTCTCACAGGGAAAATGGTCAGTGACATAGTTGTCTCCTAGTTTCTCAGTTTTCGAGCATGAAAATTCCGTGATGCAGTACATTCAGAAACCAGAGGCTAAAACCAGGCCTAGAAGATGTATATCGAAATGTGACAAATAGAACAATTGCCAGTAAAATAAGACTTGTTTGTTTGAGTTTGCTATAAAATGAGCAAGCTGACTTCACATATTTTTGAAGCTGCTTTTTTAAGTAGAAGATGGTCTCCACTTGCAACAAAAATAGGTGGAAAAACCATGCGAATATGACTTGAGTATGAATCTAATTATTAAGTCAGCTATATGCTAAGACACCGTCTTCCCCATGAGAGAGAGAGAAGGAACTTCTAGAAAAGCTCTTGATATATCAACAAAGGATGCTACTTCGATGAATGATCAGAAGTCACCACATATAGAGCACTGTTGCATAATGATGTCATTTTGTCTTTCTGACCGGGTAGTAATCAAAGAGAACCACATTTACGTGTACACTGTCTAGTTTTTATGCACCATTTAAATACCAGGACTTAAATCCCAGAATGTCAGTAAACCATTACATCAAATATAAGATCAGGATAGCAAAAAGCAATAGACATTGCTAGTGAAAATGTGTTATTTCTTAACAATTTTCCTCAATCACCTTTCACCCAGTTATCAGTGCTGAAGCAGTTTTCAGCTGAAAACAGTCATGACTTATAAACATACTTGTATAACTGTCACTTATCAATAGAAAAAAAAAAAAAGAACTTGTACAACTGTCATCCAGGGACCAGGATAACTTACAAAAACGACATTTGAATTGTGCTCGAGGTGCTTTTTATGTGGATCAAGTTCAGAGAGCATAGATCATTTGTTTTTACACTGCTACATCACTGATCAATTATGGTAACTGTTACCTCAATGGTAGGACTTAAATGGAGCATGCTCAGAGACAACTGAGCTGTTGAAGTGCTGGAACATCAAGGGTAGGAACAAGTAGCAAAGAATGGGGGTGCACTATACCTTCATGTATTTGGTGGTCCATTTGGCGTGAAAGGAATCTGAGGTGCTTTGAAGATGAAGAAAGCTCTGTTAAAAAGATCAAATCTTCCATTGTGTTTAGCATTTTAGAGCAAAGTCGAGCAGTTTTGGTAATGAGATTGCTAATGTGACATAGCTGATTCTACCGATTTATGGAGTCAGTAGTGAGTCCTGTGTAAACGTGAGTAGTAAAATCCATTTGCCTTTTCAAAACACCACCTTCTACCCCAATAAATCAAGATTATGGAGTATTAGCTTACAGGATACAAGACTTCAATCAGTTACAGTGATATCCGCTTAAAATTAATCCATAAGCCATTTACGACCTCTTGCTACATACATAACCAAGTATCAAGTAAGACAGACCACTTCAGGTCTTCAACCTTCATTCTAGAACCCAAAACCCTAGTTCGAGCTGAATCAAATATTTTAACAAACATCTAACATTGCCAATACATTGTAACTACATAATGCACTAATCAATAAATTCAAAAGGAAGAGTTTATTGAAATCTGTTTACTTTTTAGAACACCACCTTACTTTCTACCTCAATAAATCAAGATTAGTGGAGTATTGGCAGGCGCCGCCTGGCGGGATACAAGACTTCGATCAGTTTCAGTGATATTTTGCTTAGAAAAAAAATCAATAAGCCATTTTATGACCTCTTGCCACTTACATAACTAAGTATCAAGTAAGTCCATTTCAAGCTTTATTCTGGAACCCAGAACCAGAGAGTTTGAGCTGAATCAGATATTTAACTAGAATCTAAGTTTGCTATCAAGTTGTAACCTCAGAATTCACTAAATCAATAATTTTCAAGTGGAAGAGTTCATTACTTGCAACTAGATCACCATATTCATCGTTGTAGATAATGGCTGCCTTGAAACCTGCGGCCTGGGCTTGTCTGACTTTATCTTCAAAACTACATCCACCCCTTACTATCAGCAAGAATAGATCATGGGTGCTATTGTTAACTGGTTCAACCTTGTTAGTCAAAGTCGAGCAGGCATCTAAAGGCTCCGCCACATACAATGTCCCACATTTGCCTGATCCCCTCACTGAGGGAGCTGATATTTGAAAAAGATACATTTAGTACAAATTACAACAGCATCAAAGAAAGTAAACAACATGCCAAAAAGAAGTTTTAGGAAAACAAGACTAAGTTTCAATGAAAAAACAACAGTAGCAGCAGTAAAATATCATGAATCAAATTATACTACATCCACAATTTCCTACTGTTAGAGATAAAGTTCAATCACTATAAGTTAGGATAGTGATTTCTATTAGTTTGGATAGATAAGTTTTGTTAGCTACAGTTTGGGATATATAGCTAAGTGTTAGCTATATTATCTCCCTATTCTTCTGTAGTTTCTTGTAAACAACTGTGCATATATTCAGCAATTCTACTCAATAGAAAACACACTGAATTCTGTCAATATCTGATCGTGTAACATGGTACCAGAGCCTACAATGGAATCATCAACTCTCAACTTTCAGATTCCACCTCTACAACAACCACCTTAAGCACTCCAAGTCTTTTTGCTACTTTACCCCATGCTCAACTTTCTTTTTCTATAAAACTCAAACCAACAAACTACCTTGACTTGGAAAACACAAATTGTTCCTATCATCAAATGTTACAATCTTATTCAATCATATCAATGGTACACCAGCATCTCCCTCCACCATCATCAATACCACAACAAGTCAATCAAACCCAAATTCTGAGTATCTAAAGTAGTTACAAGAAGACCAACTCTTACTAAGTTGGATCTTATCATCTTTAACCAAGGAAATTTTTCCTTTTGTGAGTGGTTTAGATACTGCCTTTGAAGCTTGCACCACTCTCTCAAATGCATTTGGCATAAGCAACACCCCTAGAAGAGTCCAATTACACATCACCTTGTAAAACATTACTCTTGGTGACAAACCACTGGATCAATTTCTTCGCGAAGCTAAAGGCTATCGCTGACGAGCTTGTCGCGGCAGGCACACGTGCCTCCTGATGAATTCAATGCCACCATTTTCCAATTACTTCCTTCTGATTATCATCCTGTCATTGCCACATTATCTGCAGAAAAGACACGGGTATCATTTTCTGATCTTTCTGGTAGACTTAAGGTTCATGACATCCTCTTGCAGAACTCCCGCAAACCAATCTTTGTGTTGCCATTGTTGCTCGACAACACACTACATCTGCACATCAATTCCATCAGAGCTCCCCAAAAAACAATGGAACATCCTCTAAAGGAAACAAGACATGGTTTCATAATCCTTGTCAGATCTGTGAACTCAATAATCATCAAGCTAAGTGATGTCGCAAAACGTGATGATCCTCCTAATAATATCACTGCCAATGCCGCCAATGTTAATGCTTCTTCCAATGATTGGTTTCCTAAAACTGTTGTTTCTCATCACATGACTCCTGATTTGTCTGCACTTGAGATTCTCAGAGTACAAAGGGCCTGACATGGTCACTATAGGCAATGGACATGGTTTGCACATTAAAAACATTGGTGACACTACATTATCTTCTAGTAATAATCAGTTTCATTTGAAAAATGTTTTACACGTGCCTGACATACAACAAATGTTGTCTGTTAATAAATTTGCTGAAGACACTCAATGCTCTTTGATATTTGACTGATGGGTTTACTGTGAAACAATAAACAAATAAAAAGGTGTTGTTGAAGGGACTAATTGAGGACAGAATTTACAGGGTTCCTCAAATGTCTCAACAGATGCATATGGAGTAGGTCTATGGAAAAGCATCAGTAAACTTTGGCCAGATTTTGCTGGGAACATCACATTTAGAGTTGGCAATGGATCTCACATCAAATTTTGGAAGGACATTTGGTTGGGAGACACAACTTTGGGTGAGGAATTTCCAAATTTGCACCTCATTGCAGTTGAACCAAATTCTACCATAGCATCCAACAGATCAGATGACATTTGGGACCTAAGGTTCAGGAGAAACCTAAATGACTGGGAACTTAATGACATATTTGCCCTCTTTGCCAAATTGCAGCCCTGCTCCTTCTCACCCCAAGAGCTTGATAGATCGAAATGGGGTATCACAGCTTATGCTCAAGGAACTCAATGATTGACAAATGGCCATGGAAGCATATATGGAAGACAAAATTACCTACCAAAGTGATCTGTTTCAGTTAGATTGCACTACATAACTCATGCCTCACACAGGATAATCTCTCCAAAAGGAAATTCCAGCTTGCTAACCGATGCTATTTCTGCCACAAGCACACAGAAAATGTCAACCACTTGCTACTGCACTGCCCAGCTGCCTCAGACCTATGGAATATGTTTTGTTGTTTTTTTGGTCTGTCCTGGGTCATGCCTTTCTCTGTTAGGGATGCTCTTGAAAGTTGGAGTTCACGGGATGTTGACAAAGCCACCAAGAGTATGTCGATGTGATCCCTGGTGTTATCTTTTGGTGTTTATGGACAGAGAGGAACAAAAGATGTTTTGATGGAATTTTTACTTCTAGAGATCTTTTGCGTGGTAGATGTCTAGTTAGCCTTTTTAGTTGGTCCAAACTGATCCCTGTAAATAATTTAGAACTCTTCTTGGATTTTGTTAGCTCTATAGCTTAGGAAGAGCCTACAAATCCTTTTTGTTTTTTTGAGCTTAACTGATCTATCCTTGTAAAGCTTGCATCCTCTTGATACCTTGAAATGAATCTACTTACTTCATTTAAAAAAATAAAAAATTACAGGGTTCCTATTGCTACATTAGAGGACACTACAAGGCAGAGCAAGCCTTTTAAATCAGTACAGACTGCTGCACCCGATTGGCATGCTCGGATTGGTCATCAACAGTCTCCTTTAATGTTAATATAGGCTTTGTTTGCCTAGTAACTCGATAAAATCCTCAGGCCTATGTCAAGTTTGTTGTTTAGGCAAACATAGTCAGATTTCTTTACCTGTCACTGCCTCTATTGATATAAGCCAGTGGAATTGATTCAAGGAGATGTATGGGGACCAACCCCCAACTATCTTTTTTAATGGAAACAAGTATTTTATTCTATTTGTGGATGATTTCTCTCGTTATTATTGGTTAATCACAATTAAACAAAAAACTGAGGCTCTTTCTACTTTTGTTGAATTCCACAAATTGGTTGAAAACAGTTTCAAACCAAAATCATTAATTTCCAATCGGATTGGGATGGTGAATTCCGTACTGTCAATACTTATTTGAAGGAACCTGGTATTCAACATCACATTACTTGTCGTCATACACATCAGCAAAATGGTCAAGTTGAAAGGAAAATCAGACACCTAGTAGATACATGCCTCACCCTGCTCACTTATTCTGCAGTTCCATCTAGATTTTGGAAGTTCGCTGTGCACGCCATTGCATACTTAGTTAACAGGATCCCTACTCAAGTGTTTCAACATGTCTCACTATTTGAAAAGCATCAGGACACTTCACCAGATTATGAATTGAGTCCTGTCCTTAGCAGCTTGTGTTTTTCTCGGTTACGCCAAGGACCATCATGGGTATGTCTGCTTCAATCCTCATGATAGTAAAATTTATCTTAGTAGACATGTTCATATTGATGAAACCTGTTCTCTATATAAGGAGAAAAAGTTGTTTGATTCCTATGTCCTAGGCACTCTTCCGGGGCAATTTATTTCCACTCATTGGATCACATTAATTTCCCCTCGGAGCAGAAAATGGATATCCTTCCAACTCCTACTGAGCCATCACAACCACCTGGATGCACTTATCCAATGGTTCTAAGACAAAATACTAAGAAGAAGTTTCTGGTTTTCGTCTGTTTTGGATGATAAAAGTTAAATCTTCCTCTGTTACTCTTTCGAAGCCAGCATGCTACACAAAAGTACTCAAAATTCCATCATGGAGAAAAGCTATGAGCTCTAAACATCAAACATGGGAACTTGTTCCCAAACCATCACATTCCAATATTGTGGGTTGCAAATGAGTTTTCCGACTCAAACACCATCTTTATGGCACCATCAAGCGGTGCAATGATCACTTGGTAGTCAAAGGATCAAGTTGAGGGAATAGATTATGATGCCACTTTCAGTCCGGTTATCAAGCCTACAACAGTCCGAGTTGTTCTTTCCTTGGCAATCTCCAACAGATGGCTCTTCAGCAATTGGACATTTTCAATGCATTTCTCAAAGGAAACTTGGAAGCGGATGTGTATACGTCTCAATCTCCAGCTTTATTGATCAATGATGTCCTGATTATGTGTAAATTGAGGATATCAATCTATGGCCTTAACAAGCCCTACAGGCTTCGTTAACTATTTATCATTACCCAATTTGCGAAACCAAATTAGTATACAAAAAAAGAAAATCAATTCCATTGCCAATAGCAGAACGTCAAGAGCCCTGAATGCTAGTTCTTTCAGAACCTTTTGGACTAATCTCTCGCAATGCAAATAAAGATCTGTTGATTCCTATTCGTACAACAAAGGAAACAGTAGAAAAAAAGTAAACTTGCTTAACAAGAGTGAAGTCTCTTCTGTACAGAATGGTAGATAACTTCTATTTCCCAACAATGACCTATCGACAACCCCAAATTGCCAAAAACTAGATTGCAAATAGGATCTAGTTTACCATGTAACAGAGGCAGGTAAAAATTAAACAAAAAATTTCAGTATACATAAGCTACTAAAACTTTTAAACAAACTCACCAACCAATTTCCATTCAATATCACTTCCAAACCATTCCAGTTTACAACATAATACAAACTAGAACAAAGATCAATAATAAATACAAAACAAATAAGGGCATAGCAAAGTAAAAGTAATACTAACTCACCAAAATTAGCTTCAATGTCTTCAAACGATAAAGTTTCATTCTTTCCTACCAAAACCACATTACCAAGAACTCTACAACCCAAAAGACAAACAACACTCAAGTACCAAAATACCCACAAATTCATCATCTCTAACAAACCCTTTCTGCCAATTATCAAGAAAATATGAAGAAACCCCAAAAACCCACAAAAACAAAAAGTATCAATTCAATTCACCATGTTCGACTCCACAAGCACATCTCAAATCTCACAAAACCCCACAACACTTCACGCTAATTTTCAAGAAAATCCCACAAAAAGGTAATCTTTTTTTTACTTTGTTGAAAGAATAGAAACATCAGCTTCCATTCTCTATCCAACAAGAAGGAAACATTCGCTTAGTGATAATTTTAGTCCTTTTTTTTTTTTTTCTTTCCTTTTTCCCTTTTGGGTGTTTTGAGAGAGGAGGAGAAAAAAAAGAAGTTTTTGGAAGGATTTGTGAACTTTTGGTGACAAAGTACATTTAAGAAAGGGAAAACAATAAAAAAAAAAATTTGTTATTTTTATATAAGATTTGATGGTTTATACAGTGTGTGCTCAGTGTTCTGTGATGATTATCTCAAGCCAAAAATACAAGAAGATAAATATATAATACATAGTAACAACAGAGAAGGAAAAATAATTAAAAAGAGGTAGGAAAAAAGGGGTAAATTATTGAAAGTTGAAAAAAGCCAAAAAGGTGAATGGCTTTGATTATAGATTATACATGCACAAAATGACGATAATAACCCCACTCTGTTGGGATCGTTGGAGAGAGCGTATAAGAATGTGTTGAAAATGTTTATTAGAAATCATATGCTAGTTCTATTTATATTAGTTATGTTGAGATTAATTCTTATGCGACGTTTGATTTGGTGTATCTAAGCAATATGCATTGCATAATATATATATACACACACTTACATACTACCTTAAAAGCATGAACTCCCAAACATGATTGTTGAATTACTAGAATACCCCCAATTAAAAACACTCAATTTATTTAATTATGTTATATTAAAAGTTGATACCTTTTCACATTAATAGATTAAGACTTTTGTGATGAGTTGTGACTTTTTTGACATGTTGTGACATTTCCAATGAGTTGTGACTTTTCCAAAGGATTGTGATTTTTTCAAAGGGTTGTGACTTTTCCAAAGGGTTGTGCCTTATCCAATGAGTTGTGACTTTTTCAAAGGATTATGTCTTTCCGATGAACAAGGACTTTTTTGAAGGGTTGTGACTTATCTAATAAGGCACAATCAAAACATATTCATACTACTATTTGTTAGTTATAAATATAGGGGTTTCCTCTCACTTTAAAACTACATTTTTTTTAGATTTTCTACTCTCCTTCTTCTTAAAAAATCTCAATTGTTATTTGCAATAGTTGATTAAGTTCGAAACCCAACAAAATGCAAGGTACCACATAAGAAAGAGTTGATGAACAAACTGTAGGAAATCATTCATCAATTCACACTCATATTTTCTTCTGACGATTTTCATCACATACATACATCAACATTATTTATATCATTTTAGAACATTATTACTCTTTAATTAACCTACATGTTTTATTCATTAAAAAAAGACTAATTTCCTACAAACAATCACAACAATTTCTACCTTCATGTTTCTTCGGTTATTAATCACAACCATTCACTCCTTATAAATTATTGGGGATCTCTTTTCTCTGATAATTTGAGATCATTTAAAATTTTCATAAATGACTCATCCTCAATCCATTGATATGTTTCGCTGAAGTTCTTAGCATTGAAATTTAGGTATAGACTTTCTATTAAAAAAGAAAAGAAGAGAACAAAGAAATATGCAATTATCTATGAACTTTGCTTCACACAGAAATCTTCTATATATAGTGCGCGAGAGTTTTCATTTATTTTTCTTATTTTGTTTCTTGAATAATTTCTTTTGTGTTTTCATTCGAGAGAGAATTAAATACACACACTGTGGATTATTTTTCTGATAAAATAAATAGATAAAGATGTGGGAGAGACACAAATAATAAACAAATACAAAAAAGGCACATGATTGGGATAAGATAGTCCATTGAATTAGTAGTTTTGATATTAAGTCTACTATTTCAAAAATAGATTTTCACTTTTACTTATAATATGATAATATAGCAATGATAATAATTATTTTAATAGATATGTAAGTAAAAATGAACGGAGAAAGTAAAGTGTTGATGGCAAGAGATTTCAATCAAATGAAACACTAGGGTGAATATATCATGAACATATGTTTTTGCTTTCCTTCTTCATTGGCTATGAATTGATAACATATTTTTACTTTTTTATATTTATGTTGAGTATGCATTTTTTTAAGTATGAATGTCATGTTATTTTGTGTTCATTTTGATCTTAGAAAATGATATGTCAAAACATACACTCTTTGCTAGCTATATAAAAATGATAAGAAAATAGTGATTGATCATAAAATAATCTTAAATCAAATTAAAGATTCTATAAATATTACTTCAAATTTTATTCATCTATTAATTTTTTAATTGAAAAAGTTTAATTTTTTATATCACGATAGAACATCTATAAGATACTAGATACTCTCATTAGACAACATCTATATGATAAGTATGCGGTAAAATAAAGGATAATTTTCTTTAGAACAAATTATTGTCGTAATATATTTTTCTCTATAACATTCTACTTATAAAAGTATTGACATTCACTATATAAGTACACTTTTTTTTGAAATTACATCTATATCATAACCTTACTCAAATATTAATTGAATAATAATATTTTGTAAAAGATATATCATGTTTAAAGATAAAATATTAAAATATTTATGACAAGCGTTCTTAGTGTCATGCACCTATTAAATTTCAAGTATTAATATCTAAGAGAATAATTGTACTTAAATGGTGTCCATCATTTATAGTCATAACCTCAAAAGGAAAAGTTATTGCTGATCATTTTTTTATCTTGATATTATTTTTCTGTTTTGTTGGTTAAATTTGTTTACCAAATTGAGTAAAGTAAAGAACAATACTATTTAAGAGATAGCACTTTCTCCCCATATTTAAATTTTTTGAATGCATTTTGAATTGTTTCAATGATATCTGGTTATTTTTGTCTCAAAAAATAATTAACTCTATGAAATTATGTATTAATCATTTAAAAACACTTGTCCAATATTCTTTCAATTATAATTATTTATTGAAAAGCTTTAATTTAGTAATACTAATTCTATTTTACAACTTCGTATACTATATGATATGATAAACATGTGCAACTCACGTACCGTGAATCTAGTATATATATATATATATATATATATATATATATATATATATATATATATATATACACACACACACACACACTCTATCAAACAATCTCTTAGTGAGTTTTATTTTCATTACCCTTTTGTCCGTTCATCAAAATAATAGTAAGAATTAATTAATTTTGATTTTTAGCTAATGAATATAATTATTTTTGGCTAATCTATCGAATATGTAACTTTCCCCAAAAAATTTAAGAAGAAAAAAAATTGTGAAAATTTTGATAAGTTTTTCAGTAGAAACTTTAGAAATTATAGTGAGTTTCTTTTTGGAGATATTTTATATATTCTTCATGTTCTTGGTATTATTATCACTATTTTCTTCTTCAACTGTTATTATTTTTTCATTCTCAAATTTCAAAGATTACAATTGATTCTAAAAGCTATGTGCACAATTTCAAAGATTACAATTGATTCTAAAAGCTATGTGCACAATGTCTCCAGATTAGCATAACTGCATAAGACTTGAATATTAATTTTTTTCCACTATTCAAAGACCACCAAATTAGGTATGTCACGAACCAATCCATCGGGCCGTGCGGTCACCTACATACTATCACCTAAGTAGGAGAACCCTCATATTCCAACAACTTAAAACATGCGGAAAATTAAGTAAACGGAAATAACATACTAATGAAATTCTTTATTAAAAACCTTTAAAACAATTTCGAGTTGAGACTTATAAAGTAATTAACACTCCCAAGGATCTAGTCTAAATAGGTACAAGAGCTACTAAGAGTACAACTGGACATGATAATTAAAAGACACAGCTCCCACCATGTGGAAGGAAGAATAGAAGCTGCTAGAGATTTTATTCGTCTTCACCTAATGAAACCTCACCGATCCTGCAACCAGACTATGTCAAAAGACATAGCAAGAGTAGTATCAATACAAACACACGTACTGGTAGGATTCATCAGTCAACCCAACGCCCACCGCATAATATAAGAAACCGACTAGTAAAATCATGAAACAAACCACTCGCTTCTCCACCTTCACCCTCTCTTGAAATACCTCTAATATACAGTAGTACTCCGACTACTAACATCCTTTTCAATCAACCTACCTACCAGGTACTTGATCATAGCTTAATCGTTCTGACACATTAGCAAATCCCCAATTTCACCCATAAGCATTCCAACTAACCGCTCACTTTGTACCCTTACTCCCTCGTCACATTACTCAACTATGGCCACATAGTACACTACATCAAACTTCCTTACCACTAGACCCAATCTCTTTCCCCATACACTACCTCTGCTACTTCCCGCCATTACGACACATGAACAACTCTTACTATCCATCTCTTGCCCCTTGAATACTTTACCCTTCCACTATACCCAACAAGTTCGCTTAACACATAGAACAACCAAATATAAGTTGTCATAACATATACCTACTAAGTGCAACATATACAAGTCAACACCACCATATAATCACGTACATATATCAAACATGTACAATATTATCAACATTTACTAGCAACGAACATCTTCATATTTCTCAAGCTACACAATTATGCAAATCATTGGTCCTCTCATAGAACCCAAACTCAAACAGTTAGCATACTGAAATGCGTTATTCGATCCAAGGTTTATGCCGGAACGTGGCAACCGATCCAAGTTAGTTATGCCGAAACGTGGAAACCGATCCAAGTTGGTTATGCCGGAATGTGGCAACCGATCCATTCATCACACCACAATCACAATCACAAGTATATTCTCAAGATCATATAATTTAGTCATGATTCATGGCATCCCTCATTCCTCTACCTCATATTTAACAAGTGTGATCAATAATGCAACATTCATATACATGCAAGTATCATAATGAAGCAAGAACAACATACATCATACCATCATAGAATCACCACCATCACCTACAATGGATTATTCATCAACGCACATCATGTAACCCTACTTCGACCATACTCAACCCTAATTCATCGTCTAAGTTTTCTTTCTAGGGTTTAAATCATAAATCTTTCGATTCACGAAGGCCTATGCATAAATCCTACCATCGATTTACATATATTACGTAGTGAGCACAAATATAAACTATTTAATTCATAAGCCGAGTATAGAGCACTAGCCTCCACTGCTGCATAAATGACTTGGATTTTGTATCTTTTTCATGACCTTGGAGTGTTCCTTCGATCTGTTCCTACGTTGTATTGTGATAACATGGTGCCTTGTACTTGACGATTAATCCAGTTATGCATGCTCGAACCAAATATGTTGAAATGGACTATCATTTGTTCGTGAGAAATTGGCCAGGGGACAACTTCTTACTCAGTTTGTGAAGTCTAAGGATCAGCTGATATTCATATCAAAGCCTTAACAAAACATGTTTTCTCTGATTTTCGCAGCAAGCTAGGAGTTATAGTTCCTCCACTCACTAGTTTGAGGGGAAGTGTTGAAGGAAGCTTGAAGACTGATGGAACATGTCGAAGGAACATGTCCATCGAAGCAGGCTGACGAGTTAGAGTTAGAGTCATATTAGGACTAAACTACTAAACCCTAAGTTATGTACGACTAAGCTACTGTATATTGCAGGAGTCGACTAGGATAATGTATTAGAGTTATAATACAATACTACTCATATAAATAATTGTGTTGTAGTAGGATTCCTAGTATAACTAGAATAAGACTCTTCTCCTATATAAGGAGTTTGTAACTCAATATTATTTTTATCAATACAATCCTTGATTTCTCCATACTGTACATGAGATTCCTATAGTTTTTACAAAACACTCTTTAAATTAATAAATATAAATTTATCAATTAAATAATACCTTTAAAAAATAATATTTCATGATCCCACCTATTTTAATTTAGTGAGGATTTACTCTAATAATATTTAAATATTGATCCATAATTTTCATGCACCTCATAGAGGGTACTGGATTGATCTAGTCACAACTGTCCTTTTTAGTTTATAATAATAATAAATAAAATGATTTATTTGTATGATGAAGTAGTTATTTTAGTTATTTAGTTAGTTGTTTATGGAAAAGTAGTTGTGAATGTGTGAGGAGGGGGCAGTTAGGGGGTGGTGGGTTCACACTTCACATGGTTGATTTACTTTGATTATAATGGAGACCTAATGAGTCAACAAGCAAAAGAATGACAAGAAAATAAAGGATTTTAAGTGAAAAATGATATTTTTTAATTGTACAAACATGAATTTAATTTGATTGGCGATTGCATTTGTTTTTTAGGTTGTCCATCATTGTTTTTTCCTATTCCTTTTCGTTTTTTTTTTTTTTGAATTATTTTATTATAATAAGAGAAAATATTCAACATGAATTTTATGTAAGATCTTTCTTTTATGATGTTTTAAATATAAAGTCTCTATTTCATAAAAGTAGACTAAATTTTGCTCTTAAATATTGTACATCTTTTATGTTAACAATATAATTGAAAATAATTATCAATTTTTATCTTGACTTATTCAAGTAACAATTATTTTGAAATAATTTTTTTTGAGCTAATGAATTAACGGACTAATTAACACCCTTTATGAATGAACTCGACCTAATAATTATTTCCAACACTATCAAATTTCTTAATCAGTTTCATACAAACATGGTCATTATACATATAAAAAAATTTGAACACAAATGAGTAACTTATGGAAAACTAATTAGACAATGAGATGAAACTATAAAGTCAATCAAATAAAATGAAATTAAGACGTCTTCCTTCAAAACAAAGACATATATATATTAATTAATTAATATATATGATTAAAATCGACAAAACATAGTTTAGTAGACGATATAATTAATTTAGTAAGCAAGCAAAACTATTCTTTCAAAAAAATTTGTACGAAATCTAGAAAAACACAATGGGTGTAAGAGTGAGGAGACCATGATTTTGGAATGCCACTCGTAGAATTTGATTTTCCACATTAACTATAGGAATTATTTTTTTAATTTTGAATAAACTTGTTTTCCCAGAGAACATATTTTTTAAATTAATTTGACCACTCAAACATTAGAATATTCAAAAGCATGCCAAACACAATAACATACCCAGTGTAATCTCAAAGTGAAGTTTAGAAAGGATAGAATGTAAGCAGATTTTACCCTTACCCTTTCCTTTTCCCCTATCTTGAGAGATAAAAGAAGTAATTTTACATGACAAAATAATGTATACCAAACACTAATTAGACATTATTTTCAAGCTTTAATACTCAAATCTCATTAAAACACTACCAAATTTGCTAAAACTTATATCAACCTTTTTAAAATGTTTTCCCCAAAAGCTATTTTTCTTTCTCCAACCAAACAACAGAAAGCATTTATCATAAAAATAAGCAATTTCTGGAATTTATTTTTCTTCAGAAAATAAAGGCCACATTATACTTACTCAAATATTTCCAAGATATTATCCCTTTATTTCTTCTATAGGATATAAAACATAACATATTTAATCCACATTTACCCCATATTCAGCTCAAAGCTTAAAATATTGAGATTTGTCACTTTCACAACAATAAGAAATAACATGTCTATACAGTCAAGTACAAGATCCCACCATTCTATTTTTCTTTATATAATCAGTAAGGTGAAGAGAAAAAACAAGATTAACAAAACTACATAAAACACAACATTAATCAAGACAACTGACTTCTCTGGCCTTGCAGCATGGCAAACTCAAGAAGTAAATCTTGATCTATCTAAATATAGTTGACATGCAAACACTAATGAACAACAAAAGTAAAAAAAAAAAAAAAAAAAAAAAAGTCTTCAATATTTTTTCCATGTACCTATTTGAACTCCCAGAATGTTTCTGCCCTATTTTCAGGAAAGTTTAAAGATGATGAAACCGCGTCCTTCTGCTAGCTCTGATCTGTCAATAGTGAAGCTGCGACTCTCTTCAATGATTTACTAGCTTTCTCCAGATCAGATTCTGAGTGCCCTGCTGACACAAACAAACGAAGCCCAACTGGCAATTTACATTTATCAAGTGTTGATCTCTTTGAAGTAACAACAAAAACGGAATCTTCCCTCAAGACCTGCAATGACAATATTTGTGGCGTGGAAGATTATTATTAGGATGTGTATGAGATACAGAATAAGAAGAAATTGCAGATACACTAAGATGATCACTTACAAGATCCGCGATATCTTCTAGCAGTTTTAGGTCACTCTTTGAAGAACCTGTGGGCTTCTTGAGTCTAAGAAAAACTATCGGAGAGAGTGGATCGCTCATTATTTCCATCCCCTGAATATCTTGTAGACCTGAAACCATACCAGGTAAAAAAGTTGGTATCTTTTCACTACCATTGACATGGGCTTGAAGCCTTCAAGGAGAGGGGGTAAGGAAGGCACTTGGTCTAGAGCAAATATACCTTTAAACAGTATATTAATGTTTTCCCTCAATTTTGTGATAAGATCAGGATTTTCTTCCAAGATATCAAAAGCTTTGACTGCGGCACTTGCCAGATAAGGAGGCAAAGAAGCAGAAAACACATAACCAGAGCTACTGAGACGCTGCCAAACAAAGAATATCATCAAGAAGGCTTAATTGGAAATAGTGAACAGGAGATAGTGACAATTATTAAGATTAAACATGTTTTTTTGTTGTTGAAAGGAGACTACAGTCTGGTGGCAACCTATCACACTTCAATACCTGGTGTTCAATGACTCTTGTACTCCCGGTGCAAAATCCTCCTTCTGTGGCCAATGCATGACCCATGGCAGCAGTAATGATATCTATCTTGTCAACCTGCAACAGGATTACCTGTTTAGGATATACAGAAAATACAATCCATAATAATAGAAGATAGAGGCCATCATTAACATACCGGAACATTGTAATACTCTGTTAGACCTTTACCAGAACTGCCAAGCACACCCAAGGAATTGCTTTCATCCAACAATACCCGGAATCTGTACTTTTCTTTCAGTTTGATGATTTCATCCAATGGAGCTATTTGTCCAGAATTCTAGAAGTTGTAGAAACAAATGAAATTAAAGAATATTCCTCTCAGAGATACTGGGTGCTTGGCAATTAACAAGTTAAACCACAAACAGAAACCTGCACATTTTCTTGTCTTTTTTTTTCCCTTTCCGTTTTCTTATTTACAAGATGAATGCAACCTTATCCCAATTTAAGAAACAGCCAAGCCAACTCTGACACTCCCTCCACTAAGGAAGGGCTAAGATATGGGGTGGGCGGATGGGGGAGTTTGCATTAAATTGAGAAGTGAATTTTAGTCCATGCTCCTATAGACTAATCTCTTGAAATGGAAACCAAAACCCAGTCACAGCTTTCAGAACTTTCTGGATCATAACAAGTCACCACAGCCCTAGCAAAAAGTTGAAGTGTCATATACAATTAGTCAACCTTGCTTACATCTTTAAAGTTTAATCCCAGTCAAATTTTGAGTCTCTCTGCAAGCCTAAATTGGATGCAACTTATTGCAAGCTTATGAAATCCTCACTTCCTTCATCCCCTGAAGAGGTGATCATGGTCCAGGCAATGCTATGACGTACAGCTTTGACAATTAAATAAAACCCTGTTAATAAAACAGAAGATACCTGATATACTGCTTCAACAATAATATATCGCCTAAGTTTTTTAGCTTGCTTGTTTTCTTGAGTGATTTTCTCCAATGTATTTCTCAAGGACTCCATATCATTGTGCTTGAAGTATATGATTGTACTTCTAGAGAGCTGAAGTCCATTTTGTATTCCCCAATGGACACCTTCATCCCTATGCACACAAAAGATAAGGTTGAAAATGAGAACTAATTCATGGAACTCTAATATGTTTATAGAAGCTATTTGCAACTGAAAAACCTTATGGATGCAATACCTATTTATGGGTATAATTTTGTTTACTACAGTTGACAAAAAATTTATCAGGAGACGTCGGTGAGAAGCTTATTAATATAATCCAACTTCTGATACTAAACATAGCACAAAGAAATCTGATTACAGAAGTGGTGTAAGATTCTTAATGACTTTCATCTACGAACATCAGCTTAAGTTTTTTTTTTTTTTTTCATTTTAGAAGTCTTAACAATACTACAGCCATTTTAAATTTTTTATTCTACAGCCTGGTTCCTTCATAATCCCTCCTCCTACCCCAAGAAAAGATACTTGTTCGACAGCCTGGTTCAATTTTTTAAGAATGATATCAACAAAACGAGCAAAGAATGAATAAACTTACGCAACAATGACATCTCCCTTCTTGCAAAATGCTGGAATTGCACTGAACATGGTAGAAAGTCCATAAGAGTAGAGTATAGAATCAGGCGTTCCAAGAAACTTAGCTATCCTGGCCTCACAATCAAGGTGAACATCTGCATGAAATAAAGAATGATAAGGTTGGGCCTCCCAAAAGAGAAAGTGGAAGTTGGCAAGTACAGCAGAAAATTAACTGACTCCCTAATGATGAATATCATATAATACCAATTGTTCCATAGAATCCACGAGGACCACAAGAACCTACACCATATTTCTCCAATGCCCTGGTGCATGCCTCCTGATATATGACATTAGGTAATGATAAACTTGACAATTAAGCACCAACAAGCAAATATAGGTTGGCAATTCAAAATATTCAAGAGAAGGGTTTCTTACAAGTAACTTTTCATTTCCTAATAACCCGAGGTAATTAGCTGAAGTAAAATTTATTACTTCCTTGCCATTAACAGTTGTATGAGGACCTGCAGCGCTGCATTAATAAAACTTGTAAGCAATTAGACAAATGAGAGAACTCAAGTAAATAGAAAACAACCACAGAAATATGGAGGGTTTCTTTGAAGCAAGCTATACTGTTGGTACTTGGTATAATTTATTAAAGTAGTTCATAGGAGGGAAGGAAAAGTGGGGGGTCATGATCTTCACAACTTGACTTACAAATTTAATAGCCTGGGTAAGCTAGAGTATAAGAGGCAACACCAAACAAATCTTGACGACTGTCGGGTTAACAAGCCAAACTTGCAGTTCTTCAACCCAAAAAGGGAATGGGTAGATGTGTTGCGCAATTAGCGCTTATCTAGATATTTCTTCTCTTATGAGCTGCATGTTCAGTGGCTTTTTTTTAGTGTCAATAGCTTTTAAAATCCCAATCAACCCAATCAACTCATTGAGTCCCATCCCTTGTTACCCCATCGAGCCTCATCTTCTTTAACCTAAAATGTTTGAGCCCAAATCCTTAAATCAATTTGAATTCCTCCTGGAAGTTCTAACGTACTTGCTAGGCTCAGTTCAGGATCATCAGACCATAAGAAAAAGAGATTAGATAGGTAGCCGCTAGAGGCTCTAGAGGTGGTTCCCACAGTATACAACAGCGTGGCATTTGAATTAATTCCTTGGCTGATTCTCCCCTTAAGTGAGAATAGAATCTTACAGTGGTAAAAGCATAATTAGAAAAATGAGGGAAAAAATGCAGAATAGTGATAATAGAATCTAACAAGGAGGTATATGCTTTCACATTTCAAATGAAAGAGTATTTCCACCTTTCAAGTACTGGAGGCTCCGATTTCATCTCATCTGTAATGGTGGGAATAAGAGGTTCTGGGACCCATTCCTCACACAGTTCATCTATTTCCTAAAAAGCAGAGCACACACGTTCATCAGCTTCAATGTATTCAAGCAGCATGCTGCATAGAAGATAGACAACTTTGCTACTTACAAACATATGCTGACAAGTTACAAACAACATTTCTCTTTATCTTAACAATTACCAAAGCAAATAATATCCATAGCTCCTCCATTTATTAAATGCTCAGCCCGTCCCAATTTATGTGGCACCGTTTGACTAGGCATAAAGTTTAAGAAAGAGAGGAAGTTTTTTGAAATTTGTGGTCTAAGAACTCGACAATTTGTGAGACTATAAATCATTTCATGAAGGGTAAATGGATAATTTTAAAGCGAATGAGACATTCTTTCTGGGAGGAATTAAAAAGGAAAGTGTGTCACATAAATTGGGACAAAGGGAGTACATAGAGTACAAAAGGCCCTAACATTGATAATAATGTACATGATGCCAAGGAAAGACTTCTATGCTTATAAATAAGAAGCCTACCTCCTAGCTATGAACATCAAACAGTCGAAAATATATTAGCACCATATGGCACCAATCACTATACAAAGGTCAAGATAATGATTTGCAAAAACAAACAGAAAGTTGGAGCTCTTTAATTTACAAGTTCACAGCTCATTTTCCCAAGCACCTTGCAGTTTAGAGAACATGATATGGAGGAATCTACAGTATACTTGAAAAAGAAGAGTTTGACATCTTTAAGTAGGAAGATCTCTACTTTGAGAGAGAGTTAAATGCAGCAGCTTTTAAAAATATTATGCTATTCTTCTAAGAATGTAAGTTCTTTTAAGTTACTTCTTTTATTATCTTCTG
Organism: Solanum bulbocastanum; assembly: GCA_037074985.1. NCBI lineage: Eukaryota > Viridiplantae > Streptophyta > Magnoliopsida > Solanales > Solanaceae > Solanum > Solanum bulbocastanum. The sequence goes on from CM073607.1 coordinate 11,231,281, forward strand.
TGGCCTAGGGCATAGGACTTTAGCAACTTTAAAGAGGAGCCAGCTAAAAGTTGTGTCTTCTGAATATTAATCAGAAAGTTCCGGTCTTCAAATTTGGATCCCTGCCTTGATCACTTTCTGATAAGATAATCATTTTTAACTCCACAAAACAGAAACTGGAAGATGGGAGTGTACTGTAATACAATAATTTTCTCTCCCACTCTCTTTTCCTTTTAAGTATATCATTTTGGAAATGAGGAAGAGCAGTTCACTAGGATGAAATACAGATTGGACCTTGAACATGGAAGCGACTTGTTCATATGAATGAGAAAATCAACCAAACAACAATAATAATGCCTCAGTCCCAAACAATATGAGAAAATTACAGAGTGAGGAAGTAAAAAAGATGGACGAACAGAATAAAGCAAGAAACAAACATAGAAGCGGTGGATAATTTAGGTGTGACAAAGGAAGATTCTGACAAACCTTCTTTGTCAATGGTCTTTTAGGTGGTTTATAACTTTTCTGCGATAGTAGGAAAAGGATGACCACCAGGAGAAGACCCTCAACAAATAGATGCCCTGCAGGAGAGGCAAAAGAGTATGTCTTCTCAGAGGTCAGCTAGTTTAACAACTATAGCTGTTTTATGGATAGGGAAAATACCTCCAATGTTAACGCCAAACACCACGGCTCTTGCAAACGGAGCCTCGGATATCCATGTGAACCAATCAGATGCATCTCTCAGCTTATTTGTAAGAGCTGATATTGTTGTATCCATTATCTATGTCAATGGCAGACAGGGCTGCCAACAGAAACCACATGGAGAAGAAGTTTGTTACACTCAGGTCTATCACATAGTGATTGGTATGGAACCTGAATGCTCAGAAGCTAGAAAATGATGCTCCAAAACAACTCAAAATTCTCGATTGATTCAGGAGAAAATAAATTAAACCAGAAGTATGAGGATCAACAAATAAGTCTTCTCCCGGATGCCCCTCTCCCTCTCCCTCTCTCTCTCTCAAAACACGCATACTCTCAATATTAACTCCCGAGTTAGACTTCCTCCCATGGGTTTATTACTCATCATTGCTAGCTATATCATTGTACCAACCAGATTAACCCTTGGTCTCCAAGATACTTCTCCTATCTAATTTTAGTACCCTTTTCTTTTGGATAGTAATATTAACCAATTACAGACTTGAACTGACATATATTAACACATTTTTTGAAAGAAATATGGGGCATAGTGACTAGTTGAAACGAAACTCTCTCAATCCCATTTCATCATTTGAATAAAACTATAAAATGGAAATCTGAATGAAAAATATGAGTTAAATCCAAGAACAATATTCCTACTTGATCCCTTCCATGAAACCATAATTCAGATCAAATTTCTCAAACAAGATCACAAATTGATCCAAACCCACCCTAGATTTGTCCATCAAAATCCTCTGAAGCTATATTTTTGCACGTAATTAATCACCAATTTTTTCTTTTAGAATAAAACTTAGATTTGAAGAATACCCACGTAAAATTTTACATCTTTATAGGAGAAACTGACCTGAAAGAGTGATTCTTGAAGCTTCAATGGAGACTTCAAAGACAGCCTTATCACCCAATTCAAGATTTTGAATGGAGTATTTGGTGATTCTTGGTTTTGATGGAGATTTTGAATTGAATATATAAATATAAATATAATGAGCATTGATTGCAGAAAAAGGTAAAAAATACAGATTGGCTTTACAGGGATGAATTGAGATGGGGCCAGCAGGCTTAATGGTCAATACAACTTTCTGAATATTCATCTTTGGTCAAAATTCAAATCATATCGATTATTTTATTTTATTTTATTTTTAATTATAATTTTTTCTTCTTACATATATAGTAGTAGTACAATTTTAATTGCTACGTTCTTCATAAATTGTATTAATTATTCTACTATATTTTATTATATAATAAAGTAGTAGTAAGCAGACAGACTGTTTGAGGGTATTTTGGTTATTTTTTGTTTAAGTTCAATGAAATGTTTGTTTATAATGAGACGATCTATTGAGGAGGTGTGAAGGGTTGATTATAGTAGGTACGAGGAGAGGTAGAGGTATGTCGAAGAATTATTAAGGAAGGTGATCAGACAAGATACGGTACAATTTTAGGTTTGTACCAAAGACAAGATCGTGTGGAGGATGCAAACTAGGGTAGAATGTTAGTAGATATTGGAGGATTGTTTTGCTTTTTGAGGGTTTATGCTTGTTGGTGTTTGTTTGTACGTCGTTGTACTAGCCGTATTATTATAGTTTTGCTTTTGATATCTATCATTGTTCGTTGTTTACTGTATTTCGATCTATTGTACTTGTTCCTTTCTTGTAGATTTTGTATTGCTTCCCTTGTTAGTTATGTTTTTTATGTTATTTTCTTCTACTTTACTTGCTTGGTGTACTTGAGCTAAAAGCCTTTCAAAAATAATCTCTTTACTAGCTTTCACAAGATGATAATAAAATTTATGTACATCCTATTAATTTTATATGTCACATGTTCCATTGCTTTTGTCATACTCTACTCTCATTTCATTTAAATCTTGTAAAGCAGAGGCGTATCCAGGATTTTGAGACAATGAGTGCACTGTTATATAAAGATTGATCTATAATATAAATTTGATCGGTTCGATATTTAGATTTTTACTACTAAAAACCGTTAAAATTTTAAAATTATAGGTCTAAAATTAATTCTTTTATATCAATTACCACTTAGAAAAGTGTTATCTAATTTTAGAAAGAATAAAACAAGATAAATATAAAATTTAACTTTTTAACCTCGCGGAGAGAGGTGCACCCAGTCATATTCGCATTATGTGATACTTGAAATGTGGGTTCATGCATTTATATTTTAATAATTTTTTTAAATAATAACACTATTATATGATGATTTCGGGAGGAGACCATGGGTTCACGTGAACCCGATTACGCCCGCTTAGATACACCTTTGTGAAGTTATTAAGTCATCAACCCATGTTCTGTTACCTCTATCATACTCTATTTGAATTTCCTTTGTGAATATCTTGTGACAGGTATTGAGTTGCCATTAATCCATCATTGAAATGTTAATTTTTTATTATTATAATAAATATTAATATTTCATGTACTTGAACTTTTAAGTTAATTAAAGGTAATTGAATATCAAATTTTGGTATTTGATATACTTAACTAAAGCTAAAACATGTAAAAGGAAATATAATAAGTTGATATCTTCTTCGTTTTTTTTTACTTGGATTTATTACATGTAGGGGAAAACTCTCTCTATCAATTTTTTTTTTCATATTCAAGATTCGAAAGACTTGTGATTAAAGGAGAAATAGTTTTTCTACTGCACAAGATACAATGGTAATAAGTTATTATCTTCTTTTCCTTCAAACCTTGTCATTTTCTTTATTTTATTGGTTAGTTAGGTACTAAAAAGTAAGACTAAAATGATACTTCAATCAACCCTATTTCAATTCGATCCACACAACCATATTTTTAGTCTCTTTTAGAAAGAATTACCATAACTTTCTAAATTTTTAAATAATTTAATTTTAAAACTTTTTATTTCACTTTTAGTGTCGACTTTTACAACATCACGATATTATTGCATTTTCAACAATAAAACAGCCTCAAAAGTCATATAACTACACAAATGTTATTGTATGTTTACAATTAAAATTTTAAAAATCTCTTATTCTTAAATTATGTGTCCAATTAAATAAGATCACGCAAATTAAAATAGAAAAAATATACAATTTCACTAATTAAGTGATAAACAATATATGACATAAAGAATTTATGAGAAAAGAAATAAATATTAAAAATTAGCATTATAAATTATAATTCGAATTTAAAGGAAGGTTGAATGAAATAAAGAGACTATATGTAGACAATTAAAAACTTAAAACTGGTAAATAATGAATTTTCTTTTTTTTAAAAAAACACTTGACAGTGCTGTTGAAATCTTTAACAGTTTATCAATGTTTTTTTGGCTCTATCTCTATAGTACATTTTATTTAAGGTTTAAGCGAAAAAAAAGTTATTCTAATTCAGTAATTTGTATAAATCTTCAGTTTAGAATTATTACGTACCAAAAACTCAATAATATTAAAAAGGAATCTTTATCTTTTTAGACTATATAACTATAGTAATCTTTTATAATTTAATGTAAATATTTGATGCAGATAAGTATTTATTCAATTGTTCTCTTTTATTGAGATAATTCTTTTTACATTCATAGCATAATACGATTTACCAAACTGATTTGAGTATATAGAAACAAAACTCGAGTTGATATTATCTATAGATAAATTTGAAGTTTCTTTTGTTTTAATCAGATATTTTGTGATAATCAGGAATAAACAGTTTGTTACAACTTTTATATATATTTAAATTGATCTATCCAATTTAACTTACAAAAATAATTAAATTGACTCTGGATAAGTGAAAAAGGGAGTAATACATTCTATTTTGTATTCCCTTCACTTGCATGTCATAGAAAAACACGTAGTTTCACAACTCAAAGTTGCGACATTTATGAGCATTTTCTCTTTAAAATAAGTAGCAACTACGAGTAAAGGTTGTGACGGGATGATAAATACTCTTCCATCCATTATGCCAACAAAATGTATTCTAACATCACATTGCTTATTAATCCATCAATGAAAAATATAAGTGTATTTCCAATATTATCATACCTCACTAGACGTTTCTAATCATATACATAATGACAATTCAACATAACGATCTCCGAAACAAAATGCTCTATAAAAAAAAAAAAATAGAGAAAGGCAAAATACATTTCTCATCATATAATAGATAATATAAGAGAAAACATGACACAACGCCAAAGATTGGACGGGGAACTATCGACTGATGGCCAAAATACAATAATACTGAAACACAGTTACTACTCATCCTTTCTGAAATCAGAACCTGGAGGACACGCGCGGGGGCAAGCTCCAGGGGTTGCCGGTGAGATATCTCAACAAATAATGGAGCCAAGCATTTTAACTTTTCGCAATGTGTATACCTACAAGACTCCAAGGTAGAAGCGTTTTAATGTTAATTGATTGTAGAAGATATGAGCAAAAATATGGCTAAACTTAATCAAGTGAATCCCACATCTCCAGTTATAATATAACGTTCCTTTCTCTAACAAGATCAGCAAAACAAATGCTTTCTTCTAATGAAGTGTTTGTTCAACTGTGCGACCTATAACGTTATAAGTGGAGAGAAATAGAGAGAACTCATTCATGTTTTCTCACTTTTTTTTTTTTTTTATAAATGTGTATTTCTCACTTGATTCAAATGCACTGGCCTATATATGTTAGGTGTAGAATGCACAAAGAAAGTGTGAACACAATAAATAGAAGATGATGGTGCATTTATCGCACCACTGGAATAGTTATTATGTTGCCACCGAAGACCTTGACCTCTAAAAAAATCAAGTTGACTTGAAGGATACAAGGTGCTAAAAATAGGAGTCAAATAACGAGTAAAAACTTCCGTTGAGGATTGGATTTCATGATTTACAAAAAATATGTAATTTACCTCACCTGTCAAAAATAAAGGGAAAGGATATAAAATGCACATAGGTCTTTAAAAAATAAAACTCAGATCAATGACCTGAAAAATATTCCTCACCATATATTCCAAATTCTTACTGACATTCCAATCAAAATGACACCACCATTCAGAAGTTAAAACATTACTTGTGCCAAGCCAGATAGAGGAGCTAACTGCTACTTTTCTCAAGTTTCAGGGCAACTAGTACAATATTTCTTTAAACGGCAGACAGCAATCAGCTTAATTGCTACATGAAGCAAGTATATTATTTTATCAAGAAAACTATGACTAGATTGATATCTTAAAGTTGTAAAACAAGTAGAGTTTTTTCTTTCCAGGTGAATATGAGGCGATGCATACATCAAAGAATGTTAAAGAGAAACCTAGAACATCTTCTCACAAAGTGCAAACCAATCACAAGTTAAAATAGCTAGATTAGAAGATGAGAGTTCCATTTACCTTTATGTATGGACCCATAGGGGTTCCAAAGAGAATGACCTGTCATTTCTTGTCTGAGCTGCAGGAGCTCCTCCTGGAGGTGCATGCACAGTTATTGGAAGCACCCACTCACATTTCTCTCTACCCTCTACCAAAAGAGGATGTTCATATCTGATACATCATGCATGAAGTATTTCAGAAACAAAGAGGGATAAATTCGTGAATTTAGTCAATTTGAGGAAGAAAATACCAAATTACAAAGGAAAATCTACAAACAGAATCAGATAGATGAATCAGGACATGGAGAACAAATTGAGGGGAGAAAAGAGCATCAAGATTACAATTATGGTGCATTTGATAAGAGACCATAAAGTTCCTTCCCTCGCCATATTTTCTTTACAATTGAATCGATATATCTAAGTGAAGCAATTCAAGGGCATTTTTCAACCTTTCATGATTCACTAGAAATTATTATGTCAAGAGAGTTCCACTTTAAAGTAGAGATTGGAAGTTCAATCATGACAAATCTCAAGGTGTCTTTTGATTTTCCACTTTGATGGAAGTGGTACCAACAGCAAAAAATAGATATTGATAGCGAGAGAGTATTTCCTATCAAAGGTTTCTAGCGTAAGAGTCATCATAACAATGCTGAGTATCCTAGTTTATTGAGAGAAGATGGAGAGCATCATCATTATCAGTTTTCTATTAGGACAGTGGTTCATGATGTATTGCCCAAATTATTTTAGAAGAAGAGGCAAAAGATTGTCGGTCAGAGCTACTTAAGTTCAAACGAACAAGTGACAGAATCTTCTTCTCCATGTGAGTTTCCGAGCACATTTGGCATCTGTTTATTCCGAAAGGTTATAAGCCATGTAGAGGTGAACCTTTAGCTTCTTGATGATTTACCTGGACTAAAATGGAGATATGTAATTAATGGGCTGCAATTTTATTCAACAGCTTACATATTATTCATGGATTTGCAGGCATGAGGAATTGAAAGGTTGAATCAGAGAAAAATTGTGCACAAGATCACTCTCAAAATTTCTGAAATCCCTTGTATTTGGTGGGAATAAAGAAATACCGAAGTAGCTGAAGAGCTGATATACTTCTAAATCCTTTTGAACTGGTGATCTTTTTCAGCTTTTAAGTTAGTCTGCAAGCGTCTTTTGTATGATAATTTTCCCTATATATGTGCTTTACCCTCTCTTTTTTGCACCCTCTTAATGGAAACTCCAAAGTCTTTGATCAATGAATTATGCAACAACAAAATATTCTTGTTACATGAGCAAGTACATACCTTGAACAATCAGCATTCTTGGGAGTGGTAAAGAATTCAAATCGAAGAGCCCATTGTACGGAGACATAGTGAGTGGAAAAAGACATAGGACCATCCATCGGAATAGAAAAAAGGAAGCTTGTCTGAACTAAATCAGCAACCACCTCATGATGATCACTATGAACCTGAATAAATCAAAATGCCTTGGTGACTAATCACCAAATGAAGGGGCTCAAGTGCTTATCTCTTCTAAATAAATCCGCCAAAACACTTTTGTCAAATGCAAAGAGTTGTAAAGAATCATCAACAGGTAAAGAATACCTTAGTAATAGAAGGAGCATGTCTCCGTGAAGGATGTACATAGCGTCGGCTGATAGTTTCTGTCATCTCCAGTGTAATTGAAAGCTAGAAGGCAACAAAAGGATCAGTAAACTCCAGAAAGCATAAACTAATAAATAAACCACATGTTTAAGGCTTATTACAAGCATGAGTTCTGATGTATAGGACTACCTCAAGGCATCTTCTAGAACCCTCTTCATGAAAAAAAGTCAGGGTTCCACCTATCTGTTGCCAAAGAATAAATTGAAGTTATAAGTTCCAACCAGTCAGGTGCAAATAGGCATTGGTAATAGCACTAATGGAAAGACCAATACACTGAATAATACAATTACCATATCACTGAAGTAATATGTTGACTCAGAATTTTTTGGTGAAAATCTTAGAAGCACTTGGTCATCCAGTCTAATGTTGTAAGATCTCCCTCGAATAAACCCTTCTGCTGCAGAAAATGTTGGCGACCGATTATCATGAAAGATCTTTTGTTAACAAACATCAGGAGGAGTATATGGAAGGAACAAATACTAATAAGATATATATAAGTGCAAGCTCGATTTACATGATCCAGATTCACCCATGCCTGAGACAGAAGGTACCATCGAATCATCATATTTGGAGAAGGCCTTGGTACTTTTCAGCTGTTGACTTGGGGACAAAGCATCTGCTGAAAGAATAAAGTAAAACCCTCAGCTCTTGTTAGGTTAAAATAGCCAGCTTGATTAAGAGGCGTTGCAACATTTCCATTGGAAAATAAAAGAGAATAGAGACAAAGAAAACCTGTTTGGTCAAAGACATTAATCCATTGAACCATGAAAACAGATACACGTTTTCTGAGCTTAGTCTTATTCTCTTAAATTATTTCAGTGATAAAGCCGTGTCATATGTATGTAGACATGTTTTTGTTCGTCTTACCCCCATTAGAATCATACAAGACATCTGCCACGGCTATCTGTGGAAGTGCCAGTTGTGAAGATATGCTTGACCGTCCTTCAAGATGTGGAAGATCTTTGCTTGAAGTCCTTGCCAAGGAAGACCGCAAGGATAATGAGCTTCCGAATGTCTGGTGCATATTATCTTTCATGGGATTATAGGAGGAAACTGATGAAACTTCATCCCTTGAACTTTCATATCCTTCCTCCACACCTTCAAAAGTTTCATTTATTTTAGCCTGCAAGCACACAAAATCACATCAACAACTCAACATGTTCTCTCCAGGTACGCTCTCTGTTCTGTCAGCTTTTGATTATTCTACAATAAACTATTAACTAAAGTTACTGCATTGGCATAACCAGATCCCGCCAGGGAACAAGAAACAGATAACATGTAATGACCCGGAAGGCCATTTTTGGAAATTTTTGTAAAATTAACGTTTTACCCCTCCCGATGGTTGCCCCGAGTCATCTCTGATCAGTCAATGAAGTTGGTTTGCGAATTTTGAACTATTTGTTAACTACGATATTTAGTCGACAGGTAGTCTTTTTAAAATAATTAAATTAGTTGGTCTATAAGTTATTTAATACCCGCCCATGTGTTGAAATAAGTTAGTGGGATTTGATATTTTTAGATCATAATTTGAGAAAGAGAAAAGGGTACACCGCATTAGAGACAACAGCGCAGGTACTACAAACCCTTCCATAACCTTTCCAATTATTTTCTTTTTCTCTTCTTATCAATTAATGATGACCACTATACAAATAACAAGCCAATGATTAGTAATGATTGGATATTGATTAATAATGTAATCATAACAATTTAATTTTTGAGAAAGTTATTGTTGTTTTCAGTCATAGGTTGAAGCATGTCAGTGCGTATTCTCAATGGGAAATTAATGGTATTTATGGGACAATGATTATGGGCTAATCATAGGGTGTAAAGTGAGGATTCTGTAGATTGTAGTTTCCAGTGAATTGGCGCACTAGTTTGTAACTTGGCTTCAATATCTTTATTCCAGATTTTCTTGTACTAATTACTTTTTGATTCAAGTCTTGATAAAATTGGTATAGGTAATTAAATATTAGGTGCATTGTATTACATGAATTACCATTAGAGTTATGTCATTTGGAGGAATTAAGACTTAACCCTAGGCTTGGAACTTAGGAACTTCATTATAGATTTGAGTGAATTTTTGGGTATAGGCTAGACGTATAGTAATATGAGTGTCTACGGAGTTGGTTGCTTACGAATATTGTACATTTGAACAGATTGCATTGATTTGGAAGCCCAATGAAAAGGGAAAGCTCAAGTCCTGGAGTGATTGTTTGATTATTTGAGGCAAGTAGGCTTCTTGGCCCTTTTTAAGAGTATAGAATCGTGTATTTCCTTGTTGTATGTGTTGGGGAGTAATGGGAATTGGTGATGGGTTGACTTGTTCATTTTGGATGATCCTAATGATGAAAAAGGTGTAATAAGATGCAACTTGATTAATTATTGAAGGTGTTGAGAATGATTTGAAAGGTTTATCAATTCATTGTTGATGTTGTATCACGATTGTGTTGTTGTGAATTGTGCATTGATATGAAAATGGTCATCTACTCATTATTTGTGCAAACATGCCTATTTGCATTGGTTCTGAGACACGGTTGTAACGAGTGTTGTGTGAATTGAGGAAGAATAAGGAATTAAAGAGGATGTACCATTTCGGGGGACGTGTCGCACACTGCGATGGATATTATGATTCGAGAGACGTGTCACACGCCGCGATGAATTCTATTATCGAGGGGTCGTGTCGCATGTCGCAACGGATGCATGGACTGATAAGTCCCCATGGGTCCCAAACTTAGAGACAACAGGTGTGTATCACTAAGTCAGATATGCATCAATATACTTGGCATTGCATATTTTTATCATTTGTGAACTTGTGAGTGTCTTTTTGTGGAACTTGTGATTGATGAATATTGTACTTGTTGAGGATCTGTAATTTTGTTAGTGTTGTTATTGAGCAATGTGCTATGTAAATTGTGAACTATTAGGTTAGGCTGGATTTATGCAGGTTGTAGTTGTGGAGGTTTGGTTGGAGTATTAGGAGTACCCATATTCTATATTACTTGACTTTGTGTTTAGGAGTTTGATTGTTGAGTACCGTGTTGTACCACTTCCTGTCTGAGGCTTCTTGTGGAGATTTGTCAGGTAGTTGTTTGCCATCCCAGCGGACCTCTTACTATTATTTATGGTCTTGTTCTACTTTGGAGACAATGTCATTACTTGTGTTTTTCTTTCAAATTGTAATACATTAGAGGCTTGTGCACGGACAACCAAGTTTTGAGGGTTTTAATTAAGTTAACTTTGTAATCTGCATTATTACTTGTTAAATTTTCAGTCTTATTTTACTTCTGCAATTATCGTTATATTTGGGTTTAGGCTAACTTGTCTTGGTGGGATAAGAAGAGTGTCATCACATCTATTTTTCGGTCGTGACATAACAAGAAGTGGCAGAAGAAAATAAAGAGAAAGAGAGGAAGAAATTAAAGAGGGTTCTGCTAGTCTAGAATCTTAACATTGTTTTCTCTTGGCAAGTACAAATTGAAGATAGATTCTCCTTTCTCTTCTGCCTGAGATCCCCAAGTCTCCAAGAAATTGGAAGCAACAAACATGATTGATACAATCTTTCATTTTTCTTCTTACGTTTCTTGCAATGTCAGACGTTTCTCCATTCCTAAATGGGGATGGCTAACGAAAGCTAAGTGATTCTACTTCTAGAGTGTTAATGCTAGGTTTGTTGAATTATGTTGGGGCATTTATGCTGAAAAAAGCAGGTTTTAGTTATCCTCCTATATTGAATTCTCATGGTGAAAAACGTTTCAGTCTGATCAATCATTTCTAGGAGAGCCCATGGCATCGTGGGGTTCTAGTCCAGAAAATTTGGTTGACGTTTAGACAGTGCAAGAAAATTTGATAAAAGCTCACAATCAAATGACAATACAGCAGAGCTCCATATAGTAATTTATTTCTTCTAGACTGACACAGTCCTTGGCTCTGTATTCATAATCAATTTTCATAGAAATTCAATTTTATTTTTAAAGATAAAAAGAAAAGGAGAAGAACTGTGAAATCCTCTTCTTCACTCACAGGCCTCTGCCTTAGGAAAATAGAAGGGTATTTTGGTCTTTCAACATTTGGAATTGGAAAGTTACACCAGAAGTAAGCATTTGCCATAGGTTGTGGCCAGAAATAGTGTGGGGAAGGTATTAGGTTTTTCAAGTTTAGTTTTCATATTAGAAAGGAGAAATAATTATAATAAAAAAGGATGAAAATATTCAGATCTACTATTCCCCGGAAACAGTTTGGAATTGAGTTGGAGTTGTTGTTGTAATAGTCACTAGAATATCATCTTTTATTAATTGAACCATCTTTCGTGATGTTGTTCTTTCAAATTCTAGTGAATCTTAATACAGTCAATAATTCTTTCTTTTACCACAAGAAGCATACTGAATAATAAGTAAAACTGGCAACAAAATGGTTTACCCAGTCAGTATCTGCATCCATCTCTTTCCAGTAAACATCCAAAAGCAGAGTTGAAGCAGGAACAATCCCTGTTACATTGAAAAACTCAATATGTTCATGCCAAGTATTTCCGGAAAAAACAAAATTAGGATGGAATTGTCAGAACTGAGAAGCAAAGAAAGAAAAGAACAAAAAAACAGATACATATAGCCATTTAAAAGAGTCACCGGTAATGCAAAGTAATTGTAATTGTACATCATTTGACTTGTCAGCACTGTAGGAATAGATATGACAGCCCACAGGAAAAGATAGTTCCGCCAGATAAAAGGATTTCTGAGAAGTCATATAATACAAGTAGTAAAACAACGTTTTTTTCTTGAAGGAGCTTGTAGGTATTTTACAACTTCCATATAATGTGGCAACCATATATACAACAATGAACAACAACATACCCAGTGTGATCCCACAAGTGGGGTCTGGGGAGAATAGAGTGTACGGGGAGCTTACCCCTACCTTGAGAGATTGTTTCCGATAGACCCTCGGCTCAAGAAAAACATTTCAAAAACAGGTTTGAGAAATACACGGTGAAAGAAGCTCTGATGAAAGTACTAAGAAAAGAGAAATATTGAAAGCAAAAATAGCAAGATAACCGAAGCAAAAGAACAATAGAAGTGATAAAATATATATGCAAGAATATATGGGTTCAGTGTGGCTCCTCAAAAGAACCAAATTTTCCGAATTCGTTGTCTTGTCACTATCTTTGCCGCCACCCCCACCCCCAACCCCTAGTATTCCTACGTTATTGAAGATATCTTCCAAAAAAAACAATGACCTGACTTGAAACTTTTCATGAAAAGTTCAACCGCTAAATCATGAACCAGAGAACAGAGAATGAGTTTAAAGGTTTAAAAGAACAAAATAGTACCACTACTGCGCCCTTCTTCACTTTGAAGGCCATTACTCTTCTGAGTTACCCATAATTGCAGTGGAATTCTTGTTTCCTGCGTGGATTGAGATAGAAAAACTATTAGAATCCAAAAGCAGAAAAAAAAAACTTGCGCATTTGTATTGACTCTAAAACCTCAAGCCTTGGTATCTTTAGCGAGAGGGCTATAGCTTTATTGTGTCCCTCTTTTTCATCAGAAAAAGAAGAATGAGAGAAAAGGTGGGAGCTGCAGTGTTTTTCTCTTCATAGAATAGTCAAAGGATACATTGTAAGGAATCAATTTTCATATAAAATGATTATATGTATTATTTGTATTTCAGGTGGGCAGTAGTTACTTTTTCTTTTTTCGTGATGGAACAGGAATTTTCTAGTCATTGATTTGCATACAGATGAATAGAAACATAAAGGTAAGAGCACCTTCTCTTAATTCCATTCTTAATTACCAAAAGTAAAAGAGACTGAACACAATGCACAATGACCACCAACGGAAACCGTAGCATACTTGCATTCTTAACAAATCCAAGATTGACAAGTTGCTGCTTAATAGAATAATATGGGTATTGGAGATGTCAGAAATGCTAAAATAAAGCACATGATCAAATAGCACTCTGGATATTGACAACGATACCGAAAAATCAGACATGCAATCACAAGAGTATCTCACCAAAGGAGCAGGGTAACTCTTGAAAGCAGCCAAAATATGAATCAAATCGAACAAAGATGATAAAAGATAAATGAAAGATAACAGAACAGCAAGGAACTAACCAGCTCCGCAAGATCTCGTATAGATTCTTCGCTGAAGTGACCATTTTCCATTATCAAGTATTGTCCAGATAAAATACTTCTAACATAGTAAAGGTAACGAATGGTTGCACCCCTGTATGATGGTGGTATGGTGCTTGGTAGAATTGTTCGCACCATAACTGCAAAATAAAAATAGAGCCTTTCTTCATCCATGTCAAAACAAATTGAATACCTTTAAAGCAGCACTGTTAAAACATTTGTAATGTTTTTTTTGAAACTGATTAAAAAAAAAAAAAAAAACATTACAAATGTTTAATGGACTTGTGTAAGGGTACTAACCAATATAGCGTGTGTAAAAGTCTGGTACACATACGCCTAGTTTTTTTAAAGTTCTTAGAACATTTGAAGAATTATTAGAAAGTAATAACACCATGTTAGACTCTTGAAATGAGTACATACTACATACGAACAAAAGAAGGATCCGGGCAACATTTCTTTTTATTACAAGATTCTAGTTGCTTTAGGACTTAATTTATGCTAATTCTTTCCTTTCCATTACTTTCTTATTGACAAGAATTAGGAATCTTAAAGAGTTTGTGATTAGGGCTCTCAAAGTCCTCTTCTTATAAACAAAATTAGATTCAGCTATGTGATTTATTCAAATGATTAATTGGATTTTGCCTTGTGGTTGTCATGTTCATTTCAAGAAATTATAGTTTTGCTAAATTAAGTCCCTTCCTACACATTTCCCTTGATTTCCCCACAATGTAGTTGGGCTTTGACATAATTCCAAGTAAAGTCCTTCTTACCATGACCAGTTTCATCACTCAAATCAAACTACAAAGCTCAATGAAATTGTCATCATCTTCGACCAAACGCTTCAAATTTTACTGAATTTTTAAATTTCCCGATCCTGCTATCAAACACTAACTAACAAAACAAAATATGTATATCATTCTTTTGAATTACTGCCACTTAACCAAGTACCCTAATTTTATTTCTATTGTATTACCTAGTATAGTACCACGTTGACACCCTTTGTTGCTTATGTTTAGGTAAAATCTCTTCGCACGTTTGTCAATTAAAAGAAACAACACGGAACTAAATAAATGTCATGTATTTAGAATGAGCAAGAAACATGAGGGTAATGTAAAGCTAAAGGTCAAACTTACATTTTCTGGAGCTACCGGTGGACACAATCTGATTTGATATTAATGCAGGAGTCAAGTTATCCATAAAAACATACTCTCCTGGAAGAGTAAAAACATTAATTCTCAAAGAATCACAAAAATCATAACAAGATATAAGAACATATATCTTTAGTAACAACAAATGCAGAGCTAAAGTAGACATTTTTTCTTAAAAGATCAATGGTTTCTGCCTATTGGCCATAAGAAAATCCCGATAATTTCGAAAATCCATTTATCCAATGTAGCATATTACTTTTAGGCCTTTATAAATTTGGATTGTGCCCTCTCAGCTGGTGAAGATCTTAAAAATCTCACATATTCAATAGTAGTTGCACCATAATGGATGAAACATGAGCACAACCATTTGGACTTGTTAATAGATGCATCTCGCGTCCATGTTTAGTAATTTTAGTACTAAATATGCATGTCAATTGTTGAAAGGCAAGAAAATCACCAAAACTCTGTAGAGTATTCCTAATAATGATATTATTGCGTTAAGAGAATTATCAAGAAATTGGTTTAAAATATTCTCAATGATTATGCCATCATAATTTGGGATTCCAGCAATTAGAAAACTTCCATTATTACATCTAATTAAGGACTTCTCCATGAAGAGTTCTCTTATATATCGTTAACTACCAATGTCACTAGACGTTTACTCATTTTTTTCTGAAAGTTTAAGCAATATGTATAAAGTAAGACAAATCAGCTTTAGTATGGTGCCAATGAATTAACCCTTCTGCACAAAAATAAAAGGAAGGCTTCCAGATCCACATGTTCCTGTTTTTGTAAAGACACTATGAAATCTAGCATACTATATTCGTCCTCTACATCCTGTAAATTATACCAAAAAGTCAAATGGCATAAATAGTTGTATTTGAACTTCTGTAGATAATCAATCACATCTAGCATTTCTTTCTTCCATATACCCCATCAAACACAAGCAGGGATTGTACTCCAAATCTTCCTTAATTCTATACTGATTCGCCAAGAGCTCCAGTTGACTAGTAGATCTTACACTGTAAGGCACAAGAATGGTCACCCTGCAAAGATTTAAGTAAAAAAGACTAAATCTGACTAGCCACAGGGAAATGAAGCAATCAGTGGCTGCCACTTTCCACCTCACTGCTACAAAAGAAACACCTATTGAATATAATCATACTCCGTCTCTGAAGGTTGATATGCATGAGTGCATAACTTGCTACCAACCACATAAAGCAATGGACTTTATAAGACGCCTTGGACTTCCATAGTTGTTTCCATGGCCAATTTATAAGAGAAGTCCCCCACACTAATGAGTATCTTGTAGCATGACTTAACAGAGAAGTGCCCATCCAGTTTTCTTGTCCAAACAATGCAGTCCTCAACATCTTCATTATGTGAAATTTGTTCTAGGTCCTTCAAGAACCCAAATGATACTTTCCCTGTGATTTCTGAATCTGTTGGATTGCCATCTCTTAATGGCTGTAAGCTTAGTAGATGTTTGGAAATGCAAGTCTCAATATATTGTCCCGCTACCTTTGCCCCCCCAAAACTAACATTACTCCTGTCTCTTATCCTAAGGGCTTGTTTGGTAGGAGGGATAAGGGATAATTAATCCTGGGATTAATTTTAGGATGAGTTTGTCCCATGTTTGGTTGGGATTAAATCATGGGATAATGTATCCCGGGAATGTAGTGTTATTTTTACCCCACATTGAGGGTGGGATAACAATGTCATGATAACCTGTGCCCAACCAAACGAGCCCTAAAATTTATATTTACTTCTCCATAGTGAATGCACCTCTATTCCAAATCTCCATAGCCACTTCCCTAGCAATTCTTTAATAAAGACCTGAAGACCATTTACCCCGAGCCCCTCTCTCCACTTCTTTCGAGACGTAACATTCCAACTAACTAGGTGATGTCTCCTTGCTCCATCAACTATATCCTATAGAAAATTTCTTAGTCTTTCTATCTTGCTTATCATGCTAGCTGAAGCCTGTGATAAGGACAAGAAGTAGATGGGAACACTACTCTACTCGTGATTAATACTTCCTTTCCCCCTTTTAACAAGTACCTCATCTACTGACCTACAAGCCTTCTCTTGACCCTTTCTACTATCGTATTCCATATTGCACTGTCCTTTTAGGAAGTACCCGAAGGCAGACCAAGGAAACAGGGTAAGGAGAACTATAACATGTCAAGAGTAACATTTTCAACTCTTTTCTTAATGATTATATGAACTAAGACAATAAAAAGGGGATTGAGTAAATAAAATACAGAAAGACAGCTAAATATGCATTGAGAATCAGAAAGAACCTCTGCGTTGCTTAAAATCCGGAGAAGGTTTAGTAGTGGAGAACCACTGAGTATCCAATTTCTCGATCCCTTTCATTTCAAAACTAAGTTTTTCAATAAGTAAAGAAGAAGAAGTCGTTGGGTTCTTGATTTCAATAGTAATGGTTATCGGATCACCCGGTCTATACACTTCTCTATCCGGTTCCAGTTTCAGCTGGGGTTGTGATAGATCCGTCGCATTGGATCTTCTTCCACTGACACTGCCTCCGCCGCCACCACCGCCGCCGATGCCGGCAGTGATGTTAAAGAAGGAGAAAACACGGGAAGGTTTATTAGGGGCTGACATTTGAAAACCAAAAATTGGGAATTTGTTGAAAAGATCAAAAGGGTTGAAACATTAGGGGAATTCAAGAAAGGGTTTGTTGGATTTTGCTAAGAAAATGTAAGCTCAGTGAAGGTTTTTGGTGATGGAGAGTGAGATCTTTGGCCAGTTTCGTGTTTCCCTGATGATGGAGCAAAATTGTTTGTCTACTCTGAAAATTTGCATTATGGTACTCTGTGTTTTCAGTAGTGTCTTTTTTGGCTTTGCAATTTGCATCATATGATAATTCAAATTTTAAACATAATCTCATATAAATTTAAAACTCATATATATTACATAAAAATATCATCTTGTTATACCCTTGGGTTTATCATTATACATATTATTACTAATATAATATTGAAAAGTAAACAGATTTAGATAGTTGGAGCTTTTTTGAATATCTATGTTATGTATGACAAACAATATGGATAAGAATGTGATGAGAATAGGACTACATAATTGATCGATTTAATTTGATTTTAAAATTTATCAATTTGACTTATCAATTATTAATTTGTATGCATGTTTAATCGCTATGGAGCCATTTAGCTATCGATTCAATTATCGATATCATCGTTAAAATTTTACTTGAAAAATCACTTGTTAAAGATGAAGTAACAACCAAATGATTTATGCGCGTGATTTGTCAAATTGCATTCTTGCTCAAAAGTCAAAAGCAAACAGTATTGGCACCTTGTAGGATATTCAAGAGCTTGAGACAAACGGTCAAAAATAAAAGTATGAAACTAAACCCTAAATCAAGAATTTTATATAAGTGCCGAATGATGTGAATATAACTTATTAATTTCTTATTGGTTATCAGTTAATCCATCAAGAAATAATTTCAAATCATTATGAACGGATAATTCGATATGAATTTAAGTAATAATCAAAATAAATATTGTATTTAAATTAAAAATACAATACAACATAATAGGTAACAACCATCCAAACAAAGTGTAAGGAACGAAAGTGTGAATGAATAACTTTAAAGTAAATAAATATTTTGGGTTTCCAAGTTTTAGAAGATAAAAAAATAGAAGCTCGACAAATATTAGTAGAAAAAATGTGACAGCAGGTACAAACAGTAAGCACTAATTTGATATAGAGCTGTTAAAAAGATTTGAATCATTTCAAGTTGATTAATGTGGCTTGTGACACCTGTTTAATCATAAGAACTTGTCTTCTTTGACGAATATCCTTCGTAGAGTTGTTTGCAACAAATTTTAATGTAATAAAAAATAAATTGTAATAACAAATAAATAAAATGAAGAAACATGATTTTATTGTTAAAATAAGTGGGTACAAATATATTTGTTCCATTAATTCTTATGTTTCAATTTTCTTCATGATCCGAGGGTTGTTAGTAGCGTATTTTTCGAATTAGGATGATTTGAATTTCCTGAGATTTATTTGATCTCCATGAAAGGATTTTGTTGATCTTAAGTATTTGATTGTCAAGAAGACCGCATCTTGATGTGATTTTTATGAATATCCCTAGAGTTTATGGGATATTAAAGATCTTGATTTTTATGAATATCCCAGATTTATGAAATATTCGAGATCTTGATCTTTATAAATACTCAAAAGCTTATGGGATATTTGAGATGCGGAGTATAATATCATTTATATAGACATAAGCTGGGTTTAGTGTAGATAACTAGCCTCTAAGAATTCTAAGTGAAATCAAACATGTCTTGTAGAGTTCCATAAATTTCAATGTCTACAAATGTCCCTACTTCAAGGGCTGGTCGAAATGTAGATTTAATGAAACTCAAAGACGAGGCTTGAAATACTCATTCCTCCACCTTTGCGATTTTGTGACTTCATATTTGCAGATTCAATTTGTGAAAGAAGAGATGAAGAACAAATTTGATCCCACTGAGCATGCCAGAATTTGTAAACAGAGCATAATCATAATTCTCATTTTATTGTAATGAGCACAAAAATAATAGTGAAATCTAAAAGTGCTACTGGGATTATAGAATAACAGATAGAAAATGCATTTATTTTCCTCGAAAGAAACTAGAAATAGAGCATCAAGACACAAATAAAAGTCAAGAATGGGATTTTGGGGAAAAAATGTATGAAGAACCTAAAAGAATGGTAAGACCACATTATTGGAAGAGACTGAACCAAGCTGATAATAGGCTTCTGCTTAAAATTCAATTTCTTGGTCACTCTGGATCATCCTTCTAACTTTCCATCCATTCTCCTCATGATTATTGTTACGATCCAAATTTACCGAATCGTGCAAGCACCTACTTTAACATCTAGATAGTAAAACCTTATTATCTAATTTAAAACTGAAAATGCAGAAATAAACAACTTTGTAATATATTAACTCACTTAATTATGAAAATCAATTACGAATCTTGATGACATACATTGTCTTGAAAAAATACATTGATTCCTCCCTAGAAACTGGTCTAAGTAGATACAAGAGCATTTAAAGAGTACCATTTATGAAAGAATAAGACACAACTCTCACCACAAGAAAAAAAGATTAGAAATTGTCAGAGATCATTATTGTCTTCACCTTTGAAACATTACTGAATCCTACAACTAGACCATGCCAAGTGGCATAGCAATATTGGGTTCGAAAGTGATATAGGCGTCATGCGGAAGCTTACAATTGCAAATCATATGGTTGATAAATTAGATGAGAAAAACTTAATACTAAAAATTCAAAATATTATTATATGAAATTTGGCCAATGGGCCTACATATTAAACTAATAAAAAAATATTAAAAATTGTAGAGAGAAAATATCTCCATAAAAAAAACTCTTAAATGACTACATTGTGGAAGCGATATTGTTGTTTTTTGATATGAGAATAGGGGTCTTCAATTTATAGAGTTCCAAACTTTTCTTCCAAGGAAAAAATAACTCAAATATGGAAGAATATTATATTTTGAGAAAATGGTCTAAAACCCCCCCAACCTATACCTGAAATCCCAACTACACATTCCAACTTTACGGGTGTCTTATTACCCACATGAACTTTATATTTCTCTATTTTATACACACCGGAACATATTAAAAGTATAATATATAACCCCTTAAAAGCTCAACACCAGATTTATATCAAAAAGTAAATGACACGCGCTTGCCACGTCATTTACCTTTTCAAAAATTAAAAAAATATTATTTTTTCCTTTATTCTAATTTTCCTTTTATAATATTTTCTTCTCTTTCTCTTCTCTTTCCTTTCTTGCACCATTTTTTCTTTACTTTGACCAAATTATTTTTCAAACTAACAAAGCAAGCTTAAATTTAAAAGTCATTGAGTGAAATTTTCTTCATAAACCTTCTTAACATCTGAAAATTCATCCTTGGGTTGAATGGAAAATTAGTGATGAACACAAAAAGAGTGATAGTGTTCAATAGTTGGAGACTTCAAAATTTGATTTTTCAAAGTGGGTTTTGGATTTCAATTGAAATTATTGAGAGCTTAGCAACTTTAAAAATAAACGTGGCGATTCACGATGGAGGTAGATGCGATTGACGACGCGAGTGGCGACTTGGTGGTGGAGTTGAGGCCGCCGGTGTTGCTTCGGTGAAGAGAAACCAAAAAGAGAAAAAAAAGGTAAAAAGAAAAAATAAAACAAAAACAACAAGGAAACTTAAATCTATAAAGACAAAAAATAAGATTTGAAGCTTGAAATCTATAAATCGGGTTGTGAGTAATTGTGAGACAAATTATGAAAATGTATTAGAAGATGGGTGAATAGATGGGGCTGCCATAGTGGTTCAACAATGGTAGGGAGGGTGTTGAGTGATGAGAGAGAGAGAGAGGACAAAAAATGATAAAGGAAAAAGAAATGAAAAAAGTAAAGAAAATAAAATTAAAGGTAAAAGTTGGAAAATGTATTTAACAAAAAGTTAAAATATTTTTGAAATATTTTTCTGATCAGTTCTTTATCTCTCAAATGCCTTTAAGAGAGTGAACACACTCTCTGCGCCATGTCAGCATTTAAGGTGCATTTATCCCGTTTTAAAATAGTTTAAGGGGGTAATAGGACACTCATAAAATATAAGTGTGTAGTTGAGAATTCGACTATAGGTTAGCGAGGTATTTGACCATTTTCTCTTATATTTTCCTTTCAAGAAAAGTAAAAACATTTATGATAATGTTTTATCTTTTGTTTTAGGAAAAATTAAACTTCAAATAACGTAAGAAAATCAGGGCAAAACCCTAACAAATCTCTCCTTTTGGCTTGAATTTTCTTGATTCTCTTTCTTCTAAAATCTTCATGTATCACTGCTGCTTACCGTGATTAAAAGTTCATATGGGTTAAAAATTGGAGCCCTACATTAAAAGTTATGAGCAGGGTTAAAAGTGGAGCTCATACGTTAAAAATAATATGCATGAGTCAAAAGTGAAGCTTATGTGTTAAAAGTAAGATGCATGAGTTAAAAATGGAGCTCGAACATTAAAAGTTTGTTGGGGTTGAAAGTTGATTTTGTTTTTATGGATAAAGCAGCAGGATATGTTGAAAATATATTTGAATTTTTTCTCCACATATAGTAGCACAAAAATCTTCATTACATCACGTTGATTGCAAATTGATTTGAAACCACTTGAGTCTGTCTTCAATCTTGTTCTGGATCATGAATCATGTGTTCTGATACCACTTGTTGAGTTCGAAAGTGATATGGGCGTCATGTGGAAACTTACAATTGCAAATCATATAGTTGATAAATTAAATGACAAAAACTTATACTAAAAATTCAAAATATTATTATATGAAATTTAGCCAATGGGCCTACATATTAAAGTAATAAAAAAATATTAAAATTGTAGAGAGAAAATATTGTGGAAGCTATATTGTTGTTTTTTTATATGAGAAGAGAAGTCTTCAATTTATAGAGTTTCAAACTTTTCTTCCAAGGAAAGAATAACTCAAATAGGGAAGAATATTATATTTTCATTTCAAGAAAAGTAAAAACATTTATGGTAATGTTTTGTCTTTTATTTTATGAAAAATTAAACTTCAAATAAGGTAAGAAAATTAGGGCAAGACCCTAACAAGCAAGAGTAGTATCAGTACAAACAACACTTACTGGTAGGCATTATCGATCAGCCCGAACCCACCACATAATATCATGCAAATAATCAAAGAAACATGCAACTTGAAAATAAAATTAAGGTCCCGATCCATCCATTTCACCACTCTTACTACAAGTAGTATTACCCTGGAACTCATACGCTCTATCTCAAGTCACCTCGCCTCCTTCTGTTGTCAACTCCACTATCTAGGTCATTCCACCCTCATATCAAATCATAACCTAATTCTTCTATCACATAGAGATTTTCTGAATACAAGACCGCTACTAACAGAGGCGCATCTAAGATTTCAAGAAAACGGGTGCACCATTACTTTAAAGATAAGATCAAAAAATTTATAATGACAATAACTAAGCGAGCAATACATAAAAATTACATTACTACAAAAAATATCATCAGTTTACAATTGTACTCGACGAGACTTCATATTTTGAAAACGATCTATAATAGCATCATTACTTATATTTTCAAATATCTTCCGCTCTATCTTACAAACTAAACAGTCATCAAAAATTCTTCATCAATGCTATTACGTAGATCATTTTTTATGAGCTTCATAGAGGAGAATGCTCTTTCCACACTTGCCGTAGCAACATGCAAAATCAAAGCCAACTTTACAAGCAAATAAACAAGAGCCAAGTTTGATCCAATTTTATTTGTGCCATCATCGTAGCAAGATCTTTAAACCCCTTCAAGTTGAGAAACTTGCTATCACACTCTCGAGCATAGACAATAAAACTATCAAGCTGATAACTGAGATCTCAAAGTTCATTATCACCAAATTCACTTCTATAATATTCGACCAACTTCATTATTCTGCTCTTACTAAAATTAGCAAATGAATCTACCGGATTCAAACTAGCCATACCAAGGAGTAAGTCACTAGTCTAACTAAAATAGAGGAATCACACCCCTTTCACATTTAACAATAAGAAAATCACACAATCATAATAAAAAGAGGGCTTATGCCTCTTTTACATTCGAAATCACATATTCATAGAAATAAGAGGAATCACACCCCTTTCACATTTAAAAAATAAGGGACTCACACCCCTTTCACATTAGAAAAAAAAGGGGAATTACACCCCTTTCACATTTAAAAAAAATGGGAATCACACCCTTCAAAATTGATAATATAATATAAAACACATTCCTTACAAGTTACATCCACAAAATATGTAAGTTTGAGATAATTAATTCTTTAGCTATTGATGATTTCCTATTATAAGTAATGACAAGATTTTTTTATATGGAATATATATATATATATATATATATTATCTTGTTAGTTTGTTTATTAAAAAGAGAAATCATAAATTAAAATTACCTTAAAGTTTGAAAATGATGATTTCTCTAGATTGTTGACTTGAAGTTGGAGACTTGAAGCTTCTTCTTTGTGTAGAAAATAAAAAAACAAATTTGAAGAGAGAAGAAAGATATTGTTGGAACTTGGAATTTGAAAAGTGGGTGGGAAGGGAACTTTTGAAGTCTTTGACTTTTAGAACTTTCAGAATTTAGCTTTTCTTTTTTTTAAAAAAATGAAAAACGTGTTTTTAGTTAATAAAAATAAATTGAAGCGAATTGGGGCTGCATGGGATTGAACCTGCGACCTTTGTGTTGAAATCTTGCTATCGTACTAGTGAACCATCCAACCATCTTGAGAACGGGTTCCACAAGTTCTAATTTAATATATTCTTTAATAATTATAGAAGTAATATATCGAGTTTAGTCGGATGACCACGGGTTTCGGTGACCCAAAATTTATACATAAATTCGCCCCTGGCTACTAACCCTGTAAACCAAACTACTATTCTCCCTCAAGCTCTCATGCCAATGCCCTGGCTCTTGACCCATTTTAGTAGACCACCTACAAGACTCTTACTAAACCATCTTAACTCAAATTTCCCCCTCTCAGATTTGTTCTGAACACTAAACAACCATAACTAATCTCAACATTCAAAATACACCAGACTCTCGATCATTAACTTGACTTAGTAACCATAACTTAGCAAAACATATAACATACAATTATAATCACAAGTATAATATAGCCCGGATTTCAGCTCTCACCCTGAATTGATATGCATGATAAATATGAACAACCTCAACATAACAAGCCAGACCTAATTCATCACACTTTTGAAGTAACCTGAACCATCATAGATAAGTGTATTAGAGAAATACTCATCTATTCAAGACTTTGAAATCAGCCAAATCACTTAAAGTTCATACATCAATTTAAGGCCCCTTGCAGTAACTTTTAGGTAAGTATATAAAACACTTCAATTCTAATTTGCAAAATTCACCTCGAATAAAACTTAAAACGCAATAATGTGATGTGAGCAAATTGTGCTCAATTTTAGGCCCAAAAGCATTTTCAAAAGCTAAGATTCCACCAACTAAGAGCTAGCGTTTGAGAGTATATTTTAAAAAATTATCTTTAAATCTTTATTTGACCATGAAATTTGATTAGATTATGATCTTCAAATATTTTCAAGTTCCCAATGACTCAAATTAGTTTTCAGTTTTTGGGACTTCAACTCACAAACTTCAATCCTTTCCCAAGTAAAATACAAGTTCAAACACAACTTCAAATTTCAAAAATCATAACTTTTGAAAACACAAATTTTCAAGGTTTCAACTTCAAAATCTATGGCCAAACGAAAGCTTAAAACAAATGTTTGCAAAAACCTAAATAATTGGGGAAATTGATGATTTTTTTGTTTTTGATGAATCAGGAAAGCCCTGTCCCTCCTTTGTTCTCTCAACTGATTCCACCCGGAAACACTCTTCACAATGGATTTTTTTTTTTTTTTTGGTTTTTCACTCGGTGTCTGAAGCCTGTATTGAAGCCCAACTAAATTTGGATGGATTGCGCACTACAAGGCCCATTCAAGGGTGGCACTCCTAACAAAATTTTCTCCATACCCGAAGCTCAAACCTGAGACCTCTGATTAAAGGCCGAAACAATCCCACCACAATGGAATCTTCTTTGTGAATAGCTGTTATGCAGCCTTTACTATAACCCCTCTCCGACCATGTCTTCTTGGGCTTGGAAGAGTTTATGAAAGAATCAAATGTTTCTCTTGGATCGTAGCTCATGGAAAATGCCTCACCAATGTGTAGATTGATTATCATCAACAAATAGTGTTGCTATGCAATAAGGAAACGGGAT
The DNA here is from genome assembly GCA_037074985.1 of Solanum bulbocastanum. Taxonomy (NCBI): domain Eukaryota; kingdom Viridiplantae; phylum Streptophyta; class Magnoliopsida; order Solanales; family Solanaceae; genus Solanum; species Solanum bulbocastanum. The sequence goes on from CM073607.1 coordinate 11,257,105, forward strand.
AAGCTATAGTAATATTACCAAACTAATCTTTTTTTTTTTATAAATACATAAAAGTTCCAAAAGTACAAATACTACAATATATGTCAACAGAAAAGCTTCACTCTACTTCTGTTCACCATATTTTCTAAAGTGTCCTGAACTTTTATCAGATTTACACAACTATATACATTCTGCCTTCCTTGTCATAAAGATATCAAAGATTTCCTTCTCCTTCGTGGCAACCATGTTTTTCCGGTATTAACAGTAACTACTTTGCTGAATTTGATATCATTACTTCATTATTGAGCAAGTCCAAACATGTCCCAAAGCTCCAAAGCCACCTTAGTCCACAAACAGGTGGTTGTTTCCTTTTGTATCGTCTTCACACATGTAACCCAGTGCATAAGTCGAGGCCTCTTTTTCTCTTTTTGTAAAAAAATATAACAATATGAAACAGGCAATGAGTATCGACAATGTTTTCAAGTGTGTGTCAACAAAAGTTGTCTATGAAAAGAATACTTCAATAATTTTTGTACACAATTAACAGAAGAGGTAAAAAAATTGAGTAAATAACGGAATTAAGTACCAGCAATGGTGCAAAGAAGCCAAGAGGGACTGAAGCTTCTCCATTTGGTTTGATTTGAAGAAGCCATTGAAACAAGACTTAGGGGCTCATCACCTTTTTCCCCTGTCTTCACTTTTACTTTCATATCATCAGGCAAAATAGGGCCTACGTAATCAAAAAGGACCTTCACATCAGAGAATAATTTCCAGTTTCTTCAATTAATGATAAGCACGTACTATTGTGTTGAGAAACTGAGGATATGTTGCGATAGAAATGTACAGCACACTTAATGATTAACTAAAGGCATCTTATGAAAAAAGAACAAATCAGAAAAGAATAGAAGCAGCACAAATAAAAGTATAGAAGCTCAAAAATATGCACGACTCAGGTCTCTCACTATAAGAAGCAACAGAAATGTATTGGGTCTTTCAAGATATGGGATACACCTTACCTGAATTTCCCATCTCAGATAAATTCTTTAGCCTGTTTTGAGTCTTTGCAGCCAGGTCCCAAGGTTTATTCAACAGAAACAAACAACAAAATCATCCCTAGTTCTAATGTATAAGAAAATATCCTTTTTATGAAAGCTCACTTTGAGAGCATTAGTAAGGTATGGTATGTCCTTGGCAGTATAAAATAATACTTTTAATTTTAGAACCTATTATATGAAACACACAATGAGCAACAACTCCCGTACAAACTTTTTGTTGTAAAGCATACAGAGGTAAGCACATGAAGGGTTAATTGGTTTAGGTTTATGGCCCTTTAAGTACAAGAGTTTAAGTATACAGTTTTACCTTACTGAGATAGTTGATAATGAAGTTCTCTGGTTATGCCTACCTTGGAGTGCTGAAGCAGAAATCATATACAGATAGAAGCAAAACAAAAACCCCCCCAAATATAGAGACGAATAATAAGGGAAAGAATAGTGAGAAAGGAGTCAGCAGCAATACTTCCGGACAAGAACACCGGCAATGGTTTACCTGGGAGCAAAGCAAGGTCAAAGGGTAAACGACCAAAGAGGAAAGAAAGGCAATGAAAGGAGTAAAACAATTTTTATGGGTTGCTTAGCTTTGGGAAGTACAGAAACTCCATAAATCAAGAAGTTAAAAAAAGAAAATAAGGAAAACGAACAGATTGAAATCTTAAAAGCTAGACCCAAAGAGCATTAATTCCCATCATCAACTGCTATACAGCCCATTCATTAAATTTAAATCTGAAATGGATCAAGAATCCGACGATAGGGGGGAAATGGAAAGATAGCCGAAGAACAGCAATTCAGATAGGATTAACACAGCTTAAAAACATCAGTCAAAAAGCATCATATAATACAATAAAGACATTATTTTTTGCCTAAAACTGGAAGAGTAGCTTACCTGAAAACCATATAAGGTATGAAGAAACTAAACTAAAGGGGAAGTTAGTTATCAACATATCCAATCTAGCAATAACTTGATCTAAATGAAAATGAGCATCTATAATAGAGCTCACACATAGATGCATAAGAAAGACTTAAGCCTAACATTTTTTTCCTAAAAGCACATGTTTTTCAGTCAATCCAAATGCTATTTACAGATCATCTCTCGATGAAAATATGTATATATATTTATATTTGAACTTATTTATCTTGTACAGGTAAAATCACTTGTTTTGTATTTCTTTTAGGGGTTATTGACACAAACTGACAGTTACTATTGAGACATAATAAAGGGCACTCCACAGGTGGTTCTCTGAAATGATGCCATGAAGGGAGTAATTCACACTCTCAGCTCATCTTTCAATTGCATTAGTTAATTCCCCCTCTTCCTGGAATAAAATGACTGTCTTCTTTGATTTGGTCTGAATAACTAAGATAAGGACCAGATCATAAGCAAAGATTGGGGAGAACTTCCTCAACATTATGAAGAACTTCTCCGCAAATTTAGATGATGAATGAGAATCTCAAAGGTACAGCTAATCACCTCTCAGCTTTTATCTTCAACAGTACTTCTTCAAGGACCTCTATCTAATGTTATTCATGTACTAAGAGCATATGCAATCTACTTCCAAAAGTTTCCAAGAGCCTCAAGTAGTCAGTCCAATCACCTCTCAGCTATTTTTTTTTAATGATAAGGGAAACCCGTAGCCACTATCCTTTGGGTGCGCACAGGGTAAAATCCCCGCTCCCATGCAATAGCTCACAAACCACACAAGGGAGGTAACCCGCACTAGGCAAGCCTGGTGCGACGAGCTCGACTCAGAAGGCTAACCCCTTGCTTTCACTGGCAAGGGATTTCGAACTTGAGACCTCTAACATGGAAGTCCCAAACCCAAACCACTGGGCCACCCCGAAGGGTAATCACCTCTTAGCTTATAACTTCAACATTCTTGAAGGACCTTTATCTTCTTTGCTTCATGTTCTAAACCCATACCTGAATCTGAGCCTATATCAGAGTAATATCTAGTTCCACAGGTCTCACCAACAAAACTACTTGTCAGTGACTCCTCTTCTTCTGGACCTTGGTTATTGTCTTTATATAACCCTCTACTACGATCTAGAAAACCTTGTTTCATCATGTTTGCGAATTTCTCCCTTATATGAACAAGGGGATGCTTCTCAATCAGTTGAGTGCGCTCATAAGCCTCTCTAAGGATGATTGTCTGTCTGTCACCCTTCATAGAAATGTAAAAAATCCCCGGATGCCGCTCAAAAACCTTTGTGAACTTCTGGGGCAATTCCAATGGCTTACGAAGATTGCTCACATTGTTCCTCTCTGTTTTCTTTTGTAAGGTGAGGTTCAAAAGCTCATGAAAGACTCCAACTATCCTCTTCTCTGACACATCTGTCCTTGGGTCCAAATGAGAAGCATCTACATAAGGGGAAGTATAAGGCAGCTTTTGCCATTCCTCCAACCATTTCATACATTTTCTCTTTAACCCAAAACCCCTGGTGAATCCAATAGGAAACATCAAGGTCCCATTTTCTTTTGCAGAATTTGCCTCCAAATGGGAAACAGTTAATTTGTGATCCCATGCTAAAAGCCTCAGACCGACACGACCATCAGGAAGGTCCATCAAACTAAATAGCTTAGGATATTTTATAATCAATGAACTAGCACAATCATGTGGCAGGCCTAAATCCCATTTTAACTGATCAATTGTCTGAAGAGGAAGCATCCTCTTATTGGTCATCATCAAAACCTTTCTCAACCTACTAACAATATCTGCACTGCACTGGCGGAAAACGTCAACTTGCTCATGATGAAATTCTAAAGTCTCAGGAGTTAATTTGAACCACGGAACAGGAGTACCAGCACTATCACTACAAAAAAACTCCTGAAAAATATTTGGGTATCGCCTAAGGAAAGTGGAAACTTTCAAGTCATGAGGGAGTCCAAGCTGCCTATGCTTTCTTTGGAGATGGTAAATAGGAATACCAGAAGTGGATTGTGAGGCAATGATGGAAACTAGTGTAGTTCCAGCCTTAAGTTGTGTACCTCCAGCTACCACAGAATCCAAGACACTATCTTTAACCCATTTAAGCTTTACATTGACAAGAGTACGCTTCTGATGGAAATTCAATATGGAAATAGTGGAACCTTCTTTTACTAAAATCCTCAGCATTTTTCAGCTTAAAGCTATTATTAGAATATAAATATCGAATCGGATTTAGTCTACTCCAATGTGGTTACCAGACACCAAATAGAAAACCAAAAATAATATGTATGGAACATTCTAGATAAAATTTCTTCCCCAAATTAGAATGAATGAATGAAAGGGAGTACCGATTTGGCTCTGGGCACTGGAAATAGTAGGCGGATTTCAGGTAGCAGAGCGACGGAGTTGCAGCAGTTGGGGAAGGGCTTCAATGACTCCTTAATTTTTGAAATTGGGGAAGACGACTCATAATGTATGTATTACAATACACAGCCCCAGTGTTTTAAAACGCGAGGCGTTTTCTACTAGGGCGAGACATAAGCCCGAAACACCGGACGAAAGTCATATGAATCTACGGAGTAGTCTCATGTATATTTAATTTTATAATTTTATTATTAATAAAATAATTAAAAGTAAATCTTTAAATGATTTTACAAATAAATTTTTATAAATAATCTATAATATAGAAATTATATTTATTTAACATAAGTATTAATAATAAATAATGATGGAAAAAAGTATTATAGTTACTATTTAAGAAATATCATTGCACCAATAATAAAAAATATGATTTAAAGCAAAAAAGATTAAAAAAATTAAAAACGGCCGGTCTACGTTTTTATGCTCGAGGCTTACGCCTCAAATTTTAAAATTTACGCCTTATGAATCGACGTCTTTAATTTACGCCTCGAAGCATTTTTAGTACTCCCCGCACCGAAACTCACCCAAAAAACGTTTTTGAAAACATTGCATAGCCCTTATTTATGAGTAATATATAATATTATATATTTTATTCTTACACAAATTAGCATTTTATTTTTCTTATAAATAGAAACTCCCTAAATATGTTTTTAGTATAATAACACATAAATTAATTAAAATATTTCAAATTTAGGTATAATATATTTTTAATATTAATAAAAAAAAATTAATGATATATATATATATATAAAATAAAGCTAGATATAGAATTGGTGATATATCACCTCTCTATAAATCATCATTCACATTTACCTTCTTTTTTTTTTGACACTTTCCCTAATTTAAAAAAATACTCTAATTATATCTTGATTATTGAATTTAATAATGGACAATTGAAAGTCAATTCACATAAATGAAAAGAGATTAATGGCAAAATTAAAAATGATAATTAATCTGTAGAATATGGAGGAATGGAAATTGAAAGGGCAAATATTAATAAATAGTGGCCATATAAATATTTCTTTACTACTATATTAGAAATGGCTTATTTCAATATGTGTGCTTAATGTCTTTTATTTCAAAACTGAGGGTGTATTTGTCTTTTCAATTCTTCATCATAGCTTACGTGTTTTTGTAGAGGTGTCTTGAATGGACACATCATTGTTTATGTCTCCCTTCATCTTTCACTTATTCATTCATTGTTTTCTACTCTTATGATCGTTTGATTTGGATACAAGTTATGCTTGAATAAGTTATGTTGGAATTAGTTATACTAAAATTAACTATTCTGACATTATTTTTAATTGATTTTTTGATTTATTGTACTAAAAATAATAACCATTGCATACATCCTAAAAATAAGTGGTTTGATTACAAAAATGCCCTCTTATTTAGCTTTTTGTATATTTTTTTGGTGGAGTTTTAGTTAAAACCAAATTTAACTACTCAATCCATCCATCCAATAAAGAAAATCCACCAGTTATCCATTTTAAAACTAAATCCAACCTATCCACATAATATTTTTGCACACATTATGGAAGGCAATGGATCATATTAAGAGACAATGTCATTAGTTTGACTTAATAGGCATTTGTGTTAACTCATAATCAAATGAGATTATATGAAAGTTACATTCTTAAAATTTTATGCGTCAAAGTACTTGTAGTAAGAAGGTGACTCCCTTGTAATTGCTAACTTGCTTTTAAGGACAAGTACGAACACCATGACATATTTTAGAGCTTGTTTAGGAAGCATTAAATCAAGTGCACCATAAAGTCAATCTCAACTTTGGAAAACAAAGGAGACGCAAAAAAATAGAATTTTCATAGCCAAAATTGTTAAACCAGGAAGCATTGGAAGAACGCAAACATTAGAACTATGTCTAGGGCGCAGACGATTATAGACATATATAATAAAAATAATTGAAACCAAAGAGTACAAAATTAGATAAGTAAAATCTGCCTTATGATGATCCAAAAGCTCGTCGAATCAGACCTAAAATAGAATAACATAAATAGATGATAACTCTTAACGGGTTAACGATTAAATCAATAAGAGGTCTTGTAATAGACAAAGAGAAAGGTAAGTTGGTTAAAGCAGACAGATTTGGATATATCAAGAGGGCAATGCATGGAATAAGAATGCTTTCAACTCGAGAAGTGAGGTATGGCTTGGGCTTTTGTGTCTACTTGTCAGCTCAAAATATTGATCCATATAACCGTACTTCTAGCAAAGATAGTCCACAAAACGTTGCTTTGCAAATTGGGAAATAGAAGCTTAAAATCTATTTGCTTCATGTAAATCTTTGGTTGATTGGTGCAGACTACACTACACAATCAAAAGTTTTATTTGCTCCATGAAAATTTGAATGAATGTTCTACATTTTTGTGTGCTCTGGAAAATTGGGTAATGTTTTGGTTAGTGTCTCATATTTTCTATTTTTGGCACCAACAAGATATACTTTTGTTTGGAGAACCCTGCAATTTTGAAAGTTCTCTAAACAACTATGTTTAATAAGTAGAAATAAACGTTCAACTTGTGAAGTAAGAGAACTACTACATGTTGCCCGACTAAATTGGATTTGTGCTCGGAAAGTTTTACTTTTGAAAATAAAGTGCTTCCTATCAAAAGTGATTTCATAACAAAGCTTGTATAAATTCACGTATGAGGGAAGACATGATAAGTTTCAAAAGCTAGGGTAAGGGAAGACATGATAAGTTTCAAAAGCTAGGGTAAGGGATATAAGTGCTTCCTATCAAAAATGATTTCAAGGAGTGCTTTTTTCACCAATTATAGTAAGCCCTGCATCAAAGCAACAAAAAAAACTTGTATCTTCATAGTAATCGAGAAGTTTGACCAAAATTGCAGCAATCTCTGCAGCACTCCCTACAACAAACCAATCAAAACTACAACTAAAACAACAGCTAAAGCTAGAGTAAAATTTCAGAAATTATTCACCAAAATATTTGTTAAAACTGAAAAAGAAGTCTTGCATCAAAGCAACATAAAAAACTAGCTCATCTGGCAAAGAAACAATAGGCCTAGACTAATAGAAACTTGTATCTTCATACTAATCGAGAAATTTGACCAAAATTGTAGCAATCCCTACAACAAACCAATCAAAACTACAACTAAAACAGCAGCTAAAGCGAAAGTAAAATTTCAGAAAATATTCATCAAAACATTTGTCAAAATTGAAACAAAAGTCATGCATCAAAGTAACAGAAAATGCTAGCTCATTTGGCAAATGACCAACAGGCCTAGACTAACAGAAACTCGTATTCATATTAACCGAGAAACTTAACCAAAATTGCAGCATACAACAAACCAACCAACACTACAACTAAAACAACAGCTAAAACGAGAATAAAATTTCAGTAAATATTCACCAAAACACCTATCAAAACTGAAACAAAAGCTCTGCATCAAAGCAACAGAAAAAACAAGATCAAAAACTGACCTACCATAGTAGAAACAATGAGACCAAAACTGTAGGGAAGCAACATCAGCAACTGCACAAAAATTGATAACTAGTAACAAACTTACAATAAACTTAACTTTTACATGAGAGTTAATCTATTTAATAGATTTTACATATACAAAAAATTCTAGCATCCTCATGACATACATTAGTCATACACAAAAGAGTGTGAACATAACTAGAGGATAAAAAAATGGCACTCCAATCAAAGTTTTGATTTGAAACTGTTTAGTTGAGTAAAAACGATCACACTAGTGCCACCATTTATATACACAAGCTTATCATACTTCAAAGTTTATCATTGACAACCATGAACATCATTGTCTGGCGCTTAAGCTCACCCATACGTAAAAGGATTTCCATATTTTTGACATCTTCACAGATAACCTTTTTAGCTTTGATACGTTGCTCTATGGTGTACAAATCAAATGTAGGAGATTTAATGAAGGAATAAATTTGACCACGCATATTAAAGTGGTCACGATTTCCATTCTTGTCGATCAAGGAACCAATTCTTTTATCTTGGCTTTCAGTAAAGTTTTTCATAACTTCCGCCATACTCTTGAGAAATGTTTCATTAACATCTTCCACAACCCTCTTTCTTTTCTTGCCTGGTTCTTTTTCATTTACACTAAAAGAAGATGTTTTAGCATATTCGCCTTGCTTTTCAGATGGTCCAATATGTTCACGAGGAGATCCTCCAGCATATTCATTTTCAATTGTTTGAGTAAAATTATGCCCTGTATCAGTATTTTTAGCTTCTTCAGTAGGTGCATTAGGTCCATGACTAGATTCATCTTCATATTCATCGTCATCAACATGGATAAGAAATCCTAAACTCATATTAGTAGAAAGTCCTGATGTTCGACTCTTTAAGATATCCTCAACAGCATCTAGTGGCCCTTCTGCATGTTCTCCAGTTGCCCTATCTTTTAAAAAAATTTCCTCCCAATCCACAAACAGTGGTCATTTTTTAGTATTCATGTTGCTTGCACCAGGTTCATCCTAGACAAACAATAAAAGAAAGACGACAATTTTATATGTATTAATTATAAATTATGAAGACTGAAGAAATATCTATATGAAGTAATAATATTCTAATAGAAAAATATTAATTACCTTTAAAAATTTATCCCATTCTTTTGGATCATCAATAATTATAGTTCCATCACTATGTTGAAATTCCAAACCACTCCTACCTTTTAGTAAACAGAAATTTGCATAACTTCTCTTTCAAAATTTTAATTTAGAATTGACATGTGGTTCGCCTTTCAAGCCACTTTCAGAATGACATTCACGCAAATAGTGCTCTAACTCCATCAGATATCCTGACCTAAAAGTTTCATTATCAGCTCTCCAATCATTAACACAAAACTCTTTCAAACCATTTATAAGAGTACTTTCTTCTATAGGAGTTCATGTCCTTCGAGTTGACGATGTTGATCGTCTTCATCTTGATCTTTTTGGTGGTTGCATTGAAGATTTCTGAATTTCCATTTGTCTGAATAATTTTGTGAAACAATCATTGTTAGTATTAGTTACCATCATAAAAAGTGAAAGTATCTCCAAATTATTACTTAGAATCATAAAAAAAAATTCATACACTTCAATGTACAAAAACAATAAATTAAAAACATACAAACACATCACAAAAAAGAAATAAATTAAACACATTATAAATTAATGTAAGTAACTGTTTCTTATATCATAAAAAGTTAAAAGTTGATGCATCTTGCAAGAATATCAAAAACTAAAGGGAATAATAATTCAAATGCAACATAAAGCATATAATAAGCACAAAATAATGAAAAGATCAATTGTTTAAGTTAGCATTCCACATTGATTGAGCCAACTCATTCCTCCATGTGGTCCACTCCTGAGATGATTCAACAACATCAATGTTATTATGTTGATATTCTACTTGTTCTTCCACATCAATCTCTAAGGGATCCACTTCCATCTCTCTACGAATAAAGTTGTGTATCAAACAACAAGCACTAATAATCCTGTTATGTATCTTAACCGAGTACCAAGAAGGGCTTCTAAGAGTTCCCCAACGTCCTTTCAAGAGACCAAATGTCCTTTCAATAACATTACGAGCTCTAGAATGCTTCATATTGAACAACTCTTCTCGACATTGGGGCGGTGGATTTTCACCTTGCCAATCCCTTAACCAATATCTATATAGTAAGGTGAAAGAAAACCATTTCCTTTTGTATATCCTCCGTCGCACAAATAATAATTACCTATAATATAAATAAGAAATTAGTTGCTTTTATATAGCATTATTTTTGTGATATAATTTTAATGTGAGCGTATGTATAAAATTACCCTTGGAAATTTTCAAATCATTCCTTCGAATTATAGCATTTTGTAATACACGACCATCGGCCGCTGATCCTTCCCAATCAGGTAATACATAAGTAAAATTAAGATTTTTATCACAAACTCCTAGTACATTAGTTGCTATTTCTCCCTTTCTTGTCTTGTATCTTGGTTTGTCCTTAGATGGAATACTAATCTGAATGTAAGTACCATCCAATGCACCTAGACATCCCTAGAAAAAAAATTATAACATTCTCTCAAACAACAAAAATTTCTTCGTAAAATTATATTTATTTTACGTTTACAAAAATTAATAGATACCTAATTGAAAGTGCATATACCTTAAACCATCTCCATCAATCGTCAAGCTCATCTTCAAGCACCGATTTGAGATTAACAAGTAACAGTGGAGCTAGTTTTAGAATAACTTTCAAGCATTCATTGAAAGCTTGACTTACGCTCCAGCCCGATCTAATATAATCAACCTTAATGGATCTATTCTACTCATGATGAGCCAAAATATTTAAAAACATTGCTAACTTTTCACTACTTGACATATATTTGCTATCAGTCAGACCTCCAACTTCCTTAGTTAAGAGAACAAAGTGTGAAAAGAATTTCTATCCATCCTTAACTTATCAATACATGTTGTGTCACTATCTTGTACAATACAATTTAAATGAGATATAATTTTAGGAACTCGACTACTCATAAGATACCTAATCACATGCCTATTTCTTTTTATAGAAATACCATGAATAATCATGAAAAGAAAAATAAACATAACAAGAAATTGCTGGCACAATATCTCCTCAAGTATGATAAAACATTCAATATCGGACTGTGGTTGATAATCCATAAGAAACCCTATTTTTTTATTAAAAAATGAAAAGAGTTAATACACAAAAAAAAAAAAAAAATTAAAAAGAATCAACGAGGGCAACTTTATAACGAGGACAACTTGAAATTGTTTACAAATATTTCAATCACATAAAAAGAACTAACTTTTTTCAAAATTTACAAAAAATCCTAAAACATAATATTCCATAATTTTTTTTTCGATTTCTTCCATTAAGTAGAAAAGATGAGCGTATCCAAATTATTATGCAACAGATCAGAGAATTATTAATGATGACAAAGAAAGAAAAGAGAAATAAATTTTGAAATAAAAAAAATTAACCTTGTTAGAAACTTAAGTTGAAGGTTATTGGTAAAGAAGTTCTTCGATCACCCATCTATGGCTTCAATCGAAAATGAAAAGTTGAATGTACTCAAATGAAAGAGTGATTCTTACTGCAATGAAGAAGAGAAGAAACCTGGAAGCTAAGACCATAAGCGGCGCTTGTGAAAGCTTATCAATTAAAGGGTTTGAAGGGTAGTTTTGTCATTTAATAAATTTATCCCTTTGTGATGGGATTACTATATCACCCTTTTGGAGGGATATCTTATCCTGGTACTAGTTATTATCCCAAACTTTCCAACCAAAACACTAAATTAAGTGCAACTAAATATTTATTTCAGGATTATTTGTACCTATCCTTCTCACCAAATGACTCCGTACTATTTATTAATCTCAGGATAAGTTATTCCAAACTTTCCAACCAAACACTAAATTAAATGTCACTAAATATTTATCCCAGAACTATTTCTACGTATCCTTCCCACCATAATAGAGTAAAATAAGAAATTGGAATTGGTGCAAACTGATTTCTTCTTGCTGTAGTTATAATTGTTAATCATAATATCAAGTGAACAATTTTTCCTCTTCTTCCTTTATTGTTTCTTCCATTGTCAACTCAAAAATCTCAAAATATTCGCTCAGGTAATGTATAATTAAAATTGGTTTTTGGCCCAATTTGATAATCTTGAGAAAAAATAGATTCAAGTCTGTTGTGAAGTTTAAATTTTTTTTTCACTTTCTTCATATTTGGAGTTTTTTTTATTTGGGTTTGTTGTTGATGTTCAATTTTTCTTTTGCTTAGGAGACCCTGATAATTTAAAGCTTCAATTTTGGTTTTGTTATTTCATTTTTTCATTCGCTCATGTTGCTTTTCAATGCTTTTTTGTCACATGCAGTAATTAATTTGGCATTCTTTCTGTTCATGTGGATTTGTGGAGCAATTAAACGGAAAAAAATTTCAGGGCAGATTCGATTCCAAGCGAATTAACTTTTTGGGTTAGCTTGGCATTACCTAGGGCCACCAACATTTCAAGGGAGCATTTTAGAGAAGACAAAAAGAATGAAGAGATATTGAAACTAACTATTTTGTTCCTAATTCCATGTATGTTTTTGTATCTATGTAAATAATGTGTCAAGTCATTGTCAACTGAGTTGGTCTTTCTACTGGTGAGTCCCTCAAATTAGCAAGTTGACTTTGTATGCTATTTTAGTTTCATGAAAATGCCTTAGTAGTGTTGATATAAGTCGTACCATCTTAAGTCGTATTGTTTTGTATATAAAAAGAGGACACTAGATTCTGATGAGCAAGTTGGAAAGGCTCGCGCACAAGCTGATCAGCTTGAAAGCAGGTTGAGAGGATAAAAGAGGAAGTTGAAATGAAGAATAAGGAGAAAAGAGACTTCGTAGATCATAAAGGTGAAATCGAGAAAGAGTATCTGAGTTAAATTAGGAGGTTGACAAGGTGAGCATTTGATATGTTTTACTTTTTTTTTTTTTTTATATAAGATAGTAAGTAGCTCATTCACATTCTTTTCTCTTTTCTTTGTAATTGTATGTATCATCTATGCCTTAATTAATTTCTAAAGTAGTTACTCTAGCAGATGGAATTTCACTATAACATATTCAGCAACAAAGCATAGATGAAATTTCATGTATTGCATTTTTAGATAGGATATCTTTTATGCATTAAAACAATGAAGGAAGAAAAGACTCTCATCACAAGTGTGCTGCATTGGTTCTTCCTTATATTTGAACATTTAAGATCTGAGGATTACATTTTTCATGCCTCAACTGCTATGTTTGTTGAATGTCTCAATATATTGCTACTATGGCAGCCCAATATGGCGATGATCCCAGCATCACTATTGACATGCCGGTTGAATATAAATATTCTATGTGATTAAGTTTTTATTGAGTTCAGATAACTAATAGTTCATTAGCATATAGTAATGTTAGTTATAAACTTGAAGGAGGGTCCAAAGGTGGAGTCAATAATACGCGCCTTGGCACCAGACAACAAAGTGGATTTTACCGCCCTCCCAACCCATCTCACTTCACTTTCCATGTAATGTATGTATGTATCTCTGTCATCTTTTGAGTTTACTATCTCTGTGTTCTACTCTCTGCTTGCTTTGCTTTTAGTTTGATTTCAAGTTGTGTTTTTCGTTTAATCAAATTTATGTCTTCGGATATATATATGTTCGTATTGTCTGTTTCAACTGAATTTGGAGTTTTTTGCTTCTTCCACTAACTTTAGTGTTTGGCTATACAATTGTGCTTCATGTTTTTAAATGCTTGACCTGTTGTATTTATGCATGTTTTTTTCTTGGAGCTGCCTAGGAGTACTAATGTGGTTGTTAAGATTGTGGAGAGTGAAAATCACATGTAGGAATTTTTTTCCCCAAGTTGCAGGTAAACTATCAATTAATACTCTGTTCTTCGATGTTTGATGGGTCATGTTTGATTATGTGTTTAAATTAACTCAAGCTTTGCTCGATTGATGTGATGGGATGAGGAACATGTGAACTTAAAACATTCAATTTTCTAGGTTGGTGATTAATTATTTGAAAGAAACTGCATCGGAACTGAACTGGCATTACAAATTTTCTGAGAGAGAATGAAAAAAAATGACAAAAGTAGTTGAAAATTGTTATATGCATGGTTTTTACTTTTAGGGATGAGTTGTGTTTGGTAAAATTATATATATAAAGGTAGATGTATATTTGTATTTGTATCATGGTCAGGAGGAGTTGAAGAGAAGAAGGCCTAAACAACCTCCTCCCCCCTCCCCCCCCCACCCCACACCCCACAATAACTAATTCTTTAAACTTTACGTTTTTATCTCACACAAAAAACTCTTATTTATGGTCTTTTATTTTTGTTACTTTTTTTTTTCCAATCTTTCAGGTTAGTTCCCATGGATTATCTTTATCTTAATTTTATCCACCTTCTCCGTTCTTGATTTAGTGTTATTGGCTCATGATTTTTCTTTGAGTTGTTTGACGAAAAAATCGTCTAAAGTAATTAATTCGTGATTATAAACAAAAACAATTTGGATAAATCTTGAGATTAAGTAGTTTTGGAAAATTACTCCGGAGTTGTCAAGGATGATGATAAGCATCATCAGATGGAACTGCCAGCAGTATTTCGATATCAATTTCTTTGGTATTGGTAATGTAGACTTGAACAAAACTGAACCTTGGGACTTTCCATGTTAAGTCTTTTTATTTATTTTTAATGAAACGATGTAGTCAGTGAAGATTCATATAGTTGACCTCAACTTAAATAGTATTAGATGTGACATGATTGTTTTTATTTTTTTTGCCGTTATTATATTGGAATGTAGGGAACTCAAAAATGGGGTAAAAAGAATGGTATTTTCCATGTATAAGAGACCAGAAGCACCCAACAGGGCTGAGGACAAACTGGATAACTGATGCAGGCTATTAGAAAGCTACTGGAGAAGATAAGGGAGATTTTTAGATTAAAATCTTTGATTGGTATGAAGGCAACATTTTCTATAAAGAGAAATCTCCAAAAGGTGAAAAGACTAATTGGGTCATTCATGAATATAGATTAGAAGGAAAATTATCTTTTCAGAGTCTTCCAAAACAGTAAAGGTACACATAATAATCCTCGATGTTTTCATTCAAGATACTTATTTTTTTTAAATTGTGTTGTAGAGTGTTTCAAAAGAGTTGTAGTGGAAAGAAAATCGACATTTCTGGGCTTGTGAAGTTGTTCTAATGAGAATGAAACGGGGAATCATTTCTGCTTATCATTAACGGATTCTTTTAATTCTCGATATACTGATACTGCTTCCCAATCCAGCCACGTGCATGGCTTCTCCAATTTTTTCACTGCTCTAAATAATTGTTTCAACAATCCCTCTTCCAAATACATTTCTTTGTAACCAAGGTAATCCCAGAAAAGATTTTTACCCCTTTTCTCTTTTAGAAAATTGACTTATGCATCATACATGGAAAAAAAAAACTTATACATTTCTTTCTCCATTTTCTACATGCCAGAGTTTTGATATTATGCTATGTCATTTGATTTTATGGTTTGGGTTAGGAAATGATTTCTTAATGATAGGTAGCTTCTAGATAGTTGCTATTTGCTATGAACTGTGTCAATTTTCCTGTGTTCTCATGTTTAAGTAGTGAAGAATAAGTGTTAGGAGCAGCCCACTAATTTACTTCACAATCACACTGTTACTACTACATTATACTTGCTACAATCATAACACAAAAATGCATACACAGATAGACATGTATAACTAAATATTCCACTTTGAACCTTAATTAATTTTTCATCTTGTGCAGGTACTTTTTCTCAAGCTCTGACTAACATCAGAAGGTAAGCAAGATGTAGAACTATATAGTGCAGGGATGTAAATAACTCAGCACAAACGATTGTCAACAATATATATATATATATATATATATATATATACCTTCAAACAAAATATGTGTGTCTGTCTCTATATGCGAGCATTTAGCTCACAAATGTCTTTCAATGTTGGGTCCGTGCAAGCACGGGCCCATGTCTGCCTAGTCTTCTTAGATAGAAGAGACTGTTGCTGCTTGTTTGTCATTAAATTTTAAAATAAGGGCATTTTGGTCATTTCTCTAGCAAGCTGACATGCATTTAGATGCGTGTCTTACATTCTTTGCTGTTGAATAAACACGCAGTGGCTCTTCTTCTCAGTCTCTATCGCTTTTTCTCTGTTTACTTTAAAAAAAAAAAAAAAAAAAACCAAGCACAAGCTGCAACTCTTCTTCTTTGATTATCTCTTTTTTTTTTTTTTTTTGGTTTTATTTTAGGTTTATCGCTTAATTATCTTCATATTCGAGGGCACAACAAGATTTTATGAGTTGTCACCCACCCCTTCTCAGATGCCATCACATGTATTGGATATCATCTTCCTTTAATTGGTTAAGATTCAAGAGCCTTCAAGTTAATCTCAGGTTTTATCATCCAAATACAAGTATTTTTAATTTATACTATGTTACAAGATAATTTTTTGTTAAATATTACTGTCACCTCTCATGTGTAGGTCATATGTGGAACCATGTTGTAGGCAATAGAAGAAGTGACGCAAGGGAAAATCCAAATGCGGAACCATGTTGTAGAGCAATAAAAGAGGGAACTATCAACTATATGGGTTTCAATGAACAAATAAGATTGGGATCTGAATTTTGAATCAGTTTTAAGGGATCTTATTAAGATAACCCAATTTACTTCGTTGTGTTTGTGAAGTTCAATTTTCCAAATCGACTACGCTGAATCTTTTTTTTTTTTTTTTAACCCAATTTGTTGCAAAATAAATTTGAAGTTGAAGTGGGTAACTTCACCTTTTCCATTTAAGCAGGAGGTACCATTTTGGATTTGTTTCAGGTGAATTATTGGGGATTAGAGTTTATTGAACTGGGAATAAAGCTATTCCAGGAAGATATTTGTATTTTGATGGAAATGAATCACTTAACTGTGTTAAAAATTTGATTTTGAGTATAGGGTTTGCGGTATGGACAAAAACCGCCCCCACCGGGAACATCATCTAACTAATCAAATGGGATTACCTCTGTTTGCAAAGGCCAAGTATGTCATTATTTACTCTCAAATTAAAGTTCGTCATAATAAAATAAATATTGTGCCCGTGACACTTAAATTTGACTACACAAGTAAACACTTCCAACTTTGAATAATACACATCTAGACATCTCAAGTTATCTTCATTGTGTTAGTTGAACAATTTAACTCACAAATGATCATTTAAATACCTTCAAATTTTATGTGTCACGTCAACGTCGAATGTTCATCCGATAAAGCGAGAATGAGTTGAAGTGTTAAAGTGATCAATTGAAACTAATTTTAAAAGATGGAATAATGGAGCACAAGTAAATGTGAACCGATGAGCACTTGGAATAGATAAAGTGGGCTGTAAATTTGGAACGTGAAGCACAAGAAAAGGTGACCCAACCTTAGCATCGTGCAAGTAGATAGAAATTGATAGCAATTGCTTCCTCTGACAGTCAAATACTGCAATAGAAGTCTTGAGCAACAAAAATCCTAACATTATTTGAGGTCAAATAGAATTTGCAAATGAGACAAGGAGTGACATTAGCTTAGGTGTTTAAACGTATTGGAGAAATCAAGAAATTCTAGCTGCCTAAGTTTTGTAGTAAGAGTTACCCGACACCTCCCGTAAAATAGTCGATGTCGTTTCTGTTGGCAGAACATTAATTATCAAGCAAAATCAGTAAGTTTTAAGATAATCTGATCATGAAACATCACAAGGCACCATTTTAAAGTTATTTGCAAATTATCTTATGATTATACTTTCAAATTGAAAAATGAATATAAAGTTTTCTACAATTATAACTAACTATAGACCTATTAGTCGTTAGCGAACTCCAATGTCCTTTACGTATGACAAATAATGAAATAGTCATCTTATATGTCGAAATTGAAATATCAATTATATATTTTTGTGTGTATAATATTAATTAGTACTGGCAGATCGTTCAAGTAAACACCATATTGACGTCTGTTGTACATATTCTGGATATTTCTAATAGTATATGATATTAACCATCCTTTGCAGAAGCCATGAACCTTGCGTCATTAATATTAATATTTTCAGAAGCATAATAAGTGCATAGCTGTTTCACTGAACAAATATCGATAGTATTAATTTGACTATTAGACCCGTGCTTGCCACATGCCATTTCCATCTAGTATTATGAATAAAAAGAAGTTATGAGGTAAAAATGATTTGTGTTGTTGGGTATCAATGTTTTGTCCAATGGATTTCGTTCAAAATCAACAAACAATTGAAAGTAGTTGTTGCGTTCAAAAGGAGATTCTGCATATTGAAAGTTGGTATGTATACTGATTTCAATGTGAATTTCCATTTTTTTTAAGTGTGTGTTTTAATGGAATATTAATTTTGAATTTCGTAAAATAAATGTTGAGATGTATGCCTCCCTTCTATTCTTCATTTATCAATTTACATTTACTTGGTACGGTCTTGAAAAATTCAAATTTAATAGAAGAAAATTTATGATGCGAGTGTTGATGATGTCACCATTCTTGATTTTGCTTTCATAGAATCAATTTATTTGGAATGACGGTTATACTTATATGTGAAAGAGAGGTTGTTCAACCAATGCCTAATATATATTTCATCATGTTAGATTGAATGAAGCAATTCTTCTAGTTAGTCTTTTTTTCCCCCAATATTTGTATTTGTCTTATATAAATTAATCTTCACATATTTATGTTTTGCTTACTATAATTTTCTTTTGAAATTTTATTCAACTTCTAAGTAGTTTCATAATGTAATTTTTTTAACTAACCTATCTATATAATTACATAAAGGTAGGCATTAGAAATGTGATACACAATCAATAGCGATATATCAAACTTTATTTATACTTGTATGTTGCAAGCTTATATTTAGTTACAATGTAAATTCAAATGTATTATCTTTGTCGGATAAATGCCCTATTTTAAATTTTAAGAATAATTGTATCATTTTCATACCAAATTTTGGTAATTTTTTTCATTATATAACATGTAATTTTATTTTTTTTAAATGAAGAAAGAAAAGGATGTATTAAAAATCAGATCTGGTTTCATAAATAATGGATACATTTAATTGACTTTTTTATTCTTTTAGTTTCTTTTTCAATTTTTATCTCTTTATTCTTTTAGTTTTTATTTAAGAGAAATGTAAAAAAAATCATCCTTAAAAAACGTTTGTGTCACAATTCATACCTAGAAATAAATACCAAAAAGACACTTTAGAAAAGAAAAAAAAGTGGGTTACACCTCATATCTTTAAATTACCATATATTTTTCATTACTTGTTTATTTTATGTTATTTCTATATTCCAAAGTAAAATTGATTGTTTTAATTTAACATGGAATATTTTTTTCACATTCATATCTATAAAGAAAAAAGATGTTGAAAGAACTATCGAAAGTTGCTTTGTTTTGTTAAGTTGATTTCTTTTCTAAAAATTTGGTATAATATTAATTATCAATCTTATATTGTCTTTTTTCCTTTTTTTTAATAATTTTATTTTTTTCTTCATTTTTTAAATGGAGATTGGTGGCCAGAATGAAAATGAAGAAACATAGCATGAAAATCAAGAATCTAATGAATAAATGGAAGAAGCAGAGGAATTGGATCCAAATAGAGGATGAAAAAGAAAACGTGACAATGAAGATAAAATTGGCGAAGAAGAAGAGGTGCTGAAAAAGGAAAACAATCAATGACTAAAGAAGGAGCACCATCAGAAGAAAATAGCGACGACAAAGGGGAAGAAGAAAGAAGAGCTACTGAAAAAGGAAAACAAACTTTTGAAGAAGAAAACAACTGGAGTGTTATGGAATGGAAGAAACTAGAAAGAGAAATTAAAGAGAGAATGAATGATAACTCTTTGTATTGATTCTTGCATTTATTCAAATAAAAGAGTACATTCCTATTTATAAATAATTAAGGAGAATCCTTCCTAAAGAAGAATCCTTCTAGATACTAAACTAAAATAAAACTAAATATTTTGCAATTAATGTAAACCCTAGACTTGAAAGGAAATTAAATACTATAAAATATTTTTAGACTAAAAAGATAAAAGTAAAAAAATTGTACCAAACTTCAACATTCCCCCTCAAATTCAAGTTGGTGTATCTAACTTGAGTTTGAACACTTAATTATTCTTTAAAAATATCTTCTACTTACTTTTGTTGTGGCAATTAATAGAATTCATCCTCACATTCTTCTTCTACTAATAATACTTGTGATTTGTCTTGAGTGTCTTTGAACTTGCACACTTTTGTAACATGACCTGTTTGTTTGCAACTTCCACATAATGCATCAGATCTCCACCAACAGAATTTTTCTAAGTGTGTTTTCTTTTTGCAATATTTGCAAAGAGGATAATCAACTTTTCTTTTTTGATAATTTGCATAAAAGATACCTTCAACAATTTTATCTTGTCTGAAAGCTCTTTTTTGTTCTTGTACTTGAAGAGCACTTATCAATTCCACAAGAGAGATGGTAGAGAGATCTTTAGACTCTACCAAAGCAGATATTTTAGACTCAAATCTCTCGAGAATGGTTATAAGAATTTTTTCAACTATTCTATTATCTTTAAAATCCTCACCAAGCAACCTGATTCTGTTGACAATCAAAGAAATTCTGTCAGAATAATTAGTGATAGTCTCACCCTTTTGCATCCTAAGAGATTCAAAATCTATTTTCAAATTCAGAATTTGATTTTGTCTGCCTCGTTCACTTCCCCGGTACTCATTCTCAAGTTTTTCCCAAGCTTCATTTGCTGTCTCACATGCAATGATTTTAGAAAAGATTGAATCTGCAACTGAATTTTAAATTACAATTTTGGCTTTGTATTTTTTGATTTTCTCTTCTGAGTGAAGTTTGGTTTTAGCATCAGACGATTTTTCAGAGAGTTGCTGTATGGGTTTGTCTTCCATTACAGCTTCCCACAAATCATAAGCCTCAAGAAAAGACTTCATCTTAACGGCCCAAATTTGATAATTTTCACCATTGAAAGTTTGTGGGGCATTGAAAGAAAGAGTATTGCTTGCCATGGTTTGAAAATAAGGTTTAAAATAGTATAAATTAAAAATTAGTTAAAAGTATCCATGCATTAAAAATAAATGCACGGGTTAAAATTGGTTTGAAAATAGATATGAATTAAAAGTAGTTGAAAATTCTTCTTCAATGAACTCACAGATCCATTAAGATCAATATAAGGCTCTGATACCACTGTTATGGAATGGAAGAAACGAGAAAGAGAAATTAAAGAGAGAATGAATGATAACTCTTTATATTGATTCTTGCATTGATTCAAACGGAAGAGTACATTCCTATTTATAAATAATTAAGGAGAGTCTTTCCTAAAGAAGAATCATTCTAGATACTAAACTAAAATAAAACTAAAGATTTTGCAATTAATGTAAACCCTAAACTTGAAAGAAAATTAAATACTATAAAATATTTTTAGACTAAAAAGATAATAGTAAAAAGATTCTACCAAATTTCAACATGAAGTTGGATTCCAATACTATAATTTTCAGATTCATTTTAGTATGAACTTTAGAGAAGCATTACCATATTTCTGATTAAAAGATCTCTCTTAATAAGAGAGGTGATCAGCTCTCCATTGACACATAAAAGATATTAGCAAGATATTTGAAGTTGTCCTCACTGTTGTGTATGGATTCAACTCCCAGGAACAAAGAAGGTCCTTATGGAACAATTTAATCGACATTGGCGAAAGCACCACACTACCTTGGCTTCTTACGCGGAACTTCAATGTTGTATTGTATCCGGAAGATAGACTACTAGGCAACCCTGTAGTATATACTCTGAGATCCAAGAGTTTGCAGAATGCCTACACGAATTGTCCCTCGTTGAATTACCTTGGCATGGGGAATACTATACCTGGTCAAATAAACAACAGGGGGCAGATAGAGTACAGAGTAGAATTGACAGAGCCTTTGGCAACTATGAATGGATGATGTCCTGGGGACATGTGGAAACAAGATATGGGCTTCCCCACATATCAGATCATGGCCCCAATGCGGATCTATTTACGCCCCAAGTGTTTGGAAAGGTAAAGTTCCATTTCCATTTAGATTCTTTAATGTTTGGGCTGGGCATGTTAGTTTCTTGTCTATGGTCCAGAAGCATAGGACTCAGGCAGGCACAAAAGGGATGATGGAGAATGTTCGGAATAAACTTAAGGGTCTTCAACCACAATTTAAGTAGTTGAACATGACGGAATTCAGAGGTGTTCGTCATAGAATTATCCAAGCAAGAACTGATCTGGTAAATGTCCAACAGAGCATGGCATCCTCCTACTCTGACTCATTACAAGAACTTGAAAAAATATTGGTGCAAAACCTGGAAAAATGGTCACTTACAGAAGAGAGTATTGTACAACAGAAGGCCAGAGCACATTGGATTAGATTGGAAGACTCATTCGTATTTCTCTGCAGTTGTGAAAGAAAGAGCTCACAAGATGCAAATTTCAAAGCTTAGTGCCTTAGCTGGAAATATAATTACTGATCCTGAGGAAATTAAAATTGAGATCATAGAATTTTACAAATCCCTGATGGGTTCCTCAACATCGGTATTGCCTTCTATCAACAAAAGAGTAATGCAAAATGGACCAACCCTAACTCAGGAACAAAAATTGGAGTTATGTGCACCAGTGACAACACAAGAGGTTAATACGAGTCTTCAAGCCATTGGAGATGATAAAATGCAGTTTTTTTTATAAAGAAAGCATGGTCTATTATTCACCATGATGTGGTAGCTGCTGTTAAGGATTTCTTTGTTACTGGAAAGATGTTCAAAGTTGTCAATTGTGCCACCATTACTCTTATTCCCAAGATTGATAAACCAAAGACTGTAAAGGATTTTAGACCTATTTCTTGTTACACTATCTTGTACAAGATACTATCTAAGATCTTGGCAAATAGGTTACAGAAAGTGATGAGCTATATCATAAATGAAGCCCAGGCTGGGTTTATACCTGGCAGAAAGCTTGGTGATAATGTCATATTAGCTCATGAGCTAGTCCAAGGCTATACTAGAAAACACATATCAATAAGATGCATCCTTAAAATTGACCTCCAAAAGGCATATGACTCTATGGAGTGGATATACTTGCAGCAGGTCATGGGAGAAACTGGTTTCCCCAACAAATTTATTTTTTTGGATCCTTGAATGCATCAGTCAACTATACCATATTGATCTATGGTGAAACTACCAAACCCTTCAATGCAGCTAAAGGGTTGAGGCAGGGAGATCCTCTGTCTCCTTTTCTCTTTGTTATTGCCATGGAGTATCTTAGTAGAAGTTTAGCAGGTCTAAAGAATGATTCTAGTTTCCAGTTTCATTCTCGATGTGCAAAGCTGGGAATTACTCACTTGAGTTTTGCTGATCACCTTCTATTGTTTGCAAGGGGGATCTAACATCTACTAAAGCTTTGTATAGGTGTTTTCAGGACTTTTCCAAAGCCTCTGGTTTGCAAGCAAATTTGGGGAAAAATGTTGTGTATTTTGGTGGGGTCCCTCGAGTTACGCAAGAAAATATCGTTAATCAATTAGGGATTGGTCTAGGTGATTTGCCTTTCAAGTATCTCGATATGCCATTATCAACTAAGAAGGTTACCATAATGCAATTGAAGCCCCTCATTGATAAAATTATAGCCAAAATTTCATCTTGGACTGCAAAACAACTCTCTTATGTAGGGAGAGTTCAATTGGTCCAAACTACTTTGTTTGGTGTCACGCGCCGAGGCTACCCCTTGACGTAAACATGAAACCTAAGATCACGAGTGACTCCAAGCTAACTCTGAGCTCACATATCATAAGCATACTTAAACAACTGAACAAAAGATGCTATGCAGAAGCATAAAATATGAGATAACAAATAGTGGGGAAATACCCAATACTAGTCTGAATATATAAATATTGAACAAGAGTTAATGATACTAAACATTCACTCAAAGCTAAAGCTGAATCTAAAACTATGTATGAATAAAGCCTCTAACTGACTAGAGATGCTGGGACATACCCCCAGCTAACTCCAGAAAAACTGAAACTAAATGAAAGACTAAAATACGAAAAACGATCTTCGTTTTAAACCATAAACAGGGGATGCAGCAGTGCATCTATATAGTTGCAAATTTGCCGTTGCCATTGTCATTGTCATCGCTGCACAAAACACAACAACATATTCATTATTTAAATTCCTTGGAAATTTCACATACAACACTATAAACTGAGCAGTTTAGCAGCTTCAAGGTTAGAATCAAATCCTAAGGATTATAAGAAGAAATCTAATTAAACACCTACTCTGAGAACTTGAGGCACGTCACTTTCGTTTGCTCTATACTAATGTTCATATCTATATACACACTACAATTTCTAACAGAATCTATTTATGTTATTCCTTATTATTACTATTGATATCTCTTCTCCTAAAATTCTTTTACTTTCCTTGTATTGCTTAAGTTTCTGTTACAAAAGGTAGCAATCAATATAGTAATTATAGAAAATTAATATTATTTATCACTAGTACTATTTTTGGATGATCTATTTATAGTATTTATCACTATTACATTAAATTAATGGTCATTTATTTATAGAAAACTAATGGTGATCTATTTATGGTAATGATAGATTACTATGCTTTGTAGTTACACATATATGAGCATATAAATATAAGAAACATTGCAAATGATGGAGAAGATCAGATAGTAGTGCGGCGGAGTTGCAGCAGTTGGGGAAGGGCTTTCATGGCTCCTTACATACCCCTTATTTATGAGTAATATAATAACATATATTTTATTCTTACACAAATTAGCATTTTTTTAAATAAAAAATACTCCTTAAATATATTTTTAGTATAATAACAGATAAATGAATTTATATATTTCATATTTACGTATAATATATGCAGATTCAGAGTCGTTTTGAGGTCCTAAATTGGAAATTGTTGAGATTTTAGCCTTTAGGTTGACTTTGGTCAACATTCATGTTCGGATGCTTGGATCGGGAATTCCGAGAGTTCTGTTGGATTCAAGGGATGATTTTAGGCCTAGACGAGGTCTTGGTTGATTTCTTAGAGGTCTCGAGCTTGTGTTAGCTTTTTTATGTATTATGTTCATTTTTGGTGACTTTCACGAATATTGAATCAAGGGGACCTCAGATTTTTGGTTCCATTGAGTCCAAAATATCGAGGTACATTCAATTAACATATATGATTGCTTTGTAAGGGATCTTGAAGTAATTCCGAAGGTCCATTTGATGATTTTTGTGTTGACAGATTTGTTGCTGAGGTCTGAGTCTACTATACCTTGCGATCACGATGGGTTTGTTCGCTTTCGCAAACCTCACATTAGCGAGGCCTTGATCGTGAAAACGAGGGAGGTAAGACCCCAGACCCTCGCGTAATCGAATGGCAAATATTTTTGGGGTTCGCTTAAGAGAACTTAGGATTTGCTTAAGCGACATCAGAGACCCTTTTGGCCTGTAATTTTGGGGTTTTACCTCATTTTTCTCCATTTTGAGTTTTGGAAAATCCTTGGAGGCAATTTTGAAGAGAATTCTTGTGCTAAATCATTTGGGTAAGCCTTTTGTAACTCTAAAAGTTCATTTCCCCTTTATCATTTATGGATTCTAACTTCAAAACTTAAGATTTTTATTGGCAAATAGCAAGGATTTTCAAGAACTTGAGTTTTAAAGTAAAGTGGTGATTGTGAACTGATTTTAATTCCTTTTTCGAAATGGTTTTCACCAATGAGTTCCAAATGCCTTGAGTAACATTTTCAAGTAAGGATTTTCGTATTCAAACCTTATTTTTAGAATTGGGGTTTTTTTGTTGATTTAACCTATTTTTCAAAGTGAATGATTTGATTGTTGTTATTTCCGAAATTTTATTGTGGCTACTTGATTGAATTAAATTGTGTGGCTTTGGACATTGTTTGGAAAGGGAAGGCTCAGGCCTTGGATTGACTTTTGATTGAATTGAGACAAATGATCTTCTAAGCATTGTAAAACTTGTAGGATCTTGTATTTCTTTTCATCAAGTGTGTTGGGGAGTAACGAGAATGGGGTGATAGGTTCAATTATTCCATTTGGTTGATCTTAATGAATAAAATAAGGAGATTAATGAAAAAGGCAACGTGTTGATAATTGTGCTTTGTAAATTGTCTTGTTGTGGACCTAAGTTGTTGATTGATCAAATGTTTTGATGACATTATTATGGATTTGAATTGCTTGAGTTATTGTCTCTTCCTTGTGGTGTGAATTGCTTATTTGCATTGATTTATGTGCACCGTGAAGAGACATGTGATGATTATACCGAAGGGAAATGGTTCCGGCAAGTGACATTATATAGTGTTGAAGGGAAATGATTCCGGCAAGTGATATTAAAGTCAAGGTCATTGCTGGAGAGAGTTGTTAACGTTGAGCTCATTATCAGTGAGTGTTATTAAAGACTAGGTCATTGTCGGCGAGTGTTATTAACGCCAAGGTCATTTCTGACGAGTATTGATGTCATTGCTGATGAGTGTTATTGATATCGAGGTCATTATTGGTGTCAATACCGGTGATTTCATGGTCAGCTTTTCCCCATGAGTCCCGATTGATATTGTGTATGACAATCTTGAGTTTGTGTTTGGTGTACTTGACCATTGTGATTTGATGAACTTGATACTTGTGATTGATCTACTTGGTAATCGTGATTTATCTACTTGGCATTTGTGATTGACATACTTGATACTTGTGATTGATGAACTATAACTGTTGGATTGTGATTATGAAAACTTGTGAACTATACCTGTACAATGTTAGGTTGAGCTGATTTCTATGTATGTTGTAGTTGAGGCAGTTCAATTGGGATGAAAGGAGTACTCGTATTCTAGCTTAGTTTTGCTTTGTTTAGTTGGTTTCTTGCTTAGTACCGTGTTGTTTGATACTCACTCTTTGCTTCTACACTTGTGTAGGTTCCAAGACCAGTTCTGTGTGATTGCTCTTCTTCTATTTTTGAGGCTTTCGAAGGACTTTGAGAGGTAGTTTCTTGTCATCCTGGTGGACCCTTTTGTTTCTTATTTTATGCTTTGTTCTATTCAAGAGACAAAGACATTGAGACTCATGCTTATCTTTCAATTCTATATTAATACATTAGTAGCTTGTACACATGACAACCAAATTTTAGGGTTATATTAGAATGACTTAGTTTTCCAATCTTATGTTATTATAGTCTTACTTTTCACATTTCTTTTGTATTTTTGAGTTTGAGGCTAACTTGTCTTGATGGGATAGACAAGTGTCATCAGTTCATTTTTTGGTCATGACACATAAACAAAACTATATTTGAAGACCAATAAACATGTAATACAACTCACATCATATATCAGAAACTAAGAAAAGTCTAACTTCAAATAAATCGTAACCTACCTCAATTGAAGACTGAAATATGAAAACCAAATCACATGAGTTGTAATGATCTGATTGATCATTTTTTTTATAATTTACCATTTCCCCCCTCCTGATCTTGATCTCGAGTGTTTTTATATCTGAGTTTTAAAAGTTGGCTTCGAACTTTGAGTAAATTTGGTGATCTTTGTATGTTTTAACTTTGAAAGACTAAGGTTTTTAAAAGGGGGTGGGGGGTTTGATATCTTTTGAATTTTCGAGTGTCGAAATTCTGTCGATTCCATCAAATGTGGAAATTGGTGTAGGAGAGTCGTCGATTTTAAATTTGGAGTCTTTTTAAGGATTTGAGATCTTAAATTGAAAATTTGTGAAATGTTGGCCTTTGAATTGATTTGGTCAACATTCGGGGTTCAGATGCTCGGATCAGGATTCCGAGAGTTTCATTGGGTCCAAGGGATGATTTTAAGCCTAGGTAGAGCTTAGTTGAATTTTTAGAGGTCTCGAGCTTCTTTTGGTCCTTTTAGGTGTTATGTTTATTTCTTGCGACTTTCGTGAGTTTTTGATCAAGTAGACCTCAGATTCATATTTCGATGGTTCCATTGAGTCCAAAATGTGATATTTAGTGAATTTGCATATTTGATTTGTGTTTGCAGGGTTTTGAGCAAATTTCGAGTGTCCTTTCAAAAAATTTGAGTTTGGCAGATTTTGTTGGTGTGGGTTTCTAATGCCCAACCCTTTCCGTTCGCGGAATTGGTGACCGCGTTCGCGTTGGGCAAGAGACTCCGTGTTCGTGGAGATTCGACCGCGTTCGAAAAGGGTTAAGCTATTGACCTCTGCATTCACATGAAATCTACCGCGTTCGCGGAAGGCCTGCTCATTAAAGTCTGCGTTCACAGATAGAAGTCCGCATTCGTGGAGATTCATTGGACAAAATATCTTCCAAAAATTAGGCTGTCAATCCCATTTCACAATTTTTGAATTTTGAGAGCTTTGGTGTGGCGATTTGAACAAGGTTTTTGAGAAGAAATATTTAGGTAATGATTCATAATCTTAAATCTTCATTTACCCATTATTATTTATGAATTTAAGTGTTCAAATCAAAGTTTTTGAAATGATTAAGTGGGGTTTTCTTTAATAACCCAAGAATTTAGTAAAATGGTGATTTTGGACTAATTTTTAATCCTTTTTTTAAAATAGTTTTCACCAATGAGTTCCAAACGCCTTGGGTAATGTTTTCAAGTAAATATTTTCAAATTCAAACATCATTTTCGAAATTGGATTTTTCAGTTGTTTTGACCCATTTTTCTGAAGTGTTTGATTTGGGTGTTGTCAATTCTAGATTCTTATTGTAACTAAATTAAATTAGATTGTGTGGCTTTGGACATTGTTCGAAAAGGAAGGCTTAAGTCTTGAACTGACTTTAATTGAAATTGAGGCAAGTGATCTCCTAAACCTAGTAAAATTAGTAGAATCGTGTATTTTTTCCCTTCATTTGTGTGTTGGGGGAGTAATGGGAACGAGGTGTTGGGTAGAATTATTCCATTTGATTAATATTAACGAATAAAAATGGGATCAATGAAAGGGCAACACGTTGGTCTTAATACCTTGTGAAATTGCCTTGTTGGGGATCTTGTTGTGATGATTGATGAAATGCTTTGATGACATTATTATAGACTTGATTCACTTAAGTTATTGTCTCTTCATTATGGTGTGAAATTGTTTACATACATTGATTTATGAGCACTGTAATGAGACTTCTGATAGTTGTTGATGTCGAGGTCATTGCCAACGATTGATATTGATGCCAGGTCATTGCTGGCGAGTATTATTGAAGTCGAGTCATTGATGCCGATGTCATTGTCGTCGAGTGTTATTGATTTTGAGGTCATTGCCGATGAGTGTTATTAATGACTTGTACACGGGACAATCAAGTTTTGGGGGTTATATTACAATGGCTAAGTTTCCACCTATTTTTTTATGTTGTTTTTGTTTTACTTTTCGCATTTCTTTCGTTTCATTAGATTGAGGCTAACTTGTCTTGGTGGAAATAGACAAGTGCCATCACAACCATTTTTAGGTCGTGCAGGAGTCTTCCCTTTCATCATCACCTCAGAATGTTAAAAGTCCAAGACAAACAAATATAATGACACTTTAATCATTTACTTCCTCGAATGAAGGTTTTGGATATTCAAATCAACCTAATTTTACCTTTTTTAGAGATCAAGCTATTTATTTAAAGATTATTTCATCAAACCAGAGGTTTTCATGATCATTCCAATTCTATTCATGTAGTTTCATCCCCATTAACCTCTCTTGAGCAGTTCATATACTCAAAGAACCTATTTTTATGGGGTTTCTAGGTTCCCCAATATCATAGTAAGAGGCTAGATTCATAATTAGGGAAAAGGCATAGATTCCCCTTGAACTTGTCCTGAAAAGTCAATTACATGCTTAAACTATTATGATGACATATTACACACCTTTCATATTTAAAAGTGAATTTATTTACCCCCTGGACGTGTAACACCACTCTTACAATATGTGGTGTATTACACTCGCTGCCACATCAGTGCCATGTTAGTGCCATGTCAGAAATTAAAAAAAATTATTTTATTTTTTATTTTTAATTAACTTTTCTTTTGTTAACTATATTTTTTACACTAATTAATGTCTCATTAATTATTGAAGTTCTCTAATAATTATATTTTCTTCATCGTAAAATTACAAAGAAGAAAATTTCAACAATGACCGCCAAGAACACTAATCGAAATCTAGAGCTGATTCATGGAGTGGGAAATTCTCTCATTCACTCAAAAAAGCCCATCATAGTTGCGGCGGCTAAGAAACCCCCAATATTCTATCCCGCCGATGACATTAAGAAACCATTTGTTAACAAACGCAAATCAAAACTCACAAAACTTAGATTAATGATAAGTAATTTGCTAAGCAAGCTGAGAAGAATTAAGTCGAAGAAGGAAGAAGGAGAAACTTTTGCTTAAAAGAAAGAGGAGAAAAATGTGTTTCCTCAAGAGGGTGAGGGTGAGGGTGAGGGTGAAGAGGAGGGTGGATTGTGAAGAAGTAGAGATGTGGAGGGTGGATGGGGTTTAATTGAATTTTGACTTTTTTCTACTTTAATAAATCTGATGAGCCTATTTTTATTTTTTAAAAAAATTATTTTGCCACATCAGTTTTAAGGGGTAAATAAATTCACTTTTAAGTAGTAAAAGTGTGTAATAGGTCGTCATAATAGTTTAAGCTTGTAACTGACTTTTTGGAACAAGATTAGGGAGGAATCTATCTATGCCTTTTCCCATCATAATTATAAGCTAGAAGACATAATTTGATGGTCTACAATTGAAAACACGCGTAATTATATCCCCTCACATAATGTGCCAACAACTCAATAGTTTTAGGGTTCAAACCCATAAATTCTCATGAAAAACATTCCATTAGATTCTAGGAAAAAATCGAATTATAGATGGAAAAGATGAAAGAAAAGCACTTACCTCAAGAGATAAAATCCCTAAGCCACTTACCTCAAGAGATAAAATCCCTAAGCCTGTGGTAAGTTGCCTCTGGGATTCTTTGATCGAATATTTTAAGTTGTGGTTCTTTGATCGAATATTTTAAGTTGTGACTAAGACAAGATGAAAAATTGACTAGAAACATGTTACTGTTTTCTCGACATCCATTATAGCAAAGGTCACTATAGCAAAGAAATTTTTCATTATGGCAAACCTCTACGACCTGGGACCCTTCACTATTGTGAATCAATTGTTCGCTATGACGAAGACTCTTTTTCTATGGTGAGGACTCTATCACTTTAGCGAAGACTTACAAGATTTTTCAAACTCAATTTTCATTTTTAAATTTTTGTGAACCTTTAATCCAGTAGGACCTATACGAGGGTACTATGATCCTAACATCCATAATGACGGAATAGATTGTTACACTTCTGCTCTTATAAATAATAAAATAAAATAATAAGAGATAAAATGTTTGTGTATCCTTGATCGAGGTCCACTTCTCCCTTTTATTGTTTGAGTTCTAACTTCTAAGTAGTTTTATTTTACTAGTTGAAGAAAAGTATAATGACAACTGGTATTATGAAGTATAAAAGGAAAAAAATTAAACAAAATTGTAATAACCAAATTCCAGTCTTCTATAAAAAGATTAAGGATAGGGCTTAGAATTTAATTACTCATAACTAATATAGTTGGTTTGTGTCTATTTTAAGGGAAAGTTACCTAATTACACGACTTAAATAACATAATCTTTAAAAATCTCTACCATTTGAATTAATTACAAAAAAATCATTTTTCTTTCTCTTTCTTAACATCTGAATACATCACTACACCTCTATTCAGATAGATTACAACTTTATTTGTGTCCTGTATCTGGTACAAATGTTATTGTTGATACAATAACTCCAATTATTTCAATCTTATATCAGTATGAATCTGATTTATAGTTATGTATTAGATACTATGTATCAGATACATAAATCAGGTATCATTTGCTATGTATTGGTGAAGGAACAGTATATCTGCGGGTTATAAATAATCTTAGATTATAGTATAATTTAAAAACTTTCTAGATAGGATGTAATTAGCACTCAATTTATTGAAATTTCTAAACTTTATACCATTAAAAAGGAAAAAATAAAAACATAAATAAATAAGCCCATTACTTAATTAATTGGTCTTACAATATTTAGCCATAAATTATTCTAGCATTGTAAAATACTAAAATGGATGATAGAAAGAGTAAAGAATCCCAAAAATAGTAGCTATAATCAAGGATTGTTATCTTAGAAAAATCTAACTCCCAAAATTTCTCCCACAGTTGCTTCTTTCATTGTTCTCAAATATATTTATTTCCCACGTTAAAAAAACTTAGATAAAAGATAAATGTATAAAATATTGTATACAAGACCACCACTACAATACTTATGAAGATGTCAAGCAGTTGTTGATACAAGATAAGTGGAATAATGATCTTTTGCTGCAGATAATTGATGAAAAAGTGGTAAATCAGATTCACAGAGTACTGAATGCTTTAGGGAATCAGAGGAATGGGACAAGGCCTAGTGGATGCAAGTAATGGCAAATTTACTGTTAAATCTGCATGGGATGTTTTCAGAATGAGAGATTCGGTTCAAAAGGAGATGAAATACATTTGGAGAGAGAGGGATTCCATTTAAAATTTCGTTTTTCATGTGGAGACTCTGGAAGAAGAGAATTCCCATTGGAGAAGTACTGGTGAAAATAAGGTTGAAAGTGAAGTGAAATGATGTTGTTGTTGCAATAATAATCATCAGGAAACTTTTAAACATCTTTTTGTCCAATGTCCAGATACTTTAAAACTATGGAAGAAGTTTGTTGGGGCTGCTGGTATGAATATTTCTGTTGTTCAGCTGAAACAAATATGTGATAATTGGTGGAAGTTTGAGTGTGCTTCTAAGCTTAAACCTTGATTGTTGCTATGCCTAGTTTTATTGGGTGGCAGATTTGGAAAAGAAGGAACAAAATAAGAAATGGAGGCTAGATGTCTTTTATGTATATGGTAGGGGAAATAAACAGAAACTTGGTTATGTTAGCCAGATATTTGTACCCTTGTTTAGGGGATATTCCTGACACTTGGCCTTTACTGGTCAAATTTTTTGAAGATTACAAACCAGTAATTTCTTTCAAGGTGGTGAGATGGACATGTCCTGTAAGGGGATTTAAATGTAATACTGATGGAGGGTTGGATGCTTTGACAGGCAATTTTTCTAATGCATTATGTACTAGAGATGTAGAAGGCAATTTTGTATATGCTGAGACAAGAAACATTGGGAAGGAATTAGTGCTTGTGGCAGAAATGAAAGCCATGATGTTTGGCCTTGAGTATTGTTGCACAGGAATTGCCTGTTGTTCTGGAAATAGATTCTTTAATCTATAAAAGAGTACTTGATGGAGTGTGGGAAACCCCATGGGTTGTTTCAGTTGTTGCAAACTGCCTAAAGAAGATGTTAGCAGAAAATGGGGTCGTAAATGAACATATTTACAGAGAAGGCAATCAAGTTGCAGACATTTTTACTAACATAATTTTTAGTTTTGCAGGTACAGTGGTGAAACAATTTAATACTTTGGCATCGATACCAAATAAAGGAAAGGTATTGTTAGAACACGAAAAACTGGGCATACCAAATATGATAATAAAGAAATGTCAAAATAATATGGGAACATACTATAGGAATCAACAAAACACAGACAACAACAACGAATATCCAATAACTTAGAATGAAGATCAAGTCTGCAGCTACTCTATGATAAAGGGAGTGTTACCTTAAATCGACACCTCAGCTTTGACATGGTAAAATTTCAGATCGAATTTCTTTGTCAATGGTATTAGTTCCTCTGGAGCTCAACCTGTTAAGAATGAAGAAATGGAACCTACCCATGGTCTTACTGTAGATTTAAGATCGACTTGAGACTCATCGAGACCTTTGATACGGTCCATTGTTCGAAAAGGAACCCCCGATTTAGCGGTAGAAGAAGTGTTCATTGAGTATGAATTCATGGTGTTCGTGAGACCTGTGAACGCCTAAGGTGAATCTCTACTCGACCGCAGAATTGTGTTTCCAGACCTCCATTGCCAGCTTGAAGCTATCTCCTATGGCGTTTCAACGAGATTCCAGCGCTTCCGCAAGCTATGCTCTCTTTGCTTTCCTTTGTTGCTTTGTATTTTTACCTGTTTTTAGCATCGGAAAAGGCTCAAAAATACCCTTGAACTATCGAAAATAGCTCACATATACCCTTAAACTATGTTCTGGCACAAAAGTACCCTTTCGTTAAAATATTGGGTCACATTTACCCTTACTATTAACAGAGGTGTGTTAAGTGCCATGTGGACATCACATGAACACCACGTGAACGTCACATAAGCACCAAACAACTCTCACCTCCACATAGACTCATAAGACCCAATTACTTCTTTTGCCCTCATTTTTCTTAAGAGATACAATTTCACCCATTCTCATTTCTCTCATACATCAGACGATTTCCCCTTTCTCTAATACGATTTCCCCTAGGGTTATACAGATTTCCTCTCATCGACGCCATTGGATTTCAAAGTTGATTTCGCGGTGGGGTTTCAAAGTGGATTTTCACAGCTGTAGGTTAGTAAATCTTTGTTCTTATTTTATTATGTTTTGCGATTTCAAAGCTGTGGATAGTTAGGGTTTTCGACTTTGTTTATAATATTCCGGTATGTTAGATTTAGGGAAAAATTATTTGTTTATTTGAGTTAAGCAAAGAATATTTTGTTTATTCCTCTCTAGGGTTCACAGATTTCCCTCATTTTGCGGTTGGATTTTAAAGTTGATTTCGCGCCTGGTTTTCAAAGTGATCTTTGCAGCTGTTAAGGTTAGATTTAGGGAATGTTGTCTCGTATGTTGTGGTCCTATTCTGTTAAGGTTCGATTTAGGGCATACTTGAGTTAAAGTAGTAGTATCTAATGGACTTGTATATGAATATATCTTGTTTGGTCCTAGTTTGAATTTGATGTGTGTGGTCCCAAATGCCCTTTTTCATTGTTTATTATGGCCTTTTTGTAATCTTTTGAGAATGTTGTCTTATATGTTGTGGTCCTATTGTTTATTATGTGTTGTGGTCCTATTGTTTATCCTAAATGCCCTCTGTTTATTATGGACTGTTTTTTATGAAATAGTTGAATATACTAATATTTGCAGCTTACAAAAACTAAAGATAAGAAAAATCAAATCGAAACAAAAAGGAATAGTTTTTTCATATGAGGCATCACTTCATTGAACAAGAAACACAACAGAACATAAATAGTAACCTAAAAGGAGTCATTTGCTTGTCTAGTTGTCCTACTATGTACAATAGCAAAAGAATATATTAAAAAGGAATAACAAAATCAAACTAAACTACTTGCTAAACAAACTCATTGAATCAATAAGGAGATTTAGTAGAGAATATAAAGGAATAACAAAATCCTAACTACTAGCTCAAGAAGTGGTCAAAGCAATTATTTGAGCATAGTAATCAGTAGTTAACTTGTGCAGATAGACTTGACAACTTTACATGAACATTGTTGTTGAGCATAGTAAGCAATTTGATGCTTTTTCAGTTAACCAGTAGTTAACTTGTGCAGCCTTTTTTGAGGAACTCTTTGATGCTAATATACAATTATTTGAGCATAGTAAGCAATTATTCTAGTTGTCCTACTATGTACATGAACATTGTAGCAGATAGACTTGACAACTTTCAAAACACTTTCAAAAGTTAACAATAATACATACTACTACTAGACCTCACTAAGTTACCACTGCCCATGTGTGTTTGTGTTTCTTAATGATTTATGTTGTAATAACCACCTAGCTCCTGTATGTTTTATAAAGTGTAATGAATTATTTATTGTGTATCTTATTCATGTATGTTTGTTGAGTTATTTTCACTCCATTCATTATGTTGTAATAAATCTGTGGCCACTGTTTGTTTTTTCTCTTTTAATATAGATTTCTAAAGTGTAATGACTTATTTATTTACTCTTGTGTGTTTGTGTTTCTTATTCATTTATGTTTGCTTTTCTTTCTCAGTTCAATATGAAAGATCTTTTGGTTGACCTTATGTTGCATTATGGGGGTAAATGGATTACAAAACCACTACTAGTATATGACAAGAAGTATGTTGCTACTAGGAAAGACACTAGTGCAGATCTCTTAGACTATGATAAGATAGTGGAAGAGTACACAAAAAACTTAGGATTTGTGCTTGTGAAACAAATACTAGTGAAAAGGCCTTTTGGGAAATTTTACTTGCTTGAGGGATCTGAAGGAATTAAGACATTCCAATGCCTATTAAATGAACAATTTAAGGTGGTTCATTTCTTTGCTGTGGATGATTTTGAAGAAACTATTTATGCACCTAATATTATTCACCATAGTGAAGCATACTTGGTAGAGTGTGAATATGGAACTGATGCTGAAACAGAAAGTGATGATGACCAGTCTAGTGATGATGAATATAACTTTAATGAGTTAGAGCTTATTAAGATGCTAAAATGTAAAGAAGTAAATGCTGATCTCAGTCACTACAAAGAACTTCATCCCTCTATGACTTTCGAGGACTTGAATGAGGCAAGAAAAATTGTGAATTTGTATTCTCTTACAAATTCCAAGCCTATAGTAGTGGAAACAAGTGACAAAGCTAGACTAAGGTATAAATGCATGATTGGTTGTCCATTTGTCCTGCTTATTTCACAAGATGGTAAAGGTCCAGATTTTAAGGTTAAAACACTAAAAATAAATCACAATTGTGACGATGCATTTAAAAATCCTAGAGCTTGCACAAGTACTTTAGCACAATATTTCAAGAGTAAATTACAGAATAATCCTCAGTACAAGCTAAAGGATATGAGAAAAGACTTGAAGGATCAGTTCAACTTGAATGTTAGTACCTTTAAGTTTAAAAGAACCAAGAGGATGCCCTTTCAAAAATTGCAAGGAAGTTTCTTAGATGATTTCAATAGAATTCAGGCTTATGCAAATGAGCTTAGGCTAAGCAATCCTGGTAGTGATATTGTGATCAATTTATCAAAGGATGCATTGGAACAAGGTAAAAGAAAGTTCCTTAGGATGTACATCTGCTTTAATGCTCTGAAGTTGGGATGGAAAGAAGGTTTGAGACCCTTTATTGGACTAGATGGAACCTTCTTGAAGGGTCAATGCAAGGGACAACTTTTGGTGGCTATAGCACAAGATGCTCAGAATTGCTTTTATCTATTGGCATGGGCTGTTGTTGATAAAGAGACAACTAGGACAGGGATATGATTTTTACAACTTTTGAACAATTCATTAAATTTGAAAGATGGTGAAACTGTCACCTTTATGTCTGATATGCAGAAGGTAAATAATTTTTTCTGTTTATTTGAATAATTTTGTCATTTAAATAATAGTTTGTAACTGTATATTTACTTATTTGACATGTACAGGGACTGATAGAAGCAGTCAAAAATGTCCTTCCTTTGTCTTACCATAGGTACTTTAAGTTGCTTTAATTATTTTGTTCTCTTAAATATATTAACTAATTGTTCATTTTTATTGATTATAGGTATTGTGTTAGGCATATTAAGACTAACTGGATGAAGAGATTTAGGTCAGGAGAGATGAAGAAACTGTTTTGGTGGGCTGCTTGGAGTACTTATGAGGAAGATTTCAAGGATCAATTGAGTGCATTTGGTGCATTGTCAAAAAATGCTGCCAAGGATTTGCTTAGGTATCCACCATAGACATGGTGCAGGGCATATTTGGATACTATATGCAAAAATCAAATGGTGGATAATAATTTCACAGAGTTCTTCAACTCTTGGATCCTGGAAGCAAGAGGTAAGCCAATCCTGAAAATGCTTGAAAATATAAGAATCAAGATAATGAACAGGCTAAGAGAGAAGGAAGAGGATGCAAGCAAATAGACTACTGATTACAGTCCTAATTGCATGAAACTGTTTACTGCAAACATGAGAACAACTCAATTATGTAGTGTTGATTTCAATGGTGATCTTGGATATGAAGTGTCTGAGGGTAAAGATAGGCACACAGTGACCTTGGTGGAGAAAAAATGCACATGTAGGTCATGGCAATTGACTGGCATTCTATGCCCTTATGCCATCAAAGCTATGTTGTACCAGAAGATAGAACCAAAGAATGAAATTAATTGGTGGTACAATAAGGAAGCTTACTTGATGACATATATGGCAAAATTGATGCCTGTAAAAGGTGAACAATTCTGGAATGTATTGCCAGAACATATAATGGATCCACCTGACCTTGTGAAAACAGTGGGAAGACCAAAAACCAAACGAACTAGGAAAAAGGATGCATCAATTAAAAGAGCTGGAGAGTAGGCTCACTCAAGAAAAGGAACTAAAATGACTTGTAGTAAGTGTGGTGAAACAACTCACAATGCAAGAACATGCAATGTAAGAACATTACTCATTTACATATCTCAATGTTATTAGTACTATGTAGTTAACTGCACATAAACATTGTATTTTCAGTTTGTTGAAGGAGAACAAGGGGCAACATTGAAGAGAAAAAAGGAGCAGAATTGAGGAAGAGGCTGAAGAAGAACCTGAAGAAGAAGTTGAAGAAGCCCATATAAAAGATTTTGATGTTAATAGCTCAGTCCCTAGATCAACACAAGATGAAGAATACAATTTCATGTCCACACCTGGACTGTCACAACAATAGTATGAACCATTTGGACCTGCTAGAGAGCCTGAAAGTGATCCAGATATAAGGCCTCAAGTTATATCTGAAAATCGCACAAAACTGAAGATGAGGATGAACCAACAAAGAGCAACTGGAAATAGAGTTATATCTTTTAGAGGTGCTCATGCTGGAATTAGTGAGCCTACAAATTTGCCTTACTCACCTACTAAGCTCACTTGGAAAGGAAAAAAAGTTGTCACTGGCAATCAGCTAGAAAGAGAGAGACACAAGAAGGTGGGCAAGTTGAAGACTAAAAAAGCTAATGGGAGATCCCATATTTGATGTGTTCTGGATAGTGCAAAAAGTTGTCTACTTTTGTTTATTTTTACTTGAAGTTGGTAAATGCAAAACAATGCATGTGTTTTGTTTATTTTGGGTTGAAGTTGGTAGATGCAAAACAATGAATGTGTTTGTTTATTTTGGGTTGAAGTTGGTAGATGCAAAACAATGAATGCTTATGTTTATTTTGGGTTGAATTTGGTAGATACAAAACAATGAATGCTTATTTTTGTTTTTGCCTTGAAGTTGGTATTAAGTTATGAAGTTTGGTGAAGCATTAATGTTTCATTTTTGTCCAAATTTTTGTGATGTTTATTTCCAGTCTTTACTTAATGTTTGATAATGCATTTTTTGTTATTTTGGGTTGAGTTTGGTGAAGATTTTTATTACTGCTTGCTGTCCAAATTTTGGTAAGAAGTAAGATTCTTTACTTATTATTTCCAGTAAGATTTTTATTACTGCTTATTATTATGTTGGTAATGCATTATGGTTCTAGTTTTAATTAGTGCTGGTGAACATATATTCAGTTCTCTATTATAGCATTTTCAATGTTTAGTAGTTCCTCTACATGCCCTTAATTAATAGCTGGTGAACATATATTCATTTGCTATTACACTAGTAGCATAGTGACTGATATAGTCATCTGTGCAATCCCTTTTAGGCATACTGAAGTTATTGCATATGTTCAATATGGATATGGATTTTCCTCAATGTGGGTTTTCACCCCTTGACCATTGTAGAGCAACAATATTGTTTCACGGCCATAAGAGCGACTAAATGAACATGATGATAGTCATACCCACTTTTTGTCACAATAAGATACAATGACAGGAAAATCCATATACATATTGACAAAAGCAAAATGACTAGTAACGCAAGATGACAAGCTAGTGAACATATATTCTTTTCCCCTGTACAACTACTCTCCAAATGCATAATACATAATTCAAACTCCATAAGTACTACAACTTCATTACAAAATACAAATTCCATAATACATAAACTTGTAATTCAAACTCCATAAGTACTAAAACAACAAATATTCAATTCATACATTGATTCCTAAAGTGTTTGATCCTTACATACATTCACTTCATGATCCTTACGACAAACACAACAAACAAAGTACATGAAATGAAAATGATAGTTTTCGACTTTTTGATTTTCTTCTCCAAAAGCATAACTTTTCCAGCTTCTTGGGCTGAAATAAATTTCATTTCTTCAAACAAAATTTCCAGATTGCCCTTTTCAGCCTTTTCCATTCCATTGACAATCCGTTTCAATTTGTTTCAACCTTCATAGCATCCAATTTACCCTTTAAATCCATTATAATAGTTACTGCTCTTGGTGGGAGTTGTTGTTTGTCTTGCCATTCCCAATATCCACATTAAGTGACCTATATGTAGTGTACAAATTCAACCATCAAGGTTACATAATAATTTAGAGAAATATTTAACGTTAATTTAACCAATAAGAGTTTTATATAAACATCCAAACATCAAATAAATTTACAACTTACTTTGGGTCTTGGACATTTGTAGAACCTTCTCCCTGCATTCAAATCAGTCCAAACCGTCAAATTTAAAGCATTGAGACCACAATAACATCTTTTTGCATACAATTTTTCAAGTGAATTGATAGAGGATTCAGACATTGTTTCAAAATGTTTGTGTACTTGGAAACCCTAGCAGTGAAATGAAGAAAGGGGTGAAATCAACTTTGAAATGGAATGGCGTCCATGAGAGGAAATTTGAAACTCTAAGGGAAATCGTATTAGAGAGAAAGAGGGGAAATGTATTTTAGAGAAATGAGCAAAATTAGTAATTAGGATGTTTGAGTCTATGTGGAGGTGAGAGTTTTTTGGTGCTTATGTGGCGTCCACGTGGCACTTAACACACCTAAGGGTAAATGTGACCCAATACTTTAACGGAAGGGCATTTTTGAGCCAGAATATAGTTTAAGGGTATATGTGAGCTATATTCTATAGTTCAGGGTATTTTTGAGCCTTTTCCGTTTTAGCATTTAGCAATTGACTAATTAAGTTTGGGCTTGGGTCACTTTTGGACCCAAGCCTATATTGTTGTGGTTTCTCTTTTTCTCAATAAATGGGCTTGACCCAATTTTAATTTTTTTTTAACAAGTATAAAATATTATATAGTTAGTATATAATGTGTAAACACTAATTATATACTTATTATACAATGATCATACACGAATTACACAATATATTATATATGTACAACAGATGTATAAATTAGTGTATGATTAATATATAAAATATAATTTATTGATTATCCACATATTATACAATAATTATACATGAATTACACAATGTATGGATCTATCTTGTTTAAAGGGATATATTATAAATATAAATAAGATTTGTATCTATTAATGCCCCTATAAACACGTGATTATAATCAAAATCCCACAATTATTCAAACTATTAGTCTGACTAAGAAAAGTAAACAAGTTGTGGAAGCAGATTATAATGGGGTTATCAAAATACAGTAAGACTATTTTGAGTTTAAAATTTTTAGTAGCTGCTATTTGGGTTAATTTTTCATTTTAAAACTGAATATTGTGGACTGCTTTGGAAGTAGCTTATTTAGGGAAAATTAAATAAAATGTCCATTAGGTTAAATTTCTTATAAAAAAAAACATCCTACTAAAAAAGTAAGTCGTTTATTATAATAAACGGCCATTCGGTATTTTGGCATTCAAAATTGGGAAAATTACGCGAAATGACAAACATCTAGAGTATATTATGTAATATACTTATAGTTTTGATTATGTTTAATCCGTAGCTACAGTTTTGCAAAATTTTGCTATTTGGTTTCTTGATTATATAAATCCAGAACTTGTATTCGATCCCTGATTGTATAAATTCAGAATTTGAATAATTTGGTTCATGATTGTATAAATCTAGAATTTGTATATTCTCACCCTAGCTATTTTTATACAAATTATGAAAAAATCATAGTAAATTATCATGTTTGTATATTGACAAACGAAATATATAAACGGAGTTCTGAAAAAAAAATTGAATGTATAAATACAGAATTTGTATATTCTTACCTTGTTTGTATATTCGCAAGAGAAATATACAAACGGGCAAGCGAAATATACAAACCGCAACCTTCATTGGTATATTTATATATTTGCAAGTGAAATATACAAACCGCAACCTCCATAACAAAACTATAGCTATGAAGCGCAATTACCAAAATTATAACTATAGAGTTTTATCATATTTATTATCTTTGCTATTTCTAAAATTCTCTTTTATATTGTTCAATTTTTTTTTTCGATTAAGGTTATATGAATCATGTTAACTAAGTCACATATTTCCAAACTTTTGAGATTGAAGTTCCACCAATGACTTATAATGCTCTTATGCTTGTCCTTAGTAGTATAGTAAAATATATGTACGAAATTAACTAAATACATTTTGATTTAATAGTAACATATGAAGTTCGCAAATATACAATTTTGTAATAGAAAAGGAAGAGTATAGGCAATGATTTAGGCAAAATTAATTTAAATATTTAATAATTCAATAAAACTATTAGGTTGCGTCTGATATAACAATATGTAAATAATATTTTATCTTAAAAAAAATAATTTCTAGATCATTTCAAAGTTAGTCATGATCTAATGTGGAGGATATGATAAGGAGATAATGATTTTATAATACTTTTTAGTAATAATAACAATAATATGTAAGTATTGGTTGAAATAATTGAGATAAAGTAAGAGAATGATAATAATATGTGAGTATTTATTGAAACAATTGAGATAAAGTAAGACCGTAATTATAAGACCTTTTAACTGAAATGAGTACTCACTCATTTCCCATAAGTGACAAACATCTTCTTATAATTGGAATCTTTTCTTAAAAATGAAAATATACTTTATAAAGAAAACATTGCGCTTAATATTAAACTCGTAATAGGAAAAGAAAAAAAAGATAAAAGTATCCCTTTGAGTTGACTCAAGAAAGGAAAAAAATTAAATAGGTCAAATAAAATTATTCGTTGACCAATACGTCAAATAAAATTATTTGTATGGTCAACGCTAGACATGCTCATAATTGGCCAATAGAGATACTATATAAACACCTATCAAAAGAGTTAAGGATTGCGCTTCAATACTAAAATCGTAAAAGAAAAAGAAAAAGAAAAGAAAGCAAAAGTATATCTTTATCTTGACAAATAAAAATTATTTGTATGGTCAACGCTAGACATGCTCATTAGCCATTAGAGTTACTATATAAGCACCTATCAAAATAGTTAAGGGTTTCTACATACATTTTGCTTTTTATATAATAAATTATTTTCTTGTATCTCCTA
Organism: Solanum bulbocastanum; assembly: GCA_037074985.1. NCBI lineage: Eukaryota > Viridiplantae > Streptophyta > Magnoliopsida > Solanales > Solanaceae > Solanum > Solanum bulbocastanum. Next base: position 11,300,368 of record CM073607.1, read on the forward strand.
GTTAAGTCCAAGGAGAAAAATTCTCAAACTATCGAAGGAATAGATAATCTAATGGAAGTTCCCTATCATGATATGATAGAAGAAGTGTGTGTAATGCTGGTGGATGATGACACAAAGTTTGTTACTAAACTCGCTGATTTGTTAAAGTCTTATAACTATAAAGGTAATATTTTTAAAAATATATATAGCAAATGTATAACCTTTGGTCTTTGATAAATTAGATTTTTTGTAATTTTCTTTGCATAAGAGATTTAACTGATATGATGCTTGTTATCTCATTTGTGGTTTTAACATCGATCTCTTTTTAGATTTTATTTATATATCTTGTAAATCTTGGATATCTCTTTTTCTTATTTTCATAACACTATTTCTGTGTTTGTATATGTTGTTTTCCTCGCCCATTAAATGTGTTTTGTGCGGCTATAAAAAATCAAATTAGCTTCTCTCTTTTTGGTTCTTGCCATAAGCATTTTATAGACTCGATTAGCTTTCCCACATAGATGTATATGATTTTTCGAAGAGACGGATGTCGTTGTAGGGATACAATTTTATGTTAATTTAAATTATTTAATCAACTTACATTTAAGTTTTACACTTGATCTTTTGTAGAAAGAGGGGAAGTGGGGGGGGGGGGGGTGTGGGTGACTTTGTGTGTCAATTGATTTGGAGTGACATAGAGGTGGAGAAAAATAAGTCATTTTCTCAAAAATAATTTTTTTAAGGTGTAGATCTTTATTTTTTATCAATCTATCTATCATTTTAATAATTATAATTTGCTAAGGTGACGGCGGCTCAAGATTAGGGTAATAAGATGAAAAAGCAAAAGCAAAATAAAAGTACTCGATAAGAACTGATCTGACTATTATTATTATTGACCTTCAGATAACTTTTCTTTCTGTCTTTTTTTTTGGATATAGACAAAAAAAAAAAAAGGGAGATCTGATATTAATAAAACTAAAATATTTTCCTTCCTTTTCTTTTTGTTCAAAAGAAATTGTATCTTTTTAAAACAATGTACTAATATATTTTAATATGCACATGTTATTTCATCCTTTTGACAACGGGCACACCTTGAAGTTTAGTATATTTTAATTTTATTTTTATTTTTCCTTAATTTGAAACGAAAACAATTTGAACTAGTTTAACGATTACTCGTAATTTTTATTTGTCTCAACCTTAATGGTCATTCAATTAATTTCTCTACTTTAACTTGTGAATACAATAGAAAATTTTGCATAGTATTTAAAAGGATAAGTAAATGTTATCTTACATGTATCTTAAAATGGTGATTCTCTTGAATTATTTCATTCTGCAAAAATAATATATAGCTGATATTTTTTTTTTATAGTCAGGTCTATTTTATTCTTTCCCTCTTTTTTGGGTTGGATTTCTTAATTATTTTTTTAGTACTCATTGTTTGTTCCATCTCCCATGTGTGTTAAATTATTTGGATTTGAATTTCTTTGCTATTTAGTTGGAGTAGATTCTTTAACAATATATTCTTATATGATTTTCTCTAATTCTCTAATTCAATTATTTATTCTAAATAATATTGTATAAAACTTTATTATGTGAATCTGTCGAGGATTTCTAACAAAGATTATAATATGAGTTGATCAATATGCACAATTTTATAAACTAAAGTGTTGCAATATAACCTAAAAATTATAAATTATTTTGTCTATGAAAAATTAGTAATCTACATGATAACTTTTTATATAATTTTCTTCACTAACTTCAAAAGAAAATTGATACAGTTACAACAGCTGATATGACTTCAACAACAATGCTAATGCTCGCCAAAGAAAAGCAAAAAATTGATGTAATGATACTCAATGTCCATTCATCGAACTTGCTTTCTTTTGACCTCTTAGCTCAAGCTGTGGCTATGGATATAATTTCACTCGGTAAGTATACATTCTACTCTTCCATTTATTACGTCTACTATAGATAAAGTCAGTTATTTAAATTTATACACTACAAAAGAATTGGCTATAAAATTTATTGTCCAGGGTAGGCCCCATCATTGATTAAGGGGTGTCAAGCGACATTCCTTCGCCAGAAAATTACATTGTATATAGATATTAAATTTTGATTTAATAAATATATATACAAGTGTTGACACCTTCTGAAACAAGTTGAAGGTTTAATCTACTGGATAAGGGGTTGTAAAAATTCTATAAGATCGCGTGTTCAATCCTTACTAGCCTTGTTATAATTTTTTCTTACTACAACCATTAACACCCTTGATGAAAATCCTGATTCCGCCACTATTATTATCAATTTATCGTTATGTAGTTCACAGTTAAATAGGATGGTTTAGGATTAACAATGACTTTTATTGTTTAGCAACATAAATTATCATTTTCTAATTAATATTCTTTAGTATATGATAAACAATTATATTATAATATTACTATTATATTGAATAAAATTCAGTAAATAAGTGTGAAATTAACTATTCACACAATGTAGAATTTAAGTTAATTCTAATTGATGACTTCTCGAAATAATTTTGCAGTTGTATGTGATGAATTTAATGAACTCGTAGCAAAAAAGACTTTGGAAAATGGAGCATATCTTTACCTTAAGAAGCCATTTGACGAGAATCTTGTGAAATACTTGTGGCAGTTCGTATTGAGGAAAAGAATACAAAAGGAGAAAGCGAAAGAAGAATCGAAAATATATAGAGATCAGATGAAGATTGCTGATACTGATGATAATGATATGGTTGGAGAAAATGAAGAACAATTCGGAAAGAAGAAAGATGTGTCTAATACTGAGGTTGTTAGGCGAAAGGACTACACAGAATGGACTGATGATCTTCACACCAAATTTATGGAAGCTGTAAAACAACTTGGGGAAGGACGTAAGTGTATTTTACTATCAATTAAATATCTTGACAATTCATTTATATGAAACGATATGCACAGTGAAAATTCATACTTATTGCTGACATCAACTTGTTTGGAATTATAATTTAGTGATTGTTGTATTTACATGTATCACAGCTTGAACTGAGAATATTATAATTATTAAATTAAACTTACATTCTTAAGAAACATGTAGGGTGCTATCCCAAGGAGATTCTTTATGTGATGAATTCGCCTGGCCTTACTAGGATGCAAGTTGCCAGCCACCTTCAGGTATATCTTAAAAAAATTTAAGGGGTAAATTATGTATCATTTGTGCTTGTGGTAAGGATAAAGTTATTTTGCATTAAAAAATCAAATGAAACTATAACGTTATTTTCTCGTATTTGATTATAAGAAAATGTTTTGCTTGGACAATTTTTTTCATCACACACTTCTGTGAGAATTTTTTTGTACAACTATCTTAATTTTAATTTTATATAAAAAAAAAATAGAAAGAAAATTAATTATGTTTCACTTTTGTCAGTAAATATTTAGACATTGTTATCAATCTTTAATACTCGAAAGTCTTATAAAAAAACTCACTCATTAAAGAGGACTAGTGATATAGTTTTGTTACATGTTTCATGATAGAAGGTAATTATTTATTGTTAATTTCTACTATTTCGTATTTCAATGGAATTATATTATAATCAATATTTAACTCATATTAGTTAAAAAGATTTTTACCGTTCACCAACTACCAAACACCAAAAATGTTTTCTTAATTATAAATGGCTTGATCATTTTCAAACACACCTAAATTACAATGAGTTTAGATGCTAAATATAATCATGGTCTACTCTTTTTTCATTATTTTCTTGACACCTCTCAGAAATGTCGTCGCAACAATTGGAAATCTCCAAAAGAGCGAAAATATATTCGTCACCCATCAGGCCAAAGATCCTCAAGTGTTTCTCATGAACCAAAAAGTAGCTTTCGAAAATTTGGGACAATGCCTTATCTTCAAGCAAATGTACCAAATCAGCAACGTAACCAAGATCAAATCCAAAGAGGCCCAGAGTTTTCATTGCCAACTCTGAATATCAATAATATCTTTGCTCAAGGAGAGAGTTCAATTCAACAACTCTACCGCCCACAACTTCAGGTTCAACCCCGTTACCTCGGCATTGCCAATCCATTTAATAATCCATTTTCATCTGCTCAAAATTATATTGGTGGTGAGCTAAAACAACAACATACTCCATTTTTTGGAATGTTGGGTTCACAAGAACTACAAGACTCAATTATGAGAAACACTTATTATAGGCCTGATTCAGTGCTTAACAGTGAAGATCATCATTCTGAAAAAGATTATAACTTTGATCTCAATGTGGCCAAAGGAGCAACATATTCATGTAGCAGAATAGTGTCTGGTACAGACATTGGAAATACAATCATTAGTGACTACAACTTGAATGTAAATGTTAACAATGTGACAACATATTCAAGTATCGCAATGATGCCTAATACTTATGTTGGGAATGTTACTATTAATGAATTGAGAGCAACAAATGCGAATGCAAATTTACATCAATATGTTCGTGAACAGAATATGTCTGATCCAAGAAATATTGTTACGACATCATATGAGAATTTTGCTGAAGGAAGTAATTCATGTGTGAAGGAAAATTGTGATATAAATTTCAATTTCAATAATGTGGATTATCTTTTTCAGAATCTTGAATCTTCGGGTGCTAACCTACCTAATGAATAAGGTAGTGAGTTTGATCAAGTTTACTCTGATGATCAGGTTAGTGCTTCTACCTAATTTGATATTATGTATATTTCATGTTTGATTATTGATATTAGATATAATTTGTAACAAAAATGAAATTATTCTTTTGTATTATATATCCATATCAGACGCGAGATTAAATTTCATTTTCCCTGTTTTTAGTTTGGACTATAATCTCGAATATACTTGCATGTTCCAATCAAACCAGCCCTTTGCAAATCAGTAGAGTTTTGAATGAATTTTTTCAGTATTAAAAAAGGGTTGATGCATATATTTGAAGTAGTCATTCAACTCCTTTGGTAAAAAAAAAGTTTCCCATAGTGATATCTTTTTAAAACTTAATACTAACATATTTTTCTAAAATATATTTTTCGTCTGAAATATACAATAATGTGGATTATCTCTTTCAAAATCTTAGACCTTCTGGTGCTAACCTACCTAATGAACAAGCTAGTGAGTTTGATTAAGTTTAATCTGATAATTAGGTTAGTGCTTCTACCTAATTTGATATTACGTATATTTCGTGTTTGATTATTGGTATTAGCTATAATTCGTAAAAAAAATTAAATTATTTTTTTGTATTATATATCCATATTAGACGCGAGATTAAATTTCTTTTTTTTTTTTTCTATTTTTGGTTTGGACTATAATCTCTACTATACTTGCATGTTCCGAATCAAACAACCCTTTGCAAATCAAATAGAGGTTTGAATGAATTTTTTCAGTATTAAAAAAAGACTGATGCATATATTTGAAATAGTCATTTAACTCCTTTGGAAAAAATGGTTTCCCATGGTGATATCTTTTTAAAACTTAATACTAACTTATTTTTTTAAAATATATTTTTCATCACAGCCATAATCTCATCTAAATTTTACTTTAAATCTATATATGTAGGTGGCAGGAACATCGAGCGTTCAGTTTCCAGGAATGGAAAATCATTCTGATGAATCATTAATATGATGATCCAATTATATTGAGGCTATAAGTGACAACTCTCATTAGGGCTCTTTGTAGTGGCAAAGTTGTTCTCTCAAGTGAAATTACTTTTGTTTAGTTCTTAATTTGGGATTATTGTTTTGTTTAGTATGAAACTCATTTATCCTATCTATAACCTTTTGGTTGACTGATGATATATCATATATGGGATCGATTATTTGTGGGACTAATTCTATTGCATCTCAATTTAGCATAGTATTTGATGTATCCTTAACATATATGGGATACACTTTTATTATTGTGCTCATATTGGCTTTCAGGTAAGCTCTCTTAGGATTTTCTTCATATTTTTTTTTCCTGATCATGGCAGTGAGTTTGGTGAAAATTATTCTAATCATCCAGTGAATGTTTTTATCTAACTTTGCAATTGCAAGGCTAGCTACTCTTTATTTATTCTATATATGTGTTTGATATGATAAAAGTTGTTTTTTAAATAGTATTTTCTGAACACTTATTGAATGGCTTGCACATCGACATATATTCATTAGATTTGATAGGTATGATGATTATGTATTAGATGTGAATAAATATATTAACTGACTACTCTACAATGGTATACAATACAAATTTAGAGTATTTTCATGGACCATTGGTTTCAATCCCAAATAAGAGATGTCAAAAGTACAGATTGAAAGCGTCAAAGCAAAATTAGTATCGTTGGTTTTTTAGAAAAGAACTTGAAAAATAATAAAAGAATAATGAGAGGAAAATATTGTAATGAGGTCAAATAGAATTCTTTTGTTTTTCTTTCTTGAACTCTACATTTATAAGAACAAAAATAGTAAATAGGTAATGATAAACTAGCCTAGAATACCTCAGAAAAATATATCTTAACAAACTAATTATTGATAAATAGAAAAACCTAGCTAACCAATTATTAACTAGGATGTATTAAAAAATTAAAGTATAAAATAAAACTACTGCAGTTCAAAAGCATAATTCTAACTGTCCTCCTTGCTTGAGGAACTGTAGATTCTAGACTTGGTTGGAATTGACCTCATGAATAAATCTGCCCATTCATCTTTTGTTTTGTGGTTACCTTGATCCACATCTTCAATTTGTAGCTCTTGATTATCAACAAATTTTGTCTTGTATTCATCTTTCATTGGATTAAATGGGAAATTCTTACCTCTCATTTTAACTCGTGAAATATCTTGCTTAGTGGAATCAAAGATTTGACAATAGTTATCTCCAAATAAAAAGTTAAACCTTTTCTCCATTAGTTGACCAACACTCAACAAACTTTAATTAATATCAGATACATAAATAACATTAATTTTATTCCTGAGCTTGTTTTGATTGCAATAGTCCCATCTCCTTTTGTAGGAATATAGTCACCACTCTCAATTGTAACTTTCTTATTTTTGGAGCCTATCATTAGGATATTGTTGTACTTCACACTAACCAGACATGACATAGCCTTTAATGCTCAAACACTAACTCAATTTTGCATCAACCTAAGTAGTCACACCTAGGTTCAGCTATGAGAATAGTTAGGTATGTCAAAAATCAACCTGGATAAGGTGTGTCGTTATCAAGTTATAGACAGGAGCAGGTTCTACAGTTGCTAATTTAGTTTTGTTAAGATCCAAAAATAAACGTGATGACAGTCTTCAAATTCTACCAAGACAATTCAGTTTTAAACCCAACAATACGAAAGAAATACGGAAAGTAAAAACAACAATAACATAGGAATAGAAAAACTTTGTCATTCTAAAATATCCTCAAAATCTGGTTATCACATGTACAAGCCACTAGTATAATAATATAGCGTTTGAATAATAAATACAAGTCTCAATGTCTTTGTTTCTCGAATAGAACAAAAAATAAATCAACGAACAAGAGGGATGGCAAACAACTACCTCTCAAAATCCTTTGAAAGCCTCGAAGAAAGATGAAGAAGAATGATCACACGGGTCCGGGATCGAAAGCTACACAAGTGTAGAAGCAAGAATTGAGCACCAAACAACATGGTACTCAACAAGAAACCCCCTAAATAAGGTAAAACTAAGTTAGAATATGAGTACTCCTTTAATCCCAATCAAACCACCTCAACTACAACCTATAAATTAGCCCAACCTAACAATTTTACAGTACACAGTTCACAAGGCTTAGCAATCACAATCCAACAGTCAAAATTCAACAACCAACAAATATCAAGTAGATCAATCACAAGTATCAATCATCAAATTACAAAAGTCAAACACCTGCAGGAACCATTTCCCATCAGCACAATTTCACTAGCCAGAACCATTTCTCTTCGGCTTTATATAATATCACTTACTAGAACAATTTACCTTCGGCACAATATCACTAGTCAAAATCATTTCCCTTCGGCTTTATATAATATCACTTGCCGGAATTCTTAACCTTAGGTACAATATCACTAGCCGGAACCATTTCCCTTCGACTTTATATAATGTCACTAGACAGAACCATTTCCCTTCCACATAATCATCACATGTCTCATCATGATACACAGAAATAAATGCAAATAAGTCATTCCACACCATAAGAAAGAGATAATAACTCAAGAAATTCAAGCCCGCAATAATTAACAAATTAGGGTCCACAACAAGGTAATTCATAAGCAGAACTATCAACATATTGCCTTTTTCATTAATCCCTTTTTATTTTTATTCAGTAAGATCAAGCAAAGGAATAGTTGAACCCATCACCTCATTCTCATTACTCCCAATGAAGGAAAATATAAAATCCTACAAGTTTTACAAGGTTTAGAAGTTCACTTGCCTCAATTCAATCAAAAGACAATCCAAGACTTGAGTCTTTTCTTTCCGAACAATGTCTAAAGCCAAGCAATCTAATTCAATTAGTAATCACAATAAGATCCATAAATCACAAAACCCATATCATACACTTTGAAAAATGGGTCAAATCAACTCAAAAACCCAATTTCGAAAATGAGGTTTGAATTCAAAAATCTTTGTTTGAAAATGTAACTCGAGGCATTTGGAACTCATTGATGAAAACCATTTGAAAAACCAATTAATTCACAATCACCATTTTACTTTAGAACTCAAGTTTTTTAAAAAACATTGCCATTTGCCAATCAAAAATATCAATTTTAATGTTAAAATCCACAAATGATCAAAGAGAATGGAAGTTTTAGGGTTACAAAGCCTTACCCAAATGATTCACCATGAAAATTTTCTGTAAAATCGCCTCTAAGGGTTTTTCAAAACTCAAAATGGGGAAAATGGGATAAAACCCCGAAATGACAGGACACAAACTCTTTTTGATCTAGAAAAAGTGTCACGTCCAAACCTACACCCTGGACGTGGCCGACACTCGAGAACCATTGCTGGTTCCCAAGCTAACCCTTGGCCTGGCTTACTACTTAGCGGAAGACTCACTCAAGCGATAAAAGGCTTAAAAACATAATTTTATGAATATTTAAACTCAAAGTGAATACTCAACTCAATTGTCTGTAAAATACTCAAGAATCTAAGTATAACAGATTGCAAAAATATCTCAAGGAAAATTGGATCAAGACTTTGCTTGCCTTTCACATTTCACACAAAAAGACGATGTCAAACCATTTTGAACAACAACACCACCCTCATCGGAATATACCAAGCAAACACCTAGTCGAGCTAGTCTATGAACATCACGAACCAATTCTTTCTTATCATCTTCAACATGTGCAACACTACTCATCGACAACCAACTTAAGACATCGGGCACCACATTGACTTTGCCCGAATGATAAAGGACACTCATGTCATAGTCCTTCAAGAGTTCTAGCCATTTACGTTGGCAAAAATTTAGATCCTTTTTCTTGAACACATTTTAAAAACTTTTGTGGTCGGTAAAGACATCAACATGGACACCATACATGTAATGCCTCCAAATCATTGAGGCAAAAACAATCTCCGCTAGTTTCAAATCATGGGTAGGATAGTTCTTTTCATGAATCTTAAGTTTCCTTCAAGCATAGGCAATACCTTTCCTATTTTTCATAAGTATACACCCTAATCCAATCCTTGAAGCATCACAATAAATAACAAACTCAGCGGACCCTTCCGATAAAGTCAACACCAGAGCGGAGGTAAGTCTATCTTTCAATTCTTGAAAACTCTTTTCACGTGCTTCCGACCATAAAAACTTAACCTTAGTTTGGGTCAATAGAGATAAAATCGAAGAAACCCTTCCGTAAACCTTCTATAATATCCGGCTAAGTGAAGAAACTTCGAATATCTGAAAGGGATAGAGTTCTAGGACAATTATTAACCGTTTGCACCTTCTTAGGATCAACCTCAATTCCCTTTTCGGAAACAATGTGACTAAGAAAAGCCACAAATCACAACCAAAACTGGTATTTACTAAACTATACAAATAATTGTCAGTCCTTAAGGACTTGCAACAAAATCCTTAAATGATCGGCATTCTCATCCTCACTCTGCGAATAAATCAAGATGTCATTGATAAATACAGTCACAAGCAAATAAAGATATTGTCCAAATACACTATTTATTAAGTTCATGAATGCGAGTGGAGTATTAGCCAACCCAAATGACATTATCAAAAACTCATAATGGTCATACTGAGTTTGAAAATTTGTCTTCAGAATGTCACTTTATTTCACCCTCAATTAGTGATAACCCGATTAGAGGTCAATCTTAGATAAGTAACTCTTTCCTTATTGTTGATCAAACAAATCATCAATCCTTGGAAAATGATACTTATTCTTAATGGTAACCTTGTTCAATTTCTGGTAATCAATATACATGTGAACTAAACCATCCTTCATGCGAACAAACAAAACTAGAGCACTCCATGGAGAGATACTCAATCGGATGAAACCCTTATCCAATAGATCTTTCAATTGCTCTTTTAATTTCTTAAGTTTAGTCAGATCTATACGATAAGGAGGAATAGAGATAGGTTGTGTATCTAAGAGAAGGTCAATACCGAAGTTTATTTCATTTTTGGAAGGAACACCATGTAGATCATCGGGAAACACTTTCAAAAAGTCATTTACCACGGTGACTGACTCAAAAGTAGGGATTTAGGAATCTGTATCCCTAACTCAAATATTAGAATATAGAAAATAACTAATTAAATCATAATTGAGAAGAACCCATGGTAATTGAATAAAACCCTAACTTTGAATTGAGAATTGAACTTGTAGAATTGGGATCTTTAGGGACCCAATGGAGGAAAGGACTCTATAGGTGAATACTAACATACCTTGATGATCAAAGCCTAAAATATATGGTGAATTTGAGATCTTTAAGTGAAACCCTAACTTCTTCTTTCTTAACTTAAGAGAGAATGTTTGGGGGAAGAACTTGGAGGGAATTGGGATTTTAGGATAACAATTTTAGAATATGTAGTTTTCAGACTTAAATACTTATATGGGGCTTAGTATAGGGGTAAAACGACATAGCTTAGGTAATAAACACTTAGGTAAAAGACCCAAAAAACCCTAAAATAATTGTCGACTCAGCTTACGAGTGTGACCTACGGACGAAAGAACTTTCTATGGTCCGTACTAGTCAACCGTAGACTAAGTACTGGAGCCTTAAATTCAATCCAATTTTGATGAGACTGGTCTATGGTGTAGAACCTTCTACGATCCGTAGACCCTAACCGTAGAACTCAACTTTGACCCTAAAATTTCACCAAGTATAGGACCTTCCAACGAGATCTAACTTCGACTCATAAAGCTTTTGATGGACCGTTCTGGTCGGCCGTAGAATGAGATACTTAAACTTTTTTTTTTCCAAAAATTCAACTCACTTTCTATGGATGCCTTCTAGGGTCCGTAGAAGCTTCTACTGCCCGTAGACTAGACCCGTAGAACACAACAGTGAAAGAAGGACAAAAGGATATCCTCGTCTTGACTCAAGAAAGAAAAATATATAAGTCAAATAATATAACACCTCGCTATTTGAAAGAACTAGAAAGAGCTAGAATTAGAAAAAGTCATTTTTGGAAAGAATGAAAAATCTAGAAAATTGGTTAAGTTATGTTAAGTTTGAGTTTTGGGTTAACTTCAAACGACCATAACTCCTAGATCAAGATGAGTTAGGTGTGCTACCTGTAGGAAATATTTTTGAATTTTCTTTCCAACGCCGTCGAGCTTTCTTAATTCCAAGTTCATATGAATGAGATATAACCATTTAAAGTTGGGCTGTCTAGATAAGGAAAGTCAAAACCGAATTTTGGAAGGGTATTTTGGTCTTTTCCATACGCAATTATTTATTTTATTTTTAGAAGTTTAATTGAGGTCTAATCAGAATTATATCAGTTTACGCATTTACGAAAACACGCTGGGGTTTGGAAAAAAGAGAAAAGAGGAGAAAGGAGAAGAAAAGTTCAAGATTCATCAAGATTGTGCAATTTTGGTAGCGGATTTCACCGAGGATTTCAATCCTACGAGGTATGTGAGATCACATAGCGTTGGGTTAGTTCATCCACGTGCCAATCATGATTCAATTCAGTGTAATTGTATTATTCTAAAGAAAAGATTGTGAGTTCTTGATGAAATTCGTTTAAGTTCTTGTGGGTTTTTGTTGTTGGAGTTGTTGAGAAGTTTCTTGAGTTTGATTCATGAAATTAGGGGGTCTGGGGAGCTGCACCTCTAAGAGCCCCTAAAAGGTAACTCTAAAGTTTGTGCTTTGGGGTGCCGCACCAGCTAGAGTGCCCCAACCCAGACTCTGAAGTTTCAAGGTTGGCGCCCCGCGCCACTCAGAGCGCCAGGGTCACCCAACCTTCTACCTTTTCCCACTTCTTTCCGTTTGAGTTTCCTATCAACGTACCTAAACTTTCTAGATGATTTCTACACTTTAAGGTAAACTTCATGAAATCATCCATAAACATGAGATCATGAACCTTGAATCCATAATTCAATTCAAGGAAAGTTAAGAGTCAAGTCAAGAGAAGTTCATAAAGTCTTCCAAAAGTCTTTTACAAATGTTTTAACTTTGTTTTAAAGATTGAGTTTTGAGTTGAGTAAAGAGTAAGAGTAAAGTTCGTTTCTTCAAAAGATTATACGGGAACTAAGTATTCACAAGAGTTAAAGTGTTTTCATATTTGAACAAGAGAGGAAATACCGATTTCAAAGAGAGCCTTTGATCTAGTTTTTGAGTAATTATCTCAAATCACAGAAAGAGTTTTGTTTTTAAAACATATGAGCTGACCATATTTTGGGAGTAGTAATGAGCATCGATATGGGGAAGAGTTCATAATAACTCAAGTCTCCATAAACCATATAGTTATCATGGGTAGAAAGGATCATACATTTTAGATGATTCCTTAGTTCTTTTTAGCATAAATTAGTGGATTCACTTAGTTGAGGCGTTCTATATCACGACAAGGTATAGGATAGTTTGGCAGCGTAGACAAGACGTTGTATCATCACTTTAGCTCATAGTGATTGTTTTCGGTTGGAGAAACTCCCATAATATTATATTACTTTATAAGTAAACTGAGTTGTTATTGAATTTCTTTAATACATTGAGTTATCATCTATTATTTTAAAGGCTTTGTATTAACTGCACCTTTATTGCTGGTTTTACTTTGCATTTGAGTTGAGTATTCATGAGTTGATCAAAGCTAAGGTAAGTGTTATTTTCAGATTCATTTCAAGCTTATGTCATGTTTAGTTTTACCCTCTCATGCTCGTACATTCAATGTATTGATGACATTTGGCATGCATCTTTTAATGAAACATATACAGATAACCAGGATCAACATCCAGCTTCGTTGATCTAGTTGAGCACTCAAAGTCAGTTGGTGAGCCTCTTTTCTTTCGGAGGATTCCCTTTTTATTGCTTTATTAGTTAGTTGTTAGGATGATCAGGGTATTGTACCGACATTCCTCTTAGTATTTAGAGGCTTCATAGACCGTTGGATATGAGTCATTTAGTCTTATATTTAAGACGTTTTGTTATAATACTTGAGTTGCCACTTTGGCTAATTTGAATGCTTATCCTTAAACGTTCTAAGCTTACATTTGAATCCTTATATTAATGCTTTAAGTCTTCTGCTATAAGTTAATCCAGGACAAAGGCTCGCTTGGGGCAAATAATGGTTCTCGAGTGCCAGTCCCGCCCAAGGTGTAGGCTCGGGGCGTGACAAAGGTAATGGAAATCAGGGCAATAGAGCTCAATCTTCATCAGTTGCTCCACCAGACAGAGTTGTATCTAAAGGAACTATTTTAGGGGAAGGCAATGTAACAAATCACCTATATGCTATCACGAGTCGTCAAGTGCAAGAGAATTCTCCAGATGTTGTCACTGGTATGATCAAAGTCTTTACTCTTAATGTTTTATGCTTTGCTAGACCTAGGAGCGAATTTATTTTTTGTGACTCCTTATGTTGCGATGAAATTTAATTTTCTTCCTGAGAAACTTTGTGAGCATTTTTGTGTTTCTCCACCTTTTGGGGAGTCTATTATAGCTGAGCGAGTCTATCGTGATTGTGCCATTTCCGTCAATCACAAGAATACCATGGTTGATTTAGTTGTGTTAGACATGGTTGATTTTGATGTCATTCTTGGTATGGACTGGCTTCATGCCTGTTATGCCTCCATCTATTGTAACACTCGAGTTGTTAGGTTTCAAATTCCTAATGAGCCAATTGTAGAGTGGAGTAGTAGTTCAGAAGTGCCTAAGGGTCATTTTATTTCATACCTTAAGGCAAGAAAGTTAGTTTCCAAGGGTTGTGTCTATCACTTAGTCCGAGTTAATGACTCTAGTTTTGAGGCACCTCTTATTGAGTTAGTTCCAGTTGTGAGTGAGTTTCCAGAAGTCTTTTCTCATGATCTACTCGAAGTCCCTCCTGAGAGAGAGAAAGACTTTGGTATGACCTTCTTCCAGATACTCTTCCTATATCTATTCCACACCATAGAATGCCTCCAGCAGAGTTGAAAGAGCTAAAAGAACAGCTGAAAGATCTCCTTGGTAAGGTTTTTATTCGATCAAGTGTCTCACCTTAGGGCGTTCCGGTATTATTTGTGAGAAAGAAAGATGTTCCCTTAAAATGTGTATAGACTACCGCCAGTTGAACAAGGTTAACATCAAGAATAAGTATCCTCTTTCGAGATTGATGATGTTTTTTATTAGCTTTAAGGTGATACCTGTTTCTCTAAGATAGACCTCAGATCAGGCAACCATTAGTTGAGAGTAAGGGAATGTGACATTCTAAAGACAACATTCAGGACCTATTATGGTCATTATGAGTTCCTAGTTATGTCCTTTGGTTTGAACAATACAACTACAACATTTATGGACCTTATGAATAGAGTATTCAAGCCTTATTTAGATAAGTTTGTCATCATGTTCATTGATAACATTCTAATATATTCAAGAAATAAGAAAGATCATGCTAGCCAACTCAGAATAGTTCTCCAAACTCTAAAGGATAGAGAGTTGTATGCCAAGTTCTCTAAGTATGAGTTTTGGCTTGAGTCTGTGGCATTTTTAGGCCACATTATTTCCTGTGATGGGATTAGAGTTGATACCCAGAAAATAGAGACAGTGCAGAATTGGCCTAGACCCACATCTCCAACTGATATTAGGAGTTTCTTTGGGTTGGCTAGATATTATAGAAGGTTCGTAGAAGAGTTATCATCTATTTCATCCCCTTTTACCAAGTTAACTTAGAAAACGGTGAAGTTTCAATTGTCTGAATCTTGTGAGAAAATCTTTCAGGAATTGAAAAAGAGGATGACTACTGCCCCAGTGTTGACCTTACCAAAAGGTACTCAAGGTTTTGTTGTATATTGTGATGCGTCTAGAGTTGGTTTGGGTTGTGTGTTAATGCAGAATGTCAAAGTGATAGCTTATGCCTCTAGGCAGTTGAAAGTTCATGAGAAGAATTATCCAACCCATAATTTAGAGTTGGTTGTCGTAGTATTTTCTTTGAAAATATGTCGTCATTATCTTTATGGTGTTCATGTGGATGTGTTCACCGACCACAAGAGTCTTCAGTATGTGTTTAGTCAGAAAAAGCTTAATCTGAGACAGCGAAGGTGGTTAGAGTTACTCAAGAATTATAACATGAGTATTCTTTATCATCCAGGTAAGGCTAATGTTGTTGTTGATGCCTTGAGTAAATTTTCTATGGGTAGTACCGCCCATTTTGAGGAAGATAAGAAAGAGTTAGGAAAAGATGTGCATAGACTTGCATGATTAGGAGTTCGACTAATAGATTCCACAAAGTAGTAGTAGTTGTGTTGAATGGGGCTGAATCATCATTAGTGTCAGAAGTAAAAGAGAAGCAAACCAAGATCCTATTTTTCTTGAATTAAAGGCAAATGTTCATAAGCAAAAAGTATTTGCTTTTGAACAAGGGGGAGATGGCGTATTAAGGTATTAAGGTAGGTAGTGTATACCAAGGGTGGATGAACTCCAAGAGAGGATCATGGAGGAAGCTCATAGCTCCATATATTTTATCCATCCAGGTTCCACAAAGATATATCACGATTTGAGAGAAGTTTATTGGTCGAGTAGTATGAAGAAGGGCATTGCAAAGTTTGTTGCTAAGTTTCCAAATTGCCAACAAGTTAAAGTAGAGCACCAAAGGCCTTGTGGTATGGATCAGAATATAGAACTTTCTAAATGGAAGTGGGAGATAATCCATATGGATTTCATCACAGGTTTACCAAGGTCTCACAGGCAGCATGATTCTATTTAGGTGATTGTCGATCGAATGACGAAAACATCCCACTTTTTACCAGTAAAGACTTACCATTCAGCAGAAGATTATGCTAAGTTGTATAATCAAGAGGTGGTAAGACTTCATGGGGTTCTGGTATCAATTATTTTAGACAGATGAGCATAATTTACTACACAGTTCTGGAAATCTTTTCAGAAAGTCTTGGGTTTATAGGCAAACTTGAGTACTGTTCTTCATCCTTAAACAGATGTTCAAGAAGATCGCACCATTCAGACCTTAGAATATATGTTGAGGGCCTATGTGATTGATTTCAAAGGTAATTGGGATGAGCACCTACCTCTCATTGAATTTTCTTACAGCAATAGTTACCACTCTCACATCCAAATGGCTTCGTATGAAGCTCTTTATGGGAGAAGATACATATCTACTATTGGATTATTTGAAGTTGTTGAATCTGGGTTGATAGGACCAGACTTAGTTCACCAAGCTATAGAGAAAGTGAAAGTCATTCAAGAGAGGTTGAAAATAGCGCAAAGTCGTCAAGAATCCTACACTGATGTTAGGAGAAGAGAGTTAGAGTTTGAAGTAGATGATTGGGTATATTTGAAGGTTTCACCCATGAAGGGTGTTATGAGATTTGGTAAGAAGGGGAAGCTTAGTCCCCGATATATTAGCCCCTACAAAATATCCAAAAGGATTGGCAATATAGCTTATGAGTTGGAGCTACCACAAGAGTTAGCAGGGGTCCATCGGTATTTCATGTTTCTATGTTGAAGAAGTGCATGAGAGATCCTTAACTTATCATTCCAACTGAAGATATAGGTATCAAGGATAGCTTGTCTTATGAGGAGATCCCTGTTCAGATTTTAGACCAGCAGGTTCGCAAGTTAAGGACCAAGGAAGTAGCATCAGCCAAAGTTCTTTGGAGAAATCAGTTTGTTGAAAAAGCTACTTGGGAAGCTGAGGAGGATATGAAGAAGAGATATCCACATCTTTTTGAGCCCGGAGAAATTCCAGATCAAGATACTAATTCTACTCATAGTACTCTTTAAATTAATATACTTAATGTGTTAGATTTGCTTGTTAGGTGTTTGAGCTAAATGTTAGATGTTACACCCTTAGCCTACTAAGAGTAATCTCATTCGAGAACGACTATTCCCAAGGGGGAGATATTGTAACACCTCGCTATTTGAAAGAACTAGAAAGAGCTAGAATTAGAAAGAGTCATTTTTGGAAAGAATGAAAAATCTGGAAAATTGGTTATGTTAAGTATGAGTTTTGGGTCAACTTCAAACGACCATAACTCCTTGCTCAGGATGAGTTAGGTGTTCTATCAGATACCTTAGGAAATATCTTTGAATTTCCTTTCCAATGCCTCCGAGTTTGCTCAATTTCGAGTTTGTATGAATGAGATATGTTCATTTGAAGTTTGGCTGTCTAGAAAAGAAAAGTCAAAACCGGATTTTAGAAGGGTATTTTGGTCTTTTCCATACCCAATTAATTAATTTCATTTTTAGAAGTTTAACTGAGATCTAATTAGAATTATATTAGTTTACGTATTTACCAAAACACACTAAGGCTTGAAGAGAAGAGAAAAGAGGAGAAAAGAGAAGAAAGGTTCAAGATTCGTCAAGTTCTTGCGATTTTGGTTGTGGATTTTGCCAAAGGTTTCAATCCTATGAGGTATGTGAGATCACATAGCATTGGATTAGTTCACCCACGCGCCAATCATGCTTCAATTCGACGTAATTGCGTTCTTGAAAGAAAAGATTATGAGTTCTTGATGAAATTTGTTTAAGTTCTTGTGGGTTCTTGTTGTTGAAGTTGTGGAGACGTTTCTTGAGTTTGATTCATGAAATTATGTGTGATTTTGAGTAGATTCCTACACATATTGGTGATATAGTCGAATCTAAGTTTTTGGGAAAAGAACCAATTGTATCTAGAGGGTTTAGAGGTTAAAAATGAGCAAGAAAATTCATCAAAAACCTAGGAAGGGTGCTAGGACACCGCGCCTCTCTGAGCGCCCCAAAGGGACTTCTGAAGTTTGGGCTAGTCCTTTGAATTTGATGAGTATACCTGAGTTTGGAAGGGTATTTTGTTCTTTTCCATGTCCATTTGAAGTTGGATGCTTCTCACCTTATCTTGAGCATCTTTCACCAAATCAACCCCCTAAGAGTTTCACACCTCCAACCTCAAACCAACCACTCGAATACCTACACATCCTCCCATACAATGCCTCAAAGAAGTCATCTAAATACTTGAGTGATAAATTTTGTTGTATATAAACTTAACTAGAAACAAAACTGATTCCCAACAACCACCAAAGTTAATAGTACACACGTCTGCAACATGTTATCAACACCTTGACACAATCATCAGGACGAATCCTTTCGCACTTAAGCATGATAATCCAAATCAATACTCGCTAAAATTAGAAGTGAACCTAAACCAACCAACACACACTCATATAACCCATATAATCATAGTTCTTAACAACATCTCCATTCCACAACATAAATTCCCATGAGCTTAAATTATAAATTTTTTTATCTTTAGACATTAGATACTCATCGAGGGATATGTCCAAGCATACAAATCCCCTAACAACACTATTAAAATGCTAGATTTAGCCATTGTGATTGTAGATTACCCTTAAGAATAGTAGAATTAGACCCAATGATCCTCACATTCAACCAAGAGAACACCGCAGGATCGGTACACCCGATCTACCACTAAGGATCTACCCACAAAAGTGAAAACACACGTGAACATAGCTAGTGAATTATACTATCAATACTAACAACCATCATAAACACTCCGATCATTTACCTTATTATAAACCAACACTTTTAAATGAAACCTTTCTTAGGTACTGAACAATCAACAGTAATAAACTTTACAACCCAACTCAGGTGTAAGTCCTTTTAAATACTCAATACCTGATACAATTGATTATTTCTCACCTTGCAAACTCATACCTTGACAACATATATCACCACAAATGTAGACTTACAATGAAAATTCTAGATTGTAAATTCAATTGTATAACACAATCCCTTTATCTATCAACATTAGCTTGTACCTTGATGATTTTTATGAATTCACGGATCTTCACTTATCATTGATCTCATCTCAATCGATCTTACAATATCTTTTGCTAAAAATTCAATCGTATTGATCGCTAAACTCAAAAACAAAAACAAAGCACTTATCATCACACTCAAGCTAATGTGTGTACACTTCTCTCTCAAGTCTTTTTCAATAATTTTTAACCAATCTGATGGACCCATGACACTATTACTATAGCCACATCAAAACGAATGAAATGATGCGTCTCTGAACCCAATTATCTACCCCTCTGAAGATACCTCTTTAGTCTTTGCAATCAAATAAAATATTCTTGCTCTCGCCTCTCTCTAAAAGTTACACTATATCCCACTATTTTTTTTTCTTCATTATGACTCTAGCCCTTTTTAATGTTATTCGAGTGGTGTCCCACCATCTCTTAGAACCTTCCATACAACCATGTTACTCACCAAATATTAGGAAATCGCAACCTTAGATACTCGCAAGTAGTACTTACTATACAAAATTTGCTTAACCACAATCTTATTATACAATTGCATTCCATCACAATCCATCACGAACTCTTATTACCATTATGCTTAGTCAGCCCTGAGTATCACTACAAAGTCTACCTTTTCATCAACATGAAACCTCAAAATCAAGTATACTCATCAAATTCAAAAGACTAACCCAATTTTAATACGCATTTTCTTACTAAAATATTCAACTTCCTTCACCCAAGTATACTCAATGAGACTTTTTTTATCCATTCTGGTATCAATCCACTCATTTATGACTTAAGATAAAATCACCAGTCCTCGTACCACCATCATTTTTCTTAACAAACAAGACAAGAACACTCCACGGGAAAGCACTAGGACGGATGAAACCTTTATCAAAAAGCTCTTGGATTTGAGCTTTAAGCTCTCTCAGTTTTGCCAGAGCCATGCGATATGGAGGGATGGAAATTGGGTGAGTGTCAAGTTCCAAATCAATGCAGAAATCTATATCTCTATCCGGAGGCATACCATGAAAATCACTACAAAACATTTCTCCAAATTCTGACACCACAAAAATAAACTCAATAGTGGGAGACTCAACCTCAACATCCCGAATATGAGTCAAATATGCCAAACAACCCTGCCCCACTAGTTTCCTAGCCCGAATTAAGGATGTGATCTTAGTTGGCTTAGGATTGTACACTCCTTCCTATTTTAACTTTTCCCTATCGGGGATCTCTAGAGTCACAAATTTAGCATTACAATTTAACACAACATAATAGGGGGACAACCAAATCATGCCTAAGATTATATCAAAGTCAGTCATATCCAAAATAACCAAATTAGCCCAAGTCTAAAAACCATATATAAAACAAGACAATCACGATACACATGGGTGACTATGATAAACTCTCCAACTGTGGTAGAAACGCGGATGAGAGCATCAAGTAAATCACAAACCATATCAAATCCCAAGGCAAACTGAACTGACACATATGAATAAGTAGAACCCAGATCAAACAAGACAGTAGCCACCCGGTCACAACCAAGAATAGCACATGTGATCACGCATTAGACACTTCGGCCTCAATCTTGCCCGAAAAGGCATAAAACTGAGCCATGTCATCTTGATAGGAAACCTCATTGCATGGCGGTACTACTTCCCTACCTGCATTATCATTTCCCTAGCCTCCATGGCCTCGCTGATTTCCTCTACATATGCCCAAGTTCTCCACAATTTTAACACACTAAATAACTTAACAAAGTAAGCATCGCTATTATTGTAGTAGTTGCATCATGACCCTCTTTGATACACACTCAATCTAGGAAATCGTAGTAGAGATTCTAACTTCAATTATCGCAACATAATTTCATCATTTACAAAGCAACTCATACATTTCATGACAACATAATGGTGTCCATTATCCCGCCGTCCCTTACAAAACTTCTTGAATGTTGTCACCTATAAGCTCGAATCTGTAAATCTAAACTTAATCACTTCACAAAGCGATGAATTTGCTCTATATTTAGGAACTTATCTCTCCTCATATCCCTCAAAGTTCAAGGTATATACTTCTCCATACAGAAAGCTATAAAATGTATCCTAAGTTATGAGTAGTGCATTTACTAGTCGGCACTTAACATGAGACAACTACTACATTTTTGTCTCTCTGGAATTGATATGTCACAAACTCAACCACAAACCTCTCCACTATAGTCATCTTAAGAAGCAACTCATGACGGTCAACAAGGAAGCCCTAAACATCTTCATATTTAGTACCCATAAAGAATGAAACTTTCAACTTTTAGAAAATAATAGAAACCTCATGTTTGTCACTAGTCATTACATACCCACAGTGAATCAGGGAATCATACCTATTTCCACAAACACATTTTCTATTACTGGACTTGTTGTTTCCACCTTTACAAATCAATTACTAACCAGATGCGAAATAGAGTGAAGAAATTCAGATACCAATTTGTATCACCTAGATACCAATTGGATTGAAGTCATAGCACGAAAGGAGTAGAAAGAAATGAGTTTTTCCTAAAGTCCTATAGCCTCTCGAAGAAAAGTACAGACGTCTTTGTACCATTCCATAAGACTCTACTAGTCTCATTTTGGTAATATGAGATCAACAAACATTGGGCTCTGATACCAACTTTGACACGACCTTGACCGTCGTGATTGACGCTCACGCTAACCCTTCGGTGGGAGAACCATTACTACAACCCAACTGAGCAACTAAATCAAAATACTACACATTTAAAGATACGAAAGTAGATTTAAATGACAATAAAAATGGAGTCCCCATAAACTCCAAGAACTAAAACAATGAAACATAACTAATGCGGAAATTCAATCTCTAGAACCTGAAAGTCATTGTACCAAAACTTTGATTGACTAACATGCCTAAGAAAAAGGGGCACAACCCCGAAAACTAAACAAAACACCCTAAACAAATAGTTTGAGTCTGAAAAGAGTTGACTTAAACAAGAGAAATCCATGGTAGCCCGAAAGAATTGGCTCACCCTTGAATTCGGTCATGCTCAATAGTCACCTAACCGAGGTCTACTAGTAGCCGTCTGAAAATGCTCTGTACTCAACAAAGAACGAGCAGGTGCAGTATCAGTACACAACCACAGTATACTGGTAGGATTATACGGCTATTCTAGTAAGCGAAACATATATAAGAAGTTACAACATAGTAAACATGACATGTACAGAATAGATATACACATTGGTTATCATTTCAGGAGCAATGTACAATACTACATTCTCAATAAAAGTAGCTATAACAGTTCAATGAACCTCTCATGGAACCTAATTTAATGGTCCTCTCATGGAACCAGTTCAATTGTTCTCTCATCGAACCCATACCCAAACTGTTAGTGTGCCGAAACGTGACACCCGATCCCAATTAGTATGCTGGAATGTGACACCTGATCCAATATATGTGCTGGAACGTGGCACCCCGATCCAATATATGTGCCAAAACGTGGCACCCGATCTAAAATATGCATCGAAATGTGGCACCGGATCCCAGTTAGTGTGTCAGAACGTGACATACAATCCATTCATCATACCACAATCACAATCACAATGTACATTCTCAAAATCATACAATCAAGTGTTGATTCATGGCATACAATCTTTCATTCGCATTCATTTACATTAGGTTTGATCAATAGTGCTACATTCACATACACACACGCATTACGATGAATCAAATACCCACATACATCACACAAACATGAAATCAAACTGTCACCTACCTCGAACCCAAGCTTGAATCCCTTAAGGCACTTGAATTTTCTCTTTTCGGATTCTTTTTTCTTGTTTGTGGTCTAAAAATAATAAATTAATGCATGGATCAATAAACGACGCCTAATTACCCAGATTACAATCAAAATTATCAACCCTAGGCTAAACCCAAGATCCCAATACCCAACTTAGGGCTTTTTCCACCATTCATTTTTAGGTCAAACCCCCCCTCCCCCCCAATCGATAATCACCCATAAATCTAAGTTCTATGGATCGAAAAATGGTTTAGGGAGTAAAATCCTTACCTTTAGCACTAAAAATCATGGAAAATTGTCAATAAGTTGCCTAGGATCGTCTCTTAGCTCTCAAGAACGAAACTTGCAAAAAAAATAACGTTTTTGGGTTTTAATTCCGACTTAAGTCGCAATTGGCCTGCCGTAGCGGGGCCAAACCCGCCACAGCGGCTCCTCCTTGGCGAAATAACCTGGCGGCTTATGCGGATACAGAACGTCGGAATTAGAGTTTCAAACCCCCATTTCACAACACACCTTCAACTCATGACATTCAAAAACTACCTGAAGGTTAGTTTCGGGAGTTCTACTCGCTTGAATTCAATTCTGTAAATTCATACGAGTTCTTTAACGTCTTAGCTATCTACTCATGTCATCAAATTCATTATTAAATATCTTATTCTATACCATATTTCCCTAGACCTAGACCTCATTGACTCAGATTTCGTCCAAAACTGGTCTAGGCAAGGAATTTTCAAGTCATTACTCAAAAATTTTCTTGCCCCAATTCTTTCCCCATTGGCTTTTTCATAATGACGGAATCAGGTCATTACAAAATGCACTCTACATTAGCGTATCTACTAAATAACCTTCCAAAATAGCTAAGTGTTCCACCAATAAATTCAGCTTTTTATTACATTTTTTTGCTCCTTGTATATCCTCTTAGTTTTGTCTAAAGAAGAAAACCCCCAAACTATTGAAGGAACTGGAACAAATAATCCAACGGAAACTCATTATCATGATATGATTGAAGAAATTTATGTGATGTTGATTGATCTTGACAAAGAGTTTGTTGATGAGATGGTTGATTTGCTAAAATCTTATGAATATAAAGGTAAAAGTGGTTGCTATCTCTCTCTATATGTAGAAGTTATAACCTTTGTCGCTTTGATATAATTGATTTTTATGTGATTGTTTTAATAAGAGACTTTATTGAGATGATGTTTGTTATCTAATTCATGATTTAACATCAATCTTTTTTTAGATTTAATTTATCTTGTGAATTTTGAATATCTCTTTTCCTTGTTGTCATAACACATTTATATGATTGTCTCTGTTGTTTTATAAGATAATAAATGAGTTTTTAGTGGTTATTAATAATTGAATTAGAATTTATACTTGGGATCCTTGTTATAAGCATGTCACACACCCGATTAACTTTCTCACTAGGATTTATATGATTTTTCAGAGGGGGACGATAGTTTCATGTTAACTTTTGTGTCATTCCAATTTTATAAAATGTTCTCCATAAGAGTTTATTATTTATTTCATCAACTTGCATATGTGTTTGACACTTGATCTTTTTGTAGAAAAAAAAGTGAGAGAGGTTGATTTTACAATTCTCTGTATCATTTTAGAAAAAAAAAAATCATTTGGTGGTGGAGGCACAGGATTAAGGCAGCCAGAGGGAATTAAAAGAATTGATAGGAATGGATCTGACTATCATTATTGCTAACCTCGAGATTAAATGTAATTTGTCTTTTATTGAAGTGTTAAATAAATAAGAAACAAACTTTTAAGAAAAAATAAAATATATGATGTCAATGTTATTTTTTTATATAAAAAAAAGGCATAAATATTACCTGAATTATAATCAAAATTTTAGGGGTACACTCTATCTTTAAGGGTCTCCTATTACCCCTTGAACTTTTTTTCCTATATTTATTTGCACTTTATATGCTGACATGGAGGCATAATCCAATTTGATGATGTGTGGTTATACACATGCCGCCACATGTATATTATTATTTTTTAAGAAAACCTTCTTATTTTCTTGTATAACTTACATAAATTCCATAAAATAAAGAATATAAAGAGTAAATCACATCTTATCCCTACTCTTTTTCTAATTACAATTATCTCTTAAAATTTGTACATACAGGATATATAAGTCACCGTCTGAATACATTAATTCACCATCTGGATACATTAATTGTAATACAAATACAATTCTTCTATTGCGCTAAAAGGGGAATAAAATATGAAAATCTAATTAAATCCCATAAATCATGCTTACGTTTTTTCTTACTCTCAATCATACAGAGGCAAATCTAGAACAAAGAAATTCAAAATTTTAAATTGCTCCCCCCTGTTTAGCAAAGAAAACTTTAAGATTTGATTCAAAAAAAATTGTCAAAATTTTGGGTCAGCTAGGTGAGTTATGAATGATACAAAAGTGATGGAATTGTTGTTGGACAAACGATTTCCTTTTGAATCTTCAAGTTCATCGAAGATCCTTTCAATTTTGATTCAAGTTGTTTGGATTTGTTATGTATACCCACTGTTTTTTAATTTTTTAATTTGTATATTGATATATAAGTCGTGATACATTACTGATTACAAATTGATACATTACTAGATTGATGTATATGTA
This sequence comes from Solanum bulbocastanum, assembly GCA_037074985.1. Lineage (NCBI taxonomy): Eukaryota > Viridiplantae > Streptophyta > Magnoliopsida > Solanales > Solanaceae > Solanum > Solanum bulbocastanum. The sequence continues at coordinate 11,326,159 of CM073607.1, forward strand.
ATGTGTTGGTTATTAAGCATTTTAATATATTTTATATTAAAGTAGTTTTTTTTATTTGTGACTTAATGCTGACTAACCATTTTCTGGTCATGTTAATGCCAATTATTGTTGGCTTCATTGGCAGATGTCATATATCCTATAACGTTCCAGTGAACGTTGTGGTCAGCATCTTGGGCACGCATTTGCACATTGGTGCATTTGTTACCTACACAATTACTTCATTCTTTATTCCTCCATTATCCTTGTAACATATGTAACCTCTAAGACCATTATCTTCACTATTTACTACCCCATTATCTTCTTATTCATTACTAGGAAAACTTCTTGTAGTATAAATAGTGGTGGTCTTCATTTGGTTTGTAATATATAACACACAAGAAAAGATAGAGTGCATAAAAGTTAGTCAAAAAAGAGAGTTCTTATTAGTTGAAGGGAGGTGTTATTTTTGTGGAGCTTTGGACTCAACTCTTGTCCAGAGTTGTTGAGTTATATATTGTGATAAGGCTGTTGTATCCTGGAGGGGACAAGTCAAGAAGAACTACTATTGGACCGGTGAAAACATTTGTTGCAGTGGGCTTGAATCTCCTTAAAGAGAGCGAGATATCCACGCCTCAGTCTGAAGAGATTTATATCTTCAATTTTATTTTTCAATTGTAATCTTGTATTTTTTGTTATCTTGTAAGTTTTTCACTAACATAATGTGTTTTTACATCCCAAAATTCTTCTTTCCATTATTCCAAAAAAAATCTTAATTTTTTAATCAAATTTGTCGATAAATTTTACTAATACAACATGAACATGTTGATCTTGTTGAGACATTCCAGAAGCTGAGAAAGTGAGGTGAGATATGAACGATACAAAAGTGATGGAATTGTTGTTGGTCAAAATATTGGTTTGTGAATATCAAATTAGTCATTGCAACTGAATTAGAGATCGATGAGTTGAGGAAAAATTTGGAGATTTGATACATCGTTGAGGTGAAGAAACAAGAGTTTAGATTTTCAATGTATCTGTTATGCATTGATCCAACAAACAAAAAGGCCGAAGAGATGCAAAACTTTGATGGATCATTCATACTTTTTTATAATGTTGTGTAATCGTTTTTTTGAATTAAGTTTCCGAGATGGATAGATTTATCATATATTACTATTTATGTATCTTGTTTAAATTGATAAGTGTTGTATTTCTACTAGATATATTAAATAAGAAATTGTTGTCCATAAGATATTAGGTTTTAGATCGATACATTATTGTTTGGTAATTGTTATGTATTAAATACATTTAATATAAATTCGAATTTACGTATCATGCCTAAAAATAGTGCATGATACATTATTTTTAATGTAACTTATTTGTTTGGGAGCAGAATCCATATGTATTAGAAATTTGTAGATGAAAAAGCTGAAACATGATAAATGATACATATGGTAGAATTGTCGTATCAAGTATCAATACTAATTAAGGTTATGTATCAATACTAATATTTGAACACAAGACATTGTGCATGATAGAATTGTAATGTATCATAATGTTGAAACGAAGACAATATACATTAGTTTAAGAAACAAAATCAACTAGTATATTAAAAATTTGAACCTATACGTATCAAAAAAAATGAACAACCAAAAAATAAAAAAAATGTCAACAATCTAATCAACGGAAAGCAATGAAGATGTATCCTTCTCGGACTAATTGGGCAAGACCTGTTACGACCCGATTGCGAAAACTAAGGTTTCAAAACCATTTCGCAACTTTGGCAATTTATCGATTTTGAAAAAATTATAAATTGAAAGTCGCCACTTAAAACCATTTTAAAAAGGAGTTTTTGAAAGAAAAACATTTTAAATAAAACCAAAATCGAGTAAAGGTTCAAATAATTCTCTAAGGAAGGAATTAGACATCTTAGAGAATTCGCTAACACACGATTGACCATCGGATTTAAAAGTTGGCTAATTTTTAAGGAAAAACTTAAAATTACTTGTGAAAAATCTTATTTTGAAATAACTAAAGTCTTTTGATACTTATACACTCATCTTATTCCAAGTATGAAATAAGTCAAATGCTAAAGTGTCAAAATAATAATTTTAACTTCACATTTTATCCGAGTCAAATTTTTGAGTAAAAAAACCAACACAATAAATTAAGCGTGGATTTGTAAGCTAAATACTAACTATGAAAGAATATAAACAATATCAAGTTAGTCTTAAAGCCTAGATTGCCCAACTTAAAAGAGGTTTGAAAATTTGAATACTTAAATAAACAAATAACGAAATGGAAAAGCCATTAAAAAACCTCCAAAAGGATTCATCGAAGGTAAAAGAAAAAGTCAATAAGAGTTAGCATTCACAATAATAATAAAAAAAAAAATAACAAGGAAATAAAAGTAAATAGTGAATCAAATAATTGAAGTTTCCAGCCAACATTCGACCCTTTCGGGGGCTGAAATTTATTGCCGTTTGCAGCTTTGATTTTAGGCCTTCTGCCCAAAACGCATTCTGATCCGTTTGTGTTGTTCTCAAACTTTTTTAAGTCCAAGAAATGCTCTTCTTCTAGCCCTTTTGGACTGCTGCAAATCTAATTTACTTTGACCAAATTGGCCAAAATAGTAGCTTCCCTTTCACGATTTTGATGGAGGTTGACTCGAAAAAGAAAGGTATGCAAGAGATGGGGAGTCCATTGGACTCATTTGGAGAGTTCATGAAAAGAAAAAAAAGGGAAATAAGGATTAGCAGAAGTAAAATAAAGAAACATGAGTCAATTAAGAAAAATAAAAATAAAAACAAATTCAATGCAACAAACTGGACAATCATTTGATATTCTAAGTATGACATATTCCTTGTTAACTAATTTAACACTAGTTGTCCATAAAGAAGTAAAACATCCAATTTTACACAACATAGAATAATTATTGTCATAAAAAGAAAATCACCAAACTTAGAGGTAACATGTTACTCATAGCCTCACATAAACTATACTCTCAAGGAAATATTTGATCGAGATAAATATATCTACAGTTATCTTTAATTAGGACAAAGGACGAACATGAACACATGTCATCACCTCGCTCTACTAGATCATGAGTACAAAGAAAGATCTTAGATTTCAAAGTTAAACTGAAAACTCTCGCACATGAGTAGGGAACACCTCTAAACAATTAAAAATCAAATAGTCAAATTATTTTGCTGAAAATTAATAGACGTATAAGCAATATGAGTGCAAGCATTTGATCAAATTAATTCCCAACTAACACTTGCTAACTTATACCAGAAGAAAAATCAACTTATGACAACAAAATATCAACTCATAGAATGAAATTTAAGCCTCCTACGACTAAAAGATACTAACAAACAGTTGAGGGGTCCAAAACGAAAAAAAAAACAAGGCCAGGATAACATAGACTCGATAAGATAAAATAGGGAAAACCTTCATAATGTAGCTAAAATATGCAAATTTTACCTTAAACTAGTTCAAACATGAGACAAGAACAAGTTAACAAACTTCATGTGAAAGCTAATTTGAAGAGTATAAAAGAGACAATAAATCTTGCTTAATGCACACAAAGCATCAGAGAAAAGAAATTAACCACATGTCTAGCTTGAGCAAAATAATCTAACTAATTTAAAGATAAGAAATATGCCAAACCCTGATCAATATAAGAGAGAGCTAACAACTAATCCTAACACAAACAAACTCAAGATTATTTAACAGTCATTATTTGGACAGAATCATCTTAGATTTATACTACCAACAAGATTTTACTTTAAAACAGCGAATCAGTAGATACTCCAACTTAACGCTTGCAAAACAGATTGAAGAAATCAGGCTTTGATAGAAAGCAGAGGTGTTAGTGAAAAACTTACAAGATAACAAAAAATAAGATTACAATTGAAAATAAAATTGAAGAAATAAATCTCTTTAGGCTGAGGCGCGGATATCTCGCTCTCTTTAAGGAGATTCAAGCCCACTGCAGCAAATGTTTTCACCGGTCCAGCAGTAATCGTTCTTGACTTGTCCCCTCCAGGATACAGCAACCTTCACACAAAATATAACTCAACAACTCTGGACAAGAGTTGAGTCCAAAGCTCCACAAAAAGAGCACCTCCCTTCAACTTAATAAGAACTCTCTTTTTTAACTAACTTTTATGCACTCTATCTTTTCTTGTATCTTATATCTATCCCAAACCAAATGAAGACCACCACTATTTATACTAGAAGAAGTCTTCCTAGCAATGAATAGGAAGATAATGGGATAGTAAATAGAGAAGATAAATGGCATAGAGGTTACATATGTTACAAGATAATTGAGGAGTAAAGAATGGAAATAAAGAAACACTTAAGCCACCAACGGCTTGGTAGTTGCTGCATGCACCAAGAAAATTGTAACATATATCCCAACTCCATTTGGAGTAATGCTGAATAGTAATGCAGCAATAATTATTTCAACGGCAACAATCAACTGCCAATTCATCCATCATTATGTAACATATATGAGATGTGTACCAACGGCCATAAACCAACATCAATGAGGTCAATGTGAATTCTTAAATTATTAAAATGTCACACTAACAAGAGGTGATAGTCTTAATATAAAAGACGACTTCTTAAGGCAGAAAACAACATCTTAACATTGATATGGATCCTTAAGTGTAACTACAGAACATATTCCAAAGGATTACACTCTTAAATCATATGACTACTTGACTCGATTATATCCATTTTAATCAGAAATAGCACAAGTCCATAATCAAACGAAAGAAGAAAAATTTCAGTCTAAGCTTGACCAAGTAAACTGCACATTCATACTAATCAAAACAGGAAAGAAACATAACACTTGAGCTTCCTAAAAAATGCAATTAAACTAATATATAAACATACAACACGAATGATAAACTAAAAGGAAACGGAGCTAGAAATTTCTAAAGAAAGAAGATTACCTGAGATTACCTGGTTCTGGGCAACGAACCGGACGGGCGACTTTGGCGATTCCACCTCGTTCAACTCGAACAACCACAAAAGCCACAAAATTTTAAACTATTGAGCCGAGAATTCCAAAACCTTTAAGGGTACTCTCAGGTCTCCAAAAAATCCTCCTCTGAACAGTGAGCAAAGAAGGATATTTATAGGGCAGCTTCTGGGTCGAATTTGAGGGGGAAAACGATGTGGGACTGCTTCAAATTTTGAAAGTTTTATAGGATCAGGTGCGAGATGTAATTCGCACCAAATTCTAACGGATTGGTAATAGAGGCCATCGATTTGGAGATGAAGGACGAACGAGGCAGCAGATTTGAGACACCTATACCATTCTCGAAACGATTCGTACGAGAGGATAAGGTCAAGGGAGAGAGAGCACGCGCTGGGCTATTGGGCTCATTCTCGCTGGACTGGGACGCGATTCTGGACTGGTTTGAGGTTCTGGGTTTCGGTCGCGATGCTGGGAGAAGAAGAGGAAGACGCGGGTTCGGGTATCGCGTTGGTATTGTTGTACGCGTATTAGCTGTTGTATTGTATGGGTATTGTTGGATCGTTGTTTGCTGGTGTATTGTATGGATTTGGTCTCTTTTTTTTGGTTTGTTTTGGGCTGGCTGGAAAAGAGTAGTAATTTGGGGTCTTTGAAAAGGAAGCATAGTGTGATCAACTTAAATTAGGAGAATAACCACATGAATTGTAATTGTAACCGAGTTGGTGTAATTAGTTAAATTCGATCCAAAATTAAAATAAAATGAACTGTTCTTGATTAATTAACAAACTTCTTAATCTTAGCAGAATGAAATAATTAACTTAATCAAACTAATTAATTCAAAAATATTAACTATAATTTAAACTAAACTAATTAACAAATATTTATATATAGGTAAAATCTTTCTAACGCGATTTTCGAACATTTATAAAATATACTAATTATATAAAAATATATTTATTATTTAAAAATTATAAAATGACTAAGATTACCTAAAAATAACTTGAAAAATATTTGAATTTTTATAAAATTAATTATTCCAAATCGTTTGAAATTAAAGAAGCTCGTTGATTAATCTATAACGTGAAGGGCCAAAATTGGGTGTCAACAAGTCCAATACTGAAAGATCGAACCAATGGAATGAAGTGTATCAAGACCATCATTAGAAATTCCTGGAACAATTTCAAGTGCGCGCACTCCAAGATTAACTCTCTGCATTAGCAACATTTTTCACCCCTCTACCAATAAAGAGACCGGGAGTAACAAATTCAATAATTTTTTAAGATGAAAAAACTAAAAAAAAGAAATTGAAAATTGAAGTGATGGAAAGAAATCTACCTCGTGAATAACTTGAAATCATTAATTGGAAAGAGAAAAGATTTGAAATTCAAAAATGGATTAATGTAGGTAACTATAGAAAGATTTGTGGCTTGAAAAAAGAAAAGAAAATCATGGGTATGAGATTTCAAATTAATGTATCCGGAAGGGGATGATGGGAGCAAAAGAAAGATTTTTGATATTTTTTGAAATGGTAGGAAAAATAAGAAAATATGATAATAAATGGTGTGTAGTTAGGTAATTTTTCCTATTTTCTTTGCCTTGTATTTAAAGTAGTTAATACCATATTTCCGTTTGGCCATGCGATATGGAATCATGAGATGAAATTGAAGTTTTGTTTGGACATGCGATATGAAATTTTTGTGTTGTATATTTTCTCATAAACATAAGAATTTCATAAGTTGTAAAACTATTAAAATAGCCCCAATTGTTTATTCAATCTTATTAAATAAACAAAAATTAATCACATAATTTCAACTTAACTTTCATATTAATTTATTAGAGTAAATGAAGAGAAGACCTTTCACTCCATGTTCAAATAGATATAACTATAGCTGTAATAAATACAAAATGGTAGAAATAATAAATTAAGTATTGGAGTAAATGAACATAACAAATTTATTACTCAACAATCGGTTGGTGTGAGTTAAAGTAACTATATGTTGGTGAGAATAATAAATTTTAAAAAGTAATGATATGGTTATAAATTTTATTTACATATGAAATAAATGGTTAGTAGATATAAATGTGGGGTTGTTTTAACAAAATTTAAACTCGTGGATCAACTTTTGTATTAAAATATCGCAAATCATGATAAGAAATTCCCATATAATTCCATATCATGGTTTTTGGAGAATATGAAATCACATCTCATGATATGGAATCAGCGTGAAATCGCATGTCCAAACGTTGATTCCCTCTCACAATACCATATCGTGATATGGTATCGCATGGCCAAACGCCTACTTAAAAATTTCCTTGTCTTGTATTTAAAATTTTCTCAAACAGGCATAACTTCTTTAATCTTATTTGCCTCGTGTTTAAATTTTTTCTCATGCACAAATAATTTTTTTATTCTTTATTGCATACCTTGTTTCATTTATTTCTATTTGGATACAAAAAAAAAATGAAGAAAATTAAATAAAATATAAAAACATCAAAACGATAAAATAAGGGATAAAGGTCTGAAAAATACTCCGACTTTGGTCAAATTTGATGTTGCGATACTAAACTTTCATGAGGACCTATTACCTCCCTAGACTATTTAATAATATATTTTTTTCCCCCTGAACTATTTAAGAGTGTATTTTAAAGGTATATATGTGCCCACGTGGACACATTGCTATTTATAATTTTGCATTATTTTTTATGTCCATGTGGACAAATATATATGTTTAAAATACAATATTAAATATTCTAGGGAGGTAATAGGTCCTCATGAAAATTTAGTATCGCAACATGAAATTCGACCAAAGTTGGGGTATTTTAACATGAAATTCGACCAAAGTTGGGGTATTTTCAGACCCTTATCCCTTAAAATAAAGGTCAATTTTTAAAATTTTATTTTTTAATTTTTGTAACAAAAAAATACTCTCAATCTTTCAAAAAATTTATAAATGAAAAGATAAGATACAATTAATAAAAGAGGAAAAAAATAAAATGAATTAAAAACTTAAAAGTAAGGAGTTAAATAAATATTTTACAGAGAAATCTAAGGAAAATAAGTGTGTATATATATATATAAGTTTTAATGTTAATAAATATGTGTATTAACTAATTGTATAAAATGACCAATTAAAAAAGGACATGTATCTAATATTGATTAGATCTTTCTCAAATTTTCCGCATCTCACTTGCTTTCTAGATAGTGAGCACACTCTCTATGGCGCCTTAATACCAAAGGGTATATTTTTTACACCTCAAAATAGTTTAGGAGGGTAATAAGATCCACGTAAAAAAAATGTGTGTCCTTGAAATTTGAATCCTTGTTCAAGGGGTACTTATGTCTTTTTTTTGGTTATTTTTATTTCATTGGAAGATTCTACATTGCAACTTTTTATTGCCCGAGAAAAGATTTTCTAGTCAAATCAATTGTTGCCAAGAGAAGATAAGTTGTTAACAAATTCAATTTTTAAAACAATTGTGTTTACTTTAGTATATGAACCTATCTAAGATTGCACACATTGAATGAGAAATAATTAATCATTTCTGATAATTTTGTGTATAATTTTATTTTTATTTTTTTACTGACTTTTAAAGTACATTGATACACTTACGACAATTGATGCTTCCATAGTTATAACAAAGCTATCCAATGGAAAGGAAAAAATTGATGTTATGATAATCAATGTTTATTCACCTTATTTTCATTCCTTCGAACTTTTGGCTCAAGTTGTAGCCTTGAATATCATTTCACTCTATAAATATTTATTCTAGTACTATTCGACCTACTGCATCTATTGCTAGAATGGGTAAAGTCTATTATTTCAAGAAATTTACTACAAAAACAAAATTAGCTGTGAAATGTCATTAGTTTGTTGCTAAATTAAATATCTCAACCAACTCACTCATAGGAAAGGAGAGCTTTGCGAAAGATAGGTAAACAATAATTTCTATAATCTGTGTTAAATAGGATTAGTGACGAATTTTTATTGTTTAGAGACATAAACTGTTTGTCGCTAATTATTGGTTGTTTAGTATATGGTAACTAATTATTTTGTAACATTAATTTTATAATGAATAATATTCACTGAATATAGTTGAAATTAACTAGTTAGATAATATTTATAATATGGCATGGATACCATTACAACTTTGTTGTATAGCGAGTATAGTCAATTATTTTAACCAATGCACTGTATAAAGAATGAATTAGATATGAAATTTATATCTACGTAGCATGTAGCTAACATGATATCTTTATAATACGTTGTTAAATAGGATTACTAACGAATTTTTACCATACAAAGCACAATGCTTTTTGTTTTTTGTAGTGATATGATAAACAATTGTTTTGTAAATTATTGTTATAGTAGATGAAATTTAGTAAATATACGTGACGAAACTTCTCTAAATCTTGTGAACTCCTGCGTCTGATTTTTACCATATGCAGGTGACAACGACATGAAATGCAAATTTTGTTGATGAATATCAATATGATCCAACGCTACGTGAGATTATCGATGACAAAGTTGTTTACTCAAGTGGAAATTGCATCTTCCGTTTTTCTATAGACTATTTGTTTCGTATGACTTGAATTATTGGTTGGTTTTAATTTTCCCGTTTGGAACTAATTATGGCTGATATCATATAACAAGCTTTTGTTATTACCTTGACTAGGATTATGATTATCATTTTGTTTAGTATCAAACTCATATATCCTGTCATTACATTATAATTTTTTGGTTTACTGATCATATTATACTAAAACTGAAAAACTCTTTTGGTGACCAAAATGGCCTCTTTAAGAATAAACATAACGAAGGCCGAGTATAAGCCTAGGTAAGGGGGTAAAGGTTGAAAATTTACAAGTAAATTTTTTCCCCTGAAGTCTATTCATATCTATGTATAACAGATCAATGCCAAAGCTCTTGATTGATGGCCCTTATGGAGCACAGGACTACAAGAAATACGACGTAGTCCTCTTAGTAGGCCTTGCCATAAGGGTAGTAAATAAGTCCTTTTGCTACTAAACGTGCATACTTCTATTGGGTAAGGCTCGTTTGAGTGGTTTAAGGGAGTTAATGATGACGCCTAATTGAGCTCCACAGCTACTGCACCAGTGTTTATGAAGAAAGTGATGCCCGGTCTGTACTAATCACACTATGCTTCAATCAATCTAGCAAGCTAAAAGTGGCGTTGACATTGTCTCTGGGACTAGGGTCAAGATACATTTTGCTAGACCGAATTGGCGCCAAGTTTTCAAACATGTTACAATTAATCATCCTGATCATACAATTGGTTCGTGAAATAATCACCAAAATCACTGATCATAAAAGCAATTTCTCACGAAATAGGACATTACATTAAGATTACAGACTCAATGTCCATGTACAAATCACAACACCTATGTTGGGAAGTTCCTCTTCTGTAAGCACTATATTAACCACACTAATCAGTAAAGAAGTTGTAAACTAGACTACAACTATATCAAACTCGAATATATGAATACACTTTCTATGTGTGTATTTGATAGAAAACCAGAGTTGTCAGCTTTGTAACTCTGAATACAAAGCACAAGATTCAACTAATACAGTTTTGCAGAGTTCTAATTTCATATCAAAACTATTAAAAGATTTGAGTCTTTTCAAGTTGATTCATGTGAGACCTGTTTAACCATAAGAACTCGTCTTCTTTCAGGAATCCACCTTGTCTTCGATGGAGCATCAGCTGCAACTAGTTTATAACCGGCATTTGTATATAATTTTCGAGCGCCAAAATCATCCTCGTAAGCCTTTAGGACTAGATACTCAATACCCCAAAATCTTGCAAGAACATCACATGCCTTAAGCAAAGCAGTTCCAACTTTCTGCCTCCTGCAGTTGTGATCAATATCGCGCAATTGTCAGCAAAATGTACAGTACAGAACTCAAAATTAGTATTTTACACCATGTTAAAGAAAACATCAATTCACTTTACTGGACCTGAATTTGTTCAATACAGCAATCCCAGAAATCTAGATATATTTTGTTGCTACCGGAAGGTACTGAAGGATATCTTTATCTTCATTCACTGTTGCATCAATGACTCCTACAAGATGTTGTTCTTCCTCACTTGAGACGGCCTCCACAACTAAACATGCATACCTATTTACTCAAGAATTTCAGAAAATTGAACTGAATAACATTGATCAAGAATTGGCAAGTTTTGATTATTTTTTTTTACCTGTCTGGTGCATAATGCTTGAGTCTGTAATAAAGATTTGAGAATTGTTCAACCTACATAATCACCACAATGCTCATTTTATTAGTAAAAAAAAAAAAAAAAAAAAGAAGAAGAAGAAATCAAGAATGGGTATTTCGGAGAAGGAAATATGTGAAGAACCTTAAAGAATTGAAAGAAGAAATCATTGGAGTAAACTTCCATCATTTCTTGTTCATAAAAGGCATCAGCTTGAATAGCAGCAACTTCCATCATCTCTTCTTCACTCTCAATTACTCTTCTCACTTTCCACAAATCATTCATTTCGTATTCATCGCTTCTTTGTGACTTCACTTCTTCCCTAGATCTTCTTCTTGTTGTCGTTGTTGTTAATGAAAGTGGAAAAGATTGTCGATTGCAACACTCAGCAATCGACAATCTTTTTGGAAAACAACAAATTCTGGTGACTCTGTTAATGCAGACTCTGCATTTCCATGAAATTTCTTTCTGAAAGTTCAATTGCCATTGACATTGCGCCATCTTTTTATCTCTTCCGAAGGGGGAAAAAACTTATTTCAGTTATGGAGTTCAATTGGTTATTTCAGTTGTAAATTGTTATCTTTTCGGTTACTTTATTTATACTCTTCTCATTCCAAATCTATTTTTTCTGTTTCTTTTGTTGCGTAATGAAAAACTTGGAAAAAAGGATTGTTACATAAGGGATTGTTTTGGACATTGAATGATTATGTGAAATATTTATTAGTAAATATATTTTAATTCATAGCTGTCGAATAAATTGGATTCAAAATGAGATAAACTAATTATATTGATGTACCCTAGACTATAACCGAAATTGCAGAAACACAATTAATCTTAATTAGGGTCCTATTACTTTACTGAACTTATTATTTCGTATTTTTGTGCACCTTTTGTATTAACGTGACACCTTCAACCACCCAAGTGGGTTGTGCTTGTACACACTCGTCTGCCACGTGTGTAAATGCTTTTTTTCAATTTTTTTTTTTTAAAAATATTTTCATTTTTTCTCTTATTCTTTATCTTGTAATTAAATTAAATTAATACATCTTTTTTTACCTTGTATTGAAACCTCTTTTTTTACCTGCATTCATTGTTTTTCTATTGATTTTATTTTCTCTGTCTTTCGTTTTGATTTGATTTCAAATTTAATTCCAAATGTCTTGTATTTAATTTTGAACTGATATCAAAATAAGTGAAGAAAAATCAAATAAAACATAAAAAAATAAAATGTTAAAATTAAAGGAAACTTTTAAATTATTTCAAAAAAATTACACATAATTTTTTTTAAAATAATTAAAAGTGAAAAGATAATGAATTAATTTAAGAAAAAAGTGTAAAGTGGGAAAAAAATTAAAATAATATTTTACAATGAAATAAATAATATATATATATATATATATATATAAAAGTTTTAATATCAATAAATATGTGTACTAACTAATTACAAAATTACCAATAAAAAAATGACATGTGTTCAATTTGTGCACTCTTCACTTGCCTTTAAGAGATTGTGCACACTCTTTACATCATGTCATCATTTTTGGTGTATTTATTCCATTTTAAATTAGTTTAAGCGGTAATAGAAGCCTAGTTATGTTTAGGTGTGTCTCTGGGTTCCGGTCATAGTCTAGAGGGGTACTTGTGTCTTATCCCCTAATTATAATATTAAGAAAAATCTTATATCAATCTCAATATGCTCGATTCGTTCATGAAAAATGGGAGTGGAAATCTTTACAACATTTTCATCATCACAATACATGGATGTGAGAGAGGAAAAGTGAATGCCAAAACTAGTCAACAAATAACACAACCAAACCACTTCACTACAAGTAGTCGACATGACACAATATTCTAGTTTGGTCAATAATTTGGACACAGTTCCTTGTTTCTTTGACTTCCAATACCGTAAGGAGTTGCCACGAAACACACAATACCTAGTGGTTGAATGATAAGTCTCAAGGAACCCGCCATAATGAGCATCTGAGAAGGTACAAAAGAGAGTGGGTGAGTCATGAATATAGCGCAAACCATCATTACAGTTGATTGAACAAAACAGAGAAGGCGATTAACAACTATAGGATTAAGGCGTCAAGGATCATACATAAATTGACTGTGAATATTAATATCATGAGCAATTTCAGGTCAAGTGACTGTTGAGTAGGTCAAACTCCCAACAAGGAGTCCATGAAGGGTCGGGTACGAGAGAGGCTCCCCATCGATCTTAGAATAATGATTTCCTGACTCCATGGTTGTATCAATAGTGGTCACGTCAGTTAGATGATCCACATCCAAGATTTTTTTGGTATACTTTCTATTAACAGAAATTAAGAAAAAGAGTCATAAACTACACTTCAAGTTTACAGTTAGAAGGTAGTTAGTCTGTTACAAAGTTGTTAGAAAGTTAGTTACATTCTATAGCTAAGAGTAGAAGAAGAAGTACATGTATAAATAACTACTATTCAGCTCTATGTAATGCATTCAATTCTTCTCAAAATCTATGAAGTGTAACTCTTATTTTTCTCTAAAGTAATCTCTGTAAATATTCATTGTATCAGAGCATCGATCGAAGTCTGAGTAGATCAAATGTATAAGAAGCAGATTTCTGAAGATCAGAGTCTATAGAATTCATCAAGCTTCCGCAGTTCAAATCAATGAAAAGAGTGAAATCAATGGCACAAAGGGTGGATTATGGTGGCCAAGATACTGATATCAGTAATGGTGGAGTTCTTGGTAATGGCAATACCACACAAATGATGCCTGCAAGTCAAGTATTGGATTATAATTATCCTTTGTTCTTGAGTCCTCCTGATGTTAGTGGAGTTAGCCTTATCTCATTTCAACTTCTTAGGATCGAGAATTATGCATCGTGGAGTCGATCCATTCGATTGGCATTTCTTGAAAGAAATAAAATTGGATTGATGGATGGAACTTGCAAGAAAGATGACGTGAGTGTAGAATTAGGGATCAATGGGAAATGGTAAATGCCATTATTCTCTCTTGGCTTCTAAATTTTGTGTCCAAGAGTCTATTAGCAGGAGTGGCATTTTCATCATCTGCTCAAGGGGTTTGGAGTGATTTGAAAGAAAGATTTGATTGAATGGATGGATCAAAATCATTCAGTCTGCATAAAGAAATTGTCATACTTCAACAAGGTACGTATTATGTATCGGTATATTTCATTAAGCTCAAAGGATTATGGGATGAGTATGATACTTTAGTTCCATCTCATGGAGGTAATTGTGAGAGATCAAGAGGATTTATCGAGCATCTAAATAAACAAAATCTCTATCAATTCCTTATGGGATTGAATGAGTCTTTTGGAAAGGCAAGGAGTCAAATTCTATTGATGAGTCATGTTCCTGGAGGGAATTAAGCCTATGCTATAATAGTGAAAGATGAGTGTCAAAAAATTGACTTCAAGTGGTGTAAATATAGGATTGAACTCCATATATTCTATTGGGGTTGATCCTTTGGTAATATATTCAAGAACTGGAGGTTCATCAAATGGCTAAGGATATAACAAGTTCAAGAAGAACTTGGGGTTGGTATGCGATTTCTGCAGACGCAAGGGGCATTCCAAAGAATAATGTTATAAGTTGATTGGATACCCTCCCGATTTCATGTCAAAGAGAAAAGTGACTAATGGAGCAGGTCATAATACTTACATGGTTGGAAATGAGTCTAATGCTACAAGAAACTTATATGGGGTGTCTGATGGAACTTCATTCAACTATGGGTTCAACACTAATGTTGTTGATAAGGGTAAAAAAATAACAAGTCAATACTACTAATGCAACATATAAAAGTGCTAACTATCTGCAAGGCTGCAACTTCACCAAAGACTAATATAGTCAAATTCTGCAGATGCTTGACCAAAATCAAGGTTGTGCCAACATATCAGGCAGTGCAGCTCATGGAGTTCATGCTAAT
The DNA here is from genome assembly GCA_037074985.1 of Solanum bulbocastanum. Lineage (NCBI taxonomy): Eukaryota > Viridiplantae > Streptophyta > Magnoliopsida > Solanales > Solanaceae > Solanum > Solanum bulbocastanum. The sequence goes on from CM073607.1 coordinate 11,341,283, forward strand.
TCAGCAGGTAAAGCTTTATTAGTTTCTGAACATAGTGAGATTTGGATTATAGATACAGAGGCCACCAACCATATGCTTTCTAATATTGGGATGTTAACTAAAAAGTCTATAGTAAAGGTCAAGGATCTAATAACCTGTAAGCTTGCCTAATGGTGAAGTGTCTTATGTGACTCATACTGGATCTTGTCCAATCTCCCCAAGAAGTGTAATCACAAATGTGTTTCATGTTCTAGAGTTCAAATATAATTTGTTGTTAGTCAAGGTGACACAGGAGTTAGGATGCTCATTCACTTTCTTTCCACATTTCTGTGTGTTTCAGGAACTTTACACTGGCAAGGTGAGGGAGATTGGTACAGAAGATGATGGGTTGTATCTACTGTTGAATAATTTTACACAAGTTCAGGTACAATTTCAGTCATGTATGGTAGAAGGAAAAGTAAAAGAAACACAGCAGTTGTCAGAAGAAGAGGTGAATGTATGGCACAAAAGACTAGGACACATGTCGTCTCATGTGTTAAACAAGTTATTTTCTGTTAGTCCTGAAGTTGTCAACAAAGCCTTGAATAAATGTAGTGTATGTCCTTATGCAAAACAAACAAGAGTTGTATTTTCAAGTATTAGCATAAAGAGTACGAATGTTTTGATTTGATTCATTTGGATGCATGGGGTCCATACAGACAACCTACTTTTGATGGCAATAGATTCTTCCCTACCGTGATTAATGATTTCTCAAGAATGACCTGGTTATTTCTATTAAAAAATAAGTCAGATGTGTGTATTACTTTGTCATATTTTCTGCTGTTTGTTAGAACTCATTTTGATAAAGTAGTAAAGAAAGCAAGATTTGATAATGGGACATAGTTTGTAAATTATGTATGTGAAAACATGTTTAAAGAAAGAGGAATAATACATCAGAGGTCTTGTCTTTATACTCCACAACAAAATGGAGTAGCAGAAAGGAAGCATAGACATGTGTTAGAAATTACTAGGGCATTAAGGTTTCAAGGTAACATTTATTTGAAATATTGGGGTCAGTGTGTGCTTGCAGCTGCATATTTGATAAATAGGATGCCTAGTAAGGTACTATGAGGACAATCTCCTTATGAGAAGCTATATGGAAATAAGCCAATGCTGAGACATCTAAGGGTGTTAGGATGTTTGTGCTTTACTAAAGTCTTATCAGAAAATGACAAATTAGCATCTTGGTCAAAAGCTTCAGTTCATATGGGGTACTCAGAAACTCAAAAGGGTATATATTACTTGACTTGGAATCCAAGAGTTTCTTTGTAAGTAGAGATGTAATGTTCAAAGAGTCAGTATTTCCCTTTGTATCTAGTTTGTCAAAAGATCATGTTGGTTCTTTTGTGAATGATATGAGTTTGGAAATGATGAATTTAGAATGGAACTCAAGCAGTGATAGTGTCTCAAAAAGTATCAGTACAAGTTCAGGTTGTAAGCAAGAGATAGAAATAGAGTGTGATGCTGATATGCCAGAATAATCTGAGAATGATATAGTCCCAAGTCAAATGATAGAAGGGCCTCATTCTGGTACTAATGAAAGTCAAGAAAGCCTAGGACTAGTGAACATAATAAGGTCCACACGAGGAGTTTATCCACCTATATGGATGAAGGATTTTGAGTCTTTAAACATTTATAAGGAAGTACAGCTTCCTATATCTGACTATGTATCATATAGTCATTTGTTTTAAGTCCTACCAAGCTTTTATAGGTTCAACATCTATGCTTACAGAACCAGTTATATATGCAGAAGCTAGCAAAGATCCAAAGTGGATAGAAGCAATATAAACAGAAATACAGGCTGTGCAAAGTAACAACACTTGGGAACTATCTGAGTTGCCTAAAGGGGAAAGACTGCAATTGGATGTAGATGGGTTTACAAAATAAAGTACAAATCTACAAGTGAAGTAGAGAGGTATAAGGCAAGGTTAGTGGAAAAGGGGTACAGTAAAAAAGAGGGGATATATTATAAAGAAACTTTCTCTAATGTGGTAAAGATGGTGACTGTAAGAACTATTCTAGCTCTAGTTGTAGCAAGGAAATAGCACATTCATCAAATGGATGTGTATAATGCTTTTCTGAATGGTGATCTGCAGGATGAAATCTACATATATTTGCCGCAAGGGTTTACCAGTCAGGGGGAGAGGGAAGTATGCAGACTGATAAGGTCTTTATATGGTCTCAAACAAGCACCAAGACAATGGAATCAAAAGTTGAAAAAGGCATTACAATAACTCAGTTTCAGTCAAAGTAAGCATGATCATTCTTTGTTCACAAGGAAAACTTCTGAAGGAACTACAATAATTTAGTGTATGTTGATGATATTTTGATTACAGGTAGTAGTCTTGAGCTGAATAAAGAAACAAAAGGGGCTTTACAACAAGTATCCAAGATAAAGGATTTGGGAGAATTGAGATATTTTCTTGGAATAGAGTTTACAAGGTGTGAAGCTGGAATGATTATGCATAAAAGGAAACATACACTCCAACTGATTGGTGAAGTTGGATTGTCTAGTGCTAAGCTAGCAGGAACTCCTATGGATGTGAATGTCAAGTTAACCTCAAGATAGTATGATGATCAAACAAAGGAAAATCAAGGAGATAAGCATGTAGATCCAAATGCCTATCAAAAGTTAATTGGAAAGCTTCTATATTTGAACATGACTAGACCTGATATTTCATTCAGTGTTCAAACCTTAAGTCAGTTCTTAAAGCAACCTAAAAAATCTCATATGGATATTGCACTAAGAGTTGTCAAGTATATCAAGAAACAACCAGGTCAGGGTGTGTTGTTATCTAGCAACTCGAGCACTAAAATCACGGCCTACTGTGATGTAGACTGGGCAACATGCCTATTACAAGAAGGTTATTGACTGGGTTTGTGATTAAACTAGGAGAATATATGGTGTCATGGAAGGCTAAAAAACAAACAACAATATCAAGGAGCTCAAAAGTTGAGTATAGGAGTTTGACATCCAATATAGCTAAGTTAGTGTGATTGGTAGGACTGCTAAAGTACTTAGATACTAAAATAACTCTACCAGTAAACATATACAGTGACAACAAGTCTGCAATACAATTAGCAGCCAATCCAGTTTATCATGAACGTACCAAACATATTGAGATTGACTGTCATTTCATCAGAGAGAAGATGCAACAAGGGTTAATCAACATCAGTTATTTACCAACTCAAAGGCAGCTAGTTGATGTTCTAACCAAAGGACTAAATAGAGTGCAACATGAGCTCCTATTATCCAAACTAGGAGTCCTAAACATATGTGCTCCTCCAAGATTGAGAGGGAGTGTTGACAGAAATTAGGAAAAAGAGTAATGAACTACACTTCAAGTTTTACAGTTAGAATGCAATTAGTCTGTTACAAAGTTGTTAGAAAGTTAGTTACATTTTATAGCTAAGAGTAGAAGAATAAATACATGTATAAATAGTTGTTATTCAGCTCTATGTAATGCATTCAATTCTTCTCAAAATCTATGAAGTATAACTCTTATTTTTCTCTAAAGTAATCTCTGTAAATCTTCACTTTCGTTGGTAGAGGAAGTAGCCATCAACATTGCGAGAGATTTAAACACTAAGAAAGTAAGATGTGTGCCCCAAGTCATTCATTTGAAACAAAGATTGTAACACACCTTTAAGTTGTGACTCTATCCATAGCCACCTTGTAGAAGAACAAACTTCAACTTGGAGAATCTAACGCGCAGAGCTTGCGTCACGATCTAAAGTACACCCTAGACGTGACATGACGAATAAAACTTCGAAAGATCCTAAACAAGACACTTAACATAAGCATGACGTAAAAGAAATACAACAAAAAAGAGAATAGGCAACACAAGTCTGATATCATAAAATGACATAAACGATATAATAGAGTACATAAAGATACGCGGAAAACTACTAAGTTTGTCACAAGCCTTTCTAACATCATAAGAGTGTGGTTGACATGTAACACATACACCACATACAAGTCTGAAATGAAAAGACAATAAAAGAACTAAAAATATTAATGGCCTTGTCCTTAGAGTATGAGGATCACCAATCCAATAGTGCTAGTAAAGCAATCCAAGCTAGCCACAAGCGGGAGGAGGAACGTTGGACCCTATATTATGGGATAATATATGTACAATTATGCATTTTTATGGTGAATGTACTAAGTATGGAGAAATGCATAAAAATATACGAATGATGATATGAAGAGCTTTAAACATGATATGCATGATCAAGTAAAGCGTAATAAAGGCTTTTAGAAAGAAATCATAATTCATATACAAGGTCAATGCATACTTAAAAATATAAGGAAAGCTTTCATAAAACCTTTGAAGAAATATTGTTCATTTATGGAATATTTATCGTTACCCGACAATAAAATCGTATGAGCTATAACATGAAATTCAGCATGACCCTAACACCGAAAAGGGGAAACCACTTGCCAAGGAAGAATTATGTATCATTTAAAATTGCTATAGTGGATACACTAGTTAGGTCATTTAAGGCAATTCAAAGGGGACACGTAGTTTGGGACAAGGAAATTGCTACTAAAGATCAAAACTCTACTAGTAGTAAGGCCTTTATTGCAAAGTCCTCTCGATGCTAAGTAAATCCCAACGAAAAAGACATAATCATATTCATATCAAAATACTTGGAAAGGCACAATTAAGACTATCAATCCAATCATGAGTTCATATTAGAGTAGCTCCTTTCAAATCATAATTTCATAATCTTTCATATTAGACACTTACATTTCTAAGCATCATGTAATGACTCGATTGGTCATTATCATAAATTTTCATAAAATTTATTATTTTACCCCTCCCAATTTTAACTCCGAGTCTTTTCTAATTGAGTTTTGAAGGTTGTTTTCAAACTTTGAGTAAAATTTGAGAATTTTTTAAGTTTTGATTTTTTCCAAAGGCTAAAGTTGCTTAAAAGTGAGTTTCATAGTCTTTTGGAGTTTTAAGTTTCGGAATGAAATTTTATCAATTCCATTAGTTTTGAAATGTGAAAATTGATCTATGGAAGTTTACGGTTTCATATTCGGAGTCTTTTTGAGGATTTGAGGTCCTAAGTTGGAAAATTATGAAATTTCAATCTTACATTCAGGGTTTGAATGCTTGTATCGGACTTCTGAGAATTTTATTGGATTCGGGGGATGATTTTAGGACTAAGTGAGGTCTTGGTTGAATTTTTAAAGGTCCCAAGGTTGATTTGGCTTTTTTAGGCGCTACGTTCATTTCTTGTGAATTTCACGAGTTTTGTGTCAAGGAAACCTCGAATTCATGTTTCAATTGTTCCATGTATCCAGAATGTCGAGAATAGTGTATTTGCATATACGATTTGTGTGTACAAGGTTCTATACGAATCCTGAGGGTCCTTTCAATATTTTGAGTGTTGGCTGATTTTCTGGTGCCTGAGTTTTGTACCCTTCACTTTTGCAATAGGCCTTTCGCTTTAGCGACCTTCACTTTAGCAAAAATGTGATTGCTAAAGCAAAGGTTGGTCTTTCGCAAGGTTCTATTTGTCATGTCACGTCTAAAGTGTACTTTGGATCGTGACAACAAGAATAATCGGGAAAGGGGTTTATTGATCAGATCAAACTGGGTAACGACTGTACTATGTACTGATTTAGAAAAGGTAAAATATAAGAAGAAAGGGGATACCTAGATTTAGAGATAGTGAAGGAGGAGAAACCGTCTGGGGATATCTCATATGAGGATCATACTCATCATCAAATCAGGATGACAACGGAGTCGAGTGACCAATGACACTAGTCGATTTTGTAGTTAGAAGAGGTAAAATGAGTCCTCAAGAAAGAAAACATTGCATGAGATTGTCATCCATTTAGCATCTCAATTATAACAACAATAGCCTTTTTGTGTTGGAGAGGAAAAGTGAACAGAATAGAGAGCAAAAAAAAGAATGAAAAGCTACAACATACTTCAATCAAGTCTGATACGTAATGAAAGCAATGAGACTTGCCTATAAATAGGTTTACAATAAAATTGAAAATACTAAAACCTAGGTCCACTAACTCTCTAATTACTGTTAGCTACTAATTTGTCACAACATCTAAACTTGCTAAAATAGATAAAAGCAATTAACAAACTCCTAAAGACTAGGTCAAGTATCTTTTAAATCACTTTTCAACACTCTCCCTTAATTCAAAACTGCAAACTCCAAGTTGAACTTTGAAGAACTCGTGTTTTGCTTGCAGAAATGACTTTGTAAAGATGTCTGTTGATTGCTCATTTATATCACATGACTTTAAAGTAATTTATCTGTTAGAAACAAGACTTCAAATATAGTGATAGCGAATATTTATGTGATTTGTTCTACTATGGAATGTTGGCTTCTTTGTCATCGTAATAAAAGATCTATTGTCACAAAAAATTCTTAGTTGCACCAGTTGGTTTCTGATTAAAATCAGCACCAAGTCTCCCTAACCAAACTATTTGACAAGCTGCAGAGGTTGTTGCAATATATTAGGCCTCTAAAGTTGATAAGGCCGCTACTTGGTGCTTCTTTGAACTCCATGAAATTACTCCAGATCCATCATTAAACAAGAAACCAATGTTCTCTTTTTATCATCAATGTTGCCAACACAGTCATTATCAGTAAATACAGTTAGTGTAAAATTTAATACCTTAGAATATCAAATTTCGTGCTCTGTTGTCCCAACGATATATCTCAATATTCTCTTTGTAGCTCCAAGGTGAAGCTTGTTTAGATTGTGCATAAATATAGATACGACACCAATAGAGAAATCAATATATGGTTTTGTATAAGACAAGTAGTTCAAACCACATATCAAACTTCTAAAATAAGTTATATTTGGCATTTCAGAACCATCATCATGACACAACTTTTCATTAATATTCATTGGTGTAGAAACAACATTACAATTTAACATATTGAACTTTTTCAAAAGATATGTTACATCTTTTCTTTATGAAAAAAATATTCCATCAACTCCTTGTTTCACCTCAAGATCAAGAAAATAATGCAGCAGGCCCACAAACTATTATACATGTAAACACATTCAACCTTTCAGGCGTTGTGTCCGAAAGATTGTACATGTAATCTCCGACGATCCACAAAATATGATATAAGTAAATACAGGTCTAACTACTCCATTAAAAATATATATCCTATCTGGATGCCAAGCAACCGATGAAGAACTCATAACACATGAATCTATGGGGGAGAATCTTGACAGACGTAGACAGAAAATTCGTGGGTTTTAATCTTTCTTGCAATAAGTCTCCCACCTCCAGTCCATGGTTTTCGAGCTTAGAGTTGCTTAAGGTTTTTTTAGAGTTACCCTCACTTATTTTACTATAATGAAAAGTGGAAGAAAAATTAAAGAACTTACATTTCTAAGGTATGATATCGTCAGCCCCACTATAGTGGTCATATAGATGCTATAGAGGTGTCGCCATAGCAGGAGTCTTTTGGCTATAACGGGATGACATCAGCCCGAATCAATTCAAATTTCTAAATTTAGTCATGTATCTTGATTTTAAAATTGACAATGTATTTCAAGAATTTTTGGGATTCCGCACAAGGTATCTTTTAAATAATAACAGATTAGGTCATTACAGTAGATTCATGGGAGTTATGACTCACGTCTCGGAGCTTTTGCCTTATCCATGTTACATAAACTGTCTCGACTCACACCCACACTTTTTATATCATAAATGATTAGTAGCTCTTTTTATAAAAATATATATAATAAAAATTGGAAGGTTGTAAATTTTTTAAAAGAACTCCAAAACTATTATAAAATAATATAATGTGGATGTCCACTACATCAAGAAGTTACTTCATTACTTTCCTTCATTATGAAGATAATCATAACCTCCATAACCTCCACCTTTATAACCATCATTCTTGTAACCTTTCACTTCTATAACCTCCCCCATTATATTCATTTTAATGTCATGTTTATGACGAACCTTTTGTATGCCTCTATGTTACACTATAAATAGAGGCATAAGGGTTCATATTGTATACACTTGAAAACTTGACGAAGACTTGAATACTTTGAAGAATAAGAAAAACTCTCATATCTTGTCTCTAGATTTCTATTATTTTCATCTTCTATATTTCTTGTCTTAATTTGCTTTAGTTTTACAATACATTATCAGCACGAATGTTCTACCATTGCCGGATTGAAGCAAAATAAATAAAAGGAGGTAAAATAATTGTGTTTATTTTTCTTTCGGAAGCAAGGTAAATTATTGTGGAATCTATTTTATATATTACTTGTGAACAAGGTGAATGATTAATATTATTGTTATTGTGCATTTTTTCACCTATGACTGTATATACTTTCTTTTGTATGTGAAACTTATTTTATATTTTATTTATGATTATGGTCACTGTTTTGGTTATTACATAAGCTTTTAATATATTTTGTTTTGTGTGTGAAATATTTTGAGTTCACATGGAAATTAAAAAAGGGGTGGTGGTAGTGAACAATTTTATTTTAGTGTGATAGGAACTATTATTTTCTTAGTGTGCAATTGATTCTTTGATTTATCACGGTAATTCACTAGCTTAATTATTGGGCATCAAACATTATATAATATAATGTTATATGTAACTCTCTGTTTTGATAAGTTTAAGATATTAGTACATACTTTGTTGAGAATATTTTTATTGTGTTTTTTTTGTTCTATATTTATTTGTGCATATTAATCACAAAGTGACAATATTTTTTGAAGGCTCAATGATGAGTCCTATTATATATGGCTTAATATGTCATTGATTGAGGGTAAGACGAAGGATTCAAGTCCTATCGCACCAATAGGGTAATACATTGGGTGAAAGTCCTAATGCATCATGATAATAAAATGTTGGGTTGGGTCCCAACAAATAATGACCTAAAATGCCTTCTTATGGTAAGACATTTGGTTCAAGTCCCAACGTGACATAATGACGATGTAATGATAACTGAGCAAATTGATATGCTCTCGATAAAAGTCATGAAATTTTTCCAATCGATTTGCTCCATTCTCTTATGTGAATGTGGTAGCAGGATATAATGTGTCTGAAAATGACAAGTGGTTAAATGTATGAATATGAGTATGGTAAAATGTTAATGGTCAATTGTGGTAATTAAAAGGAAGAACATTATGGATTCTTAATATGGTCCTTCAAATGTGAAGGTAATTTTTTACCATCAAAGTGGTATGAAAGGTTATAGGTCATATTGGGTTGGTGCAACCCAATTTGAAAGTTTTGTAAATCCTCCATCAAAATAAAGAAATACAAAGTGATAGTACGTTTAGGGGTCGTTTGGTTTGAATACAAGTTATGATGGGATTAGTTATGCTGAGATTGTTTTTTATTGACTGTTTGGTTTATTGTATTAAAACTAATATGCATGACATACTTTTTAAGAATAAGTTGTTTGTTTACAAAAATACCCTTCATCTTATTTAGGCTTTTTATATGTATTTTTTATGGAGCTTTATTTATTCACTTTTAAAAATAAATTACGTGAATATGTCTAAATTTGTATTTCATATGAATTGAAATAGGCCCGTGGGAAGCCTCTCCTCTTCACTATCATAAGTAAAATATTAATTAAAAACAAATCAATCATAATTTGAAGTAAAAACTGTATCAAAATAACCAAAAATATTGGATCAAAACTCCAAAAATGCTTCAAGAAAACACCAATAAAGTGACAAAAATTACCCTCATTTTATTTAGTTAATATTTTCTTTGCAAACTTTAATTATTTATTTTTAAAAATAAAACATTTATTTTATTTAGCTTAAATATTTTTGTTTATGCATTCTCATGGTAAGTACCATATGTACTTAAAAATATAACTTTTTTTTTTATTTAGCTTAAAAATAGAATTTCCCTCTTTAAGTTTTATTAAAGTGAAAGAAGATTTATGGGAAATCAAAATATAAATAAACATAAGAATTAGTCAAATAAATTCATAAATAAAAATTATATTTATATAGTGTAATTTTTTAATAGAAAAATATAAATAATTATCCTAAAATTAAGAAGTAAGGAATATTAGCATACATGATATTAAAAATAATGTAAATATACATAAATGTGAAAAATGATGCATACAAAGGGTTTAAAGGGATATAGTTGTCATTTTCCTATTCTATTTCGGGATAAATTATCCCGGGATTACTATACCACCAAATGGGAGGGATAACTTATCCCGGTACTAATTCCTAATCCTGGGATAAGTTATTCCAAGCTTTCCAACCAAACAAGGAAATAAATGATACTTAAAACTTATCCCGGGATTAACTATCCCTATCCATCACACCAAACGACCCCTTAGTACTTTTAAAGTGATGTTGAGGTGGGTCAAATAAATTTGATAATGTCAAAGTATGACTAATAAAACTTATGGAACATGTACAAATGATTATGGTCATTACTTGAAGAGGATGTGACTTGTGTTCGTTTGGATAAGGACATGTTTATGTATGGTTAGATAAATGTCACTTCTCACCTGTATGGGAGGTTTGAGATATTGAAAAAATATATGTTTTGACATGAATGGTCATTTCGGTCACATACTTTGAGTACTATACAAATATTGTGGTATGTTTTATTATGAACTGTTGGAGGACAAAACAAATTAATAATTCTTTCCTATAAAGGTTGTCGTCATGACCAAAATAAATATTGTTGTGTGGCAACACAAATTTGTCATTGGTTGTCAAGAAATATGTCTTGCATGTGATTACTTAACCATGACAATATTAATAATTTTCTCTTTGAATGAGAATGGTCACCATAAGAATGGTTGTGTGAAATTTGTGGCAGCACACAAAATTAATTGAAAGTTCGGAAGGACAAATTTGTTACTATCCAGAAAATGAAATAGTTCATAATATTGAGGGTGTAGTAAGTCTCAAAAGAAACTTTTTAAGTTTCGGAGGAATTGAAAAGAAAAACTATTATATTGAGACTGTAAATTATTGAAAGATTAAATATCTTCAGATTACTACAATCAAAGCGGGTTATGAATATTTACATAAAAGGTTACCCGCCTTTCTCTTGTTTGTTGTATAAAGAAATGGGCATGATGAAGAAATCACATGCTAAAGTAAACTAGAAGTTTACTAGAATAAATATCAGTTGGCATAACCAGTTGTCCATTCGGGTTTAGATGTAATGCAAAAGAAATTGAGAATTCACATGACTATATGTTTGAAGAAATAAAAGATTCTTCAAGAATTCTCTTGTGTTGCTTGTTCTCGTGATAAAATGATCATTGTACCAGTTAGGGGTGAACAAAATCGAACCGCAAACCGAACCAAACCGCGAACCGAAATAAAAACCCTACTAGTGGTTTGGTTTGACTTGGTTTGGTATTGAAAAAAAAAAAACCCGACTATAATTGGTTTGGTTTGGTTTTAACTAAAAAAAAGTCAATCCGAGACCAGACCCGACATTATATATATTTATTTTTAATTTTATTTTATACAAAAAAATGTTTATTAATATATAATTTATATATTTTTCTTAATCTTTCTCACAATATTATGTTTAATATTAGTGGACTTGGGCTACATAGTTGACTTGAGCCCACTTGTTATTTTTAGAAATAAACAAAAGCCCAAATAAATTATACAACCCTATATAATATTCTCTATCTCATTTAACAAAGGTCATTAGGATTTAGGTCAGCAGCTCTTCACTTTAAAGGCATAGTCACTGATTCACTGTTAGTTTTCACTCAACTATTAAGGCATATATTGAGCTCGTCTTTTCGATTTTAGTTCAAATCATCATCAACTCATCTTAATCTAGGTAAGTAATTGCTACTAACTCATTTTTAGATATTTTTCTTGTATTACCATTGTCAACAACATCACAATTTTGGATAGTTGAATCATAGATATAAACCTAAAAACTATACATCTTGGTGTCCATATGCATGGTGTGTTAAGCTTAGCAACAAGATGATGATAATTTTTTTTGTATATAAGTTTCACTTTTCTCCCTTTACTTATGTTGTTTCAATGCAATGAAAAAGGGGCAAGTGTTCCACTCATTGCTTTTGGTTCCATTTGTATGGAGATTTTTGTACTGTAAACATCATGATGGTCCGCAGAGATAAGGAAAAACAAGTGATAGAGATAAAAAATTAAGAGACTATTAGATTTTGATAGCAATAGCCAGTAATATACATCAAACTTTACTAACCAAATATTTTGTACTCCTATATTTGTATCTGTTTTGGTTTCAAAGTGAAATATACTTCTAAGTCTTGTGAACAATACTTGAATGGAAGTTTTGTTGAAACACAATCTTGTATCGAAATACTAATAACTATTATTATGTATGTGCAGCAATTTTCTTTTTGGATGGAAACTACACCTTCTGTAACGGATGTAGAGGTTATTATTAATATTCCTTCAATTATGTCGACAATATCTCAACAACAAGGTAAAGTATCTCGACATCGACGCACACCTCCTAAGAAGCAAAAGAGAGCAGCTCCTCCGGTCGCTCCTAACTTTAGAACTACTGGTAGAGAAACATCTCAAATTTGGAATCATTTCTCCAAGTTTATTGTTAAAGGAGGTAAATGTAGGGCAAAATGTAATTATTGTACTAAAACATTTGCTGCCGACAGTGTCAATGGGACGACTACGTTATGGAATCATTTAACAGTGAAATGTCTCAAGTCTCCATGTAAGTCCGATAAGAGGCAAACAACATTAAAACCTATCAAAAGAGGTTGGCCAGAAAGTGGTTCCACTGAAAAAGGGGTGTTTTATATGGATGAAATTAAGAGAGCAATTGCCGAATTTATAATTATTGATGAACAACCGTTTAGAGCTGTTGAGGGAGAAGGATTCAAAAAATTAATGGCTAAAGCCTTTCCAAATTTTGAATACCTTCTCGTGTAACTGTTGCTCGACATTGTCTAAGGATTAATCAAGAAGAGAAAGAAAAGCTTAAGGAGCTTATAAAAAAACAACGTGTTTGTCTTACCAGTGATACATGGACGTCAATCCAAAATTATACTTATATGGTCGTCACTGCACATTGGATTAGTGATCAATGGAATCTACAAAAGAGAATTCTTAATTTTTTTCAAACACCAGATCACAAAGGTGAGACTATTGCCAAGGGGATTGAGGATTGCTTATTAGGTTTGGGCATTGAGAACTTGTTTACAGTGACCTTGGATAATGCAACCGCAAATGATGCTGCCATTAAGAGTTTGAAGGGGCGTATTGAAGATTGGAAAAGGGGGTAATGTTTGAATATCAGTTTTTACATGTTAGATGTAATGCTCATATTTTAAACTTGATTGTAAAAGAGGGGTTGGATGAACAAATTGAGCCTATTTCTCATATAAGAAGTGCTATAAAATATGTCAAGTCTTCTTCTTCAAGATTTGCTACTTTTAAGTCCGTTGTTGAGAAAGTTAAGATTGACACCCGTGGTCTTGTAAGTCTGGATGTTGAGACTAGATGGAACTCGACATACACAATGTTGGATAAAGCTTTGAAATTTGAAAAAGCTTTTACAAGAATGTATGTGGATGACCAAAATTATCAAAAGCAATGTTGAGAAATAAATACAACAACAAAAAATCCATCAACAGATGATTGGAAGAATGTGAAAGCTTTTGTGAAATTTCTTAATATTTTCTATCAGGCAACTTTAAAATTTTCTGGCAGCTTATATTCTACTTCTCACTCTTTCTTTCATGATTTTTTCAATCTCCGAAATGATATTATCAAGTATACTAAACATGATGATCTCATTTTGGTTGATATGGCAACAAGAATGAAATCCAAAATGGATAAATATTGGGGTAAGTTTGAGAGTATGAATATGTTACTGATGGTTGCTGTTGTGTTGGATCCTAGATACAAGATGCAATATGTAGAGTATATTCTTTCTATTGTATATGGCTCTTTGATGGGAAGATTAAAGTCTCAAGATGTGAGAAATGTTTTGAATCTCTTATATAATCACTACAATTGTTCTTGCTCTGAAGGTCCTAATGAAAATATTGAAAATGATAATTGTGTGATGGGTGAATCTAGTGATTTGTTGCAATCTCAGTGGGAGAAACACATGAAAAAAGAGGGATTTGTTGTAAAAAAATCTGATCTGGAAATATACTTGAAAGATGATATAGTGAAGATCAATGATTTTAATATTTTGACTTGGTGGAAAGTTTCGTCCAGTAGATACCCAATTGTTGCGAAAATTGCTAGGGATATCCTTTCTATTCCTATTTCTACTGTTGCATCTGAGTTAGCTTTTAGTACAGGTGGTCGAATTCTTGATAGTTATCGAAGTTCTTTATCTCCAAAAACGGTAGAAGCACTTATTTGCACTCAACAATGGCTACGATCACCTTCTAAAGAATGCAAGCTTGAAGATATATTAGAGGAAGTCCAAAAAATTGAGGAAATTGAAGAAGGTAACTTTATATATTCAAATTGTTATTAAAAATGATTCTGCTTTTGAATGTTATTTAGTATTCAATTTGTTTCAATTCTTTCAGAATACCCCAACTCACCTTTGAGGATTGATTAGCCAGTTGATGTACTTTAATTTCACTACATGGAACAAAGGTATTAGTTCATTCTTTTGTGATTGTTAATTACCAAATTACTATTTGCTTTAAATAGCAATAAGAACTAAGGACTAAACATCAACTTAGTTAATCCATTGCTAATCAACTTAATTGATTTGTATTGTCTACTTTGTAGATGCAGGCTATGGTTTTTGGAAAATATGTATAGTAGATCTTACTTCAAAAATGTTTTGTTCCTCTAGGTACAAGGTCCTAGGTTGTAAGTGATGATGGTGTAGAATTTAAAGATTTGAATGTAACTAACTTGTATTAACTTTTGACGACAATATTTTGACTATGCAAATTGTTTAAGCCACTATGTTACTTTCATGAATTTCTCGAATGTTAATGAATCACTCTTGATTATTGATACTATTTTATGATTTTTGTCCAAAATAGTAATAGTAGTAATTTTTTGAGAATTTGTGTTCCAAATAGAATGGAGAATTGCCTAATGAACTCATGGGCTTGCAATGCCAAAAGAAACTACCTAATGCTTTTTTAGGATGAAAAATCATGTTAGTGTTCAACGTTTTTTTTTAAATCACTAAAAGAACACAAGCTCTTTAGTCTTTATCAAAAAACCCGAGAAAACCCGAATAACCCGAGAAAATTGAATAACCCGAACCAACGCAAAATTAAAAAAATCCGACTATTATTGGTTTGGTTTGGTTTGGTTTATATATATTTTAACCCGATACAAATGGTTTGATTTGGTTTTTATAAAATCCGAACCAACCCGGTGATGTACACCCCTAGTACCAGTTAAGGTTGGGATTGTATTCTTTGAAATTATTTGAAACATATAAAAAGGTGACTATGGACCCGTTCACCTGCCATGTGGAGACTTACTATTATGATTTAATAGATGCATCTATGGTATGGTCACATGTGCATTTGTATCAACTTACAAATTGGTTTTTGTAAGGTTATTTGCTCAAATTGTTAAATTAAGAGCACAGTTCCAAACTATAAGTTTAGCAGAAATTGTTTGTCTCCAATTATAGCTACACCATTGATTATGAGAACAAATATCTCAAATAAAATTTGGTATGAGATGAGTTTAATTAACATGCATGCATCAAGCCAACAAGGTTCTCCAATCACAATTGGTTTAGGGTTAGGAACCAAATAATTTCCATCTAAAATTTGATATGTGCAGATATGATTTTATTGCTCCACTACGCACAAAGATGGATCCCCAAATGAGGTTGGGGGTAAATGTTAGATTTCCTAACATTAGGGGGAGATGTGTTTAGCAGCTGAAAATTATGTGGGGTGAATTATCTAGATCCTCGTTAAAAAAATGTGAACTTGAAGTTAAGAGATAATTTATTTGCAAAATGCTGCAAATAATTTGCCAGATGTATTTGCTGACCCAATATTTTAATTAAGCTGCAAATGCTCCAATAAATAGTCCTTGAAGGACAGAGTCTATGGTACACCAGAAACGTGATAGACCAATTGATTCCAAAGGTAAAACTTCTTGAGGAAGGAGAGGAGAAAATTATCAAAATAGTCATGATAATGAGGTAAGCGCTTTGAAAGAGCATTATGACATAACACTTCATAAAACCTTGTCAAAGGTTCAGGTATCTAAAAATGATGAAAAATGAAGAGACCTGGATAAGTTATGTCGAATTGGAATCGAATTAAAATGACCGTTGACGGTATCTTTGATATGAAGTAGCACTTAATGCTATAAGTGGTTACGAGGATCTTAAATTTGAATTTGTCATATAATGTGGACAGATTAATGATTGGCCAAATAAAATGCACTATTCAAGTATATTTTGTTTCACTTAGAAAAGTGATGTTTTTGAACTTATAGTTCATAGATCAACATATATGTCAGTGGGGTACAAATGAATCATTGTGCTAAAGTATAATCGTAAGATATAAAGTATGGTTTGTGCCTAGGGGCATAAAGGGTTTTTTGCAGAAGTCCTGACATTATTAAATGGAGATATGTTCTCCAGTGGTGGTGCAATGAGACTTATTTCATTCTGGCAATAAATGAAATACTTGAATATGTATAATGACTAATTATCATGTCTAACTAGACGATGAAGGTTATATGAAAATTCTTGAAGGATTTAAAAGGTCTTAAAACAATTCCATTGAGTACCCGATGGTTTTGAGATTGTTTAACACGAATAAAGAATCTTTTCAACCTCATGAAAATGATTAAAAATGTCATGTATTAGTGCAATTGGTGCACTTACAGATTGCTAGTTATGCAAATGCTAGAAGATTATTTGATATACATAACAAAAGTTATGTGAAAGGATTGTCATACTATCATTTAAGTTATGACAAGAAACCAACAAAGCAAGTGACTCAATGCATAGACGATGTGTGATTTTCTTTGAGAAGAAAAGATGAGCTTCAATAAAATTGAAATAATCAATCTCCGAGTCAGAAATGATTTGATTATGCAAATGCAAAATATTTATTTGATCCGCATAAAGCTCGATCGCAAATGGACTATTTATTTACATATGAAGGCACAACAATAACTTGGCGTTCAAAGAATCAAACATTGGTAATCACTTCTTCAAATCATGCAGAAATAATATTGATCTATGAAGTAAGTCGGGAGTGTGTTTGATTGGAATCATGATCTATCATATTCAGAAAATATGTGATTTTCCTTTGGCAAAGGATATTCCAGCCACCATATACAAAAATAATATTGAAGAGAGAATACAATCAAAGGAGATCGTACAAAGCATATTTCACCAAAAGTCTTTTTCACACATGAACTTCAACAAAATGGTGAGATAGACGTTCAAAGATCCATTCAAGTGATAATTTTGTAAACTTATTCACTAAAGATTGCCAACATCAATATTTGAAAAGTTATGATACAAGATTGGAATGCATTGTTTCCGAGGTATCAAGTAAAGTTTTTATCAGGGGAGAAAACTACGCGTTGTACTCTTTTCCTTAATCATGGTTTTGTCCCAATTGAATTTTCTTGGTAATGTTTTTAATGAGACAACATTCAAAGCATATTAAAAGTTATGTGTACTCTTTTTCCTTCACTAGAAATTTTTTCCCACCGGGATTTTTTCTAGTAAGGTTTTAACGAGACATATTATTTATGGACATCCAAGGGGGAAGTGTTATAAAATAATATATTGTAGATGTCCACTACATCAAGAAGTTACTCCATTACTTTTCTCTATTATGAAGATAATCATAACCTCCACCTTTATAACCATTATTCGTGTAACATTTCACTTTCATAACCCCTATTATATTCATGTTAATGTCATGTTTATGACTAACCTTTTGTATGTTTTTATGTTACGCTATAAATAGAGACATAAATGTTCATATTGTATACACTTGAAAATTTGGTGAAGATTTGAACACTTTGAAGAATAAGAAAAGCTCTCAATCCTTGTCTCTATATTTTTATTATTTTTATCTTCTATATTTTTCGTCTTAATTTGCTTTAGTTTTACAACAAAAACAAGATTTTGGCCCCAAAATCTTTTTTTTTCTCTAGTTTTTGGGTTCTTGAATTTTTTGTCAAAAACTTTTATTTTTAACTTGGTAAAAAATAAATCAAAGTTTTCAGTAATCACCCTGTAGAGGGGGGGTGGCGCGGGGAACGCCAAAAAGAAGTTTGTGTTGTCTTCACCAGAAGCTCCTGGAGTTTCCCACAATTTTCATGAAAACCCCAAAACCAAGACAATGACCTTCTCTTTATCTATTGCATTTACAGTATATATAATACTCCAAAACTACAAATCTTGATCCCCTAGACCCTTCTAGAATTGTCCTTTACCAGTATCCTTTCTCTATATACATCCCTCTCTCACTTGCAGAGTTTCATCATCAACAAGAATTGTCGATCATATCAATATTTCACTCTCCACTCACTAAACCCAAACAATTTCAGTTCAAAAATGGCTTCATCAGCAACCCATCAAGTGAAAATCCCATTTTCCGGGTATAAGCCGGACAACAAAACCCAATTTTTGGGAGGGAGAATTAGTTTTGCATCACGGAAGAAATGTTACAGCGACAAGGCGGTGAGGCAAAGGTGCAGACCCATGAAAGTAGTGAATGAGAAGGTGGTGGGGATAGATTTGGGGACGACGAATTCAGCGGTGGCAGTAATGGAAGGTGGGAAACCGACAATAGTGACAAATGCGGAGGGGCAAAGAACGACGCCGTCTGTAGTGGCGTATACGAAGACTGGAGATAGATTAGTTGGGCAGATAGCGAAAAGGCAATCGGTGGTGAATCCGGAGAATACTTTCTTCTCAGTGAAGAGGTTTATAGGGAGGAAAATGGCGGAGGTTGATGAAGAGTCGAAACAAGTATCGTATAGAGTAATGAAGGATGAGAATGGGAATGTTAAACTTGAGTGTCCTGCTATTGGTAAACAGTTTGCTCCTGAGGAAATTTCGGCTCAGGTATGTATGGCTGTTCCATTTTAATGGTGAATTTATCTACTACTTATAAATTTCACTGCAAAATTAAACTTGGAATTAAGTTTGGTAGACAGATTATGGTTTTTATCAACTTTGGAGCTGAAACTTAGGTTGATGTTTGACTGCTTTTGGTTACTCTGTTTTCTTGATTATCTACAGAGTTTGAAATTTTGTTTTAGTGTGTGTGTTTATTCAAGCATATCTGCCTTTTGCCTTTACCCGCTCCGTTTTAGTTCGTTTAAAAAAGAATGCATCTTTTTGTGTATGGCAAGTCTTGATTGTAACTTTTTATGTGATTTGTATAAGACCACAAAATTAAGATTAAAGAGTATTTTGATTCATTCTACTTATCTTTTGTTTAATATCACAAGTCTTTCTTATTTTTTTTTAAATTTCGTGTCAAGTTAAAACCAAACAAATAAATTGAAACAGACGAGTGCTATTTATGAGAAACCATATTTGGTTTGGGCTATTTCGTATTACTTGTAGGCTGGTGATCGTGGTTGTGCCACTGTGACTAACCATACAAATTATGTTGTTTTGAGTTATAACTAATAATTGTGCAGTCCTCCTTGAACAGCACTGATAATATAAATGGGAATCAGTGATGAGTTGAAGCTTGCTATTGTGAGTTTTATTATCTTTCAATCTCTTAGTTAAATTATCTATGGATTTTTGATTTGTTTAACTGAACCATTGAAAGTTGGTATGATTATAATTTAAGTATGATTACATATTTGCGATGGATGGAGTCATTAGACGTATCCGTGTTTACCTGTTTCAATAGTAATTGAATTTGAACCTTCAATGATGCATATTTGAAAACCATCATGCTTCTTTTCTTGTTATTCTAAGGAATTGCTTAATTTCTGATTCTCAGGTCTTGAGAAAGCTTGTTGATGATGCCTCAAAATTCTTGAATGATAAAGTTGCTAAAGCAGTGATTACAGTACCCGCATACTTCAATGACTCCCAGAGAACTGCAACAAAAGATGCAGGTCGCATTGCCGGATTAGATGTTCTCCGCATAATTAATGAACCCACTGCTGCTTCCTTGGCTTATGGATTTGAGAAGAAGAGTAATGAAACCATTCTAGTCTTTGACCTGGGAGGTGGTACTTTTGATGTATCAGGTATGTGAAGACTATTCGAGGCAAGATCTGGCTTCAGTCTCAATTCTGGCTCGGTGCTTCCCTCCTATAGTTTAGAGGGCTATTGCTGTATTGAAATAAACATAATAGTATAAAAAAATTGTTAATACATCATCATACGAGTCTTGCTTTTTCGGAGAGTTTTCTTCCTTGGTACTAGGTTTTGAGTTGTAGTTTAGACTTGAGCGTAATTCGGTTACCTCTGTTGTGTATGCTGTGATATCTAAGTGATGCTGATAGCTGATACATTGATGTTTTCACTCATGTATTTCAACATAGAACATCCATAATATGGAGGGAAGAAAAACAGTGATATGAAGGCTCGTGTGCCTTTGCATCTATACTAACTCATATATGGACTTCTATGATGCAGTTCTTGAGGTTGGAGATGGAGTATTTGAGGTACTTTCTACCTCAGGAGACACACACTTGGGCGGTGATGATTTTGATAAGGTATTTACCTTCTCTTCGCTTGCATGCATCTTGTTTGTTTGTTTGTTTTTTTTTTTTTTTTTTTTTTTTTTTTTTTTTTTTTACAATGCCTAAACGTTTTTCTATCAAACAGAGAATTGTGGACTGGCTTGCTGAAACTTTTAGGAAAGAAGAAGGAATAGAGCTTCTAAAAGACAAACAAGCGCTTCAACGACTTACTGAAGCTGCTGAAAAGGCAAAGATAGAATTGTCAACCTTGACTCAAACTAATATCAGGTATCTCAGTTACTCTCTGGTTCTTTCTCCTTTGCTCCCCCTCCCTTCTGGAAAAAATGGAGGGTGAAACTGCTGCTTATCTTTCATTCACCTTTCCTTTCTGTGCAGTTTGCCATTCATCACTGCTACTGCAGATGGTCCGAAACATATAGACACAACATTTACAAGGGCCAAGTTTGAGGAGTTATGCTCAGACTTACTGGACAGGTACCAATTTTGTTCACAAAAATACCTGTCAATTAGTATGGGGGTGTTGATATGAAAATATAGGTTTCAGCTGTGCAATAGCTTAGATTTGGAGATGATCTTGCTTCTGTAAATTGATGTAATTGTCCCTCCGCATAATCATCTTGTTCCTAAGGTTTCACCGTTTGTCCTTCTGGCTTGACTACTCCGATTGAATTTGTCTTCACAGGCTTAAGACACCAGTTGAAACTGCCTTAAAGGATGCCAGCCTTTCCTTCAATGATATAGATGAAGTAGTTCTTGTTGGTGGATCAACGCGAATACCAGCTGTTCAAAACCTTGTCCGCAAGATGACTGGTAAAGAGCCTAATGTTTCTGTCAATCCTGATGAAGTGGTTGCCCTTGGAGCTTCAGTTCAGGTTTGTGGCTTTCACCTCTCTCTCTCTCTCTCTTGAAAACATCTTGTCTTGAGAATTCCTGCAGTAATTATACTGGTGCAATATTGTGACGCGGTTGTGTTATTTTCTTTTATATTCTCAGGCTGGTGTCTTGGCTGGAGATGTTAGTGACATCGTGTTATTAGATGTAACTCCATTGTCACTTGGTCTGGAAACTCTGGGTGGAGTTATGACCAAAATCATCCCAAGAAATACAACACTACCAACTTCAAAATCAGAAGTTTTTTCAACTGCAGCAGATGGGCAAACCAGTGTTGAGATTAATGTGCTGCAAGGTGAAAGAGAGTTTGTAAAAGATAACAAGTCTATTGGAAGGTTCCGCCTAGATGGAATCCCTCCAGCTCCCAGGGGTGTTCCCCAGATTGAAGTAAAATTCGACATTGATGCCAATGGTATTCTTTCTGTCACGGCTACTGATAAGGGTACAGGAAAGAAGCAGGACATTACTATAACTGGTGCTAGCACTTTGCCCAAAGATGAGGTACACTCATTAGATCTGTTATTTCCCTTGCTTAAATTGAGGACATTCGTTCAAGATCGGTGTTTTATCAACTTACAGCTACCGTATTTAGTATATTAGTGTGATTAAATGCCTGACAAGTTACAAATTGCATCCGCTGATCTTTCCTCACCCCTTGATCAAATATTGCACAATAGTTCAAGTGGATTCTTAAGTTGCATGTTACGAAGTGTGTGAATATTAATCACGGATGGCTTTGTAATTGTGGTTATTATTTAATCCTATGACACATTTCTCACTAATGTTACTTTCAATGAAATGGAATTTCAGGTTGATAGAATGGTTCAAGAAGCTGAGAAGTTTGCTAGAGAGGACAAGGAGAAGAGAGAAGCCATAGACGCAAAGAACCAAGCAGAATCTGTTGTATACCAAACCGAGAAGCAGTTAAAAGAGTTGGGAGATAAGGTGCCTGCTGACGTTAAAAACAAAGTGGAATCCAAACTGAAAGAGCTCAAGGATGCCATTTCCAGTGATTCTACTCAAACAATTAAGGACACGATGGCTGCATTGAACCAAGAAGTAATGCAGCTGGGACAGTCTCTATACAGCCAGCCAAGTGCTGCTGCTGGTCCTGCCGATTCTGGTCCTTCTCCTGGTGCTGGTACAACCGGAGCATCTGGTTCCACCGGTAAAGATGATGGAGATGGAGAAGTTATCGATGCAGACTTCAGTGAAAGCAATTAAGAATCCGTCAATGTATCAAATTTCTTTTAGCAACAGCACCGACAGTAAATATTTCGTGTAAATTTATAGTGGCAGATGAGAGGATTGTATATGTGTGGCTAGTTTACGTAACCAATCTTGTCAACAAAAGTACTCTCAAATCGAGTAATAGCAAAATCAATTGCCCGGTAACTATACTTATTTCAATAATTGAAGCTAGAATTTTGCATGTTACGGGGAGATTTTTCATTATTGATTCTGAAACTGAAATATTTATTCAAGGACGAAAAAATTTCATTCATCTTCTTATCATAGCTCATTCTGTAAAATATATTATATTACTATAAAGAAAAGTGTGAATAGTTCCTCCAATTAGAAATTGGTCACATATTCACAATCATCTTACACTTCAAACAGGTATGAAATAAAAGGGACAATAAAGCTTAAAACAGAGAGGTTAACAAATACTAGTGAATTAATCTGACATAAATAAATCATGAAAAAACAACATTAATTCATCTAAATCGGAGCAATTTGATGCAAGCTCTTAGAATCTTATTGCCTTTCTCCTTGTGAATATTAAAATTCTCAGTTTTTTCATCAGGATTATCATTTTGATGATGAATTCTGCAATATCCTCCTCCTCCTCCTCTACCTCCTGCAAACGAAGATGAAACTGAAGATGACCTCTTCATTGGAGTACTAATTCTTTCTTTCTCCGTCATGGATTTGTATGATGAAACAGAGCGACTTCTTTCTAAAATAACTCCAAACATCTCTCCATCCCCTTCTTCCCCATTTATAATATTCTCATCATTTTTGTTGCTTTGTTCTTCATGGGGTTGAGATATTATTGGTGGGGTTTCAGATATTGAAAGAGAAAGATGATCACAGAAATCTATAGCTACTGATTTTCTTTTGCTTTTGCTTTTACTGTTGATTCTTGAATATCTATTCATCTTTGTTTTTTTTTTTCTGCAGAAATGGTGTTATTTTTTGCAGTGTGAATGTGGGGTTTAAAATAGCAGTTGGAAAAAAGAATTGAGTGTTGAAGTTGTCAAAAGGAATTACTAAGAGGGATGATGAGAAGGTAAGTCAATGATTGGACAAAGATGTGTGATTGTGATGTGTGGGTTACTAGTTGTTTTAAATTTGTTTGTATGATTTTGACGTGACAGAAAATAAATTTTTATTTAAACTCTAATCGTTTTAAAAATATATAGAACATTTTAAAATGTTCTTTAATTTTGTGATGTTAAACATGTCAATTATCATGTAAAAACTTAAAATTAAAAAGTTGAAAAAAAAGAGATGTATATTTTTAAACAAATTAAAAAGAAAAAATAAATTATTTAGAAGGAATACTTAATTAGGAGGGAAATTATGAGCTCCCTTGCTCTTAGGTTAAGTTCATATAATTAAGGATGGGGTATTGGATTTTTGAATTTGATTTTATATTGATCGTGTTTTTTGGTTTTACAAAAGTACAATTTACTTTGAACTAAAATAAGTTTTGGTTTGGTTCTCTTGTTATTTGGTTCAAACTTTTTTTGATATAATTATTTGATTAAGTCATAAAAGAACTAATATAATTGAATGATTATATTTAAATAACAAAAAGAACAAATAGTATAGAGGATTATGTGTGCAATGCTCCAACATATAAATTGCACACACATAAGGTGTGTCAGTTGAAAGTAATGTATGATGAAATGTCTCTTATGATTGCTTAGAATTTGATTAGAAAAAATAGATCTTTAAAGTTCTTTTATATTTTATTCACGTATTTACTATGGTTTTTTTTTTTTGTCACTTTTATGTAAAGGGAAGTCAGGTGCAGAGGCGTACCTACGTAGAAGGTATGGGTGCGAGTCACCCGTTAACTTTGGAAAAATTGTATGTATCTCTTGAGATATGAACATATATTTTCTTAAGGAAAAAAGATCAAAAAAATTCCTCAATTTTGATTTATTAGTTGACTATATCCTACCGTTAAAATAAAGTTATTTATATGCCTCGACGTCACTAATTTCACCATTACAGAAATTCCCAAATTGATTCAAATTAATTCAAATTTTAAAAAAGACCCATTCCCCATTTTAAACCCACTGCACGATCCGTCTAAAAAATTAACCCATTTTCCTTACCCATTCTTTCAAAAGATCTCAAACTCAAGAACTAATAAATATTTTACTTTTTCGTAAGTAATAACCTAGAAGCAAATGTAAAATTTTCAACCGGAGTTATTGGATTGTTATGGTATTGGATGAAAATGTAAGGTTTGAGACGGAGTTTGTTTATGAAGTATTTTCATTTTTTGGGTTTTCTTTTGTTGTTGCTGGGATCGTCCCGAGTTGTGTTGGAATAATGAACAGGGGATGAAGAAGAAGGAGAAGATTCTCGTTTGTTGCTCTAACACAACGCGTAAAGCCTGCAAGATTATTGTTATTTTGTTTGACTCTAAGAAAATCAACAAACAATATCGATTTTATCATTAGACTAGTATTGCTTTCCATTCTAATGCTCTGAAATAAAGAGTCAAATGAATATGGAAATGGGGAATTTCTCGGAGACCCAAAAACTCAGATCTATGACAATTTTATTTAATACATATATAAGCTAAAAAAAAAAAAGGAGAGAAAAGAAGAATATTCATATGCGTTGCTGGACTAATGGCTGGCATGCCATATGAAGGAAAGTAGTTGTGACCAGTTGAAGGTGCAAAAGGCATTCTAGCTCCTTGATACTGATGATGAGAAGTTGCATGTCATACTAATGTTAGGCTTCTCAAAATCATCCTTTTTCTGCTTTGAAACAATGTGACCATCTCTAACAATATACTCCAACGAAAATTTTTCAGCAGATGAATCCTTCAAAGGTTTACCTAGAACATTCCATCCTAGTTGTTTGGCTTCTTTTGAAAGAATGGATAAAAAGGTTTATGGGGTCCCCTTTTTAGATGGGTCGGAGTATGAATTTAAAATGGTGATGGGTCTTTTTTAAAAATTTGGGTTAATTTGAATTGATTTGGGGATTTATGTCAATTAAGGGGTATAAATGGTGAAATTAGTGACGGCGAGGGTATAAATAATTTTGTTTTAACGGTGGAGGTATAGTCAACTAATAAACCAAAGTTAAGGGGTATTTTTGACCAATTTCCTTTTTTTAATCATTTTTAGATTACAAAAACACAAATAAGGGCGGTTGAATGATTTTGAACGCACAACCTCATTGTGCAAAGTAGAGCTGAATACCATTACTCCACACAGCAAACATTGCGACCAAAGTCATTTTATTAATATTTTTATAAATACCTTAGTTTTATAGTTCTGTGTTTGATAAAATCATCGCACGAAACGGTATTGCATTACACTTTAACTAATGTGTATTAGTCTTTCATGATACATCCATTTTTTTTAAATTTTGAATTCGCCGCTGATCGGATTGTATTAGCAACCTGGTGGACTTGCTAATAGGAACATATGGAATCAATATGGTGGACTTGCTAATAGGAAAATATGGAAATTCTTTTTCCAAAATATACAAAATTGAATTGTGTATAAACCTTTGACTTTTTAGAAATTCTATTTTTGTAGAATAAAGTTGTAGGATTATTGTGGACTTACTCCATGCAAGTGTTTTATACTACTTCAAGGTGTACACATTTGTATTTTACACACACCTTAGACTTTCTTCTCCTTATGCACCAAATTCTTGAATTTCTATTTTGACAATTTAAAGAAAAGGACTATACACAATATGTCATATCATTTAATATCCCCTCAAATAACCTATAACTTTATCGTTGTTTCGAGCTATAAAAAGGAAAAACTTGATCTAGTAGAGAATATTTCTAACATATAATGAAAATTCAAATTATTTGAACAAGTAGATTTCTGATGCCATATAATTATTCAAAAATATATTTTTTAGGTAGGTTGATTTGGATAGTGCATATTCAAACTAATTTTTAATTGATTGAAAGTTTGTCTTTTGGTGTGTATGATGTATATATGTATGTGTATAAAATAAGTACAAGAAGTCAACAAATTTAAAGGAGTTTCCACCAAGAGTCTTCATGAAAATTCACTTTATGTCAAAGATAGGTATTAGGTGGAGTAATTTTCAATGGATATTAAATTGAGAAAAAGGACAAAAGAGAACAAACAAAGGTATTGTTAAACAAACTAACTTATTTAAGAAGGCAAAAGGACAGCAAATGGGTCTGGAAATTACTCATATTATGGTACTATGGTTATGTGGTACAAAGGGATTTCCTTTAGCCCAATGTTATATGTTTCTTAGGATCCCTTTGTCTATTCAATTTTTTTTTTTTAAAATTATTCGTTTATGGTTTTGTCTGAGCAGAATGATTTGAGAGATCCATATATGTACTTGATTCTATTTGTTAGTTAGACCCTTTTACTCATTATTTTTTTAAATGAGCACTTAAACTCGATGAAACACTATTTTTGACCTATTTCTCAAGTGAAAATTCTTTTCAATACTCAAAAATTCAAGCTAATGCACATTTCAATATAATTCAATTTTCAAATATACTCTTTCAACTTTCACATAGATGACACTAATGGGTAGTTGTAGTGATTTTTCTTGAGAAATTCCACCACCAAGAGTTTCCACTTGAGGTCAAATATGGGTAGTGGTAGTGATTTTTTTATTTTTATTTTTCCAAAAAGTCCAATTGATGCCAAAATGGGTTGTTATGATTTTAAAAAAGTTTCATTGATAGATACTGACTTTGAAAAACTGACACAAAACAAAAGTAAAAGAGAAAGAGTCAGTTAATTAGAAGGCAAACGAACAGCAAGTAGTATTTTTAGGTGACTAATTGGAGTATATAAATTTTAAATCACTATTTTTCTTGTTTATTGATTTTTTATTTTATATTTATACATATCAAATAAGTTTCTATAAATGATAAATATAAAATTAAAATTAAAATTATTGAATTCTATCGAACCGCAATTATAAAGCCAGCTCCACCCTTGTGTGGTGCTAAGTGTTCTACAATTTTTAATGTTCCTTGTGAGTTAGATGTGGCCAATGTGTTAGTTCTTTGTGGGGAACTTACGTTTTATATTTGGACAAAAACCAGGGTGTTCCAGCCTTTTTTTGTCTATGCGGGAATGGTAGGGATTTTTTTTGTTTTCATCCGGTGTTCGGTATTCATATTAGAATCCGATTAAATTCGAATTTGTGTTGAAAAGTCTCACATTGAGGGTAAAACACTCCCTAATATAGGTGACTCCGTATCCAAGGGGGACTCGAACCCGGGACCTCTTAATTAAGAATGAACGAATATTTGCCACTCTATCACAACTTTTCTTGGTAATGATGGGGATATTGTTTGTGAGCATTTTGACGTGCCGAACTTTCATTATGTTCCGCCTTGAAGATGGGTCAAATTATATGAGTCTATTATATAATATTGAATTTAAGACATTACTTTACATAATATAAATTTATTTGTTTTTATTTATAATATTAAGTTGTTAATTATAAATATGACAACTTCATAAAACTGCATGGCTATACATGTTTCTATTATCTCGCTTAAACTTGTCCCTAAATTTTATTTTGGCACTCCAACTCAATCATGTTCCATTTCAACTCTTCAACTCTAATTTTTATGTTTCATTTAGGCACTTCTAAGTGATGTGGCATAGCGTGTGCATCACACTTTCTCTAAGAGAGTGAAAGACCAAAAAAAATAATAAAAGATTAACCCTTCAACTCTATTTTTTTATGTACCATTTAAACACAAAATACTAATTTTATGATTTCTTTATTTCTATATATGCTCTTTTCAACCGCAATTTTGCATTTTAAAAATCTGCTATCATCTGTTAGTTATTGTAAAAAATTAAAATTGACGGATGATCATTGATTTTTTTTTTTAAAAAAAAAAGTAACAATTTTTTTGAGAATTTCCCTGTATTATTGCGTGAAAAATAATCGACGAAAGTGCGTCGATTTCTTATAGTGTTATGGAGTTGAAGGGTTTAAATGGAACATAAAAATTGAAATTGAAAGGTTAAAATGGAACAAGGTTGAGTTGGAGTGTCTAAATGAAATTTAGGGACAAATTTAAGAATTTACATATGTGTTTGGCTTCTTTTTTTTTTTTTTTTTTTTTGCTTAGTGTGCTGATTTTGTGGAAGTCATAATTTATTTTTATTACTTTTTAAAATTCCAATTGCATTAATAATCATAAACGTTTCTTTATTAAAGATTTCATTTTCTCTTTCTTATTTCCCTTTTGAAGAAAGGAAGATCACTTAATTGATTTTCATCAATTTCAACTGTGTCAAAAGGGTCGGTCCAGCTCCACTTGGCTCAAGTCTCGCAGGTCAAAGAATTTGAAGGGCAAGGGTCAATCGGCCCTTCATTTGGAAGGGCTTGAAAATGCTCAACCCAACCCAACCCTAGAAGGGCCGAGGGCTGGGCCGGGTTGGCCCTTCTTTTTTTTTTCATATTTTTCTTTTCAAACTTATAATTAAATAACATCAAGAAAATGAGAAGATTTTCAAATCAAATATGACAAACAATGGTGTTTTGTCAATAAAATATCTTAGTGAATTAGCATGTATTTCACATACCAGATACACGAGTGAGATAAGAGAGTGACAAGCAAGATTGGAGAAAGGCGAGGGCGCGAGATTCGTCTATGTATCCTCGATACATGCGAATCTACTTGGATAGAGTCTATCTAGAACAAATTAACCTAATTTTGTGTTCATATATTTCGAGATAATGTATTTGGATGTACCAAAATCTAATATGATTCATAATATTACAGCATAACGTGTATTTAAGTAATTAAATTATATTCTAGAGAGATCATTGTAAGTTACCGTTAAATAAAAAAAATTGGCCCATGGGCTGACCCTGATCAAGCCTCAAGGGCCAAGGGCTTATATGGGTCGGGCTCATGAGCCCTAGTTTTAAATGATCTTGAAAAATCCTGTCCCGACCCTACCTCAATAACGGATTGGGTTGGGCTGGCCCCATGGGCTAAGCCCGTTTTGACGGCTCTAATTTCAACATTAATTTCAAGGTAGAAGAAGGTAGGGGTGTGCATGACCGGGTTGGTTTGAGTTTTTCAAATATCAAAATCAAACCATTTGTGTAAAAATCTTATATTTATAAATAAAATCAAACTAATAAAACTCGGATTTTTTCGGATTTTTCAACCTCGGGTTTGTTCGGGTTTTTCAAATATCAAACCAAACCATTATGTCAAATTTTAAAATCAAACCAAACTAATAAACCTCGAATTTTTTCAGGTTTTTGGATTTTTCCGGTAAAGTATGCATACAAACATATAATTAACTTGTACTTCAAATATTTCTTTAGTCCAAACAAGATACAACTATCTAAGGTGTTTCTTAAGAAAATGACACAAAATATGAAATGAGTGATGACACTAAAATATTCAATAAAAAATAATTATGAAATCATCATATAAAATAAATAATGCAAAGTCATAATGAAAGTGGTCATAATTTAAAAGTACTAAATCATGCTAAAATAAGTCTACATAAGTATTAGTTACATGAGATTATGTATTTTAAATGTCTAAACCAATGTAAAACTAAAGAACAAATATTCAATATTATTGTCATTCTTAGTGTTGAATTAATTTATTTTGTTAGCATAGTATTGATTTGATTTCGAATTGAGCTTTATTAGAGTTACTAATATCTATGGACTATAACCTTTATTGGACCATTCAAAATTCTAAGTCTCAAAAAACTTGAAAAAATCTGTTAAAAGATAAAAATTATGAAAACGTATAAGTAATATTTAGAAATTACATCAAAGTAAATACTTTTATGTATAAAATCAATTTTAAAAATTATATAGAAAATGTCGGGTTGGTTTGGTCTCGGGTTGACTTTTTTTAGTTAAACCAAACCAACCCAAGTATAGTCGGGCTTTTTTTTTCTAATACCAAACCAAGTCAAACCAAATCATTAGTCAATTATTTTTCCAATTTGACTCAATTTGCGGTTTAATTCAATTTTCAGTTCGATTTTGTAAACCGTAGAAGAAGGTATTTATACCATATTTTCTTGGTAATACCCTTTGGTTTGTTTGCTTTCATTCTTCTTTTTCAAATTTCAAGGAGAAAGAGGTTATACTTGTGTATTTGTTAAGAATATGATATATTAGAAAGTAATTATAGAATAAATACTGGTGTATTATATGCATTAACATTAGGATGATATAATAAAAGCTACATTGATACCAAGTTTGGTTCTATTAATAAAGAAAAATAGTATATTAAATGATAGCAAATTAGTATGATATATGGTATAAGTTGTTATATCAATATTTATTCTAAAAATACTTTCTAATATATAAACATTGAGTTAAGTGATTTATATCTTTTTTGTTAGATATTGTCTTATTTAAACCACAACGAATATCATCTATTATAACAACACAATTCAATAATAAAGAGTTTTTAATAATGATAAAAATGACACCATTCTCGAATAATATTGCAGATCATTTATTATATTGAATAATATTTTGAAAAAGGTTATTTATTAAAAAAAATTGAATATAGCATTCAACAATAATGTGGTGGTCATGTCATATTTCATTCCTTCAATCTTGAAACTCATATACATTCCTATGACATATATAGTTCTACAAATAGATAGACACAAACAAACTTACAACAATGCCTAACACCATAATATAATTAATTATTTACATTTTTTTAGAAAATTACAATTTAATCAATATATTATGGTGACAATGTGGTGTACACTTCAAATCTGATTTATAATGCACGACATACATCATAATTTACACCAGAAGCTAACCAAGAATTATCAATTTATTTGTCAAAATAATTTTTACACCATGTGCATATGATGATTAACATTGTTATCCTAAAAAAAATTTACATAATAAATGACCAATACAAAACTATAGTCAACTAAATGCATTCCACCAACATACAATTAATTTATATATCATTTTTTTAATTAATTATATTCTGCAAGAATGATGTACATTAGGGTGAAAATATGGTGTACGGTTCAATCTGATACAAAATAGATTATTTAAACTAACACATACACCATGAAATAACCAAGAATTTACCAAATTTACAGGTATAATCAAGTTAATTTATACAATTCAATTTATATTTGGTGATAATTTTGATTTTGGTTATGAGTACAACCTTACAATGCCTAATATCATAATCCACAAACCATATTGAATTTTCCGTTTTAACAATTATACAAACACTACTGTCATTCAACATACGAATTATTCATCAAAATCAATTTACAAATAATTTTTTTTCATGATTAACAACATTGATTTACATAAAAATTCAACAACTCTATTAAAGTTTTAGAATTATACGCACAAGCCTGAATTCATATCACTGTTTTTCTTCCCTCCATATTGTTGATGTTCTACGTTGAAATACATAAATTGAAACATTATTTATGTATTTCAACTTTATACATAGTTAGAAACATTGCAAATTAAAGGATATATTTTTATATTATGTCATCTTAGAAAGAGAGGAAAATTAAACAACTATGTTCAAAGTGGTACTTATGTGAACAAGAGGCAGAGACAATAAATCACTTAGTTGTACATAGCAAAATTACAAGGCAGCTAAGAAATCTATTCATCAATCTCAGAAGTTCTTGCATACTGGAACAAAGATGGAAACTGCGAGACGAACAAAGACAGATGGAAAATTGTCACTGCAACTATTTGGTAAACAATATGGAAGGAGATGAACTCTAGGTGTTTTCAACATGCAAGTAGCAGCCTACCGAAGATTAACATCAAGTGTTTCCTTCTCTTCTGTTTTTGATGAACAAGGCTGTAGGTTTTGTAGTTTACCTGCCTCTTATGTCTTTGATCCTCTTGTAAGCATCATATTTTTGTTACCATCACATTTTTTTGGTGAGGATGTTGTGATATATACGCAAGAATATGGTACCTTCTCAAAAAATATTCCGACTTGAATGATTAAGATTCAGTCTTTCATTAGGTAAGTGCAAACAATTAAACAAATGATACCTTAAGTTTATTTGAATACTTATGCCAGTACAGGGATAAATATGAAACGTAAGGAAACTGCATTGAGCACTGGCAAGAAATGTTTCTTTCATCATACTGATTGGTTCAATTGACAATCTCTATTCCTGTAAAAGGTTTTCCTGCATGGAGTTGAAGAGCAACGTCTCCAACAACCTGTAATTTAACAATAAGTCTCATATTACAAGTTCCATTTCAACAAGATGTACAACAAATAATAAACTAGCCTGAATTGAGCAAAATATATATTTTTTTTTTTTTTGAAAAAAAAAAAAACTAAACTTAGGGACTTACCTTGGCCATGTCTCTATAAGACAACTGTGTCACACCAGCAACATGGGGTGTGATTATAACATCTGGAAATTTGAGGATAGCATCATCAGGATCAAATGGTTCAGTCCAAGCCACATCAATTCCTAAACCTCCTAAATGTCCCGATTTGAGATGAGTTAAAACAGCATCATAATCCAACAGACCACCTCGAGAGATATTAATCAGAATGGCACCCTGCACCAAACAAGAGCATGCAAACTTTCATGAGATATGAAAAGATGGGTAACCCTTCTTCAACCCGCCCATTATAACCCCGGTAAAGTTCGGAAAGTTTGTTAACCCGCCTATTTATTTATTCAACAGATTTTAACCCACATAGCCCATTTGCCATCCCTTTATATTCTCTACTGATTTCCCCCATGGAGGAATAGAATTTAACACAGTTCCAAACTTCCCCCTTACCCCCCTAGTTTCTGGAAGGAGATTTCCACTTGAAGAAAAATTACCAATTAGA
Organism: Solanum bulbocastanum; assembly: GCA_037074985.1. NCBI lineage: Eukaryota > Viridiplantae > Streptophyta > Magnoliopsida > Solanales > Solanaceae > Solanum > Solanum bulbocastanum. Next base: position 11,374,940 of record CM073607.1, read on the forward strand.
AAAGGAACAGGAGAAGACACACCTTTCTCATGACAGATATAAAATCATTGTTCACGATGCCAATCTGCAAGTGAGCAGCATATTTTTAGGTATAAGCTTGGCAAAATATATTGATCATCAGAAAGCACAAGATTTCCTGACCAGCCAGAGAGAAAGAGCAGCCTTACAGTTTCACTGTTCATAGCTAAGCAACATACAACAATATCAGCTTTGCTTGCAAACTTCAAGATATCAGCATGGTTTCCCCTCTCGTCAACCAGGTCAGCGTAGCCACCATTCTCAACAGACGGTGCTGGAAACATAGATACGCGGTTCCTATCAATATTTAGAAATGAATGAAATTCACAAGGTTTTCTTACCCTCGGATTTGCTCGAGTCCTGTGCAGGCAGGCCCCAACTCCGTTTTGTAGCAAGTATTTTCACATCAAATGGACGTAGACGCTTTGCCAAATGTATCCCGATATTTCCAAACCCCAGGATAAACACCTATATGATAATGCAGAAATTGTCTAAGACATAACAAAAGTGCAATTCTTACACAAGTTTGATGGTCTGTGAATTCGTCCAGACCTAGTCATCAACAATATCCAAGCTCGCGACAATGCCATTAAAGTCTTTTCATTTGTGATATCTATTAGAATAATTCCACTTGATATTAGCAAACTTGAATGTGCACTGTGCGTTTAGTCCCATAAAAAGAATGAAGGTGAAGTTGGAATTAGACAGGATAATGGTACATTTGCAAACAATTCAGATATAAGTCCACTCTTCCTGAGAAATGACATGATAGATGAAGAACCCATAAAACCAATATATGATGATCAAAATGGAGGCGCATTACAAGAGTGACATGTAAAAGAAAGATACCTAACAACGCGAAATGCAAGTTCTAAATATAGAATGGTTGGATGGTATGTAGGAATGAATTTTGACTCCTCTAAAGCCCAGCATATCTAAGATGTATTCATACCATAGGACTGAATGTTGAGCCCTTTAAAGCCCAACATATCTATAAGATGTATTCATAGGAGGAGATTTCAATGGACAATGAACACATCAGATCAACCCCGAGGGGCAATGACGATGTGCACGGAGGTTTTGGTTTCTGGGACAAGATGAAGGAGTCTTGCTTTTGGATTTCACCAAGAGAGCTTGGGTTAGAGGTAGTCAATTCAAGTTTCTCAAAAGGAGGAGGAACACTTGGTAACTTTTCATAGAACGGTGCCAAGACTCGGATAAACTATTTGCTCCTTAGGAAGGATGATGAAGGTCTTTGTAAAGACTATAAGATTGTTTTAAGTGAGAATCTTACAACCCAACATAAGCTCTTGACGATGGATTTGGAGATCAAAAGGCAAAGGAAGAAGAGGGTTGTGGGTGACCAACCTAGGATCAAATGGGGTAGCTTGACTATGGTCTGTGCCCAAGAGATGGAGGAGAAGTTGATTGATACAGAGGCTCAGGGGAGTAGTGGGGATGCGAACAATATGTGGGATAGGAGTGTTAGTTGCATTAGGGAAGCAGCTAGAGAGGTGTTCAGGGTCTCGAGAAATAGATTAGGTGGGCACCGAGGGGACAAGTGGTGGAATGGAGAAGTCCAAGGGAAGGCGAAGGCAAAAAAAGTGGTGTATGTGAAGTTGGAGGAGAGTAAGGATGAGGAGGAAAAGTGGACATATAAGAAAAGGTATAAGATGGCGAGGAAGGAGCCAAAGAAAGCAATTTCGATGACAAAAACGACAACATTTGAATGCTTCTATGTAGAATAAGAGGGCAAAGGGAGATTTGTACAAGCTAGCGAAGGCGGGAGAGGGGAGGGACCATGACCTGGATCAAGTTCAGTGCATCAAGCAGGGGCAGAGCTACATGGAGGCCAGTAGCGGCCTAATAGACACTTCTACTAGCATCAATTGGTCATCCCGGCCCTTCAACTCTACAAAGTTTCATCCAAATACAAGAATTGGTTCAAAACTTACATTTCAAACCCCTTTGACCTACATGTCTCTTAATTGCCCTAACAGTGTTGTAAAAGCCGCGCTTAAGCCCTAAAGCGAGGCTCAAAACATGTTAAGCGCTCCGTCTCAATTAATGTGCGGTTCAACATCATCATCAAGGTTCTACGACATACTTTTCCTTGCCAATGAGACTCTTCTAAAGAGGCAAAACTAAATAATTGATATTTCACTTTATCATAGAAAAAATTCAATTTCTTTGTTCATATATTTGTCATTCATGCTTGTAATTATTAGCCTTGGACTAAATATATATTTGTACAATATTTTTTCCCTTTGCGCCTTTTTTCATTAAAGCCCATCTCCTCCTTCTCCAACACTACTATGCAAAAAAAAGTCAAAAACCATTTTCTTCCTCAATTTCTGAGTAGAGACATTGCTCCTCCCCCTTCACTATTCTCATTTCTTTCTCTTTTTGATAAGGAAAAACAAATTCCGTATTATCATTTCTTTCTTCCACCCATCTCTATCGTAGATCACTGCATGCCCATAGACCACTGCATGCCCATCTCCACCGATAAAGTTTTGTTAATAAATAAAACAACAATTATCTTTTTCCCCAAGTACCCAATTTGTAGATACTTGTATACTAAAAAAGGATACGATACCCCTATGGAATAAAATGGAAAATAGAAGAAAAGAAACGGATACCATATAGGTACTTACTCCTAGGAGTATCCTGGGTGTTTTGTACCAGCACTGCAGCAATTAATCTAAGCAATTTAAATTAGCATCCCCACTTCATAATATTACACAAATATACACCATTAATCTTAACAATTCCTAATTAATTGTCAAGTAAACATGTTTGATGAAGCATTTGTAGCTCAGCCAACAAATTAGTTGATCCTAACTACTGTATCTTTTTCTATATAATTCAAAGTTCTGAGCACTTTATATTTTGCAACAATATAATAAAAACCAACCAGTAGTGAGATGAAAAAGGGAACAAAGATACATCTTTAGCACTCCAAAATGAGATAACAGATAATAGGAAGAAATAAAAAGTGAAACACACTGTTTTCCCTTGCAGGTTGTCACCAGTTGGCTCCCCTAGCTTTTTCTGCTCTACAGAAATTTTCATTTGATTCTGCAACATTTGGGAGATGCCAAGTTAAAAAGGGAAACAACGTAGCTTACATGAGAACAAAAGATACTCTTCAGTAAACCTATTCATTTAGCTATCGGCATATACTTTCACTTCTAGAACCACAAAGATAAAGTAGCAACGGGATTCCCAGCAGTAGAATAAGTACTCAACACCACTCTTTATTTGACCACTCAGTCCAAATCACTTTAGAGTGGTCCAAATCACTTTAGATAAAGTAGCAACGGGATTCCCAGCAGTAGAATAAGTACTCAACACCACTCTTTATTTGACCACTCAGTCCAAATCACTTTAGATTTCATTGAGATTCTAGGCTCTCGTGTCCACTCCAGTGAAGTCATTAACATTAGAAATATAAACAACTTTCAAGCAGACAAGTACTAAAACAGACTGCAAAATCAGATGCATTAATTATTCTTACAAAATAGTGATATATATCCCCAATCTATCAACTTTATGAAGAACGGAAGTACAATATTTTCTTTGTGTTATCCTCAAAGAGTTCTGAAGAAATAAAGCCTTGAATTATAAGATTAGTGTCAAACCAACTTGCTTACGCAGGATGCCCAAGATGAGATATATGGCCATTTCAGCACATGAAGCAGCATTTCCAGTTGCACCACCTGGAATTTTGGCGACCTTAATGCCATGCTTTGTGGCAGCAGTAATGTCAACACCTTTATACAACAACATTATAAAGTATTTAGGCAATTGGAAACTTTAAAACAACTGATTAGCAATGAATACAGCTGCCAAAGAAATAATATCAAGATAAAGGAGAACAAAACAAAACAAAAGGCCTAAGGCAAGTAGACAAACAGAAAAAGAAAATCAATTTGACCTTCTAACCCAACTCCAAATTGCATTATGAGCTTCATCCTCTTTGCACGGGAGAGAACATCAGAGTTCATACGGAAGTTTTTAACCACACAAACTTCATAGTCACCAATCACAGCAGGCACACTTTCAAGTGGAACATCATCAACCTACAACAGACGCATATATCATCTTTCAAGATTTGATTATCACTTGTAATTAGGACCCTTTTTAGAAGATAGTGCAAGAAAGTACTGACAGATACCACTCAAAAAATTGAATAGCAGAATTAAAGAGTTTTACCTTTTCTATGAGTTAATTTTTAGCTGTAAGTTAGGAAAAATAACTGTGAATCAAATATTGAAATGGTAGAGAAGATTAAGAAGTTAGATTTAAAAATTGCAAGTTTATAATTAGGTAGCATGTTTACCATGCAAGCAGTGTGCATGAGTACAATTAGCAGCTCTTAGTATACTCAGTAAAGTAACAAACAGACCTCTAGACAATTGGTTTCTCTGTTTATGTTTTTACTTTTGTTTTTTTATTTGATAACTGAGTAGTAGTTTTATCAGTACAGCCTGTAGATGTATTATATAGTATATACAACCGTTACTCTATTTAATTTAGTGTACGTACAGTCATTTACTAATCATCCCAAAAATGAAGCCTATAATCTACACAAACTGACAAATGCTTGTCACCTAAGAAATACAAATGAAATAAAAAGGAATAGTCAACCTTGAACAAACGAATTTCAATTCTTTCTAAGGTTCTACGATCATCTCTCTCCAAACTGTCCAAATATTACGCAGGTGATTTGTCTTTCATATGTAAATTTCATTGCCTCCATGCTTGTAAACAGTCTTGTTTCTTGACCCTTTGTCTTTCCCATTTGTCCTGTGTAGGCACTTAAGTGAAAAACATAGAGATTTTTGTTTTCCCTTGAAATGATGGTATATAACAACTGCTGTTGTGACTCAAGTTTCCTTCATTTGCTGTCAAATGTTTCCACTCATATCAAATTAATTGTCTGCATCTTTAATGAGTTGTATGAAAATAGCATTTACTTTTTCTTTAGAGGAAACTCTTAATGCAAATTACAACACAACAATACATGGACCTCAGTTTTACTTTTCTTCACCAATTTTTCGTTTTCTATTCGTATATCAACAAGATAAAAGCGGTATACATTTTACATAGGAAATACTAGAGAATACACATTTTCAACTCTGTTTTTTGAATGATATGAAGTCAAATAAATAAATTCATCTTTGACAAGAGAATGCACTAACTACCCCCAAAATAAGGGTCACTTTTCATGTATTCTGATTCTGCATATGATTATCAAACGTCTACCTCGCTCCAGATAGCAATATCAAAATTTCTTTAGAAATCGAAAAAAAAAAAGAAGGCAAACCAAAAAAGTCAGAAACCATGTAGAAGCTTCAATTATGCAATTATTTTTTAATCATTCATCAAGATCCTCTGTTGCTTTATGAACTTCATCACTATTATGCAAACACATTTATAAATCAACCTGCCTTTATTTATTTCCCTATGGATGCCTGAAGAACATTTATGATTGAACAATTTTGAAATGGAGCCAATATTAAGTCTCATGCAAAGAAGAAATACAGCCTTTCGAATCTGATAGAAAAGGATCCCATGATCCTAAACAGATCTTACCTGAGATCGCAAATCCCAAGTCTGTCTATGAAGAGTGGATCTAATAGTATTAGTGTCTATAATTGATTTCTTCTATGTAATACTAATCGATAGGACATCATTGGTAAGTGCTACAAGAAATCATACATTGGTCCCCGAATCCATTAGTATGGAACATTTTCTTTTCCAAGTGAAATCCCCTAGTATATGAAAGCGTCAAAAAATTCTTTCATTGTTGTGGAATAAGAAGCAGTAAAAGAAAGAAAGTAACACCTGAACAAATGGATAGCCTTGCAAATATTCTCTCGTATAATTGTGAGAATCAGGAAAGTGAGGCCCACAAAAAAGAACACGGGTAACGTGACTGCACCTATTATCACTCATTTTCTGAAATGCGTTTGCACCTAAATGAATACGAAAATGCAAATATAGACATCAGTAATGTACCCTTATTACACCTGACAGTGAGTATACATATTGTTAAAGAAAACACATTATCATCATGGCTGCATATTGTAAAAATCTCCCTCTCCCAGCACTAGGTGGGAAGGTAAAAATCCCTTTAAAGCATGTACTGTATCTGATGGTATACGAGTAGGGACCCATGTTGAGCGAAGGGATGTCACTAGACACCGTTTTGTCAGAAAATTTTACTGTATTTCATATCTATGCATAAATTGATATATTGAACGAAATGACACTGCTTGACAATGGATGTCTCTTGAAGTTCGAACCTCAACCTAAGCATAGTTTTGGGAAATATAAAATCCATTGCTTAAAATTATGGCTAAGTAACATTGAACCTTAGATATCTTCTAGCTTTAACACCAAACTAAACCAATGAGTCAACAATATGTCTTACTTATATATACTATATGATATTGGATCAACCAAACATATGAGAACAATTGAACATAAAAATAAATTTAAGAAAAATTGTGAATTTGTGGATTACCAGCTTGAGCTAAGGAACAGAACCAATGGCGTTGATGTTGGTGATGAAGATAAGTGTTCTCCAGAACGTTGCAAGTGATGAGTGTTTTTGCCTTAGAAACCCAAGTTTTGCAGAGAAGTAATCCAGAGGTGGTCTTACTGTACATCTATGGTGAGATGAAATCAGATTTAACTTAGGTTTTGTCAGACTGAGATTTGAAAAATACAATTAGGATGGGAATTAGGTCTAAACTTGGTAAATGACAAAAATATACCTATAGTATACTCTTTTTTTTTTTCTTTTTTTTTTTATGAATATATTTAATTATAAAATAGTCGTAATCAAATTTTTTTTTTTTGACCACCTTTTTCACTGTCAAAGCTCTCTCTTTCATTAATAAATACAATACTACATGCATAATTTTAAAGAGCTATGTTGTGGTTCATATTTATCATATACTTTCTAATTTCTTTTTTTTCTCTTTTTTTCATTGAAGATTATAAATGTAAACATATACATGTTTCATCTATTTTCATAGAGTTATGATTGTTGGGTTGTCATGCTCAGATATTTTATAGGATTTTGGTTTTCATATTGCTAGGTTGACATTAATACTTTATATTGTTCAATAAATATCTGAGTTTATCATATTCAATGTGTGATAGTCAATTATTGTATTCATATGAATATTATAGAGCAACTTTCATTTATAGCAAACATAAAAATTATATTTGTACGTTATATCTATAGTTTGCATAATTACGCTCCATAACAAACTTTATATTTGCTATGATTATTAATATGTATATTTCGCTATACATATATACAAAAGAAGCAATTGTATAATCTGTTTCGATATACATATACAAAAGAACCAATTGTATAATTTGTATTTGTATAAAACGAGAAAAGAGAGAAAGACAAAAGAAAACTGGGCAGGAAAAAATATGTATTTGTATAATCATAAGTGTATAGGACGAAAATATATGTAGTTGTATTTGTGTATACAATTTTCTCTCGATTTATACAAACACAAACGTAATGTATACATTTGTGTTTGTATAAAGTGAGAGAGACAAGTGAGAGTGGCGAGCGAGATTTGGGAGAGGGGAGAGAGGGGAACGAAAATATATGTATATATACAATTTTCTCTCGCTTTATACAAACACAAACGCATTTTATACATTTGTGTTTGTATAAAAGCGAGAGAGGCGAGGGAGAGACTGTCGAGAGTGGAAAGTAAGATTTACCAGGGAGAGAGGCGAAATAACAACAGTTTGTTACGGGTTACAATTAAATCAAACTATGGTTATGACATTTAACTTGAATTAATAGTTTGCTATTATATACAATTTGTATAATTTGAAACAAATATCTAAGTTTACTGTATTCAATGTATGGTAGTTAATTATTGTATTCATATGAATATTATATAATTTGAATAAGAGGAAAAAATTGAGGTTTATAACACTTTTTAAATTTTTATATAGTAGAATACTTATACACTTGGATACTTCTATTGTCTCATGTGTCATTGTCACTTATATTGGATTATTAACAAGAGTTTAAAATGTTGAATATGTTATAAAATAAAGATTAAGTACTAAAATTAAACTAATAACAACCAAGAGGAGAAGAATGTAGTAGAGAGATAAAATAGGAAACTTTTGTCTTCCTTATTTTTATGTGTTTTTCCATACAAGTTACAATGTCTTTTATAGGCATAAAAAGGGTATAATGGACATTCACTAATCCATTTACAATACTCGCCCTTGGATGTCCATGTAAAATAAAATTCTTAGTAAAGTAACAAGTATAAATAGTTGTTACTAATACGCATTACTTGATGCCTCATTAAAAATCTTATCAGGAAAACCCAGTGGGATAAAACCTTGATTAAGGAAAAAAGAATACAATGCGTATTTTATTCCCCCTGATGAAAACTATGATTCAGTTGTCTAAGTTTTCTCATTCCAATCCTGTATACCATCTTCTCTAAAGTTGTGATTGGCAAAGACTTGGTAAATAAATTAGCCACATTATCACTCGAATGAATCTAATGTACGTTGATATCACCATTTTTCTGGAGCTCATGTGTATACAAAAACTTTGGTGAAATGTGTTTCATTCTATCTCCTTTTATGAATCCTCCCCTGAGTTGTGCTATGCATGCTGCATTATCCTCATATAAAATTGTGGGTACTTTATCGCATTTCAAACCACATTTTTCTCGAATAAGGTGTATTATAGACCTTAACCACACACATTCTCGGCTCGCTTCATGAATAGCTATTATCTCAGCATAATTTGATGAAGTAGCCACAATAGATTGTTTCGTAGATCTCCAAGATATGGCAGTACCCCCATATGTGAATACGTAACCTGTTTGAAATCTAGCTTTATGTGGGTCAGATAAATCTCCTGCATCAGCATAACCAACAAGGTCTGGACTGCAATTGTTAGAATAGAATAAGCCCATATCGATAGTCCCCTTTAGATACTGCAATATGTGTTTAATCCCATTCCAATGTGTCTTAGTAGGAGCAGAGCTATATCTTGCTAACAAATTAACCGAAAAGGTTATATCAGGCCTTGTAGTGTTAGCAAGATACATTAGTGCACCAATTGATCTGAGATATGGTACTTCAGGACCAATAATTTCCTCATTCTTTTCTTGAGGTCGAAATGGATCTTTATTCGCATTAAGTGATCGAACAACCATAGGATTACTTAATGGATGTGCTCCATCCATATAAAAATTTTTCAACACCTTTTCTGTGTATGCAGATTGATGAACAAAGATACCATTTGTCAAATGCTCTATTTGCAAATCAAGACATAATTTTGTCTTTTCGAGATTTTTCATCTCAAATTCTTTCTTCAAATAATCGATTGCCCTATGAAGTTCCATTGGAGTTCCAATAAGGTTGCAAGTACAACAAATTCTGACATTATCTTCTTTATAAACACACAAGAGCAAATCGCATCATTTATATAACCTTCCTTAGATAAATACTCACTAAGACGGTTATACCATAGGCGTTCAGATTGCTTCAAACCATACAATGATCTTTGCAATCTAATTGAGTATATTTCTCGAGACTTTGAATTGTATGTTTTGAGCATTTTGAATCCTTCAAGAATTTTCATGTATATATCTCATTATCGAGTGGTCTATAAAGATAAGTTGTAACCACATCCATCAAATGCATTTCAAGCCTCATATGGATCGTGAAACTAATGATATAACGCAGTGTTATTGCATCCACAATGGGTGAGTTTGTCTCTTCATAATCGACGTCAGGCCTTTGAGAAAATTCTTGTGCAACAAGACGTGCTTTGTACCTTTGTATTTCATTTTTCTCATTCCTTTTCTGCATAAAAAAACTCATTTGTAGCCAACAGGTTTAACACCATTAGGTGTTTGTACTATAGGCCCAAAAACTTTGCGCTTGACAAGTGAATCCAATTCAGATTGAATTGCTTCTTGCCATTTTGGCCAATCATTTCTTTGTCGACATTCTACAATAGATTGAGGTTCAAGATCCTCACTATTTTGCATAATTTTTTATGCAACATTGTATGCAAAAACATAATCCACAGCTATTTCTGAGCGATTTTGATTTGTTTCATCATCACTTAATTTTATTGATAGTTCATTATTTTCTTGAGTCTTAAGCTCATTGATCCCTTCAAGGATATCAGAATTACTCACATCTTGACTTTCTATGTGAGGTTTTTTCATAGTGTCATTTTGATCTTTTAATTTTCTTTTTCTAGGATTTTGATCCTTTGAACCTAATGGTTTACCACGCTTCAGGAGTGCTTTTGACTCATTAGCTATGACACTAGTAGATGGTCCTATAGGAACATCAATAAGAATTGGGACATTATTTGCATGAATGTGATTTAGTAATCCTTTTCAAATCTGTAAATGTGTCTGGCATTTGATTTGCAATTTTCTACAAATGAATGATCTTTTGTACTTCTTGCTCACAAATGGAAGTACGAGGATCAAGATGAGACAATGATGGATTTTCCCACAAAATTTCTCCTTTAATTTCATTATTTTCTCCCCCTAATTTTGGAAAAAGTGTCTCATCAAACCGACAATCTGCGAATTTGGCTGTGAACATATCTCCAGTTAGTGGTTCAAGGTAACGAGTAATAGAGGGTGATTCAAACCCAATATATATTTGTAACCTTCTTTGGGGGGCCAATATTTTAGTGCGATATGGTGGTTCTACCGGCACATATATAGCGCATCCAAAATTTTTTAGATGAGATATATTGGGTTGTTGACCCAAAACCAATTGCAATTGGGAAAACTTATGATAATTTGTCGGTCTAAGACGAATAAGTGCTGCAGTATGTAAAATTGCATGACCCCACACAGAAGTGGGCAAGTTAGTTTTCATAAGTAATGGTCTTGCTATCAACTGCAGTCATTTAATTAACGACTCAGCCAGACCATTTTGAGTGTGAACATGAACTACAGAATGTTCAACTCTTATCCCAATAGATAGACAATAATCATTAAATGCCTGGGATGAAAACTATGCAGCGTTATCAAGGCGAATGGACTGAATCTGATTATCGGGAAACTGTGCCCATAATCATATTATTTGTGCCAACAATTTTGTAAATGTCAAGTTGCGAGATGGCAACAGGCACACATGAGACCATTTATAAGAATCATCTATCAAGACCATAAAATATCTAAATGGCCCACTTGGTGAGTGAATAGGTCCACAACTGTCCCCATGTATACATTCCAAGAACGCAGGGGACTTAATTTTGACCTTTGTTGGTGATAGTCTCACAATTAATTTGACTTGATAACATGCATTACAAGAAAATTCACCATTTAAAAGAATTTTCAAATTCTTTAATGGATGCTCATTTGAATTTTCTATAATTCGTCTCATCATTATAGACCCAGGCTGTCCCAGACGATCATGCGAAAGTACGAAGGTATTGGAATTAGTAAACCCAGGTTTACTATAGAATGTGCCTCAAATGCACTAATTTTTGTCCAATACAATCCAGAAAATAAGGCTATAAATTTTTCTACAACATATGTCTGCCCAGAGACATTTTGGGTTATACCAAGATATTCAAGATTCATTTCATCAATTGTCTTGATATAATAACCATTTTCACGAATATCTTTGAAACTTAATAAGTTTCTCCGAGACTGAGGAGAAAACATAACATTATTTTATGAGTTTAGTTTTCTTGGGCAAAATTATAATGGCCCCTTGATCAAATTAGCACTACTAGATATCGTAGTAACATTCATATTGCCCATATTTAAATGAGAAAAATATTTTTCACTTTTGAATATCGTGTGTGTTGTACCAGAATCAATCAAGCAAATGTCTTCATAATTTGATAATTTGCTTGGGGAATTATCTATATCTTCAAACGTAATGAAATAAATTTATATTAAATCATTAATTATATTTTATTAAATAATTTATAAAATATAAGAAATAATGAAAGTGTTAAAATGACATTTGAATCATTATAATGATCATGCACTAATAATGCACAAGATCTTTATCACCAAACCTTTAACACTAAACTTTAGTTTAGTTTATTATGTCTAAATTAAGTTTTAACATAATTATTTAATTTCTTGAAAGACATGACAAAAGAAAAAGTTGGTTTTCCACTTACTTTATTTAGATAGTGCTTAGATAGTGCATTTAATTTCACTTTAAATATAACACTATATGTTTCCTTTTATAGTCACAAAATGATAACAAGAAAATATTATCTTAATATATTTCAATTCATCTTCAAATCATTATAAAATTTCAATTCACATTTCCATAGATATTTTAAAATGGGCTCAATTAATATACATGGATAAACATGAGTACTTTAATTATTTATTTTTCACATTATGACCAGTACAAAACAACAAATATTAATAACATTATTATTAGCAAATATCAACCATGATTATTCTTCCATATCCACAGAATCATCACCAATCAAGTGATCTATTTTTCCTTCAGGGTGTGTGAAGAAATCTGCTACATCTAAGTGTGTGATGTCAGCATGATCAATGATAAAATTAGCTTCAAGATTTTTATCCTTCTTTCTTAGTGATGCTTGGTAAAGCTCAACCAAGTATTTAGGAGTACAACAATCACGTGCATAATGACCCCTTCCACCACATCGAAAGCAATTTGTTTTAACTGCTTCACATTTCTCATCTTTTCCCTTTTGATAGTAATTTTTCTTTGGTGAATGATTAATACCGGGAAAAGGATTTCGCTCTTGGTCGTAATTACGACCACGTCCACGACCTCTTCCACGCCTAGCGTGGTGGGTGTACACCTCATTCACTTCAGAAAATGGTGAAGATCCTGTGGGACGATTCTCGTGATTTTTCATCAACAAATCATTATTTTGTTCAGCCACGAGAAGATGAGAAATTAGTTCAAAATACTTCTTGAAACTCTTTTCTCGATATTGTTGTTGTAAAAGCACATTCGAGACATGAAATGTGGAGAACGTTTTTTCCATCATATCAATATCACTAACCGTATCTCCACATAGTTTCAATTGAGAAGTAATTCTGAACATGACAGAATTGTACTCATGAATAGACTTAAAGTCTTGTAGCCTTAAATGCATCCAATCATATCGTACCTTTGGATGAATGACCATCTTCAAATGGTCATATCTTTCTTTTAGATTATTCCATAGAACGAGTGGATCCTTGACTGTGAGATATTCAATTTTCAAAATTTCGTCAATATGATGACGTAAGAATATCATTGTTTTAGCACAGTCTTGTTTGGATGCTTTATTTTCAATTTTAATGGTGTCTCCAAGACCTATTGCATCCAAATGAATTTCAGCATCCAGTACCCATGAAAAGTAGTTCTTTCCCAAACTATGAAGGGCAACGAACTCAAGTTTGGTAAGATTAGCCCTAATAAAAAGAAGAAAAATAATAATACCTTACCCTTCAAATTTAGTCTTCAAACTTTAAGATGGTAGAGTGTTATGCTGATAATGTGTTATAAAATAAAGACTAAGTACTAAAATTAAACTACTAACAACCAAGAAGAGAAGAATGTAGTAGAGAGATAAAATAGGAAACTTTTGTCTTCCTTATTTTTGTGTGTTTTTCCATACAAGTTACAAAAGCTTTTATAGGCATAAAATGGGTATAATGGACATTCGCTAATCCATTTACAACAAAATAGTTAATGTAAGTATACTTTCATTTTTTTTATAGAGAAAAGACATAAAGTTACCATTAAAGTTGTATCGAATTTGCAAAAAAACACCTTAACTTTGTCACTGTCCTATTACCCCACTAAATAATTTTGAACACATATTATTATATCATTTTTCGATCTGTCCTAGATTTTAGGAAGCAAGTGTGTTCACACACCAATCATTACATGACATGTCTCAATTTAATTAAAATGTGTTATTATTTTTTCATTTTAAGTTTTTTTCTTTATTTCTCTCTCTCTCTCTCTCTCTCTCTCTCTCTCTCTCTCTCTCACTCACTTTTTGACTTATTTTAATTTTGATTTCATATTAAATTTCACTTCATCTTCCACCCCCACTTTCAAGTGCTCCATCTCTCCATTTTCTTTCTTTTTCTTCACCTCCCACCCTCACCCCTCTCCCATTTTTTTTCTTTTCTTTTTCTTCTTCTTCTCCGGTCAAATTCTTTATTTCAGTGATTTTTTATATAAAAAAAAGAAATTGGGATAAGACACTAGTATCCCCCTAGACTATGACTGAAATCGCAGAGACACACTTTAACTAAACTAAGGTCCTATTACCCCCCTGAACTTATTTTTTTATAATTTTGTACACCTTTTTGGCCTATGTGGCATCCAAACGTCTCCCACACGCCTCACTTAAGTGGAGTCACGAAGTGTATCACGTAAGCCAAAAGGTGTATAAAATTACACAAAAAATGAATTTTTTTTTTGGGGGGGGGGGGGTAATAGGACCTTAGATTAGTTAAGGTATGTCTCTGAGATTTTGGTCATAGTCTAGGAGGGTACTTGTGCCTTATCCCAAAAGAATTCATACTATTTTCTAGACTTTATTGAATTATTGAATAACAAAACTAATTATTTTTTCCAAGAAAATTTAAAATTTTGAAGGTATCATCAATTACTTCTTTTCATATAACTTCAAAATTAGAAATGATAATTTTAATAGAATCAATGAATTCCCTATAAATTGAAAGAACTTAATTGAAATCGGATTATAAAAACTATATGATACTTCCTAATCATCTTGAAATCTAATGGGTTTATCAAATTTTTTGAAATGTAAGAAAATATTTAGATAAAGTTTTAAAATTAAAGAGAGTAAAACTAATAGTAGTAAAAAAAGAAAGGTGAAGTTGTGGTAAAAATGGTAACATTAAAAGTGAGAAGGTTTAATAGACATGACAATGATTTTTTGAAGAAGAAAGAAAGAGAAAAAAATAAAAAGGTAAAAAAGTTAAAATAATAAGAAAAATAAGAAATTATATTTTATAATAAAATACTTGTAAAAATAAAATAATATTAGTTATTTTAGGTTGCTCACTCTCTTTGTGAGAGTGCACACACTCTCTATGTTAGGTGGACAAAAAATGATGTATTAATATCAGTTCAAGATTGTTTAGTGGAGTAATAGGACACCCACATAGTTAAAGTATCGTCTTGAAAATTGGGGACAAGTTCAAGTGCCACTTTATGTCTTTTCTCTTTTATATGACAGGTGTCAAAAACACACTTGATCTATTTATTTTTATTTCGAGTGTCATACCTAAATTATTGAGAGTGTGAGTTTCATAGATAAATTATCACTTATTAGTGTAAGAAACACACCTCAGTGGTGTATGCAATGGACTCTCTCTTTTATTTACAAAAACCTTGTCACAGGGCATTCCACATGGAAAAAAATTTCACCTTTACAAAAATTAAATAAACTATTACTATTAGTTAAAACTAAAGTTAAAGTATTGCTATTCAAAAAAAGTTACTCTATTTTTAAAAAAATAAAATTTAAAATATTTTTTTCATCCCTCCACCATCTCCTCCCCTACCTCACCCCGATAACCCCCGTCCTTTTATATTTTAAAAATTCTTTTATAAAATATTTTTAAAAATTCAGACCTCCCCCACTCCTTCCTAAAAAAAATTTATTTTTTTTTAAAATATAAAATATAAGTCAACCCTAGCCCGTCTAACTCTCCGCTTCTAATTTATTTTTATGCTAGTGAACTTATACGCGCTTCGCGCGGAGAAATAGACTATATCACCCATTTTTTTCTGAAATAATTTTACTTTATTTAAAAATTAAATTTTGATTATGAAAAATTCAAATTAAACCACCATGTTTAGAATTTCAAATATTCTTTCACAAAGCTAAGAATTCAAACTTTTGCCATGACATACAAAAATTGTAGCTAATTTTTAAAAAAAATCTATGAAAAGTTAACAGGTATCGCCCTATTTTTGATAATTACATACAGATTTAGTCAGAACTATAAAAATCATTGCTACAAATTGAAGAATACTGTCATAAACATTATTAATCACAAGAATTTTTATAATGTAGCTAAAATTAGATCTCAATAATTTTATTACATTTTTGAGATTCTAAAATAATTCTCAAGTTACATACAATTGCATTTTACAATTTTGAGAATAGTTATAATATACAATTCTGATAAGACATCATCTTGTTTGAGTCCAAAGTAGCATAGTCTTCTCCCATCTCTCCTTTAATCTTCAATTGCACCTTAGCTTGATCAACATCGATCCCAATTTGTCATTTATATGCTTTTATTCCATAAATATGCCTATCAATAATGATAAGTATTTTAGCACTAGAAAAATAATGATTTAGAATTTCAATGAGAAAAAAATATATGTTTATGATAAAAAAAATTTGCAAATATGTTTAGCAAAAAAAAAACAAAAAAACAAAACACAAAATAAGCAAAGAAGTAAGCAAACCTCTAACTTTTAAACTTCTAAAAACCTGTAGATATAGATCTCAAATTTATTTTACATTAATAAAAATATACAATCCATTATAATACCCATCGATTCAAGCTATGAAAACAATCTCTTGCAAAAATATAGAATATAATTGTGTATGAAAAATTATTTGTGGTTCAATCTTTTTCTTGAACCTTTAAAAGAAAATTTAGGATATACAACTGAATAAAACAAAAACAAAAAACTTATATCGTAAAAACTTAACTCATCTGTTTGGAGAATGGGTAAAACCTACAAAAGAAAAATTAACAAAACATTAGAAATAAAAATTGAACAAAAGAATTGAATAAAAAAGGGTGAGGGGAGGGGCGGACAAGAAGGATATGGGAAGAGGGGAAAGGATATGTAGTTTTTGTTAATTGGGTTTTAAAATATTGGGGGGAACTTTTGATCTTTTGCAATTTTTAATTTTTGAGGGAAGATTTTTGGGATCTAAATGAGGAAGGGGGAGGGAGAAGGTACGGTGGGAGAGTTATTTTAGGTTAATAGTTATGTTTTACTTTTATAGTTATTATCTCTAATTATTATATGTATAATGATTTTTGCTTCTTTTAAAATTAACAAATACAACATTTGTTATATATATATATATATATATATATATATAACAAAATACAACAATTGTTATACATAATAACAAAGAAAATTATCTCATGAAAATAACAATAATTAATAATATTAACAACAATAAAAACAAATATATACTTTAATTTAAGTTAATGGGAAAGGTCAATTATTTATATGAATAAATACTTTTCTAAAATATATATATTCTTTGGTCCTTTATTAATTTTGTTATATATTCTCTTTTTCAAAATAAATTTAAAATTTATACTCATTATGTCGCATATTAGTTGTCCAATATTAACATATTTAGAGAAATCTCCTAAGTGAGGTCTAAGAAGAATAAAGTGTACCCAGACGTTATCACTATCTCGTGGAGGTAGAGAGACCATCGACTCATATTAATTGTTCATATTCATAAAAATATTTTTCCCAAATTACTTGTCAATTTATGAAATCAAGATAAAATTAATTACATTTATTTTAATTTCCCTTACAATTAATTCTTTTCTCTTCAAATCTCATAGTACTATACTGAGTGTTTAATATTGTTTTATATTGTTTTTATTTTATATGAATTTAAAGTGATATATGCATTAGAACATCAAGTTAAAAATATAATATATTAAAATAAAATAAAAATGTCAAAATTGGAAAATATATTTAATCTATTTATATAGAATTGGAGAAGCAAAACAATATTGTGATGGGAAGTGTCAATTACCATATAATTCAAGTTTGAAAATTATTTTAAGACGGAATTTTTCAAAATAAAATAAGAAACTCAACTCAATTTTTTTATATCAACCGTGCGAATTCAATTTCAAGTCAAATTGTTCAACTATAGTGAAACTATACTTCCATATTGGTTGGCTATTCCAATTTTAATTTTGGATTGTAGTTTTATAGTTTTAATTGAAAATACAAAAATTATATGTATTCGGAAGTTAAGATTAAATTAAGAAATTCAAAAATTAAAAAAATTATCAATAACAGAAAATTAAAAAAAGAATTGAATGTCAATATCACTTCTTTGTATATTAATTATACTCGTATATGTGCCCGCGCGTTGCGCAGTTAATTGATAAATGTAATCATAAATATTAATTTATTGATAGTTTAAAATTTTAACTTATTATAAGATAATATTGTAAAGTTTATTTGAGAATGTTAACATTTAACATCTTGATGTGTTATCATAGAATATTTATGTCAATAAATCAATATATAAGCTTAGTTCAATAGTTAAATTTAAAAATAATAATCTTATAGCATTATTTAATTTATCTAAAATGATAAATAATATCACTCTATACATATTATTTTCTTGTTAAAATAATAAAAATATAAGAAAATTTAATAGTTAGATTTAAATAAAATATAATTTTTTACTTTTTACTTTTTTTAAAAAAAATTGATTTTTTAAAACAAAATAATTGAGAAATTTTGTGGTGCTGACATGTGACACTTTTTACTTCTATTATATATAGATAGATTCAATAAACAATTCATTTATATATCCATATTCCAGAATTATTCATATTGCATATTTCAATAAATATGACATTATATAATGATTTGTAAATTGATTATACATATTTTTTTATATAAAAAAAGTACAATTACATCAAATTAATTTGACATAACTTCTATTTATGAATTTATTTTTGTATAACTGTTATTTATTTAAATTATACTTAAAACTGAAAAATTAAGATCTTGTTAAATTGAATTGATAGAATGATTAACATCTTTAATTAAGCTATCTCGATAAATGTATTGTTCGATAGAAGAAGCCCGAGTCGTATAACATGAATTCTCAACACAAGATAAAGCACTTCAAGGCACACGTTTCACCTTGTATCAAATAATATGTATCACCCCAATTTTACACACATGGATATATCATTTTGCCATGACAAATAATTATAACCATTAAGTTAATTATTGCAACAATTTTGTGCTACTCGAAACATAATATTTATTAAGTTATAATATTTTATTTTAAATTACTTCTCATGGATAAAAGGTGACTATTGCTTCAACAAGTTTCAACATGATCATGAAAAAACATAATAATTAACTATAAAATTTTATTATTGCAAGAAATCTATGATTATATTTTTAATATGTCATAACTTTTATAAGTTGAAAAAAACATTTAGCCTCAAATTTTTGTTCAAATAATTATTTGTGGCTGAAAGGTTATTATTACTATGATAAATTCAAACTCGTGGCAAGAATTATTTATCAGCTACGAAATTTTATTATAGAAGAAGCTCTATGGCTATTTCGTTTAATTATTGCCACAATATTTTATAACTTAAAGCTAAATTATTTATTTAGCTACAAATATTTCTTCAAATAAGTTATTGTGGCTAAAAATTTATTATTACCACGGTAAATTTAAATTTGTGGAAAAAAAATTGTAATTAGTTACGAAATTTTTCGGTAGCAAAAATTTTATGGCTATTTCACTTATCTATTGTCACATCTTTTTATAACTTGAAGCAAAATTATTTATTTTGCTACGATATTTTATTTCAAATATCTTATTATGGCTAAAGAGTTACTATTGTTACAATTATTTTTATTGCGTAGCAAAAAAGTTATAATTAGCTACAAAATTTTATTGTAGCAATAAAATTGTAGCTATTTAGATAATTATTGCCACTATTGTTAGCAATTATAGCAAATACAAGGATTTAGCTTTGTCAACTTAGTATTCGTGGCTAAGTAATTTGACAAATTTTTATATAGCCACGAAATTTGAATTTTTATGGCTATTATTAGGTAACAACTATAATTTTCAAATTCATAGCTTAGATTCCGTAGCAATAAGTATAATTTCTTGTAGTTTCTAATTTTTATCCTTATTTAATATGCATGTGATTAGTTGAAAAATCAATTTTGTAGATATTGAAGGCTGGTTCGAGGTTAGAGATTAAATGGAAAAAGGAGGAAAGTCATTCGGTATGTCTATCAATACTTGTAATAGATTTAAGTGCGCTGAATAATTGTCCTTTCCTCGTACGCAGTTGAGTACTCAAGGCCCCCTTTCTTTTGGCGGGTATCACCACGTGGCTTAATCCCACATCACTCCTTAAGGAATAGGACACAATAATATAGCGCACATCAGAGAAGAGAGTACGCCCTTTATTATAAGACAGGCCCCCCGTGTGCCCTTGGTTGGACTGATAGCAAGGGCCAGCTTTAGACCATCCTCTGATGTAAGCTAATCAAATCACTCGATTTTGAAAGCTATTGAGATGGAGGCAGATGGAAGGACCGGAACTGTACATACTCCAAATTAAAGAAACAAGATAATTAGTTGTAGAAAGAAGAACTTCCTTATTGTTATTGCTGGAATGGAAATAAATATACACGATAGTCTTAACAATTTCCTAACTCCTGGGGAGATAATGCTAAGCCTAAACACTCCTAAAGACCTAGTCAAAGATAAGCAGTAACGAATGACTAATAAAACAGTAATTAACTAATTCTATACATCAGCTGGAACAAAGTAGGAATTTTATTGATTGTTTGAAACAAATAAAGAATGAAGAAGAAGAATTCATGAGTTTGAAAGGCAAAGAATGGATCTGAGATTCCTAAGAACGTAGATGATTCTGTAGACACGACAACAACATAGATGAAATTAATGTTTGAATACCTCATCAGAATCTACCAAACTACTCTTCTTATGACTGAATACAACCTTCTTCAGAAAGTATGCAAACATCTCAGAAATTTCTATCCTATCCTCGCGGCCAACAAAACAAGTACTGAATATCTCTATCCTTGGTGCCAATTGATTGTTCATAGAGTAACAAAATTATGTTTTGATCTTTGGGATGGACAGTATAAAATATATTATGACATCTCTCAATGCTCTTCCATGATCACTTCTGTACTCATCGACATAATCCCTCTTGAGCTGGAGCTTCTATACATTTGTACTTTTAAGCTCATGAAAGAATCAACTTCAACTGAACTATAAGTCTTTGTTAAGCAATTCCTAAAAGCATCTCGAAGGATTCTTCAAAATTATCTGATTCTTCTCCAAGGACGCATGGCCAGTGTAGTAACTGTCAATTATGCTCTAACTCAAAGCATTAATCTTGTGATGGAGTTCCTATTGATCTTTCTAACCGATATACCAAAGAGCTTTATCCATTCTGGCAAATTGAACGATATGTTGGCACATATCAGAGTACTTACAAAGAAGATATCTATTCTGGTGAGCAAGCTGTTGGAGGAGAGCTCAGAGAATAATATCAACAAAGCGGATTTTTCAGCTCCAGACTTTTTGCAGGAAATTGAACGAATGAAGGGAGAAGATATCAGACAGATTTTCTTGAAAGCCCCAGAGTCATCTCAACTTCGCTTTCCTATGGATGATGGTTTCTTCTTCATGAATATTCTACTCAGACATTTAAATGATTTACTCATTTCCAATACTTATTCAGTTTCTCTGATAAAGAACGAAATAGGGATGGTGAAAGAATGCCTAGAATTCCTAAGATCATCTTTCGGGAAAGTCAGGCAAATATTGGATGACACTAGTGGAGTAGTTAAAGATTGTTGGGTGCGTGCTTTAGATGTGGCATATGAGGCAGAACATGCCATTAATTGCATTCTTGTCAGAGATAAAGCTCTTTCGCATCTCATCTTCTCACTTCCGAGTGTCACTGATAAGATCAAGCTTATTGTGGCACAAGCCACCAGTTTACAGCTGGAGGATAAGAATGTTAGGGTTTTGCCCTGATTTTCTTATCATAATTTAAGATTTATTTTTCCTTAAAAAAAAGACAAAATATTACCATAAATGTTTTTACTTTTCCTGAAAGGAAAATATAATATTCTTTCATATTTAGTTTATTCTTTCCTTTTAGGATAAGGTTTTGGAATAACTAGAGTCCTTTTCTAATAAGAAAAGGTTTTAGGACTCTATAAATATAGGTTTGTTTCTTCTAACACAAGAACAATAGAATCCACAATGTAGTCGTTTAAGAGTCTTGTTTATGGAAAGATTTTCTCTCTACAGTTTTTATGTTTTTATTAGTTTTTAATTATGTAGACCAATTGGTTATATCATATAATAATAATATTATTTCTTTTAGTATAGTTTTATGTGTTGTCTAATTTATCAACCATATGATTTGCAAATTATAAGCTTCCGCATGACGCCCTAATCACCTTCATATCCCAACAAAGAATGGGGATCACCCCCTTGATGCAAAGTCTTTCGTTGAGCCAATTGAGTCAACCTCATCACTTTTTGTTGAGGTAACAGTAGGTCATGAGAAAGAAGAATCCCAGATCATTGACCAACTCCTTGATGAACATGAATCTGAGCTTGATGTCATTTCGATTGTTGGAATGCCAGGACTCGGTAAAACTACTCTGGCCAACAAAGTGTATAACAATACATTAGTTGCTAGTCATTTCAAGATTCGTGCTTGGTGCACTGTTTCCCAAAAGTATAGCAAGTCAAAGGTGTTGTGGGAGATTCTTCAGCAAGTTACTGGCTCGGAAGAAAAAGGAAGTGAGGATGACTTTGCTGAAAAGCTACGAAGAGCACTACTCGATAAAAGGTACCTCATCGTCTTGGATGATGTGTGGGATATTGCAACAAGGGAGATGTTAATATCATGTTTTCCAAAGTTTAAGTGAGGAAATAGAATTATTTTAACTAGCCGAATTATTAAGGTAGGTTCGCAAGTTAAATGTCGTACTGATCCTCTCGACCTCCAAGTTTTAACACCTGAAAAAAGTTGGGAACTATTAGAAAAAAAGGTATTTGGAGAAGGAAGCTGCCCTGCTGAACTGTCAGATGTTGGACACCAAATAGTTAAGAGATGTAAAGGACTTCCCTTGGCTATTGTTTTGATTGCTGGAGTAATTGTTAGAGGAAAGAAAAAGGAAAAGGATTTGTGGCTTAAGATTCAAGATAATCTGGATTCCTTTATTTCTGCCAACATCAATTTGCAGATGATGAAGGTTATGCAATTAAGTTAGTTATAACCATTTACCATACCACGTGAAGTTGTTGTTGCTTTACTTCGTAAGATCTCAAAAGAACAAGCGAACTCCGGTTTCTAAGTTAAAGGAGTTGTGGATGAGGGTTGGTGGATCATGATATCCTATCCAAGAGTAGTTTAGAGGAAGTAACTCAAAGTTACTTGGATGCTTTAATTTCCTGTTGCCTGATAATGGTGGATCATATCCTATCCAAGAAGAGTGCCTTTTTCTGTTAGGATCAAGGTTTGCTATGTGCATGATGTTGTGCACGATTTTTGTTCAGAAAAAGCCAAAGAGGCAAAGTTTTTCAAGTTAATGAATTCAGGTGCTCGATTTCATGCTTCAGATTTCCTACACCATCGTCTAACCATTCATTCTGACGACGGCCAACTCCACAAAAGATGTGCGTTATTCCATTATAATAAGTGTTCAGCTGGTAGTAAGCATCTCATATCTTTGAAAGTTAGCGGTTCGCTTAAGCATCTCATATCTTTGAAAGTTAGCGGTTCGCTTCTCAACTCCAGGTAAATCTGTCATACAAGACCCTTTGGACCAGCTAGAGTGTTGCAACTGGATAGGGTTATGCTGGAATACTCTTTTAATGCAAGAAATAGGCTCCCTATTTCATTTGAGGTTCGTAAGGATTCAGACTCTTGATGTAAAAGCTATTCCACTGTCGTGGTTGAACCTCCAGAATCTGGAAACTCTGATTATCAAAACTAGAGTTTCCATCATTGTTTTACTGCCCAGAATATTCAAACTGTCAAAGCTGAAACATGTGAAAATTGACTTTTGTTCTTTCTCTGAAGTGGAAGAGGAAGAGGAAGAGGAAATGGATGTGGACAAAATTATGCGTCAACCAAAGTTAGAGCACTTGACAACTTTATCCAAAGTTGTTATGTCAGATCATGAAGCCACGAGTGATGTTCTGGAGAAGTTCCCAAATCTTCAGCACCTTCAGTGCCACATCAAGGAACCTATAGATCCTCCTACACACGGCGATTGGTTTCCTAAGCTTGTTGTCCTTAATAAACTTGAATCACTCATTGCAATGTAAGAAGATGTCAGAAGCTATGAATATCCCGAGTTAACAGACAAAATCCGACAACCCAATGAATATTACTTCCCTAACAACTTGAAAGAGTTACGGTTGTATAGCTTTCCCCTGCTGAGACCTGATTTGTTGTCAGCAATCGCGGCATTGCCTGAGCTTGAAATTCTAGAGTTTATGGACAATAAATTCGTGGAGGATGAGTGGGACGCAAGTGAGGACATCTATCAAAGTCTTAGGACTCTGTCTTTGCTAATGGTCAACCTTTCAGAATGGCAAGTTGATACGGAAACTTTTCCCAAACTTGAGGAATTAATACTAAAACATTGTGACCATCTTTGGGAGATCCCTTGTGCATTTATGGATATACACACTTTAAAGTCCATTCATTTAACTAATATTAATCCTGAGCTTGAAGATTCAGCCATTGAGATTAAGAATGAAACAGCAGCTTACACAGGAGAGGACAGACTTCAAGTCCATATATCACATGCGTATGAAGAAGAAGATGATGAAACAGAGGTAGCTAATTTCTTACATCTTTAACCCTACATACAAATATATACTTCATTTAATTAAAATCATATACTTATATAATTTGCAGAATGCCCAATGGACACAAGGATAGACCAACAATGAAGAAAGAAAAAACGCATTTGCATTTGCAGTCTCAGTTCATCTGATTACTAGTTCCAATAAATTACAAACTTGTTACTACTACTAGTTTTTTTTCCTGCGTGGTTCTGGAGATATTTTAAATTAATGTTTTGAGTGTTTCCTTTCATGTTTGTTATTGGAAGGTTTTAATACCAAATTTTATGTTCCAACTGGCCTGAATCTGATGAAGAACAGTGACCAAATGTGTTCTCCAAACCTCATTTTTCTTAAGAAAATAGTAGTTTCTAAAATTGAAACGAAGACATTATACATAAATTTATGAATCAAAATCAACTAGATACATAAAAAATCTAAACCTTGGGTAGAGAAGGGTGTTGAAATGAAAACATTATATATTAAATTATGAAACAAAATCAACTAGATACATTGAAAATATGAAGCTTGGGTAGAGAAGAGTGTTTAGTAACATATTCTACTTCCTCCTTTTTTTTTTTTGGAATCTTTCTCAATGGATAATTTAGAACTTGCAATGCATCTTTCATCGATTTCGAATCACAAACACGAGGGGACGAGATCTTCCGTTTGTGAAACTAATTGGGTAAGACCAATATTAAACGTTGGATCAGAACCCATATGTAACTTTCCATCGCCATATTACAAACAACCAATTCATCTCTTCTCTTCCGTTCCTTTTGCTTCATGTTGTTCGATAATGCTTTTTCTGAAGATCGCCCGTACATATCTGTCATCCATATATATAAGAATTTTATAGATGAAAAAGTTAAAAAGAATTTAAAAAATTGATAATTGATGAAATGGAAAGAAAAAAAATGGATGAAGAAGAAGATTGGTGCTGGAAAAGAAAAAAGAAAAGATTTGAATTATGAAGGGTTGAGTAGATGCTACGACACCTGGTCATTTACTCTAGCAGATGCATTCTGCCCACGTCATGAATTGATTGTACTCCTACCCATGGCGTGGGATAACATTACAAGTTGGTGAAGTGGAAATTGGTTGTCGAGATTCTACCACCTTGACTCCTCGAGGACTAAAATGTTCCAAGTAGTATAAGAAGGCCGAAGATGATAGATAGCGCCATAAATATAGGCATAGCCATGGGAGAATGAATCGTCACTAGTGACTTTTGCTTGCTTTTTGTACTACTTTGACTTGTTCTAATGGGCTACCTGTGCTTGATTTTGTGCATGAATTTTTATTTTTCCTTAATTGTGGATGCAGCTTGCTTTTCTGTTGATAGATGTTCTCCTGTATTAGTTTCCTTCTCGTCTCGTGCTTAAATATCTACTCCAGAACTCCAAAAGCGTATTGATAAATTAGTAGAGTATGCTATCAAAGTTGGTCCCGAGTTTGAAGCAATGATTCGCGAAAAACAACAAGGTAATCCAGCATACAATTTCCTCTTTGATGGTGAAGGCCATTACTACTAGCGCTATAATCTTAATTGGATCGCTACACGCCCACCAGGTGGACCATTTAATGCTCCTTTTCCATCCTATTCTTTGCCTATGATGCATCCATCAAATTCTATGATGAGTCCAGAACCCTTGAATGCCTCTTATAGTAGCTCCAATGCTGTTGGTTCTGCTGCAATGTTGGGTTCACCTCATTTACATCAACCTCCTTTCCCACCATTCTATGAACAACAGCCCTCTCTGCATTTTGGCCGAGCTGATTATGATCAGTCACACAAGTCTTTCAAAGGTCTATCAAGGCCTCTTCCGTCAGATGTTGAAATGGATTTGACTAATGTACTAAACAGTCTTAATGGTACCAAAGAGTCAATTAAGGTGCAAAGAATTGATTCATGCTGAGGTCTCCATTTATACCTGCTTTGGTTGAGGCACTTAGAGGCGGGTTATTTTCCCTAGATGATTCTGAGCGACAGCTGCATATAGTCTATCTTGCCAATGGCATCCTATTTGAGAGGTAATATATCATTTAGTTACCTAATAATTTACTGCACAAGTAAATACATGTGCCAGAATGAATTCTCTATCTTGCCCAAAGTTTGAACTGGACTTGAATTCTTCCTTTACTTTTGGAGAAAAAAACTTAAATTCCATCAGTTATGCCTTTCTTTGAAAAGGGATAAAAATATCGTCATCATTTTGTGGAAAAAGATGTTATGTCATTTGGTGCATCTTATTGATTTCTGATATCAGACAAGCAGACAGTACTAAGCATGTCCTTATAATCATAAACACTTAAAGAAAACTGAATACCTGAAACACTAGGCATCAGTAATTGGGAAAGCTTAGCTTAATATCATAGATCTTGCTCAACTAGTGCTTGTAGCATATATAGTGATATGTACAGATATCTATGTTCCCTCTCCACTCCAAGTCGCACAGTTTTGATTAGATGATACTTTTTAATGTGAATATGAATTATACAAGCTGTGATTTATCCATTACCACAAGCTGATGCCAGCTTTGAACTACACGAGGAAAACGGATGTATTCCTAAAAATGAAAAGAGATGATGTAGAACTTGGAATACTACTAGTTTATGTCAATATAGAATGTAATCCTAGATACCTAGCCATGATTCTTATTTTTATCATACGCTGACGCTGATTTCTGATGGATCTCCATAGTCCTACACCGTAAGGACTCTTGACTTCCTTAGTAATCCAGAGGTTCTTTCTATAAACCTTGTTCCACAGAAGCAAACCTCAAAAGCCACTTCAAAAGGAGACTCTGATTCTGAACTTTCAAATTCTTTATACCCATTTCTCCCCTTTCTTTTTTGTTGGTGATCACAACATCCCATTTCACCAAGTGGTATTTCTTTCCTCCCTCTCCTTCCTTCTGATGGAGTTAACTTTTTTGGAGACACTCCCTGGCACGGGGAATAGAGACATCATGTATGTTGGCATAGCATCAAGCACACTATTAATTAGTGTCAACCTTCCACCCAAAGATAAGTATTGGCTCCTCCAGTTCATCAACTTCTTTTTACACTACCCCACCACAGCTTTCCATATGTTTTTGACTTATTCTTTGCTCCCAAAGGCATCAATATGAAGCAATGTACTTTTATAGAGTGGTGAAGATGGGAGAAGCAAGATTTTAAGTTAGACAAACAATCATCCTATAATTAAAGTTGAAATACTTGGTTTAAGCCTTGAAACTCGGGTTATCATAGGTTGGACAGTAGCCTCACTTAGGCGGCACTTAGTGCAGCACTAAGACGCTAAGGCGTGCATATATCACCCATGGATACCTTGACGATGACAGTGCTGAAAAAATAAATTTAGTTGGCGAAGTAATATGTTGATTTGAAGAAAAGGCCAATAATGTAGGAAAAGAGACATTCGCCATGAGTAAATTAGTCAATCTACCAAAAATTAGAAACTTAAGCATATGAATCTACACTTCTGATATGTTTTTTCTACTAGATTTACATGAAAATTTTACATAGCTCACTTAGTTTTAAAAAATATTAATTTCCTTTTTCATTATAACCTCTGTTGGTATAAACAGTTAGGTATTTCTTGCATTACACGCACATATATACACTTTATATTCTTTCTGACACTAAAATGTGTGCTTTGATTACCTTTTGTTCTGAAAGTGTTACCAGACAATGGTGCTCTTTTACCCTTTTTTTTCCCTTTGATAACACTGGTTATATGTCTCATGGTTTTATTGAACAATGAATAGAGCTTCAAACTTCTACTTTTACCTCTTTCTTTATTCTCATACTTCATAGTAGAACCAATCGTTATTAACAATCAGTATGTGGCGTTTTGTTTTCAGCTAATACCATTGATTTGAAAACCAAACCAGTATTTCAACTTTTCAAATAAAATCTGAATTAAACCGGAATCATAGGTGCAGTATGGTTTGGATTGGTTAGTTAGTGGTTTCTAAAATTTTGCTCTGTCCTACATGCTGGTGCTTTCTGGTATTCACATGACAGCTCTACTCAACCTTTGGTTGTGCATCAGCTGTATGAGGTTTCCGGGCGCTTATCGACATGCATGAGTTGTATGCACCCCTGGCATTTCCCCAATGAGCGAATAGAATGAATTGATTAACAGCAATTTGGTCGGCTAATGTAAAAAATGTATATATTAGCTCTCTTTAATTATAATACACCAGACCTTCCACACACACACACACACATACAGAGAGAGAGAGTCTTATTGTTACTCATTTTAGTTTTTGGTATCTGCAGCTTGCAATGACGAATCAATCCTCATGAGCTTGACAATGAGGCACTTGCGTTTAAGCCCATTTTGGGTCCCATGCTTGCGAGGATATACCACAATCCTCAAAACAAGGAAGAAAATCAGTCTCGACTGCAGAAAATTTTATAGTTTTGGGGCTCCAAGGAAGTCTATGATCAGGATACTATTCGTGCACTTGAAAATGAGATGATGAGTGGACTACCTACAAATTTTGCTGGTCCTCGGAGGGAACTACTGGCTGCAGATCCTTCTGCTGGTGCAGGTAGTTGCTGCTAATTTAGCTGTAATAAAGAGTACCATTAAAAGAATGTATCGCAATTTTTCCTTCTGTATCCTTTTTTTCAAGGATTGTCATACCAAGTAGCAAACCAGAGTGTTTTACAGTGGATGAGCAGGTGCCTCCTTCACCTAATTTAGCCAATCAAGATAAAGTTGTTCTTCCAATACCATCTGCAGATCAATTTCATCCTGGTGTAGTTCTACCCACTGGATTTCCTGGGTCGATGCCTGTGCTGTCCTCTGTTCCACAAGGAAATCTACAAGCTGCAGTTCATCCCATGCCAGCATCAACTGCAAAATCAGATGGAAAATTGCCTCCAGACCCTGGTCTTATTCCTGGTATGGTCAGGAAGATGCAGATTGGTAGTGGGGTGCCCTACTCTCCGATGAGCCCTTTGGATATGCCCACCATTATACTACCCTCCGTCGTATCAGAGTCTGAAATTCTTGAGAGAGTGTTCAAATTTTTTAGGGAGATCGGAGAGGTTAATCCATCAGACGGTCCTGTTAAACCATCTGATTTAGCCAATGATTATGATGACTATGAGAGAGAACCTCCTGTTCGGAAGGGAGGGGCTTGCATCCCTCCACCTTCGAACCTCCATGTTGAGCCTGAAATTTGGAATTACTCTGATGGAAGTGTGGAGCAGAAGCCTGGATTGAATAGCTCAGGACGGTTAGGACTTGGAGCCACAGCTAATCCAGATGAGTCAAGTCAATACGATGATGTCTACACTTCTTACAGAAAAGAAAGAAGCACAAATTACCATTCATCAATGAGTGCAAGAACTGTGAGGTAAATTAATCATCATTTTGACCAGTCTATAGGCAGCTCATTGCGTTTGAGATGAATATTTTTGTCTCTTTTTGCTGCTGTTGAGTGGACCAACAGTTTTCGTGTCTGTAACTTTTAAGTTGATGTGGATATTGTAAGACATATATTTTGCCTACATGCTACAGAATGAGTTAAATCTTGCCGTGATCTTCCAATGAATAAATAACTAGTTTGATCCTTAACATAAAAAAAAAACTACGTTGTAATGGACTCCCTCTAGCATACACTAGTAGGGAGAATGCCAACACAAAAGCTGGACAGATGAACTTTGAGACTTCAAGTTTTCAACATCTTATGTTGTATCACTTATATAGGAAGTGGTGAAACTATTCTTATGTGTTGTAGGAAGTGATGGCTATACTTTCGTCCACGCCAAATTGATACAGAGATCATTTACTTGAAAACTAAGTCCTAGATGTGCATTGCATATTTACTATTTTGAAGTTTGTGGGTTTGGAGGTCAAAGACAATATAGCCTCTTGAAACATCATAGTTTCTAGCATTGCAATGGCTGGGGATGTCGACTTTGTTCCTTCTATGTGCTTTTAGAATTTAGCTTTAGTCATATTATTCCTTCTCCGAAGGGGAGCCTTGGAGCAACAGTAAAGTTGTATGTGTGTATCCTTCAGGTGACGGGTTCGAGCCATGGAATCTACCACTGATACTTGTGTCTGAGAAGACTGCTACATTCCTCTCCTTTGGGTTGCGACCCTTCACCGTATCCTGCAGGAACACGAGATACTTCGTGCACCAAACTATCCATTTTACTTGTTCTTTCTTTTCTTTAATTGGTAACCATGGTTGTGATGGTTGAAAGACTGAGAATGGCCTCATTGAGAGGACATATAACTATACTGGAACTTTTATTTCAGCTCTTGGCTATGCTGAAGGAATTGAATGAAAAACAATTGTATCATTGAATGTTTAACCAAATCTTGTCCATAACATGAGTTGTGTGCTCACAAGGCATTTGAACAGCATAATGCATCAACCATCATTTACTCTTGTCTCCTCTCCCTCTTTAACTCTCTGTTAATCTGTGTTCATTGCAAGTTAGAATTGTGGTCTCAGAAAACTCCTATCCATCTACATTTCGGTCTCTCTCTCTCTCCACTCTCCTCTTTTTCCTTTGAAGAATTCACTTCTTTTCGTCTTTGTTGGGATGTGTGTTAGTACTTTCTATCAAGAGACGGTGAAGGTTGATGCCAAGTTAAGAGACTGTAATTTGCCCTTTTTATTTACTGATTGATACCAGATACAAGTTTTTTTTCTTTTTTAAAGGGATAAAAGATGCATAATAAGAATTGAACTCATACATTCTATAAGCTCCAATCTACATGTTTTCTTGAAAACAATTGAGTTTCTTACCTGATTAACAGTGTGATAAAGCAAAAAAATATTATTCCAAAAGCAATTTTATGTAATTTAGCAAAACAATATGAATGTGACAAAACAGTCAAAGACTAAAAGGAGAGGGAATTGGTGAACATGAAATGTTAATCATTGAAATTTGTTTCTTCTATTACGAAAGTCATTTTATATTTTGATCCAAATAAACATGAAAAAATTAAAAAATGTTTTATAGCCATTTAAAGGTAGATTGTGTGCTTTTGAGATAGAGGTGTCAAAAGTGAGCCCAACTATGGGTAATCCGCCCAACCCGTCCATAAATATAAGGGTTGGGCTCAAGATAATTTGAATTGAATTCAATGTCAACTCATTCAAACCTTAATTCATTTTAATAAAATCCTCAATTGAGCCCAATTGAATCTCCAATTTCAACCTGTTTTAAGACTATTTGCTTCTCAAATTGAAGGTATGAATTACTATCGCTTTTATATTTTTTAAGATTTATTTATCCATTTGTAACTTCTTCTTTTAAATTTTCTTAAGTTGAAATTCAAATTGTGGTTATAAAACTTGAATAACAATATATTAAAAATTATTGAGATTAAGCGGGTTAAATTGGGAAGGTCAAAACCCAACCTATTTTTAAGCTCAACCCATTTGAGCCCAAAGTAAACTTGGGCGGGGTAAGATCCAATCCAACCCAATTTCTATTTCAACTCATTCTAATATCTCCAATTTCAATCCAATCCGCCCATTTGACACCTCTGGCTTGAAAAATCTTATCCTAACTTGCTAAATGTGGAAATGATCTTTTTATCTTATTGGTGTGGTGGAAATGATCTTATAGTAGTTCACATCATATTATTTTCTAGTGCAAAGGTCAATGACAGGTAAAGCAGTATATATGAGTAAAACAATTCTATATGCTAATAAATCAACTCAACTCAACTCCTGCTGCATCCTATAACCATTTTCTCAATGAATTATAGTAATCAGAATAGATATATGAATACTTGGAATACAAGCAAGTTGATATGTATATGCAAAATAATAATAATAATAATAATAAGATACTCGTTCTGAACTTACTGACTCTCCTCTGAGCCTGTAGATGATGTTGGGATAGCTAAAAAGGTAATTGTCAAGTCCTGCTTACAGTTGCACCCAGTGCAAGTAATTCTATATTTGTGAAAATGAAATCACAAAAAAGGAACAACTACTTGCAGCTGTTGCAACTATAGGTTGGGCTTGACAAAACAAAGAAACTACTACTATTTCTATCTCTAACTCCTTTATAAGGTGTTTCCATAAAAACCCTACATAGGTGCATGGTTGTAAGTTTCTCATCTAACCCTACTATGAGGAAAGAAACAAATTCAGCCATCCCACTCAAAAATTTATCATTTTTATATTTAATTATATTTCGAAAAGTGAGAAAATTTTGAAATTTGAGGAGGTCCAATGGCTTAGTGACATATTTCTAATCAATTTTAATTCTAGTATTGGGGTATAAATGTAACACCCCTCTTAAAAAAATATTTAACGATATAACTCAAAAGTTATTTTTTCACTATTACTCTTTTTTATTATTTTCAAACTAATACACTAAAATATATAAAGTAGCTAAAAGCATCTTTATATAAATATTACCTAATAATAGTTATTCATTATTGACTAAACACATGAATTAAGAAGTACTAGTAAATAATAAGAGTAATTTTATCAAATCATCCTTATAAATATAAGTCATTTAAATATTAAAAAATTAATACTCCCTCTGTCCAATTTATATGACTTACTCAGTTCCAAAAAAAATGACACATTTCTATATTAAATAACAATTTAACTTTAAAATTTTCATTTTAACCTTAATAAAATGATTTATAGCTACACAAATTTCTATCATTCAATTTAGACCATAAGTTTTAAAAGTCTTCTTTTCTTTCTTAAACTTCGTGCCGAATCAAACTACTTCATATAAAATGGGACAGAGGAAGTACTATTTAATAATAAGGGTAAAATAGACATAAAATGATAATTATTCATTGAATTATAAACCAGATAAGTATTGTTAAACATTCTAAAATAGTATAATGGACAGGTAAAAATAAATAGAAAAAATAAATTTTTATGATAATAAAACACGAAGGGCCAAGCACCAAAATTTTCAACAAAAGATAATAACTATTTTCTCCGTTTCAATTTGTTTATTTAATCTCTTTTTAAATATTCATTTATAATAAATACCTCATTCCTTTTGATAACTTTTTTTAAAATATTTTTTGTAACCTCGCAAATACCATTGCTGTTTGACATAATTTTTTTTTAAAGAGGCCCTACTGATTTCAACATTATTTCATCGAAATTGAAAAAGACATAGTAACATTTAATATGACATTTAACTTAGCATCAGTTAGCAATTATGATTTGTAATTTTGATTATACACAAGTAGGCGCTTAAATTTATATAAAATTAAATAAATAGACATATTTATTCTACACGACATTTTACATAGCAATTTTGTATTTTACGTGTGCTATGTTATGTGTGTCTATTTGTTTAATTTTATACAAGTTTAAGTGTCTAGTCGTGCACACTCAAAATTAGAGGGTATGGTTGTTTGCAGAAGCCAAGTTAAGGGTCATGTTTATATATTATGCCATGAAAAAAATATGTTATTACCTTCGTCCACTTTTGTTTGTTATATTGTGTTTTTCGAAAATTAATTTGACTAATTTTCAAAGTTAAATTAGATTATATTAATTTAATGTTTTAAATAGAAAATTTAAATATTCAAAAACTATACGAAAAGTATTATAATTGCAATTTTTTACATATTAGTATGATGAAGATTGCATCCTAAAATGTTAGACATTAACTAAATTTATGAGGCAATGCACACCTATTAAGAAGAACATTCAAGAATATAATTTGGATCATAATTTCCACTATTATCTATTGTGAAATCATAAATATAACTTTGTAATTTGTGTTATTTATCTCCTAAAAAATAAAACTTCTTCTAACATCCATATTGGATTTAAAAGAATAAAGAGAAAAGACATAAATACACCACTAAAGTTGTCTCAGATTTTTTAAAAGACACCTTAACTTTGTAATCGTCCTATTATTCACTAAACAATTTTGAATAGGTATTATTGTATTATTTTTCGTCTATCTGACATAGAGAGTGATGTGCACTCTCTCAAAGAGAGTGAGCAACCTAAATGAACTAATATCATTTTATTTTTACAAGTATTTCATTATAAAATATATTTTTTTACTTTCTTATTATTTTAACTTTTTTTCCTTTTTATTTTTTTTCTCTTTCTTTCTCCTTCAAAAATTCATTGTCATCTCAATTGAAGCTTCTCACTTTCAATGTCACCATTTTCACCACAACTTCACCTTCCATTTTTTACTAATATTAGTTTTACTCTCTTTAATTTTAAAACATTAACTAAATATTTTCTTACATTTCGAACAATTTGATAAACCTATTAGATTTTAAGATGATTAGGAAGTATCATATAGTTTTTTTATCCGATTCAATTAAGTTCTTTCAATTTTCAGAGAATTCATTGATTCTTTTAAAATTATCATTTCTAATTTTGAAGATATATAAAAAGGAGTAGTTAATAATATCTTCAAAATTTTAAATTTTCTTAGAAAAATAATTAATTTTGTTATCAATAATTCATTAAAGTCTAAAAAATAGTATGAATTCTACAAAGAATTTGACTGGAGAAGAAGAAGAAAAAGAAAAGAAAATAAAATGGGAGTGGAGTTCAACTTGACGTGGTGGGTGGAGTGAGGGTGGAAGGTGAAGAAAAAGAAAGAAAATAGAGGGATGGATCACTTGAAAGTGGGAGGTGGAATATAAAGTGAAATTTAAGATAAAATCAAAATTAAAATTAAAATAAGTCAAAAAGTAAAGGAGAGAGAAAGAAAAAAAAAACTTCAAATGAAAAAATAAATATCTTTAATTAAATTAACACGTGTCATGTAATGATTGGTGTTTGAACACACTTGCTTCTTAAAATCTGGGGCTGATCGAAAAATGATATAATAATATCTGTTCAAAGTTGTTTAGTAGGGTAATAGGACGATTGCAAAGTTAAGATGTCTTTTTTAAAATTTGGGACTTCAGTGGTGACTTTATGTCTTTTCTCAAGAATAAAAAAAAAGCCTAAAAAATTCACTAGAGGAAATATTATACAACATAATATTAGAAAACAATATTATACATAATGTGTCAATTTTGTATAAAAATATATACCATAAAAGACGTTTATACACAATTATGGACTAAATAAGTATAAATATTTTCTTCCAGTAGACATAAAACGTAATTTCCTCTTGAGCCTTGGAGCACATGACTAATTCGTCATATGTGAATTGCTACCAAATGAAGAAAATAATTTTTTCGTATTAAAAGAATCGGTACCAGAGTTAAGTAATTTGATAGAATAAAAATATGATTAGGTATTTTTATTATCATCGTATTATAAACCTAAACATTATATAGCACATAGATTATTTGGTATTCCTTTTGTGGTTTGGTATTCAAATTTTGTATTAGATAATATACTTTTTTTGTCTGTGTGTGTTGGTGACGGCTGTTGCATCTCTAACCCCCAATATAAGATGCTTTCTATAAAAACCCTAGCTAGGGGCATTACTTAGTTTTCAAGATTATTTATATTAATTGAGTAGTTCAAAAAGTGGGGAGATTGTAAATTTCGAAGAGCATCACTCAACTTTGTCAAGTATCACAAAAGTAGATTAAAGAAAATAAGAAAAGATCATATAATCCTTAAATTTGTGATTTAGATGTTGATATGTATTTCGTTATAAAAGTAGCTCACATATAGTTATATCATTACAAAAGTAACTCACGTATACTCTTACCATTACAAAAGTGATCTACATATACTCCTACCGTTACAAAATGTATATCTAGGCCCTTTGTGTAATAATAAGAATATATGTGAGTCACTTTTATAATGAATGTTATATTAATTCTAAATCGCAGATATATCAAATCATTTTCCCTTAAAAAATAAATAAATGAGTTATACTTAGGCATCACTGGTCAAGATTTTTGTTAGAAAAAAAGATTTGATATAATCTTCAATGGTGCGATTTAGAGCTAAATTGGATTATTTTGCTAATTTTTTAAAAATTGAAGGTATAAATCATGTCTATAAACAGTACATCCAAATTTTTTTAAAAAATAATTAAAATACTATAGCCAAACACAACTCCAAATTTAATATTTAAAATAAAATAAAATATTTTTTGATTTTCATGACTAAACTCAGTCAATGGAGGAGGGTCACCTATGTCAGCTTTTATCATTTTCCAAATAGAAAAAATGTGGAACTTGTCTGGTTGTCCTAATAACTCATTGTTTTTTTTAACCTTTTTTCAACATTTGAAAAGATTCCTTTCTCATTATTATTTTCTTTCATAAATTACTGAAATACACGTCTTATATTTTTCTTATTTTCAATATCTTTTTTTATTTCTAAAAATCTCTAAAATTATTTATTTCTTTAATATATCCGAGCTACATATTAATGTATCCAATCCAATATTTAATATATCCGAGCTACATATTATGTATTCGATATATTTTATAATGTATCTGAGCTAGTTTTAATGTATCCGAGCTAGTTTTTAATGTATCCGAACTAATTTTTATATATTTGGTTTATGTTATAATGTATTCGAGATACTCTTTAATGTATCTGAGCTATATATTATGTATCCGATTTATATTACTTTTTGAGGGATTAATGTAATTACAAATTAAAGAGGAATATATTGTAATTTCATATTAAAAGTACGTGATCACACTAAAATTTAATAAATAGGCTACATCTACTCTACTGCCCACATATCCCATCCAAAATGAAAAACTAGAAGAAAGTTCTCAATAATCATGGTTGATTCATGTTTGAACACATTGCCAACTATGTTCTACACAAAATCAAAGTCACTCAATTATGGTGTTTTTCGCTTTTTATCTAAAATCGAGTCTATTGAAATCCTTAAAACACTTATCTCAATAGGTTTTTTAAAACTTTTTATCTTACTGTTATACCCAGTGCAATTTGTTTCTTATATGATGTGCTCTGACTTGCAAATTTTTTAAAAATTTGCAAGCATTCTATGAGTCCATTTATAAGGATTTCTTTATAAGTGTGCCGAGGACACAAATTTTCCTGTGCTGTGTAAAACTTGTTGTCTTGTTTTGATAGTTGTTTCTTATGAAAGGCTACCAAGAAGGTAATGAGAGTGAGGGATTTGATATCAAAGATTTATCACACGATTGACTAAGAAGATGAATCCAGTTTTGTTATCATATTTGTGAACCAAGGATCAAAATCTCCAAAGCAATAATTTATATCATCCGCGAAAAAAGATTTCTTGTTCAATAGTAATTGGGCAAGACATTTTCAATGAAGAACAATACTTCAACAAGTAATACATTATTTATGCATAACATGTTAGAATCTTCAACTACTCAAAATAGTCTATTTGAGTAAGGAGGAAGTATTAGTGCAAAAAATGCACAAGTCACTTTTGCAGTTGCATCCAGTGCAGTTTTTGTTTTGTTTAGCTTTGGATGATGTATAGTTAATAAATATTACTATCAATTTTTATTTCCTATTGTTATCTTTTCTAATAGTATGTCAAGATTTTTAATTGTTTGAATAATGTTTGTAGCTAATATACTTTTTCTTGACACAATTAATGAAAAGAATTCATTTGATCTCTCTAACCTTTTGGGTTTGAAAGTAATATTTTTATGTGTTTATATCCTTTAAACTAGTAAATGTACTTGCTCTTTGCGCTATTATAAAACACATTAGTAAATTTTACAAAGGCTAATAAAAATTTAGATACCACTCTCTATTTCTATGAAAAAGGGAAGGCTTTAATATAACATATATTTGAATTAATTCATGTGTAAGTTCATTAATTTGGTTTATTTAGTACTAAGTAATATATTGTCTCAATGTCTGAAAGGGAGACATAAAAAATGAAGAAGATTTGCGGCAATTCGGACGGAGGTATCTCACTTTCTGATCGGAAAGTACGCGGCCAAATGCAGAGTCTATAGACACCTCGATCACAGTTAACACTTAAAAAAAGTATAGAAATAGCATCAATACAAACATTATGTACATGTAACCTCTACACATCATAGTCCAACTAAGATTAGTAATTGATATATAATCAAGGCTATAAAGCAAATAGACAAGAAATTTCATACACTCAAACACACAAGTCAAAAGTCAATGAAGTCATCTCAAATCACTAACATATTGGTGTGTAAGTAAATATAATTACAGGTCACCATTGTCTTTACAACATATTATTATTTTTTAGTTTTGATAATTTGACAAACAAAAGAATCTTATAAGGGGACCTGATCCCAATGGTGTTCATATGCGAGAAAGGGGACAACTGGAAAAAGTACACTACAACCTCTAGGTTCTAGGTCTGTAGGAGTTGGTGCACGACTCTCGAACGGCGTGGCAGAATCCTTGGCCAATAGCATGGCTTCTAAGGTTGTGTCTATTATTTATAAGGTTCTTCTTAATAGACACAACCTCAGTTTTTGCATTCCTGAAATATTCAAGAACAGAAGCAAAAACCATCTTTTCGAGGGTATCTTCCTAAATAGCAACAGGAACATGATAGAGCTACTTGCGTCTTAGTTGTCTTAGGGCTTATACTTCAGTGCTTATCATTGTAGATCTATTCCTGTGTTATAAGGGAATTAGATCATTGTGTTGGTTCAGTCAGAAAGTGAAAATCAGTTAGAGTTAATTGGTTTAGTAGGCAACAAAGTTGTTGCTTAGTTGAAGTCTAAATCATCTAGATTTAGGTGGTTTAGTGGGCAATAAAGTTATTGCTTAGTTCTTTCTTTGTAGTAGAGTTGCTACACTAGGGGAGTGGGGGGGGGGGGGGGAGGTATTTAAAGTTAAATTTCTAGGTTACAAGAGTCTGTGATCTGAATCATTGCTCCCTTTAGAGTTAAATGGAGTTGGGTTGAAATTCTGTGAGTACGAATCGTGATTTTCACCGCCCCTGAGCAAAGGAATTTCCACGTAAACTGCTTGTGTTGTTTTACTTTATTGCTTGTGCTATCTATTACTGTTATTGCTGTGTTAAGGGACCTGATCCATTGACTGATAGTGGACTCATACATCTTAGCACATATCAACAACAGCATCACCCATTGAGCAAACGAGTACGCATCATTTGAATCTACACCTT
The DNA here is from genome assembly GCA_037074985.1 of Solanum bulbocastanum. Taxonomy (NCBI): domain Eukaryota; kingdom Viridiplantae; phylum Streptophyta; class Magnoliopsida; order Solanales; family Solanaceae; genus Solanum; species Solanum bulbocastanum. Next base: position 11,414,754 of record CM073607.1, read on the forward strand.
CAGGATATAAGTGAAACCATTTATTTGAGTACAAATATGTACCTTTCCTTAACATATATCCTTTTAACAACACTAGACCTTAACTAACATGTCAAATCATGAAACACTAAGCAGACAATTACCAATCAATATAGCCATCAACATATTTATCAAATACAACAAGTCAATAACATCATGAAATCATACTCATCACGACCTTGCAGTTGTATAGTCACCGCATCTGATAGAAATTAAGGTATGACAATGCCTTTTTTCGATAGTTACTATTCAGTATGTAAAGGCTTCATAAATAAATAGTTAGTCACTAAAATCTTATGAAATGTATTATTGTTTTGACCGTCGTGTCGCTCCTTGAATCTAAAGTTATGGTTTGAGAAGAACACTCTCTTCACAAGACTATTACTTATGCTTTTAGGGGAATTTAAACTATGTATTTGCTCATATTTAAATGTATGATCTATGTTATTTCATATTAAGAGTATGTTCGGACCAATAATGACATTGAATGACAATCTCGCTCAGATTGTAGGCTCAGGGGATGAGAAGAACACTCTCTTCTCAAGACTATTACTTATGCTTTTCAAAGAATTTAAACTCTGTATTCACTCATGTTTAGATGTATATATGATTTATGTTATTTTATAATAAGAGTATGTTCGGAACAACAATGACATCAAATGCCAATTCCGCTCAGAATATAGGTTATCCGCCTATGTCAACTCTACTCCTTTTAGATTTTCGTATGATGCTTTAAAGTTAATATTAATTGATTGATCAAAAAGAGGTCATCAACATGTCAATCTTTTTTTCCCCAACTCATGAATATGACCTTATCATATTGTTCTTCCATCTCAAAATTGAGTCTTCAATCCTTGAAATGCAGTGTCCCCAATAGAATGAACATAAAGTCACATGGAATTGTATACAAAATAGTTGAATGAAACATGACAGAATAAAACATAACTAAATGTGAAGTAAAATGCATAGATGAAGACGGAGAGAAAAACATATAGTAAAGTCAAAATGTTTAAAATCATGAGGTTGACCTTGGCTAAATATCATCTTTCTAAAATCGCAAATCATAAGAATAGTCTTTCGTTTCAAATTTATCATACTATTTTAGATCAATCAAACATAACCACCATGAGAGTATATGAAGTATGATTTCGGCCCGATCAGTTAAGTCAATTCATATCTTGCCGGGTATGAGGAGTACATGTATTGTGAATCCTTAACAAGTCCTTACTTGGGGCACATAGAGAAGTCAACCTAAGATAATCCTCTAGGAGTTATTGAGAAAGAATGAACTCAAATGATTCTATTTCTCAATCTTTTTGACCTACTCCTACAAAATCAAGATTTAAAAAAATTTACAAAAATGAGTCATTCACAACCACTGATAAAGAATTCCTCAAAAGTCAAGGATTAATAATTACTTTTAGAGATCGAATGGATTCGGTCTTGAACACTGTCTACTCATACTATCACACCGTTAAAGATTTTTATTTTCTGAATTGAAAAAAAGAGGTCGAACCCACTTTTTAGTGGATTAGAAGCTGATACTCAACACTTGTATTTTATTCATTTTTATTTCTTTTTTTTCGCCTTTTAGAAATATCACAAGGAAAGAAAAATGTCTAATGTAGGTATAACCCTAGGGTAGATAAATTCTATTTGACTTGAATGATCGAATTTGTTTTACTCTAAGAACCACAGTGCTACAAGTGAGTTGGAGTTGGAGGCCACCAAATACCGTGTGGGTAAAATCTTTTATAGATATTACAAAAAGATACCATTGACGTAGTTTTCCAGATTTTTTTTTACTTTATGATTTACTACTTTCCTCTTTTCTAAAATTAAAATAAAATCGGTACTACTATATTTTCTTATGGAAAACAATAAGTTTTAATCTTGGTTGAGTAAAATAAAGGAAAAAAACCTGTCTAAACTTAATTTCTAGCTCCTTTACCTATTATGTTGACTTTGGTCAAACATTTAGTTTCTAAATTTTTATTTATTTATTTTTCTTTTATGGTTACTTTGAAAATTTTGTCACCCATTCTCTCAAGATAAAAATTACTATCTTTTAAAATGATGGAAAAGATCTTTTAAGTGAAAAAAGATTCTTTAACTCAAAACTGTTGGCTGGGTTGTTATGGAAAAGTGTAACTTATCAATACAATATATATTATAAAAATGCAAAATTCCTAAAATTACATTGAAAATTCGGATATTGAAAACTACACTTCTTTATTAACAAAGAAATATATAATTATTCATCGTTGCAAAAGGGAGTGTAACTAGAAGCATAAAATTAAAATCACAAGCCACATTATAGCTAACAAAAAAATGTATAGCACCGTATAGTGTTTGTAAAAATTTATTATAGTATCGTTCTTTTGAAATACTGACAAAGACAAATTAATATATTCAAGGGGCCAATATAAGAGATTTCCTTTTTTAATTCCTTTTTTCATATATAGAAAAGAATTAACAGAGAGAAAAAAGAAACAATTTCTATTTGCACTTTAGCCTCTACAAGTGTAGTATAAATATAGGGACATTCATTTGTAACTTAAACAAACAAGAATCAAGCAATCTTCCAAGCTAGGAGTGGGCATAAATATAGAAAAATCGAAAAATCGAACCGAACCAAATTAATTTGCTTTTTCGGTTTGCTTTCAATGTGTTTTTTTGGAATTTTGATTTTTTCGATTCGGTATTCGGTGTTGGGTTAAAAAAAATTCGGTGCACCGAAAAAACAAATCTTCATTAAGTAAATTTAAAATAATATTTTAAATTGTATTAATTATATATTTTAAATTTTAAGTTTTTAACTTTTAACTTATAACCCAAAAAATATATTAATTTTTGGAGCCTTAGCATTCAAAATAAAAGAAAACTAATCTCATACATCAGTAGCTTAGGAATGACAACGGGGCGGGTTAAAGCATAACCTGCAAAATTTCAAACCGCCCTGCCTTGTCCCACTTAATATTTTTTTCGATTTTTAACCCTCCCCTTCCTTCTACACTTATGTTGTATCTATTTTTTTCTTTTCTTTATTATGTTATTTTGCGTAAATAGTACATAATTTTAACAGTTAGCCCAATTACAGCTAAACCAATTGCAATGAACAGAAATTTAACGGTTAATACAATTTAACACAAACAGAGCTAAAACCAAATTGCAAAATATGATTATGAAAGATCAATAATAATAGAACTTATTTGAAAACCTTAGAGGAAGTGAAAAGATGGTGCAATTAAGAGCTTCATCTCTTAAATCTGAGATGAAAGTTAGAGAGAGCCGAGAGATTACACTAGGAAAGTGAAACAAAATAATTTCAACCCACCACCTGCCCCGCCCCGCTCCGCTTAATTTCTTAAAAAAATTATTACAACCTGCCCCGCCCCGCAACTGTCCCGTAAATGATTACACCTGCCCCACCCCGCATAGACTGAAACCTGCCTCGGCCCGCCCCATTGCCATCCCTACAGTAGTTTAGTACACTACAGCCGCAACCATTCCAATCTCCATAGGATGCCGTCCGCCAGTCTACCTTCGCAACCAACAACCGCTTTCAGCTGCAGAGCTAAATAGCAGTTGCAGCAAGCAGTAAGCAGTAGCATAACAAGCAGAAACCATCAAGTGGCTTTGCAATGCTGCAAAGCTGATTTCATTTCAGTTTTTATTTACACCGAAAAATCGTTTTAAAAGCATCAAATTAAATCGAACTGAAGTTCAAAAAATCGAACCAAAATATTATGGTTTGGTATCTGGTGCACTCTTTTTTAAAACTGAACACCGAATCGAAATTTAATAAAATCGAACTGAAGAACCGAACGCCCACCCCTATTCCAAACAATATAAAAGTCTTCTTAGAAATTCTCGTGTGTTTCTTCATTCTCTTAGCGATTTACTTTGAAAATACTTACTTGAACTTACAAGAATATCGTGAAAGATATGTGAGTAAGTTGTCAAGTGCCGCACAGAGTGCTTAGTAGAAGTCTAAGGGCCCGTTTGACCATGCAATATTAAATCATAATTTGAAATCATAATATGAAATTATGAGATGGAGTTGAAGTTTTGTTTGGACATACAATTTAAACTTTTTATATTGTATCTTTTTTTCAAAATCAAAAAAAGCTCAATAAGTTGTAAAACTATTAAAATTGTCCTAATTCTTTACACAATCTTACCAAATAAGTACAACTTTATAAAATCGCATAATACACTATCATAAATATATTCTAAAAAATACAATATTTATTGATCAAACGTTAATTCAATAAAAAATATTAAACATAAGTTGTGGTGTGCTAGTTTTTTAATATAATCCACATAATATGAACAATCTTCTCATGTTGAACTTGATTTCTCGTTCATATGACTAAGAAGACAAACCAACTTTGTTATTTTGAGCCATTTGTTGATTAATTTGATTGCTAAATATATTTGATAAAAAATAATGAATTTTGAATAAAGATGGTAGAGTAGAAATTGATTTGAAGTAATAATAAATTCTATGTTAGTGAGAATAATCATTAAATGAGATATAAATGGTCTAAAAAGTAATGATATGAATTATAAATTTTATTTACATATGAAATGAATGGTTAACAAATATATATGTGAGATTGTTTTTACAAAATATAAATTTGTGAGCCAATTTTTGTATTTGAAAAATCTCAAATCATGATTTGAAATTCCCAAATTATGATTATTGGAGAATTTGAGATTTCATCTCATGATATGAAACATGAGATGTAATCAACATGAAATTGCATGTCCAAATGTTGATTTCATCTCATGATTTCATATCGCGATTCATATCGCATGTTCAAACGTTTACTAAGTCTGTGACAAATTGTGGTATCGGAGCCAATGTTGATACTAAGGAAATAGCTAATGAGGGAGACATCAACGTTGCTAGCATCACCAACATCAGACAGGATGGTGTGAAGAAGCACAAAAAGGAAAGGAAGAACCTTAAGAGTAACAAAGAATTGTTACTCGACCCTTGATTAGGGAAAATATAAACTTATGAGTCAAATTTCTTACATTGAAAAATAAAATAAAATTACAACTAGGAAGTTGAAATCCTACTTTTGGAAAATTTAGAACTTCTTCATTATTTAAAATTGAAGTTGAAATTTTTTTTTCACGTTTCATAAATAAACAACAACATGTCAAGTGTAATACCACAAAGTGCAGCCTAAGAAGGATAGAGTGGACGTTGACCTCACCCCTACCTCAGAGATAGAAAGGTTGTTTCCGATAAACCTTCGACTCAAGAACAAATAGTCCAAAACAGTTCATTAAAAAGAAGTAATATAAGTACAAAAATATTAGCTAATAACAAAAACAACATATGGTAACATAACAGAAGCTACAAAATAATAATATAAGAATAAATGTACAAGGAATCAACGTACAATAACAAAAATTGAAGGACAAGAAACTACAAAAGCAATACTACAACGATGGAAGCAAGACTGAGTTCTTGTGGGGAAGACGGTGTTAATATGAACGAATAATTATCTACTAACATTCTAGCCTAAATCCACGCCCCCCTCCCACTCTCCTATAAAAGGTCAAGTCGGTAAGCTGAAACTACGACATGCATAACCTGTTTTATTGCTTTTCATCAATACTTTTTGGGTCTACCTCTCCTGAAACCATCCATAGCTAAGTATTTACTTATAAACATAATTACATAAGAATATGTGAATTATTAATTCGACAACTTAGACTATTCTAATACCTTGTTTATTAATTATGATTTAGTCATGTTGTAAAATTGTACAAGGATCGAGGAACTTTAGATAATTTTGTACAAATTCCTAAATTTCTATGTTTATTAGAAGAAGTAGTACGTCACTTAAAATTTGATCTTCAAATCAACGGGCCCAAGTACCACATACACAAAATGAAATAATTTTTTATAAAATGAGTAATTCCTATAAGAAGAGGGACGCGTACTAATTCCTATAAATTTAGTAATTCCAATTAGTATAGTTTTTATAAATTGAGTAATTCCTATTAGTATAGTTTCTATAAATAGAGTAATTCATATTATGTATTAGGGCGGTACCCACATTGGAGCCCGACTAAATCCGGATTCGCGCCGGAAAATTCCACATTAGGGGTAAAGCGCTCCCTAACAAAGGCGACTCCGTACTTTCTTTATTCTACTACTAATAATAAATCGGTACGTGTATTTTGTTAAAGTGCAGGTAAAATGGGGAGATCAAAAATCAAAGTGGAACTTATTCAAGATCACAAGAAGAGGATGAACACTTTAGTAAAACGGAGGGCTGGTTTGGTCAAGAAAATTTCGAAACTCTCAATACTTTGTGACATCAAAGCATGCATGATCATATATGAAGGAAATTGATAGAATACGTCCGTCCACTATCAGTCAACGGACCAGGTCCTTGATTCACCAAGAACAGTAATGAAGAGTAAACAATAAGGAGAACACACCACAAGCAGTTTACATGGAAACCTCTTTGCTCAAGGGAGTAAAAACCACGACCTGTCTCACATGATTTTCAACTGTTTCCACTAATCTCTTCAAGCAAAAGTGAAACCCAGTTACAGCCAAAGTGAGAAGTTATTAATCTCACAACTAAGTAATAACTCTATTACTTACAGAGCCTAAGCAGATACCACACTGCCCACTAAACTATCACCACTAGACAACTTAGAATTCAACTAAGCAGTTATTTCACTGCCCACTAAATCAACTAACTCTTAGATGACTTAGAATTTGACTAAGCAACAAACAATGTTGCCTACTAAATCAGTTAGCCTTAACTGATTTAGACTTTTATAAACGAACACAAGATCTGAGTCCTTTATAGATTACGAATAGATTTACAATGTGAGTATGGAAGATATGATCCTAAGACAACTAGACAACATCCAGCTCTATCAGGTCCCTTTTGCTTTTGAGGATGATACTTCATGAGAGTTAGCCTTTGCAAGAGTTCTTGAGAGTTTTCAAGTTGCAAAAACTTATAAAATGATAGATAGAAAACTCACACTTAACAAAGATGCTTCAGCACTCTATCAGATTCTTTTGTTGAGCATGAGTATTGTTCTTCCTTGAAGATAGCTTTCTTTTCAAGCTTATGAATTTTCAGAGAAAATCCAAATTTTGTTTGCCAAATCTTAAATTTGTGTTTTGGAGAAGAGACTAAATCAAAATAGACACAAACTCTTGAGACAAGGACATTAGCTGAAAGCCTGTTATCATGAAAGGTTTTGCACCAACCACATCAGTGTTGGCAGTCTTTTGACAGCTGTCTTTTCGTCATTTTCTCGTACGCAGACTTTTCGGGACCAGGTCCCTTGCTGCTTGAGTTCTTGAAAAAGACTTGCTAGCTTTTTCTCTTCTTGAATGAATAATGTTGTTTATTTATTGTTGTATATATCAGTTACCAACATAGATTTTGACCACTTAAACAAACAACTTCGTCCGCCCTTTCTATTGGTGAAGTACACTGTACATCTCACCAACCAATCTGACAAGACAAATGTAAAGATAGCTTTACAGTTGTGCACCACTTTGAAACTGGACGAAAGTACTCTGCCAAAGACCAGGTCCTTACATTTGTGAGGATCATCAAAACACTAGAATATAACATTTTACCCCTTTTTGATAAAGACACGCAAATATTCCTTATGCTGAGTTTATTCATTTATTTCCCATTTATTAGTCCCAATACCAAAAGACCCTTTCCTGGATTTGGTCCCTTGTTAGGCTCTGCATTTGTGACACCTAGAATATAACATTTTTCCCCTTTTTGATGATGACACACAAATATTCCTCACACTGAGTTTATTCATTTATTTTCCCCTTCGTCTATCCCTATAACAAGGATCTGGTCCCTTATTAGATCCATAAGTCTTCTTCCCCCTTTTAACAATTCCTTCTATCAACATGCCTTTTCAGGTAACTGTATTGGTCCCCCTTTTTGCATCATTCCCGAAGTTTTTCAAATCATCAAAACATCACATCAACAACAAAATAACATTTCCCCCTTTTTGATTATAACAAACTTTTTCAACTTCTTCCCCTTGTCGGTATGCCAAGTCCTCTTCAAGTAGCACTTCTTCCCCCTATCGGCGTGATCATGTCCTCTTCAAGTAGCACTTCTTCTCCCTATCGTCATGACCATGCCATTATTAATCTCATATCCTAACAGTCTCATCATTGATCTCATACCCTAACAATCTTTCCTCTTTTGACATCATAAAAAAAGGTTAAAGCAGTAAACCAAGTTGCCAGAAATGTAGTTCAAGCAAATTCATGGCCACATGGGCAACACTGAACATGAGTAAAAATGCATAAAGTAATGAGACAAGTCAGTAGAAACAAAACATTTTTCATTCATAAATAAAAGATTAGCAATCAAAGCATTGCACATATAATTACGAATGAGAACCAACAATGCCTACTGGATTTCGATATAAAACGAGGAGGACTGACATAGAAATTTAGGAAGAGTGAGGGGCTTAGGAACACGTGAATTTAGAAAGAGGGATGGGCTAAGGAACAAGGGATTGACAATGTAAGATTAGGAGAGCATTTTCCTCAGCATGATTTCTCAGAAGCCTCTCTTGAAGTTCAACATTCTTCGCTGCCCGAGCTTCATGGTAAATCTTCAAGGTTGCCAGTTCTTTTCAACCTGGTCCCTCTGATTATGATTTTCAGAAGCTGAGCCTTCAAACACACTATTTAAGTATCCTTGTTAGCAACACCAACTGTCATAGCTTCCAAAGCAAGCTTTAGTTTCTCATGTTCCACCAACAGCTTAGACACATTACTCTTTTTGTCTATCTTCCTATCAACACATTCACATTCCAAGTCAGAAGGTACCCATATCTCATGTCATATTTACTATTCTTAACACATATGATCTTGTGCATGTATTCTCGCATTATGACAGAAGGATTAGTAAACTCAAACTTACTCAAGGCCTCTGAGATGAATAGGTTAATAACTAAGGGACCATTTCATTCTTTTTTTCATTTTCATTTTTTTATTTTTTTATATAAATTGAGACACCCTCCTATTCAGAATACATTGAGTTCTCAGAATATCAACCCTTTCATTTTGGAACATCATCTTTTCCACCTTCTTCTTTTTGCTTGCTGGACCTGGTCCTTCTTCACACTTAAAAATTTGTTCATCGAGAAATTTTCAGGTAGGAACAAATGGTTTACACATTTGACGTGTTTTTTGAGAAAGGAGAAAAGAAGTTTTTGAAAATTTCTGATTTTTAGAAGGGGATTTGAATTTTTTGGGGAGAAGGATAGAACTATGGAGTATAAAGGAAGTGAAAGAGTGCATTATATGAAAGGAAGTTTCATCTTGGCATTCAAAGATGGGACAACGATCAGATACTTGGATGACAGACATGTGGGAATTGCAATAGTTCTCATGCATAATTCGAAATGCAATGTTAAGAGTGCTAACCTTCGAGAACGGACTAGGTCCCTCTCTGTAGGTTAAATGTGATTGCATGACCTCTATTTTTCTTCAGCCTTTTTGCCATGTGTGTATACCTACAAAAGGTATGAGACTGAACTTGCTAAAACATACATAATTGAAAGACAAGGATACCTGTACCTTTGCATAGTCATGAGAGGGTTGATTGCTTCAGGTAGGATCCATTCAATCAAGTTTCAGCATTCCCAACTTTAGTTTGATTATCTCAGCAAGGTCTTCTAAGAGCTTCAAGTTGCTGCTTGATCTAAAAGAGTTAATCATATCAAGTTGCACTTGCTACATTGCTTTTCTGTCTCAATTGTTGAAAGCAACTGAATCTTGCCTTTTAGTTCTCAATGAGTTAGAGATCATCCCTAGAACATAATTCATTCATGAGGTACTCTTTCTACCAACTGGATATCCAGCATGATCAGCATCACCATATTCCTCCAAATCAAAAGATTCTCCTGATGGACAGAATAGAACCAGGTCCCCTGTCTTCTTCAAATGTCTCAAGATTTCCTTAGCAGCCTTTCAATGTGATTCATTTGTACAAGACTGGAATCTCTAAACTAGGTTTATCAACATCCAGCTTCAAGTCAGTTCCCATTGGAGTATGAATTTTCTGGGCATCCATACTATGAAACTTTTTCAGTAACTTCGCTGAGCTGGAACCCTATTCTCGACAAACTGGTCCTTGCTTAGAGCTTTGGTGAAGATGTCAGCGACTTGATCTTCCATTTTGAAAAGGTTCATGATGACATTACCCATTTTAAACATTATCTTGACTTCAAGTATGTTAAGCCTTTTGAGCAACTCATTGATATACTTTTCTTAACAGTCGATGGTACCTTTAGAGGTTTGTTTAATCTGTAAAAGCTCTAAGAAGAATTCTCTCATCGTGCTTATTTAGAAATCACTACCCATGAATGCGGCAAACCCTTCACATAACAACTCAAACGGTTGCACCAAAGATGACACCATCGATATATACTTGAATGATCAGCCAATTCTTTCCTTGTGATTTCAGAAAGATGGTTTTGTCAATTTATCTCTTTCGAAGCCATTTTTGAAGAGGAAATTGGACAGCACATCAGCTTGTTGGGGAAATAAGTGTGTCATGCTTTGCTTATTTTAAACTGATGCAACTTTGTATCTCTTGCTAGCTGTTGAGCTTGATCAGCTTCTTTCTTCACACATTCAGAATTTGCATTATTAGTTTGAACTGTATCATCTTTATTCAACATTGACTACCAGACCAGGTCCCTCATTAGGTTCATCATCTGCATCAACTTCTTTGGGATTGCTGATTTCAAAAAGAGAATATTCTTCAGCAAGCTCATTGGTTAGACATATCTCTGATCTGAAGCAGCTTTTCCATCTCAGAATCTTCTTTGTTCAGCAACCTACTTCTCAATTCTTCCAGACTTATGAAACATCATATGAACATCTTTTTCAATGCACACATTTTTATACACCGAATAAGCCTTGTTGGAGGAAGAATATTCCATAAATACTCTTTTATCATTATTAGGATCAAACTTTCCAATATCATCATTTTGGTCATAAGACATGTAGTATTCACTACTTCAGCCCGATAGTTCTTTGGAAGATTAAAATACTACTTATTCCGCTTGAAGGATGGTTTGATATGCTTCTCTTTAACACAAGCATCACAAACTTTGTCATCTGCAAATTTTACTTTAGGCAGATCGTGGACCAGGTCCCTTGACACAAGTTTGTTCAGAGAGAAGAGCTCACATGAGCAAGTCTCATGTATCATAGATTAGTATTCTCACCTTGAGAATCAAGGGAAGTGAGAATGTTACAAGCATTTTGAGATCAACAGTACATGTTTTTGCATCTCCCTTTTTGTCAACATCATCATCCGAGAGATCAAGTTGTGACCACACATTTGTCTGATAGGAACTTGACTTCATTTCTTTCATCACAAATCTGTGAAATACTTATAAGACCGTACTTCAACCCATTGACATAGTACACACCTTCAAAAGAGTGTTCCACAGACTATCAAGTCCTGCCTTTACAAAAATGTACCATTTCTTTTCATTGCCAAAAGAGACAGCTCCACCTTGAAGTGCCTTGAAAGAGAGAGAATAAGTTTTCAATTTACCAGTCACGTGCTTTGAGCATCCGCCATTCATGAACTAATATTGACTGATACTACTTCCTCTCACCTGTATACTATATCACTTGATAGCCTTGGGAACACATTTTAGTCTGAGTCCCCAGTAAACGGATAAAGGCATGATAAATGAAATTTTTAACCAATGAGGCAAAATAATTTTTCTCCTTTGGGAGTTCTGGCAGTGGGAAAAGGTCCCTTTTTCTGTGCAGCTTTCTGTCTGGAGTAGGAAGATAAGTTCTCTTGGGACCTTTTAAAGGTTGGACAATCCTTCTTCAGATGACCATTGCGGCCACAATGAAGGCACAACAGATTGTCAGATACAGACATATACTTACTGTGAGGATTAATGTTCAGACTTCCTAACCCCTTCCCACTACTTTGGCCCTGACTAGTAATACTAGAGAGTAGCTTATAAGAACTTGCCCATTTCATAGATTTTTCTAGTTCTTCCTTAAGCCAAACCAGGGCCCTATCTATTTGATTATTTCTCTCTAAGGCCAATGCGAGTCTGGTCTCCACAATATTCAAGCTAGTTTTTAGCTCAATTTGCAAGTTGCTAGCCTCTCCCTTTTCTCTGCCACCTTTTTCACTCAGTGTTTTAGTTTTTCTTTGAGTCCTAGATATTCTGTCTCCAGAACTGCAATTGTTCCTCCACAATAGACATGTGGTCAACCAACACTAACTTTTCTTCATGAAAAATATCTAGAATGTTGTTTATCGAGTCCTTTTCAGTTTTTGACTCAGTAATAAAGTCAATCAACACAGCAACCAGATTCCTCAACTCTCTAACATAGTACACATTCAAGTTTTGTTTAAGGTCAAAAAGGGTTACCTCTTCATCAACTTCTTCATCATCAGATTTTTCCATGAAGGAAAATATGACATCAAACCCATCTTTATCATCTTTAACAGTAAGCATTGATGCATCTTCATGATGATCTGACTCCCTTGATTCACTCGAGGAATCACCCAAGACAGTAAGTGCTTTCTTTACGACATAGTCAGCTGCAACTTTTCTCCTTTTATTATCAGGGATCGGGTCCCTTATCTTAAATTTATCTCCTCCAGGCCTTGGGTAGTCTTTGTGTTCGACCTTATGCATGGGGCAATCTCTGATGAAATGCCCTGGCTTTGCACACTTGTGGCATAGGTAGTTTGCATTTGCAACTCTGTTTGAGTTTTCTGCCTTTCGTAAACCTCTATCTTTGCTCACTATCTTTTGAAACCTTCTCGTGAGGTATGTTATGTCCTCATCTTCATCAAAAGTTTCACCAGATGTCATCTTGAGAGCTAGAGACTTGTCTTTCTTCAACTCCTTCTTTGACGCTTTTTGATTTCTATTCAGTGGAGCAACCATCTTTCCATAGAAATCTCTCTTGGTGTTAACTAGCTAGAGAGCACCCGCTCTAGTACCAATTGATAGAATACGTGCATCCACTATCAGTCAACAGACCAGGTCCCGTGACTCACCAAGAATAGTAATGAAGAGTAAACAATAAGGAGAACACACCACAAACAATTTACGTGGAAACCTTTTTGCTCAAAAGAGTAAAACCACGACCTGTCTCACATGATTTTTAACTGTTTCCACTAATATCTTTAAGCAAAAGTGAAACACAGTTATAGCCAAAATGAGAAGAAGTTATTAATCTCACAACTAAGTAATAACTCTATTACTTACGGAGCCTAAGCAGATACCACACTGCCCACTAAGCTATCACTACTCGACAACTTAGAATTCAATTAAGCAATTACCACACTGCCCACTAAATCAACTAACTCCTAGATGACTTATAATTTGACTAAGCAGCAAACAATGCTACCCACTAAATCAGTTTGCCTTAGCTGATTTAGATTTTAACAAACGAACACAATATCTGAGTCCTTTATAAATTACGAACAGATTTACAATGTGAGTACGAAAGATATGATCCTAATACAACTAGACAACTTTCAGCTCTATCAGGTCCCTGTTGCTCTTGAGGATGATACTTCTTGAGAGTTAGCCTTTGCAAGAGTTTTTGAGAGTTTTCAAGTTGCAAAAACTTATAAAATGATCGATACAAAACTCAAACTCAACAAAGATGTTTCAGCCCTCTATCAGATCCTTTTATTGAGCATGAGTACTGTTCTTCCTTGAAGATGACCTTCTTTTCAAGCTTATGAATTTTCAGAGAAGATCCAAATTTTGTTTGCCAAATCTTGAGTTTGTGTTTTGGAGAAGAGACTATATCAAAATGGACACAAACTCTTGAGCCAAGGCCATTGGCTGAAAGCATGCTGTCATAAAAGGCTATTTACCAACCATATCAGGGTTGGCAACCTTTTGATAGCTGTCTTTTCGTCCTTTTCTCATATGCAAACTTTCCGGGACCAGGTCCCTTACCACGTTCTTTGCTGCTTGAGTTCTTGAAAAAGACTTCTTAGCCTTTTCTCTTCTTGAATGAATAATGTTGTTTATTTATTGTTGTATATATACGCTACACATCTCACCAACCAACTTGACAAAACAACTATAAAGATAGCTTTACAGCTGTGCACCACTTTGAAACTGGACGGAAGTACTCTGCCAAGGACCAGGTCCCTGCATTTGTGAGGATCATCAAAACACTACGATATAACAGAAATACTAATTGTAAACATCATCAAATCTGGCCGAATGATCCAAATGAAGTTAAAGAGCGAATAGATCTCTACAGAAACCAACCAGTCCAAGGACGAAGAAAAAGGGGTAAGACCTTGTCCAACTATTTCGAAGATGATCAAACCAAAAGGGTTGAGATCAAAGTAGAAAAGGATCCTCCCACTTGGGATTCAAGATTTTAGTATTTCGAAAATGATGTAAAGAAAAAGGCTGAGATCAAAGTAGAAAAGTATCTTCCTACTTGAGAATAGGATGGAGAATGCAAAAGGAAAAATCGAAATTGTTGAAGAGCATGAATGTTCATCAACAAATATGGGACTTCCCTGAGCTCATGAACGACAACAACTTTATGAACCAAACATCTCTGTGGCCTATTTCTAATGTGAATTGTTTCACTCATTACAACAACTTCTTTCAATCAAATATTCCAATTATCGGTGTGAATTCAATGATTGAGTCCGAAAACTGGTTGGCAAATGATGAAATTGGTTCAAGTTTGACAATGCAACTTATGGGGAATAATGGGATTGGTTCAATTTCGACAATGCAACTTATGGGGAATGATGGAATTGGTTCAAGTTCGACAATGCAGCTTATGTATCAGTACCCTTTCATGTACAATGACTCTACTCATGAAATTGGCTCAAGTTTGACAATGCAGCCTATGTATCAGTACCCTTTCATATACAATGACTCTACTCGGGATATTGCTTCAAGTTCAACAATGCAGCCAATGGCGAATAATGGAATTGCTTCAAGTTCGACAATGCAGCCTATGGGGAATAATGAGATTGGTTCAAGTTAGACAATGCAACCTATGGATGAGTACCCTTTCATATACAATGACTCCTACTCATGATATGTCTTATGGATTTGTGTAGATTTTATTTTTGATCATCAGCATGTATTGTTAGCAGTTCCTCTTTTGTTTACTTTTGAAACTGTTGGAGTAAACAAATTAGGAACTGTTTTTTTGTTAGATCAAATGTATGTGGCTTGTAATATTAACTTTGGTGCTTCTCTTTTGTGATGATATATATCAGTTATATATAATAAGAACACTTCCTCAGTTCATATTAGACTTTGCACGCCCTTTCTCATAGTGTCATTAGGAAGAGATGTACAAAAGCAAATCAAGGCATATATAAATACGTGCTAGTTTCAAACGATGTTACACAGAAGATTCACTTCCAAAATGAATGTGATATATAATGGACTTACAATATAATGCAATAGAAAATGCGAGATTCGATGTGAACAGTCAATCAAAGGAGCGGAGCTTAGAGCCTTTACTTTATGTAAAGTGGTTTCACTCTAATGTTCAGAATTTAAATAACAACAGATCAAGAAAATGGTGCGACCATTATACTGCACTTTAAAAAATGGATTGTAACGGAGCTAATTGTTTACTATCTATAACATATCTTGAGGAAGAAGTTGTAATTGAATTCTTTGCTTCTCTTAGAAAAGCTGAGAGTACGATTGGGGGTCACATCTCTCTCATTCCACATTTATCATCAACTAAACATCTCTAATAATGGAATGTGCAAAATTGTACACCAAATAACTTATCTTGTGGCAAAAGCAATTCAAGCTCACAAAGGGGCTCACATGGACTAAAAATTGGCCAAATTTACTTTGGACTCAAATTCATTGGGTCATGATCCGTCGCTTAATCTCAATAATTTTAATATATATAGTTATTTATCTTTTATAATCACAATTTGAATTTCAATTCAGAAAAATAAATTTTAAAAAATGTTACAGATGGATAGATGAATTATAAAGGATATAAAAAAAAATAGATAGTAATCTAAACCTCAAATATGGAAACATAAGTTATAATAATACAAATAAAGAATCTTAAAACGAGTTGAAATTGGAAATTAAATTAGGCTCAATTAAAAATCATTTTAAAATGGGTCAAGGTTTGAATGGATTGAGATGAACCCAATTGGATATAAAGAAAGAAAGTAAATATTCACAAATTAAAATCATTAAAATTTATTAAAAGATATATAAATCTGCATTTTACTCAAATAAAAATCATTCAAGCAGGCATCATACATAAGCTTTAGGTGGTGGTGGGAGATAGCAACAATGACATTTTAGGCCGATAGTACATCCACAACTTAGTAAGCCGCCTAAATTTTAGGCCGATAGTACATCCGCTATCCCTGTCATTTAAGGACGTGTTTCATGACTTGTTGAGTTTGAGAACTTGATATTATTATTTGAAATCCTTGATGAAATGATTATACCTTTGTGTTGTATGTGTTATGATGCATTCATCCTCATGCAACATATGATATTATGAGGAAGTGGAGGAATACTACCTTTTTGAGAAAGAAAATGTGACACATTACTTATATCCTTGACCACGAGCTAGATGGCAAGTTGATGAGATATTGATATTATGAGATTGGTATATGGACTGTGAGTCCCCCATCGGTCTTTTTCTGGAAGCTAAAGCTCCACAAGGTGTATACGACATGTTGTGCGACAACTTTTATTTGGTTCCACAACATCATTCCATCATCTTATTGCATTGCATAGGTCAGCTTTATTGTGTTGTGTAACTTATATGTTGATTTGAGTATTATATGTACCCTTTTGTGTTTACTTTATTCGCGTCGTTATTATATAAATTGGCAGCACCGATGTCGGAGTGTGGCTTTTTTGTATGCAGGTGGAAGCGTTTTATAGTTTATTTCTTTAGTGGATGATAAAATCTAGTGATTTCTTCTCATTCGGAGTTATGGTGAGATCCTATTTTTCAGATGGTCATTGGCCTTCATCTTTCATTTACAGTCTTTAATTTTCTTTCGAAGACTTGAGATGTATTTCAGAATCTAGAAATGTACTAGATGCTCTTTATACTTATGCTAACAGGTTTTGAAAACCTCTTTGTTGATTTCTTATCGGTTGTGGCCTTACCTCCCTTTGAATGTCTCGTATGAGTTATTTCTTTTGACTTAAACATCATTTTAAAGGTTCTTGAGAGATGTATCATCATGACCTCGACTTTTAGGTCTTGACAAAAGTCAACCCCAGTCCATCCCATGGGTGGCATCTTCGGTTCGTGAAACTTTGTACATGCCGTAAATGCCTGTCGTAAAAGTTACTTTCTGCAGACTTTAACAAACTTTCTAGGTCTTTCCTGGTTTATTTGAGTTGTGCACTTCCGAGGTGTTACATGTATGACATCCCATGGTTGCCATTTTAGAAAATAAAACCCTTTTTCTTTCTTTGTTATGCCACCGTAGTGATTGCATTTTAGAGAACAAAATTTTGGGTACGACATCCTTTGGTTGTCATTCTAGAAAACAAAATTCTCGTTTTCACGGGGTATGACTGTCTTGGTTGCATTTTAGAAAACACCCTAATTTTTCACGTCTTTATGAAAAATGAGCAAATTATAGTTCATAAATAAAATAACTAAATATCTTAGAACGGTGCATTAATAAACGACTTAACTTCATGATTCTTTTAGAAATAAATGTTTGAAATTACATACTAATATAACCTTCTAAGTACACAATTTTATAAAATAAATAAAAATAAATCAACAATAGTAGTAGTAATTAGCAAAAAAAAAAAAAACTTATGAGTTAAATTTCTTACATTTTTAAAAATAAAATCACAATTATGAAGTTAAAATCCTACTTCTTGGAGAATTTGAAATTTCAAATTATTTGATATTGAAAATTTTTGTTGGCATTTCATAAAAAAAAATAACTTGTCAAGTGTAATCCCACAAAGTGGAATTTAGATAGGATAGAGTGTATACTCACCTCACCTCTATATAGAGGTTGTTTTCGGTAAACCTTCTGCTCAAGAACGAATAATCCAAAGCATTTCATCAAAAG
Source organism: Solanum bulbocastanum (assembly GCA_037074985.1). Lineage (NCBI taxonomy): Eukaryota > Viridiplantae > Streptophyta > Magnoliopsida > Solanales > Solanaceae > Solanum > Solanum bulbocastanum. The sequence continues at coordinate 11,432,918 of CM073607.1, forward strand.
AAGTAATAAAAGTACAAGAAACATTTGCTAATAACAAAAACAACAAATATTAACATAACCAAAACTACAATACAATAATACAAGAATAAAGGTACTATGAATTATCAATATATAGTAATAAAATTAAAAGGACAAGAAACTACAAAAGCAATACAACGAGTGCTAACATGAATAGACAACAAGACAACACACTGCTACCTCTAGCCTAATCCATTTCCTCTCATACCCTCATATCCAAAGTCATATCGATTAGTTGAAATTGTGACATGCATGTCCTGTTTAATCATTTTTCATCAATATTTTTTCGGTCTACCTCTGCCTCTCCTGAAACCATCCATAGTCAAATATATACTAATAAATAAACATGAAAATATGTGATTTGTTAATTCAACAACTTAGGATATTTTGATGCATTATTATTAATTATGTTTTGGTCATTTTGTAAAATTGTATAGGAGTGGAAGAAATTTTGATAATTTCTTCAAATTCTGAGATTTCTATATTTATGAGAGAAAAAAAATAATAACTTAAGAAAGCCAAATTAAAATTTAACTTCAAATCAATGGGCCAAGTACCTCACACACAAAATCAAATAATACTACTAAATATTTTTATGAACTGAGTAATTCCTATAAAATAGGGTAAGAAAAGCGGTGGAAGGACAAATATTGTTATAAATAATTAGTATAGTTTCTAAAAACAGGCAACGACGCGTCAAACTTCTTATATATATATATATATATATATATATATATATATATATATATATATATATATATATATATATATATATATAGTAATTATAGCAACAACCGTCTCAAAGAGAACACACTTGTACAACAAGTATTCACTCCTGGTAATTTGTTTTTTCTTTTCAATATTTCATTGCCATTCTCATATAATTAAGTCACATTAGTTGATTTTGAATCTTTGATTCATCTGTTATTCTTGAAGTTTTATGAACTAAAGAGGAATGAAAACATAACTTTCTTTTCATTATATATATATATATATATATATATATATATATATATATAACACAGTTCCTGCTTTCTTTTTTCTTGTAGAAAAAATGGGAAGATCAAAAATCAAAGTGGAACTAATTCAAGATCAGAAGAAGAGGATGAAAACTTTAGTGACACGGAAGGCTGGCTTGGTCAAGAAAATTTCAGAACTCTCAATACTTTGCGACATCAAAGCATGCATGATCATATATGAAGGATATACTACTTGTCAACATGATCAAATCTGGCCGAATGATCCAAATGAAGTTAAAGAGCTGATAAATCTCTACAAAAACCAACCATTCCAAGGCCGAACCAAAAGGGTTAACACCTTGTCCAACTATTTCGAAGATGATCAAAAGAAAAAGGCTGAGATCAAAGTAGAAAAGGATCCTCCCACTTGGGATTCAAGATTTGACTATTTCAAAAATGATGAAAAGAAAAAGGCTGATGAGATCAAAGTAGAAAAGTATCCTACTTGGGATTCAAGATTTGACTATTTATCTCAAAAAGAATTACAAAATCTTGCTGGGGTTCTTGAGCATAGGATGGAGAATGCAAAAGGAAAAGTCGAATTGTTGAAGAGCATGAATGTTCATATTGGAAGTTCCTTACTTTCTCATCAACAAATTGATGAACCAAACTACTACTCTGTGGCCTATTTCTAATATGAATTCTTTCACCAATTACAACAATTTCTTTCAATCAAATATTCCAATTAGTGGTGTGAATTCAATGGGTGTAGCGATGGATAATGGGGTTCTTACTATCGTGGATTATCAATTTTGCAATGCAAATTATTCTATGATGAATGAGGCTGAAAACTGGTCGGCAAATGATGGATTTGGTTCAGGTTCGACAATGCAGCCTATGGGGAATAATGAGATTGGTTCAAGTTCGACAATGCAGCCTATATGGAATAATGAGATTGGTTCAAGTTCAACAATGCAGCCTATGGATCAGTACCCTTTCATATACAATGACTCTACTCATGATATGTCTTATGGATTCGTGTAGATTTTATTTTTGATCATCACTATAGTTAGCAGTTCCTCTTTTGTTTACTTTTGAAGCTGTTGGATCAGAGTAAACAAACTAGGAACTGGCTTTTTTGTTAGATCAAATGTATGTGGCTTGTAATATTAAGTTTGGTGCTTCTCTTTTGTGATGATACATATTTGTTCACTTATACTTGTTCGTATTAGACTTAAATATTGCCTAGTTTCAAACGATGTTACACAGAAAATTCACTTCCAACATGAATGTGATCATAATGGACTTACAATGCCGCAGATGAAATATGACAAGGTAATCTAGATATTACAATGATAAAGAAAAAGTGTAAGAAGCTTTACAACAACAGTGCATTGTATAACAACTTCAAAACAACAGTGCATTGTATAACAACTTTCAATTATTTCAATGTAAGTTAAAATTCAATGTCATATATCAGAAAACTTAGTTAATAAAAGCATAGATATAAAAAAAAACTTTCATAGGTTCAAAATAGATGCTAAGATGAAACATGGAGTAGTGGAGAACTTCACTTACTTTGGAAGAATTCATTCCAGCTGAAAGTAGGAGCTGTATTGCTCAGTCTCGCTTTATCATCAACGAACTTTTATGAAATGGTTCACGGGATTCAGCCAATTGTCTTGATCGTGGAATATCATTGAGCAATAGAGAACCTGATCAAATCTGATGCGAACAATCAGTCAAAGGAGCGGAGCTTAGAGCCTTTACTTTATGTAAAGTGCACTCACTCTAATGGCATACCTTTTGCATGATGGGTCAGCAGGGAAATAGGAACAACAGCTTAATGTTCAGATGTGAAATAACAACAGTGGCTTTAATGTTCAGATTTTAAATAAGAACAGATCAAGAAAATGGTGCAAGTATTATACTGCACTTAAAGAGATTCAGGTATCTATCAACATATAAAGAGAGCATAGTTTTTCACATCTATATATTTTATGGAGCCTAAAAGCTTGAACTCCAACATTAAAGTGAACGTGCTCATTCGGTCATTCCTATCACAAATAAGACTCTATATACTCTGCATTGCAGAACAAGAAAGCAACTTAATTAGCTCTAAGTTATCTTTGTCGACTAATCAGTATACCTAAGGAAATTCAGAAGGAAAAAAAAAGAGTGGAAGTTTACAACAATGAAAATAAAGGATCTTAAAACGGATTAAAATTTGGAGATTACATTTGGCTGAACTGAAAATTCTCTTAAAATGAATTGAGATTGGCCCAATTCAAATTATTTTGAGTTCAACTCATAAATCCTTAACCAAATACTTATATTTTTGTCTTATTTTAACATTCCTAACTATGACTAATTAATTATATCATACGTAAGAAGATAACTATTAAAAATAGGAAAAGAAGGCATCTCGCAATCTAATTCTAATTGATCATAAATCCATCGACAACCTTAGTATTTCACGAAGTTATTTTTTTAAAATATTGATAATAATCAGGAGGTTTATTAACAACTAGTTTTGATTGGATTACACAAAAAATCCAACAAAAAAGGAGATCATAGATTATTAATCTCAAAATATTCTTCTGCAACACATATAAATGCTTTGAGAATCTGTCACACCTAGTGTTTATAAGTCTTTGGATTAGCTTTTCAAAGTACCGTAAAGAATTTCACATGTGTCATTAGTCATATATAAATAGATAATTCAAGATTATTCAGTCAACAATAAAATTGTGTGTAAGTATCCATTCGCTTAAGGGTATTCAGTCACATAAATATATCATTACATAAGTATTTTGGATTCTTTCTCTTTTTTATCACATCTATGTCGATACTCAACACAAACATAGGTGTAGGTGTGGTGTAGATATGGAATCCGTACCGAATCAGGTCAATTAATTTTTAGTACTTTGACCAAAAGTGATGGAGAAATTCAGGATAATTGCAATGATTTTTGTTATCAAAACAAAAACTAAGGTAAACTTGAATAAAATGAAATACTTGTATGTAATTTTTTTTTCTTATGTAAGTTCCTTTCCTAATATCTCTATATATGATTCTCTTTTTGATCAATATTTTCTCCTGAGAAATATAACTTGTTAGTTTTCCACTTAATGTCTCATAATTTAAACATATAACTCCATTTTTAGATATTTAAATTATTTTTAGTTGAATCCCCATGCTCGTATCCATACCCCCAAATTTTAAAATTTTAATCATTAAAGATTCAACCTCTTGATCCACACACGTATTAAATATGCGCAAGAAGATCATTTTAGGCCACTAACATCGACCCTTTGGAATATTGTAAAAATATAAGCTAACTCAATTCTCATATTTAAACCGCCAGCACCAAAGTTTAGAACTTTGATAAAATTCCATGAATTCCTACCTTTTTTAAAACAAAATTAGGGTTCTAAGACAAATTCATGTTCATTTTACAAATTCAAGAATCACACATTGCTAATAACGTCTTTCAATAGGCTACAAAATTTTAATTAACCCTCAAATTATAGTAATTAATCAAGGGACTTACCTGGTGAAGATTCCCTAAAATCCCTTTTAATATTGTTCTTAAATTTGACTGATGAAATCTAAGGATAAGAATGATCTTTCTAGCGTTAGTCCTTGTTAATTCGATATAACAATTATGAAAATTGAGTAATAACTCACCTTAGTTGATTGGGGAAAGCTCTAGGTTGTTTTCTCTCTCAAAAGTCAGTCAAAACAAAGTGAAATGGTAAATCCGACTAAAACATTTTTTTTGTTTTTCTGCAGTTTTAGACCTACGATCAGGGCTGTTCATGGTTCGCTTATTGATTAAAACCAAAATCAAATCAATCTAGTCAGTTTTTTAAATTTCTAAAATCAAACGAAAAAAAATGATAGTCAGTTTGGTTATTGTCAGTTTGGTTTAGTTTTTCTGGTTGGAAAGTAATAGTTTTTTGAGGACGTACGTATCTTGATAGACACAAACACCTAGTACATGAACAATCCACATAAAAGTTATTGTCGGTTCAAGTAAGCAATTAAACAATGCTAGGTTATCATTACACGTACAAAGTGATTCAATTAAGAGAAAGTGAAGGGACTATTTTTTATGTGAAGTCGGGTAGATAAAGACTAGAATAATTTTGATGGACTTAAACTTAGGATTGTTGTAGTTTGGCTAAAGTGTTGTGCATGAGCAAATGGTAAAGTTAAAAGACTAAAGTTAATTAAAATTTAACAAAATATTTATAATTTATTTATGAATAATATATAAATAATTATAAAATTTATATATTTAATTTATCGGTTCGATTTGGTTATTTTGCGGTTGTTTTTTAGTAAAACCAAAATCAAACCAAATAGTACTAGTTATCAAAATTTAAAACTAAATCTAACCAAACAAAACCAAATATCGATTTTTTAATCGATTTGGTTCAGATTGTGCCTCAGTTTATTTTTTTTAATCATAACCATAAACAACCCTACCTACTACCATTTTATAAAATTAGTATAATATTGGACATACGATCCGTATGTCAACTTTGGAACCTTAAATAATTGATATATATATATTTGATATATGCATGATATATTGTTTGTAGATCATGTACGACCTTATGTGGCCTTTGTATGTCAATTCAACCAAATTTCAACAACAATGATCTTTGTACTTCCATCCACAATCCAATATATATGTAACATGTCGAAAATTGGAAGTTGAATTGGAAAGGAAAAGTTATATTTTGGCACTGAAACAGTATTCTACGAAAGCCATCTACAGACCGTCGGAAGTCCTACGGGTCGTAGGAAGGCAATCGTAGAATTGGGTTGAGTTTTGAAAAATATCAAGTCTTTGATGTTTGACCTACGGAGGACAGGGCAGATCATAAGGGGTTCTACAAACTGTAGAACGAATCTGTAGAAGTGATCCAAACTTAGTTAAATTTGGACTTGAACTAGGGGTCTACATGTTGGCTCTACAAGTCGTAGAATGGACGATGAACCATAGAATGGTTTTGTGGAAGTTAGTTAGATTTGTAAGTCCTAGCAACGGTTCTACAGTTGACCAGGATGGCCCGTAGAAAGACCTACGGACCATAGGTCCAAGCTGTAGACTACCCGATAGTTTTAATCAAGGGTGTTTGATCTTTTCCTACTCAATTAACCCCTAAACTTTGTCATTTTGACCCTATAAGTACCCCTATTATCGTTTTTACTCATTAGACTAAGCCTAAATACTCTTATTTACTAAATACTCTCAAATCCCTCATAATATGATGAGCTGAATATATCTACTGACCGAAGCCTTATAATATGAACTGTTACAATTGCCCACATTCCTTAGCTTCTTAGCCAATGTCTTGACCAGTCCAACCTATTGAACTCCCTCTACCTTCTTCACAAAACCACCCACCTCATTGAACTCCTACCTACGGAGGTCATTTGCACAAACAAAAAGAACTTGCAAATCAGAATTCAAACCTTTGACAGACAAATGAATCCTCTCCTCCTCCAAACTTACCAACTGTGTAGCATAACGGTACAAGACATAAAACTTAGCCTCATAAGTAGTCACAATGTTGCCTTGCTCAAGAGCCATAAACTCATCCTTCTTCTTATATCTCAAGGTGCAACGCACAAATATATCTAAGAACAATGCGTGAAATTGTGTTCAAGTCAGTGGAGTCAAGATTGATTATTGACATTCCGCAAATGCTCTCATAACAATGATGTTATGAGAAGTCACAAACTCAACCCCATGATGTTACACAATGTCCAACTTATGCAGTCTCTCATAACAATCCAGAATGAACTCATAAGCATCCTCACTCTCAGAATTATAGTCACAAATAAGAGATTCATTAGTCTAGGAGTTGAATTGATCAAATTAATTCAAAGTCTAAAGGATATGAACAAATAACTCTTTAGGAATTAACAATTTTTATGAAATTTCCTAGACTGTAGCTAATTCACAAGTTGAACTGAAGGAATAATTGTAGTGCTACAACTAACTTCTAAATAAAATACTCCCAAAACTCCTTTTTTAGACAAATTATACCTCTTTAGCCACAAAATATTTAATTCATCGATTAATCATATTTGCGGAGTTTCTGAGCTGCTTAACACCTTATTTAGGAAATAACCAGAACCCTTGTTCACTAATTTTCAAACATAAGGTTAATTTAATACCTTTCAAAAATGATTTTCTAATTTTTCAAAAATAATCTTCACAAATAGCAAAGTTATGAGACCTTTTTAACCAAGAATAAAATCAGATGGTAACAAATGAAATTACAAGAAAATTGGATCAACTAGACCTAGTGAAATGTGCTTAAAAGAAACGTAAATAACTTGTTCTAGCTTCTGCTAAGGAGAAAATAAAAGAGGATAATGAACATCATTGTTTCATCTGATCTTTGGAAAGAAGAAAGAGATGTAACAAGTAAAGAAGATCCAAATAAAGTAAAAACATAATGCATGCCCTTTAGAAAAATCTCATATTTCATGAATAAGTTACCAAAACTGAAATGTGAAAAAAGGAATCTAGATAACATATTAAAGTTAACTGGAATCATTATATAAAGTAGTGCTGTAAAAAATGAGCCTGACTATAGGTAATTCGCCCAATCCGTCCGTAGTTTTAAGGGTTGAGCTCAAGATAATTTGAATTGAGTTCAATCTCAACTCATTCAAGCTTTAACCCATTTTAAGAGAATTTTCAATTGAGCCCAATTTAATCTCCAATTTAACCCGTTTTAAGACTATTATTTTGCATTGATGTAATGTATGTTCCAATAATGAAGGTATGAGTTACTCTCTATTTTATATCTTTTAAGATTTATCAATCCATTTATAACTTCTTTTTATTAATTTTCTTGAGTTGAAATTCAAATTGTGGATATAAAACTTAAATAACAACATATTAAAATAACTGAGATTAAGCGGGTCAAGACTCAACCCATTTTAAGCCCATTTGAGCCCAAAGTAAATTTGAGCGGGTCAAAACTCAGTACAATTTCTATTTCAACCATTTTAATATCTCCAATTTCAACTAAACTTGTCAATTTGACAACCCTAATATAAAGTAACAATAATATATCATATATTTACATAGCATAATCTTTATATTTAGTTACTTATTCATATTTCATGAATAAATTGCCAAAAGCAAAAGTACAAAAAGGAATCTAGATAACATATTAAGTTAGAGCCTATTTGGAATTGTTGTACGGGGGCTATAATCATTTATTTTGAGAAAAAAACACTTTGTCATGATTCACACCATCGTGATTGATACCCATGCTAACCCTCCAGTAGGAGAACCACTACTAAAACTCAAATCAAGTAACTATACCAAAAACTAAAGTTCTCATAAACTTCCAAAAGACCTAACAACTAAACAATGTGGAAATACACCTAGAACTTAAAAGTTAATGTACCAAAACATCTAAGTTCAACAAGTCTAAACAAGAAGGGATACAACCCCAAACTAATAACTAACTAAAAAAGTCTAAGTCTGAAATATGGACATAGACAAAAGAGAACTCATGGCAGCCCGGAAGAACTGACTCACCCTTGAATTCGAATGATCACTGATCTTCTAAACGAGGTCTGTCAAAAACTGCCTGAAGATGCCCTGTACTCAACAAAGAAAGAGCAAGTGCAGAATCAGTACACAACCATAGTGTACTAGTAGGATCACGTGGCTATCCCACTAAGTGTAACATACATAAGTCAATACAACAATATAATCACAAGCATAATATTGAATAAATACAAGATTATCAACATTTACGAACAATATACCATTTTGTATTTCTCAAGATACACAAATATGACAAGTCATTGGTCCTCTCATGGAATCCAAACCCAAACAGTTAGCATATCAGAACGTGGTACCCGATCAAATGATTATGCCAGAACATGGTAACCGATCCCATAATTATGTCGGAACTTGGCAACCGATCCAAGTTAGTGTGTCGAAACGTAACACTCGATCCATTCAAGAAGCCACAATCACAAATACAAGTATATTCTCACAATCATACAATAAACTCATGATTTCATGGCATTATCATTCATCTATGCTCATTTACAATTAGTGTGATCAATAATGTAATATTTGCATACATATATATATTATAATGAACCAAGAACAAACATATATTACACAATAATAAAATCACAACCATTACCTACCTCGAAACAAACTTGAAACCCTAATATAACAATCAGGTTCCGTCATTAAAGAAAAGCCAACGAAGAAAATTTTTGGCTCAGAAAGCTTTTTCATAGTAACTTGAAATTTTCCAACCTAGTCCAGATTTGGATGAAATCGGAGTCATTAAGCTGTAGGAAAATCTGGTAACAATCAGGTGATTTAATTATTATTTTGATTACATGGGTAGTTAGATAAGTCGTTAAGGAACCCGTACGACTTTACGAAATTGAATTCGGGTGAGTAAAACTCCCGAAATCGATCTTAATGTGAACGGTATTTTCTGAGCATCATTGGTTAAAGATGTGTTATGAAATGGTGGTCTTGAAATTATTAAAATAGTTCACTGGTTCCGTACAAACCGCTGGGGCTAGATTTCTGCCACCAGGGCGGGGCCGCTGTAGTGGGGTGAGAACCGCTGTGTTGAGTTCGATGCGACTTAAGGTCATAAATAAACCCAAAACGTCTTTATTCTGCACTTTTCAATTTTTAGAGCTAAGGAACGAACCCTAGGTGACTCTTGGTAGTTTTCCACCATTCTTGAGGCTAAAGGTAAGTTTTTCACTCTCTGAATTTGTTTTTTGATCAGTAGAACGTAATAGAATGGGTAATTATCGATGGGGAAGGGTTTTGATCTAGATTCTATGGTGGAAAAAGCCCTAGTTTTGGTACTTGAGATCATGGGTATGATCTAGGGTTCATAGAATTGTTAGTGATTCGGGTAATTAGTGATTGTTTATTGATTCCCGTGTTATTATGATTGTTTGTAGACCAAGAATAAACAGAACAAATCCGAAAAGGGAAGGATCAAGTTTCTTAGGGTTTCAAGCTTATTTCGAGGTAGGTGATGGTTGTGATTTTATGATTGTGTAATGTATGTTTGTTCTTGCTTCATTATGATACACGTATGTATATGAATATTTGCATTATTGATCACACTTGCTGTAAATGAGATAGATGAATGATGGTTACCATGAAATCATGACTTAAATGTATGATCTTGAGGATATACTTGTGATTGTGATTGTGGTGTGTTGAATGGATCGGTTTCCACCTTCCGGCATAATTATGGGATTGAGTGCCATATTTCGGCATAATCATTAGATCGGGTACCACATTTCGATATGCTAACTGTTTGGGTTTGGGTTCAATGAGAGGACCAATGACTTGTCATAATTGTGTATTTTGAGAAATGTGAAGTTGTTTGTTGTTCGTTGTTTGTAAATATTGATAATATTGTATATGTTCAATATGTGGATGTGATTATATTGTTGTAATGGCTTATATCTGTTCCACTTAGTAGGATAGCTGTGTGATCCTATTAGTACACTGTGGTTGTGTACTGATCTTGCACTTGCTCTTTCTTTGTTGAGTACAGGGTACCTTCAAACGGCTACTGACAGACCTTGCTTAGAAGATCAGTGATCGTTTGAATTCAATGGTGTGCCAGTTCTTTCAGGCTGCCATGAGTTCTCCTTTCGTCTATATCCACCATTTTTGGACTTAGACTTTCTAATTAAGTTTTAGTTCATTAGTATGGGGTTGTATCCCTTCTTGTTTAGACTTGTTGAACTTTAGATATTTTGGTACATTGACTTTCAGGTTCTAGGTTATTTTTTCCACATTTGTTTAGTTCGTTGTTAGATCTTTTTAAAGTTTATGAGAACTTCAGTTTTAGCTATTATTCTTATTTTTGTATCCTTAAATGCTTTAGTTTTGGTTTAGTTGCTTTGTTTGGGTTGTAGTAATGGTTCTCCCACCGGAGAGTTAGTGTGGGTGTCAATAACGACGGTCTGGGTCGTGAAAAAGTTGGTATTAGAACCTAGGTACATTGATCTCGATGTACCAAAACAAGTCTGGTAGAGTCTTGCGGAATGGTACTGGGACGCCTTTACTTTTCTTCGAGAGGCTATAGGACTTTAGGAAATCTCTCCGTTTTCTCGTCTCCTTTCATTCTATGACTCGATTCCAATTGGTATTTGGCGATTCAAATTGATATCTAACCTCCTTCAATCTTCTGTCCGCAGATGGTTAATACTAGATACAACAGCGTCAGGCCTGTAGCTCCTATCCATGCTCCAGCCGAGCAATCTGCAGTGAGAGGTCACGATCGGCGCAGGGGTAGAAGAAGAGCTAGGGGCCGAGAAAGAGTGGCACCTACTAGAGATGGGTTACCAGTCGAAAATACTCCCCAAAATGAGGCCCCTTTCGTGCATCATGAAGAGATAGAAGTGGATATTGAGGTTGAGAATGTTGAGAAGGTTGGACAAAAGGAAGAGGTGCAGGCTAAGACTATCGATGTTCCTCTCATAGACCTAGTGTTCGCTCGACAAATCATGTCATTATTGAAAGGGTTGGTTGGTCCTAGAGTGCTTTCTTTTGTTCAAGCAACTCAAGCTCTTACTAATCCCCCTGTTGCTAGCACTGCGCCCAAGACGGGTGGAACGGGAGGTAATGATGCTTTCTTCTGTCCTTTTTTGGGTTCTGTTCTGACTGGTAATGAGCATAAAATATTGACTAAGTTTTTAAAGCTAAAGCCTTCCGTGTTTCTTGGTTCTGCGAAAGAGGATGCATATGAGTTTATCTTGGATTGCTATAAGAGGCTTCATAAGTTGGGAATTTTCCATCAACATGGGATTGAGTTTGTCACCTTTCAACTTCAAGGTGAGGCTAAGCAGTGGTGGAAAGCTTATATGGAATGCAGATCTTCAACTTTACCTCCACTTACTTGGACCTAATTTCATACTCTATTTCTAGAGAAGTATGTGCCCAGAACTTTAAGGGATCGTAAGAAGGATGAGCTCATGACTTTGGAGCAAGGTGGTACGTCTGTGGCTGCCTATGAGGCCAAGTTCAATGTTTTGTGCAGATATGCTACTTAATTGGTGACTACTGAGGAGGAGAGGATCTGTTTATTTATTAGGGGACTAAATTCTGAGTTGCAAGTATTATCTATTCATATGACCTCTGCAGGGAGGAGCTTTAATGAGGTAACAAACTATGTTAAGAAAGTAGAGGGGGTGCGGTGAAATGGTCAGGCTAAGGCATTGGCAAAAAGAGCCAAGAATTCAGGAAACTTTCAAGGTTCTTATTCCAGAGGTTCAGGGAGGCCAACGCTTGCAGCCAAGCCAATTCAGCCTGCTATGCCCGCCTCTACAGGTAATTACTTAGGAACTCCATCTCATAATTTGATTCAAGATAGCTAGGGAGTCGTACCTTCAACGAGCAGCAGACCATCTTTTGATCGTACATGTTATGACTCTGGTGAACCTGGGCATATAAAGAGAGATTGTCCCCACCCACATGTGTTACATTCCACGCAGAAACAATCTAGAGCAGTGGTACTCGTGGGAAATAGTAATAATGGTCGAGAACGTCCACAAGGTGGGCGAGGAGGTAATCAGCGAGGTCGTGGAGGTAGAGGAAATGGTAATGCATACAGGGTAACGTGCAACAAGGCAAAGAAGTCGCTCATCAAGATGATAGGGTTCAGTGTTATGCCTTTTCGGGGAAGAATCAAACAGAGCATCTGACGCTGTAATCACAGGTACTATTTTTATCTGTGACTGGAAGACATATGTGCTATTTGATCCGATTTCTACCTATTCTTATGTATCCGTGAGCTTTGCCTCAAGGTTTGGTATGATTTGTGATACACTTGATCTCCCTATCCATGTTTCTACCCCAGTTGGAGAGTCAGTCATAGTTACTCATATCTATCGTGCTTGCCCTATTTTGTTTATGGGTTTTCAGACTTAGGACTGATTTGGTGATTTTGGATATGGATGATTTTGATATAATCTTAGGCATGATTTGGTTGTCCCCCTATTATGTTGTACTTAATTGTAATACTACGTCTGTAACTCTAGATATTCTGGGAAGGGAAAAATTAGAGTGGGAAGAGGTGTACAAGCCTAAGCAAGTTAAGATCATATCCTCTATTTGGGTTAGAAAATTGGTAGAGCGGGGTTGTTTGGCTTATTTGGCTTATATTAGGGATGTTGAGATTGCGACTCCATCCATTGAGTCTATTCATGAGTTTAATGAATGGGGTATTCAAGCCATTTCTTGATTCTTTTTTCATAGTCTTTATTGATTTTGGTTATTCAAAAAGTGAGGAAAAACATGCTGATCATCTTCGTATTGCTTTGGGTGTTCTTGGGAAACAAAGGTTGTATGCAAAATTTTCTAAGTGTGAATTTTGGTTGACTTCGGTTGTATTTTTAAGACATGTAGTGTCAAAAGAAGGGGTAATAGTAGATCCTCAAAAGATTGAGGTGGTTAAGAATTGGGTTCGGCCTAGCTTTGTGACGGAAGTTAGGAGTTTTGTTGGGCTCGCTAGCTATTATTGTCGATTTGTGAAAAACTTTGCTTTTATTGCCACTAACTTGACTAATTTGACCAAAAAGGAGATACCATTTGAATGAACTGAAAAATGTGAGGAGAGCTTCCAAAAGCTCAAGACTCTCTTGACCACCGCGCCTATTCTAGCATTATCGGTTGAAAGTAAGGATCTTATTATTTATTGTGATGCTTCACATTCTGGTTTGGGTGCTATGTTAATGCAGAATAAGAATGTTATAGCTTATGACTCATATAAATTAAAGGTGCATTATAGGAATTATCCAACACATGATTTGGAGTTGGCAGCGGTAGTGTTTACTCTTAAGATCTGGCGGCATTACCTCTATGGTGTTAAGTGTGAAGTGTTTATGGATCATTGCAGTTTGCAGCATGAGTTCACTTAAATGGATCTGAATTTGAGACAACGAAGGTGGATGGAGTTAATTAAGGATTATGATGTGACTATTCAAAACCATGCGGGCAAGGTTAATGTGGTGGCAGACGCTTTGAGTCAAAAAATGGTGAGTATGGGTAGTTTAGCTTGCTTGAGTATAGCCAAGCGACCTTTGACTAAGGAAATTTAGACCTTAGAGTCTAAGTTCATGCAATTGGGCATCTCAGAAAGAGGTGGGGTGTAAGTTAGTATTAAAGTAAGGGACACATTCATTGAGGAGATCAAGGCCAAACAGTTTGAGGATGAGAATTTGAAGGAGCTTAGAAAGAAGACTGCAATTGGTAAGGCATAAGTGACCACTCTTGATGCAGAAGGTGTGCTCAATTTTACAGGAAGAATTTGTGTTACTCGAGTTGATGACTTGATTCAGAAAGTATTGACAGAATCCCACGGCTCGCGATATTCTATTCATCCGGGTGTGACCAAGATGTACCAAGATTTGAAGTAAATTTATTGGTGGTCGAGCATGAAGAAGGATATAGTGGAGTTTGTGGCTAAGCATTAGAATTGTCAACAAGTGAAGTATGAACATCAAAGGCCCACAGATTTGCTTCAAAGAATGCTAATTCCATAATGGAAATGGGAAAGGATATCCATAGATTTTGTGGTTGGTCTTCCCGGACTTTGGGGAAGTTTGATTCTATTTGGATGGTGTTTGATAGATTAACTAAGTCAACCAATTTTATTCCGGTAAGAATGTATTATAATGCTGAACAATTGGCTAAAGTTTATGTGAAAGAGATAGTGAGGTTGCATGGGGTGCCCCTCTCTATCATCTCAAATCGTGGTACCCAATTCACACCCAAGTTTTAGAGAAAATTACATGATGAATGGGGTACATAATTCGCTTTTAGTACAGCCTTCCATCCACAAACAGACGGCAGTTAGAGAGGACTATTCAGGTGTTAGAAAACATGTTGAGGGCATGTGTGATTGACTTTGGAGGGCATTAGGATAAGTTCCTACCTTTGTGTGAGTTCTCCTATAATAATAGTTATCACTCCAGCATAGATATGACACCATTTGAGGCACTCTATGGGAGAGGATGTAGATCACTTATAGGACGGTTTGAGGTTGGAGATGTGAAACCATTGGGGGTTGATTTAGTGAAGGATGCTCAAGATAAGGTCAGGAGTATTCAAGCTAAGCTTCTAGCAGCCCAGAGTAGACAGAAAAAGTATGCGGATCATAAGGTAAGAGACATAGCATTTCAAACTAATGAGAATGTTCTTCTTAAGGTATTACCCATGAAAGGGGTTATGAGATTTGGCAAGAAGGGCAAGCTAAGTCCACGATACATTGGTCCCTTTGAGGTTCTTGAATGTGTAGGACCGGTAGCATATAAATTGGCTTTACCCCCTAATCTATCGGGTGTTCACTCGATATTTCATGTGTTCATATTGTAGAGATATCATGGTGATGGAGATTACATTATTAAATGAGACTCAATTGTGTTAGACAAAGACCTCCAATATAAAGAGGAACTGATTGCAATACTTGATCGTGATGTGTGCAAGTTGAGGACCAAAGAGTAAGTTCGTGAAGGTTCAATTGAAGCATTGTCCGGTTGAGGAAGCTACTTTGGTTACCAAAAGAGATATACGAGACAAGTATCCCCAATTGTTCGTTGATTCAAGTACTACTTCATTCATTTCTTAGTCTATTTTTCCTAAGTTTGTCACTCAAGGATGAGTGATGGGTAAATTGGTATCTATTGTAATGATCAGGTTCCGTCGTTAATAGAAGAAAAGCCAATAGGAAAAAATTTTGGTTCGAAAAACTTTTTCGTAGTAACTTGAAATTTTTCAACCTAGTTCAGATTTGAATGAAATCGCAGTCATTAAAGTGTAGGGAAATCTTGTAAAAATCAGGTGATCTATTTATGATTTTGATTACATGGGTAGTTAGATAATTCATTAAGGAACCCGTACGACTTTACGAAATTGAATTCAGGTGAGTAGAACTCCCGAAATCGATCTTAGCATGAATGGTATTTTTTGAGTGTTGTTGGTTAAAGGTGTGTTGTGAAATGGAGGTCTTGGAATTATTAAAATAGCTCATTGGTTCCGTGCAAGCCGCTGGAGCAGGATTTGTGTCGCTAGGGCGAGGCCGCTGTTGTGGGGAAAAGACTGCTGTAGTGGGTTCAACGTAATTTAAGGTCGTAAATAAACCCCAAAACGTCTATTTTTTGCACTTTTCAATTTTTAGAGCTAAGGAATGAACCCCAGGAGACTCTTGACAGTTTTCCACTGTTCTTGAGGCAAAAAGTAAGTTTTTCACTCCCCGAATTCGTCTTTTTGATCTGTAGAACGTAGTAGAATGGGTAATTATCGATGGGAGAGGGTTTTGATCTAGATTCTGTCACGCCCCAAGCCTATACCCTGGGCGGGACTGGCACTCGAGAACCATTGTTGGTCCCAAGCAAACCCTTGAGCCGACTTTTTTTTACTCAGCGAAAGACTTTACTCAAGATAAATACTTTTAAAATAGTACACTGAACTGCTAAATAAATAATTGAGAATGTAACAAATAACATTCACTACCAAAGTGGCAACTCAACTCTGAACTTAACTGAAAAGGAAAAGTAAAGACTCATGAACTAACATCAACTAACTCTGCCTATGAGCCTCTAAACTCTGAGGGATGTTGGGACAAGACACCCAATCATCCTAACAACTGAAATAAGCAAGCAATAAAACAAAACATAACCAAAGGGATCCTCCGAAAAGTAAGGAGGCTCACCAACTGACTCTGAATGCTCAACTGGATCAACAATGTGCTAGATGTTGATCCTGGTTACCTGTGTTTGCATCATAAGAAGATGCAAGCCAAAAGGCATCAGTATATTGAATGTACGGTATGCAAGGGAAATTCTAAAACAAGACATAAGCAAGCTTGAAAGGAACTGTAGCACTTACCTGCTCAAATCAACTTAACTCAACTAATATAAAGCAATGTATATAAATGTAGTATAAAGAAAAACTTTGAAACATGGTTTTCAACACTATGTATTTAGAAATACAATAATAACTCTATATGTTTGCAAAGATACAATATGAACTCTGTTTGTATATGAAAATACAGATATTTTTGATATATATAAAAATACAAAATACTATTGTTGGAGTTTCTCTAACCGAAAACTATAACTTAAGAGCTATCGTGATGATACAACGTTTTGCCTCACGCTGCCAGGGTCGTCCTATACCTTGTTAGGGGTATAGAACCTGAACTACTAAGTCGATCCACTAGTATATGCTAAAAGTACTAAGGAATCACCTAAAAAATATTCCTTTTTCTACCCATGGTGGTTACATGGTTTATGGGGGCTGTGAATTGTCTGAACTCTTCCCCATATCGGTGCTCAATACTACTTCCAAAATATAATACTAGCTCTTATGTTTTAAAAAAAAACATACTTATTTCTGTGATTTGAGATAATTGCCCAAAAACTTAGCTCATAGGCGATCTTGGAAATCAAAGTTTCCTCTCTTGCTTTATTGTGAAAGCATTTACTTTTTACTGAAAAACTAGCTTAAAGGCTCTTTACTGAAAAACTAGCTCAAATGCTCTTTTGAAAATCGAAGTTTCCTTTCTTGCTTAAATGTGAAAACATTTACTCTTTAAGAATACGTAGTCCTGATATACTCTTTTTGAAGAAATGAACTTTAATCTCTACTCTTTACTCAACTCAAAACTCAATTCTTAAAACAAAGTTAAAACATATGTAAAAGACTTTTGGAAGACTCTATGAACTTCTCTTAACTAGGCTCTTAACTTCTCTTGACTTGACTCTTAACTGATCATTGAATTGAATTATGGATTCAAGGATAGAGATTTGTGATAGGAAATATCTTATGATATTTAGGAGTGTTTTTAGATAGTTAAACATGAGAATAAAATCAAGAAATCACTGTTTGAAAGTAGGTCCACGACACGGAGATGCATTTAAATATTTGGTCGCGAAATAAATTTTGAGGCAGAATGGTCCGTGACCACTCTGCGACGCGGAGAAACTTTTATCAATCCTGAGGAACAGGTCTGCAACGCGAACCTGGTACTTAGATTCTGCCGACTTGTTCCTTCTTCGTTTTCTTGCCCCAAATCACCTAGATTTGATTTTTTTTCTCCATATCTCTTTAGATTCAGGTGCGCACAACATATACACAAGAATCTAACTCAAAGCAACTCTAATAGTCAATCTTAAACTCTCAAGAACTCCTCAATCTCATCCCAAATTCAAAAAGAAAAGCAATTCAGGAATACAACTCAAGAACATCAAATTCTCAATAATTTTAGGATGAAATTACATTGAATAAAACTTGTTTGGGGTGTGGGTGAAGGAACCCAACGCTGTGTTAACTCACATACCTCGTAGTGATCACCCCTTGTTGAAATCCACAAGCGATTCTTGAAGATCTTGACGATTCTTGCTCCTTCTCCTCTTTTCTCTTCTTCTTTTCTCTTCTCTCTAAATCCTAACTCAAATTCCAAAAGCATCAACTGAATTCAATCAGTTTATACCTTAAAATAATTACCAAAAACTTAATCAACTAATTGGGTATGAAAAAGACCAAAATACCCTTGAAAAATCTGGATTGGACTTTCCTTATCCAAACATCCCAACTTCCAAAGGGTATATCTCACTCATACGAACTCGGAATCGCGCAAACTCAGTGGTGTTGGAAAGATAATTCAATAATATTCCCTATGGTATCTGGAAGCACACATAACTCATTTTGAGCTAGGATTAATGGTCATTTAAAGTTGACTAAAAACCCAAACTTAACATAACTTAACAAATTTCCAAATTTTTCATTCTTTCCAAAAACAACTTTTTTTAATTCTAGCTCTTTCTAGTTCTTTCAAAAAGTGAGGTGTTACAATATCTTCCCCTTGGGAACTCTTATCCTCGAATGGGATTACTCTTAATATACTAAGGGTGTAATATCTAAAACATTCAGTTCACACATCCAATAATCAAAATGCAAAAACAACATGGGAACTTATAAATAAATACCAAGAAAAGAATTAGTACCTTGATCTGGAATTTCTCCGATTTCAAAGAGATGTGGATATCTCTTCTTCATATCCTCCTCAGCTTCCCAAGCAGATTCCTCAACAAACTGGTTCCTCCTAAGAACTTTGACTGATGCTACTTCCTTAGTCCTCAACTTGCAAACTTGACGATCTAGAATTTGAAACGGAATCTCCTCATAAGATAAGCTATCCTTGATACCAATATCTTCAGTTGGTATGATAAGTGAAGGATCTCTCATGCATTTCTCCAACATGGAAATGTGAAATACCGAATGAACCCCTGCTAACTCTTGTGGTAGCTCTAACTCATTACTTACCTTTCCAACCCTTTTTGATATCCAGTCAGGACTAATATACCAAGGGCTAAGTTTCCCCTTCTTACCAAATCTCATAACACCCTTCATGAGTGAACTTTTCAAGTAAACCCAATAATCTACTTTGAACTCTAACTCCCTTCTCCTAACATCAGTGTAGGATTTCTGATGACTCAACGTCGTTTTCATCCTCTACTTTCATTTTCTACATAGTTTGATGAACTAAGTATGGTCCTATTAACCCAGCTTCACCAACTTCAAATCATCCTATAGGACATATGTATCTTCTCCCATAAAGAGCTTCGTAAGGAGCCATCTGGATGCTAGAATAGTAATTATTGTTGTAATCAGACTCAATGAGGGGTAGGTGATCATCCCAATTACCCTTGAAATCAATCACACAATCTACCTTGATACCTCAAAACACCATCTTGCCCTTGTTCAAACGCCATCACTTTTTGCTGAGGAACATTTGTCTTTAATTCAAGCAATAAAGGATCTTAGTCTTGCTTCTCATTTACTTCTGACACTAATGATGATTCAATCTCATTCATCACCACTATTCCTCCTTCTATGGAATCTATTAGTTGACCTCCTAGTCATGCAAGTCTATGCACCTCTTTTGTTAGCTCTTTCTTATTTTTCTCAAAATGGGCGGTACTACTCATAGAAAACCTGCTCAAGGCATAAGTAACAACATTAGCCTTACCTGGGTGATAAAGAATACTTATGTCATAATCCTTAAGTAATTCTAACCACCTCTTTTGTTTGAGATTAAGCTCTTTCTGTCTAAACACATACTGAAGACTCTTTTGATCAGTGAATACATCTACATGAACACCATAAAGATAATGGCGCCATATTTTCAAAGAAAATACTACAGCAGCCATCTCTAAATTGGTTGGATAATTCTTTGCATGAACTTTCAACTGTCTGGAGGCATAAGCTATAACATTGCCATTTTGCATTAATATACAACCCAAACCAGCTCTAGATACATCACAATACACCACAAAACTTTGAGTACCTTCTGGTAAGGTCAAAATTGGGGCAGTAGTTAACCTCTTTTTCAATTCCTGAAAGCTTTTCTCATAAGTTTCAAACCATTGAAACTTCACTATCTTTTGAGTCAACTTGGTCAAAGGAGACGAAGTAGACGAGAACCCCTCTACGAACCTTCTATAATATCCAGCCAACCCTAAGAAACTCCTAATATCAGTTGGAGATGTGGGTCTAGGCTAATTCTGTATTGCCTCTATTTTCTGAGTGTCAACTCTAATTCCATCACCGGAACTATATGGCCCAAGAATGCCATGGACTCAAGAAAAAACTCATAGTTAGAGAGCTTAGCATATAACTCCTTACCTTTCAATATTTGAAGAGCTATTTTGAGATGGCTAGCATGATCATCTTCATTCCTTGAATATATTAGTGTGTCATCAATGAAAATGATAAAAAAACATATCTAGATAAGGTTTGAAAACTCTATTCATAAGGTCCATGAACGCTGCAGTGCATTAGTTAAACCAAATGACATAACCAAAAACTTATAATGACCAAATGGGTATTGAAAGTTGTCTTTGGAATATCACACTCCCTTACTCTTGACTGATGGTAGTCAGATCTGAGGTTTATTTTCAAAAAACATGAAGCACCGTGAAGCTGATCGAAAAGATCATCAATTCTTGAAAGAGGATACTTGTTCTTGATGGTAACCTTGTTTAGTTGGCGGTAATATATACACATCATATGGAAACCATCTTTCTTTCTCACAAATGGGACTGGAGCACCCCAAGGTGAGATACTTGGTCGAATGAAACCTTTCTCTAAAAGATCTTTCAACTGCTCTTTTAACTTTTTCCACTCTGTTGGTGTCATGCTATATAGAGGAATAAAGATAGGATGAGTATCAGGAAGAATATCTATGTCAAAGTCTATTTCTCTCTCAGGAGGGACTCCGGGAAAACCATCTCAAAAGACTTATAGAACTTCTTTTACTACTAAAATTGACTAAATATGAGGTATCTCAATACTAGAGTCATTAACTCGGACTAAGTGATAAACACACCGCTAAGATACTAACTTTCTTACCTTCAAGTATGAAATAAAACGAGCCTTAGGCACTGCTGAACTGCTCTTCCACTCTATAACTGGTTCACTAGAAACTGGAAATTGACTACTCGAGTTCTACAATCTATTGATGCATAATAGGCATGAAGCCAATCCATAGCTAGAATGACATCAAAATGCACCATATCTAACTCAACTAAGTTAGCCATGGTACTCTTGTGATTGAATGAAACGGACCAATCACGATAGACTCTTTCTACTAGAATAGACTCACCAACAGGTGTAGAAACAATGAAGGGCTCAAGAAGTTGCTCAGGAAGAACATCAAAATTGAAGACTTGGATCCTACCAGTGAGAACATCTAGCGAATCCTCTTGCTCTTGGCAACTAGTGATAGTATAAAGACGGTTTTCTTCTCTGTTTGCCCTTGAAGTAGCTCATCTAGATGCAGCTCTATCTGGTGGAGTAATTGAAGAAGACTGGCTCTATTACCCCCAATACCATTACTCTGCATGTTCTTAGTACACTCTTTCATAAATTGACCATTCTGGCAACACTTGAATTAACCAGTGGAGCCATCACAAAACACCCCTGTGTGGCTCCTACCATACTTAGCACATACAGGAGTCTTAGTACCCCCTTGTGCCTTACTACCTTGCGAATGCGCAGGTCTAGCTCTAAAGTTCTGAGAATTTTGACTATTGTACTCACATTTGTTCCTTGGCGCAGGTGCAATAGCAGATGATGGAGCAGGTCCTTTATGCTTATGTTGGAAAGAAGATCGGTTCACATTACTCTTTTATTGTTCGGATTCATTCCCTAATGTCTTAGCCCACTTATTCTTAAACTCTTCATCAGCCTTGCTATCACGATGTCACCTATTAGCATGGCTGCGTTACTTTCCTTACTTGACAAACGAGTCAACCCAACAATGAATAAACTCATCCTGATCCTCATGTCAGCTATCATCTCTTTGCTTCTCTTAGCTCACGGGGAAAGAAACGCCCCATGAAAACACTCTCAAACAGTCCAACTCACAATCAGTTACGCGCAAGCACGAGTTAGAAAGAAACTTTTTAGAGATAAAACTCTAACGCACGAAATGAGTATGAAAGAAGTGAAGGAATTTCCTAAATGTTGCAGCCTTCTAATTATAAATGTGGCGCATTTTACACCAATAACTAGGATTCTACATACACTCCTTAGGAATCTTGAACTCTATGCTCTAATACCAAGTTTGTCACTCCCCAAACCTACACCCTGGGTGGGACTGGCACTAGAGAACCATTGTTGGCCCTAAGCGATCCCTTGGCCTGTCTTTTTTTACTCAGTGGAAGACTTTACTCAAGATAAATACTTTTAAAATAGTACACTGAACTGCTCAATAAATAATTGAGAATGAAATAAATAACATTCATTGCCAAAGTGGCAACTCAAGTCTCAAGTTAACTGAAAAGGAAAATTAAAGACTCATGAAATAACATCAACTAACTCTGTCTATGAAGCCTCTAAACTCTGAGGGATGTCGAGACAAGACCACTGATCATCCTAACAATTGAAATAAGCAAGCAATAAAATAAAACATAACCAATGGATCCTCCAAAAAGCAAGGAGGTTCACCAATTGACTCTGAGTGCTCAACTGGATCAACGATGCGCTGGATGCTGATCTTGCTTACCTGTGTCTGCATCATAAGAAGATGCAGGCCAAAAGACATCAGTACATTAAATATACGAGTATGCGAGGGGAATTCTAAAACAATACATAAGCTTGAAAGGAACTGAAGAACTTACCTGACTCAACTCAACACAACTCAACTGATATAAAGCAGTGTATATAAATGCAGTGTAAAGAAAAACTTTAAAACATGGTTTTCAACTCTGTGTATTTATAAATACAATAATAACTCTATATGTATGCAAAGATACAATATGAACTCTGTTTGTATATGAAAATAAAAATATTTCTACTGTATATAAACATACAAAATACTATTGTGGGAGTTTCTTTAATCGACAACCATCACTTAAGAGCTATCGTGTTGATACAATATTTTGCCTCACGTTGCCATGGCCGTCCTATACCTTGCCGAGTGTATAAAACATGAACTACTAAGTAGATACACTAGTCTATGCTAAAAACACTAAGAAATCATCTAAAAAATATGACATTTTTCTAACCATGGTGGCTACATGGTTTATGGGGGCTATGAGTTGTTTGAACTCTCCCCCATATTGGAGCTCAATACTACTCCCAAAATATGATACTAGCTCATATATTTTTTAAAAAAACATACTTCTTTTGGTGATTTGAGATAATTGCTCAAAAACTTAGCTAAAAGGCTATCTTGGAAATCAAATTTCCTCTCTTGCTTAAATGTGAAAGCATTTACTCTTTACTAAAAAACTAGCTCAAAGGCTCTTTATAGAAAAACTTGCTCAAAGACTCTTTACTGAAAAACTAGCTCAAAGGCTCTTTACTGAAAACCTAGCTCAAAGGCTCTTTTGGAAACCAAAATTTCCTTTCTTGCTTAAATGTGAAAACATTTACTCTTTGGGAATACATAGTCTCGATATACGCTTTTTGAAGAAATGAACTTCAATCTTTACTCTTTACTCAACTCAAAACTCAAGTCTTAAAACAAAGTTAAAACATTTGTAAAAGACTTTTGGAAGACTCTATGAACTTCTCTTGACTAGGCTCTTAACTTCTCTTGATTTGAATCTTAATTGATCATTGAATTGAATTATGGATTCAAGGATTGAGATTTGCGATGGGAAATATCTCATGATGTTTAGGAGTGCTTTTAGATAGTTAAACATGAGAAAAAAAATCAAGAAATCACTGTCTGAAAGCAGGTTCGCGATGCAGA
Source organism: Solanum bulbocastanum (assembly GCA_037074985.1). NCBI lineage: Eukaryota > Viridiplantae > Streptophyta > Magnoliopsida > Solanales > Solanaceae > Solanum > Solanum bulbocastanum. The sequence continues at coordinate 11,457,216 of CM073607.1, forward strand.
GATGCATTTAAATAGCTGGTCGTGAAATAAATTTTGAGGTAGAACGGTCCGTGACCACTCCTTGACGCGGAGAAAATTTTATCAATCCTAAGGAACAGGTCCGTGACACAGACCTGGTACCCAGATTTTGCCGACTTGTTCCTTCTTCGTTCTCTAGCCTTAAATCGCCTAGATTTGATTCTTTTTCTCTATCTCTTTAGATTCAGGTACCCACAACATATACACAAGAATCTAACTCAAAGAAACTCTAATAATTGATCTTAAACTCTCAAGAGCTCCTCAATCTGATCCCAAATTCAAGAACGAAAGCACTTCAAGAATACAACTCAAGAACATCAAATTCTCAATCTTTATAGGACGAAATTACACTGAATAAAACATGCTTGGCGCGTGGGTAAAGGAACCCAACTCTGTATGAACTCACATACCTCGTAGGGATCACCCTTTGATGAAATCCATAAGCAATTCTTGAAGATCTTGATGATTCTTGCTCCTTCTCCTCTTTTCTCTTCTTATTTTCTCTTCTCTCTAAACCCTAACTAAAATTCCAAAAGCGTAAACTGAAATCAATCAGTTCAAACCTTAAAATAATTACCAAAAATGTAATTAACTAATTGGGTATGGAAAAGACCAAAATACCCTTCAAAATCCGAATTAGACTTTCCTTATCCAAACAGCCCAACTTTCAAAGGGAATATCTTACTCATACGAACTCGAAATTGCACAAACTCAGCGGAGTTGGAATGATAATTCAACGATCTTCCCTATGGTATGTGGAAGCACACCTAAATCATCCTGATCTAGGAGTTATGGTCGTTTAAAGTTGATAAAAAACCCAAACTTAACATAACTTAACGAATTTCCAAATTTTTCATTCTTTCCAAAAACAACTCTTTCTAATTCTAGCTCTTTCTACTTCTTTCAAAAAATGAGGTGCTATAGATTCTATGGTGGAAAAAACCTTATTTGGGTACTTGAGATCATGAGTATGATCAAGGGTTCATAGAATTGTTAGCGATTCGGGAAATTAGTGATTGTTTAATGATTTCCATGTTATTATGATTGTTTGTAGACCAAGAACAAGCGGAACGAATCCAAAAAGGGAAGGATAAAGTTTCTTAAGGTTTCAAGCTTGTTTTGAGATAGGTGATGGTTGTGATTCTATGATTGTGTGATATATGTTTGTTCTTGTTTCATTATGATACATCTATGTATATGAATGTTGCATTATTGATCATACTTTTTGTAAATGAGATAGATGAATTATGGTTATCATTAAATCATGACTTAAATGTATGATCTTGAGGATATACTTGTGATTGTAATTGTGGTATGTTGAATGGATCGGTTGCCACGTTTCGGCATAACTAACTTGGATCGGTTGCCACATTCCAGCATAATTATGGGATCGATTGCCACGTTCAGGCATAATCATTGGATCGGTACCACGTTTCGGTATGCTAACTGTTTGGTTTGGGTTCCATGAGAGGACCAATGACTTGTCATAATTGTGTATTTTGAGAAATGTGAAGCTGTTCGTTATTTGTAAATATTGATAATATTGTATATGTTCGATTTGTGCATGTGATTATACTATTGAAATGGCTTACATATGTTACACTTAGTGGGATAGCCGCGTGATCCTACTAGTACACTGTGGTTGTGTACTGATATTGCACTTGCTCTTTTTTTGTTGAGTACAGGGCATCTTCAAGCGGCTACTGGCAGGCCTTGCTTAGAAGATCAGTGATCGTTCGACTTCAAGGGTGAGCAAGTTCTTCCAAGCTGCCATGAGTTCTCCTTTCGTCTATGTCTACCATTACGAACTTAGACTTTCTTATTAAGTTTTAGTTCATTAGTATGGGGTTGTATCCCTTCTTGTTTAGACTTATTGAACTTTAGATGTTTTGTTACATTGACTTTAAGGTTCTAGGTTATTTATTCCGTATTTTTTTAGTTCGTTGTTAGATTTTTTGGAAGTTTATGGGAACTTCAGTTCTAGCTATTATTCCTATTTTCGTATCCTTAAATGCTTTAGTTTTGGTTTAGTTGCTTTGTTTGGGTTGTAGTAGTGGTTCTCCCATCGGAGGGTTAGTGTGGGTGCCAATCACGACGGTCTGGGTCATAACACCTAAGAAACTTGATCATTTCCTTATCGGATTCGTTCCGCTTGTTCTTGGTCTACAAACAATCAATATAATATGAGAATCAATAAACAATCACTAATTACTCGGATTACTAACAATTCTATCAACCCTAGATCATTCCCATGATCATCATACCCAGATTAGGGCTTTTTCCACCATAATTCTCAGATCAAAACTCTTCCCCATCGATAATTACCCATTAGATTATGTTCTACGGATCGAAAAACAGATTCGGGGAGTGAAAATCTTACCTTTAGCCTCAAGAATGGTGGAAAACTGTCAAGAAAAACCCAGGGTTCGTTCCTTAGCTCTCAAGTTTGAAAATTGCAAAATAAAATGTTTTTGGAGTTTATTTACGACTTTAAGTTGCGTCTGGCCCGCCACAGCGGCATTCACCCTACTACAACTGCCCCGCCCTGGTGAAAGAAATAACCGCCAATGCGGCTTCCATGAAATAGTGAGATATTTTAATAATTCCAATAGCCCTATTTCACAACACGCCTTCAACCAAAGACACTCAGAAACTACCGTTCACGCTAAGATTAATTTCGGGAGTTCTACTCACCCGAATTCAATTTTGTAAAGTCGTACGGGTTCCTTAACGACTTATAAATCTACTCATCTGATCAAATTCATAATTACATCAACCTATTGCTACCAGATTACCTTAGACTTTAATGACTCCAATTTTGTCTAAATCTTGACTAGGTTGGAAAATTCCAAGTTACTACGAAAAAGTTTTTAGGCCAAAAAAATTTTCCATTGTCTTTTCTATAATGATGGAACCCGATCATTACAATATATTCTAATTTACCCATAATTTGTCCCTGATTGACCAAACTTAGGAAAAATAGGCTAAAAAAGAAATGAAGTAGTACCTGAATCAGCGAACAATTAGGGATATTTGTATCGGATGTCCTTCTCAATTTTCCAAGTATCTTCCTCAAATGGACGATACTTCCATTGAACTTTCACTAACTTAAGCTCTTTGGTCCTCAGCTTACACACATCACGATCAAGAATTGCAACTGGTTCCTCCTCATATTGGAGGTCCTTGTCTAACACAATTGAGTCCCACTTTATGATATAATCCCCATCATCATGATACCTCTTCAACATGGGCATATGAAATACCAGATGAACTCCCGATAAATTAGGAGGTAAAGCCAATCTATATGCCACCGGTCCTACACAGTCAAGAATCTCAAAGGAACTAATGTACCGCGAACTTAGCTTACCTTTCTTGCTAAATCTCATTACCCCTTTTATGGGTGATACCTTAAGAAGAACATCCTTACCAGTCTGAAAAGTCATATCTCTTACCTTATGGTTTGTATACTTCTTTTGTCTACTTTGGGTGGCTAAGAGCTTAGCTTGAATACTCCTCACCTTATCTTAAACATCCTTCACTAAATCAACCCCTAAAGGTATCACATCTCCAGCCTCAAACCACCCTATGGGTGATCTACATCCTCTCCCATAAAGTGCCTAGAATGGTGTCATATCAATGCTAGAGTGATAACTATTATTATAGGAGAACTCACACAAAGGTATGAATTTATCCCACTGTCCTTCAAAATCATCACGCATGCCCTCAACATGTCTTATAACACTTGAATAGTCCTCTCCGATTGCCTATCCGTCTGTGGATGGAAAGCGGTACTAATAGTGAGTTGTGTGCCCAATTCATCATGTAATTTCCTCTAAAACTTGGATGTGAATTGGGTACCATGGTCTGAGATGATAGAAAGGGGCGCCCCATGCAACCTCACTATCTCTTTCACATAAGCTTTAGCTAATTGTTCAACATTATAATCTATACTTACCAGAATAAAATGGGTGACTTAGTCAATCTATCAACCACTACCCAAATAGAATCAAATTTACCCAAAGTCTGGGGAAGACCAACCATAAAATCCATGGCTATCATTTCCCACTTCTATTCTGAAATTGGCATTCTTTAAAGAAAACCTGCAAGCCTTTGATGTTCTTACTTCACTTGTTGCCAATTTTGACACTTAGCCACAAACTCCATTATATCCTTCTTCATGCCTGGCCACCAATAAATTTGCTTCAAATCTCGATACGTATTGGTCACACCCCGATGAATAGAATATCACGAACCATGAAATTCTGCCAACAATTTATGAATCAAGTCATCAACTCGAGGAACACAAATTCTTCATTTAAAACTGAGAACACCTTCTGCATCAAGAGTGGTCTCTTGTGTCTTACCAATTGCAGTCTTCTTAAGTTTATTCAAATTTTCATTCTCAAATTGTTTGGCCTTGATCTCCTCAATGAATGTGGCCCTCACTTCAATGCTAGCTAACACTCCACCTCTTTCAGAGATGCCCAACTGCATGAATTTAGACTCCAAGGTCTGGATTTACTTAGCCAAGGGTCTCTTAGATACACTCAAGCAAGCTAAACTGCCCATACTCACCACTTTTCGACTCAAGCGTCAGCCATCATATTAGCCTTATCTGGATGGTATTGAATGGTCATATTATAATCCTTGAGTAACTCCATCCACCTTCTCTGTCTCAAATTCAAACCCTTCTGAGTAAACACATATTGTAAACAATGATGATCAGTTAAATACCTCACACTTAACACCATAGAGGTAATGTCGTCAGATCTTAAGAGCAAACACTACCGCTGCCAACTCCAAATCATGTGTTAGATAATTCCTCTTATGCACCTTCAACTAACGCGATGCATAAGCTATAACATTCTTATCATGTATCAACATAACACCTAAACCAGAATGTGAAGTATCATAATAAATAATAAAATCTTTACCTTCAACCAATAAGTCTTGAGCTTTTGAAAACTCTCCTCACATTTTTAAGTCCATTTAAATGGTATCTCTTTCTTGGTCAAATTTGTCAAGTGAGTGGCAATAGAAGCAAAGTTCTTCACAAATTGACGATAATAACTGGCAATCCCCACAAAACTCCTAATTTCAGTCACAAAACTTGGTCGAACTCTCTTCAATCTTTTGGGGATCCACCATTACCCCTTCCTTTGAAACTACATGTCCCAAAAATGCAACAAAAGTCAACCAAAATTCACACTTAGAAAATTTTGCATACAACCTTTGTTTCCTAAGAACACCCAGAACAATATGAAGATGATCGGCATGTTCTTCCTCACTTTTTGAGTAAACAAAAATATCATCATTGAAAACTATAACAAATGAATCAAGAAAGGGTTTGAACACCCATTCATCAAACTCATGAAAGCTACAGGCGCATTAGTCAAGCCAAAAGACATAACCAGAAATTCATAGTGCCCATAGCGGGTTCTAAACGCCATCTTGGGCACATCCTCAGACCTAATTTTCAAATGATGGTAGCCAGATCTTAGATCAATCTTGGATAAAATTGATGCACCTTGTAATTGGTCAGAAGATCATCTATTGAAGCAAGGGTTACTTGTTTCGAATAGTGATCCTATTCAATTGACGGTAATCTATGCACATCCTCATACTACTATACTTCTTCTTAATAAACAAAACTAGAGCACCCCATGGGGAAGCACTAGAAAGAACAAATCCTTTAGCAAAAAGCTCTTGGATTTGAGCCTTAACCTCTCTTAATTCTACCGGAGCCATGCGATATTGAGGAATAGAAATGGGATGAGTACCAGGTTCTAAATCAATGCAGAAGTCTATATCCCTATTTGGAGGCATACCAGCAAATCATTAGGAAACATTTCTCCAAATTCTGACACCACAGGAGTAGACTCAATAGATGGAGTCTCAACTCAGCATCCCTAATATGAGCCAAATAAGCCAAATAAATCAACATTCGCATACATACAACATATATCACACAATCATAGAATCACAACTATCACCTACCTTGAAACAAGCTTGAAACCCTAAGAAACTTGATCCTTCCCTTTCTGGATTCATTCTGCTTGTTCTTGGTCTACAAACAATCAATATAATACGGAAATCAATACACAATCACTAATTACCCAGAATACTAACAATTCTATCAAGCCTAGATAATAAATATGATCATCACACCCAAATTAGGGCTTTTTCCACCATAATTCTCTGATCAAAACTCTTCCCCATTGATAATTACCCACTAGACTACGTTCTACGGATCGAAAAACGGATTCAAAGAGTGAAAAATATTACCTTTAGCCTCAAGAATGGTGGAAAATTGTCAAGAAAAGCCCTGAGTTCGTTCCTTAGCTCTCAAGTTCGAAAATTACAGAATAAAATATTTTTGGGGTTTATTTACGACTTTAAGTCGCGTCTGGCCTGCCGCGGCGACAATCACCCTGCTACAGCCGCCCCACCCTAGCGACTGAAATCACCGCCAAAGTGGCTTGCAGGAAACAATGAGCTATTTTAATAATTTCAATACCCCTATTTCACAACACGCTTTCAACCAACGATACTCAGAAACTATCCGTTCACGCTAAGATCAATTTCGGGAGTTCTACTCACCCGAATTCAATTTCGTAAAGTCGTACGAGTTCCTTAACTACTTATCTATCTACTCATGTGATCAAATTCATAATTAGATCACCCAATTGCTACCAGATTTTCCTAGACTTTAATGACTCCGATTTCGTCCAAATCTGGATTAGGTTGGAAAATTCCAAGTTATTGCAAATAAGTTTTCTGGCCCAAAATTTTTCCTTGTTGTCTTTTCTATAACGATGGAACCCGATCGTTACACACTTTTATTGAAAAAGTAAATATTTGGTAGATCAGAAAAAATACTTTTAAATGAAAGTAGAAGCATTTCTCTTGTTGGGTAGAAGCTAAAAAATTCTATTTCTTAAAAAAAAGCAGAAGCAGAAACAAAAAATTATTTTTCTCAAGACTTAAATATCTTTTTCATATATACATATTTACCAATATATCTCTTATTAATTAATTAAAATATTTCATCTATTTGGTTAAATTTCATTTAAGAATTTTACTTTTTATTTAATAAATTTATAATTTATTTTACGTTTACATATTATAAAAGTACATTAATAGTTATCTTTTTTTGACTCTCAAAAATACTTTTTTTTTAAAAATCAGTCAAACACAGTTTGGTTATGAAATACAATTTTCAATAAATTAGTCAAACACAATTTCTTTTTTTTTTCTAAAACACTTTTCTAAAAAGCCATTTTACAAAAGTGATTCTAAAAATAAGTTATTTTTAACGGTAATATCAAACAGGCTCTTAATTAGAATCATTATATAAAGTAAATACAATATTCCGTATATTAGCATAGAAGAATTGTGTCCCATTATAGGTAAATTCTTTAATAGTGTATATGTTGCTATCTTTTTTGAGTGTATAAATATATACATGTTCACTTGAAGTTTTATTACAGAGGAAAATATCCATGCACTTGCTTCGAACTTGTAATGGCAAAGACTAAATTGATTTTTCTTGTTATGTTTTGCTTAATTTTAGGTGATTTCAGCCAAATGGTGAAATCTTTGGAGGTTGAAAAACATAATCATTCTTATGATAAGATGGAGAAGTTTGAATGTCAAACTGGTGAAGATTGTGTGGCCTATTGTATAGATCATTTTAATTATGAAAGTTGTGGATGTGATGTAAGAAAACTTTGTTGTTGCATTGCTTCCCTACCACCGCCTAATGCTTATGTATAATTCACATTGAAAGATTCTTATTTATGATAATAAGGAATGCTTACATAAGATCTGGTAATTTCAAGATCTAGAGTTTTTCTATTTTACTTTATTTCTTATCATATATATACAACATAAATTATTATCATTTATCTATTTATCATATATAATTCAACTAGCTTCATCACTTTATTTCAACCTTATTCTTCACTTAAAATTCCATTAGTTACAAACATCTTTCCAAATTACTCTTATGCAATTTCAAATAATACTAATTGAGAAAGCACAAGTAATAAAATAACATTTTAATGAGGGATTGACATTATTTATACATGTCAATCATGAAGTATCTCTCTTAACTAAAATATATGTTTAGAAGCAATAATTATTTTGAGAAAGACATATTTTGACCTAGCTAAAAATCTCTAAAGTAAGGACAGAAATTTTGAAACAAGCAGAATACAATGTAGAACATACATAATATGTTTCTTAGAAAATAGAAAAATTTGTGTCTCAAACAAATGTGTCAACATACTAAAACGAGTAAACATAAAAGGGAAAGATGATAATTCTTTATTTAAACTTGATGTTTCTTTTACTTTGTTTTTATCATGATAAAGGTAAACTTGACAATAACAACTACTCTTTGCCTCTGTTTATGTCAGTTGACTCTATACTTAATAAATTACTCCCTTCATTTAAAAAAAAATGACCTAATTTTCTTTTTAGTCTATTTAAAAAGGAATGATCCCATTTCTATTTTGGCAACACTTTAACTTCAACTTTCCATGTGGCATGTTTAAGGCCACAAGATTAAAGGACATTAATGTACATTTGACATAACTTTAATTTAGAACCACAAGATTAAAAAGTCTTCTTTGTTTTCTTAAACTCCGTTCCAAGTCAAGCTAGGTCATTCCTTTTGAAATAAAGAGAATATTAATTTTTATCTCCGATCGTAGCTAATCCTATCCTCACAATCTATAAGAGGATAAAACACGGAGTTTAGAAAACTCAAGAGATAATTGATTACACACAATGAGAAATCAAAAAATTGATTTTTTCCTAAAATTGTCATAGCCATTAAAGATAGATACAAATGTCATCATATTGATTTGTGAGACTCAATTAGACACTTTTTTTAATCGTGAGACCAATGAACCTAACACTATAATATCAAATAATCACGACTTAAAGAAATGCAAAAACAAACTAAAAGATATGCCAAATAAGTTAAATTATTATAAGTACACACTAAACCTTCTAAACATCATAAACTAAAGTAAAAGTGCAATAAAAAACTGTTCTGAAATTCAGTATCACGTGTACAAGATATTTTTCTTATTTTGCAATTGTTGTTCGAAGGCTAGAATCACTTATTTTGAGAAAAAAATTATTTTTATTGGAAAAGTTAATATTTGGCAGATCAGTAAAAGTGCTTTTAAATGAAAGCAAAAGTAGTTTTTCTCTTGTTTGATAGAAGCTAAAAAAATTTATTTCTTAAATAAAGCAGAAGCAAAAACAAAAAATTATTTTTCTCAAGACTAAAATATATCCATATATCTCTTGTTAATCGATTAGCATATTTCAATTTTTTTTTGTTAAATTTCATTTAATAAATTTATAATTTATTTTACGTTTACATATTATTATTTTATATATTATATATTATTTTACGTATTATTTTGTAGAATTGGAAAAAAGGTAATAACAATATTATTGCAAGATTACAAAAATGGAAAAACAATAACAATTAAAGATTTTAGCCTCCCAAAAAAGGTATAATATTGATTGAAAATTTAAATATGTACATTTTAATTTAATAAAAATAAAAATTTGATTAATTTTCTTATAACAGATAGTTAAAATAGTTTCTATGTATCAAATAATCTTATCTTACTAATAAAAGTACATTAATTGCTATCCTTTTTTGTGATTTGACTCTCCAAAATACTTTTTAAAAAAAAAATCAGTCAAACATAATTTGCTTATGAAAAACATTTTTCAAATAAATTAATCAAACACAATTTTATTTTTTTTCAAAAATACTTTTCTAAAAAGTCATTTTAAAAAAGTGATTCTAAAAATAAGTTATTTTTAACAGCAATATCAAACAGACTCTTAATTAGAACCATTATATAAAGTAAATACAATATACCATATTTAGCATAGCACAATTTTGTCCCATTTTAGGTAAATTCTTTAATAGTGTATATGTTGCTATTTTTTTGAGTGTATAAATACATGTTCACTTGAAGTTCTATTACAGAGGAAAATATCCATACACTTGCTTCAAACTTGTAATGGAAAAGACTAAATTGATTTTTCTTGTTATGTTTTGCTTAATTTTAAGTGATTTCAGCCAAATGGTGAAATCTTTGGAGGTTGAAAAACATAATGATTCACATGATAAGATGGAGAAGTTTGAATGTCAAACTGGTGAAGATTGTGTGGCCTATTGTAGAGATCATTTTAATTATGAAAGTTGTGGATGTGATGTGAGCAAACTTTGTTGTTGCATTGCTTCCCTACCACCGCCTAATGCTTATGTATAATTCACATTGAATGATTCTTATTTATGATAATAAGGAATTCTTACATAAGATCTGGTAATTTCAAGATTTAGAGTTTTTCTATTTTACTTTATTTCTCATATATATACAACATAAATTCTTATCATTTATCTATTTATCATTTATAATTCAACAAGCTTCATCACTTTATTTCAATTTTATTCATCACGTAAAATTCTATTAGTTACAAACATCTTTCCAAATTACTCTTATGCAATTTCAAATAATACTAATTGAGAAAGCACAAGTAATAAAATGATATTTTAATGAGGGATTGACATTATTTATACATCTCAATCATGCAGTATCTCTTTTAACTAAAATATATGTTTAGAAGCAATAATTATTTTGAGAAAGACATAGTTTGACCTAGCTAAAAATCTCTAAAGTAAGGACAGAAATTTTGAAATAAGCAGAATACAATGTAGAACATACATAATATGTTTCTTAGAAAATAGAAAAATTTATGTCTCAAACAAATGTGTCAACATACTAAAACGATTAAACATAAAAGGAAAAGACGATAATTCTTTATTTAAACTTGATGTTTCTTTTACTTTGTTTTTATCATGAAAAAGGTAAACTTGACAATAACAACTACTCTTTGCATAGGTTTATGTTAGTTGACTCTATACTTAATAAATTACTCCCTTCATTTAAAAAAGAATGGCCTAATTTCCGTTTTAGTCTATTTAAAAAAGAATGATCCCATTTCTGTTTTGGCAACACTTTAACTTCAACTTTCCATGTGGCATGTTTAAGGCCACAAGATTAAAGACATTAATGTGTATTTGACGTAACTTTAATTTGACACCCAATTTTGGACCTCCACAATATAGATTAATCATCGAACTTCTTCAATTTCAAACGAGTTCAAATAATTAGTTTTACAAAATTTTAAGAAAAATATATAGTTTGCAAGTTATTTTAAATAGTTTCGTCACTTTTTATAGTTTTTAGATAATATATATGTTTTACATAATTATGTATATAATTAGTATATTCTATGAGTATTCGAAAATCATCTCAAAAAATATTTGTTTTAATTAAATATTTGGCTAATTGTTTTAGTTATATAATAGTTTATATTTTTTTGAAATAATTAGTTTATAATTAAGTTAATTATTTTATTTCTTTAAGATTAAGAAGCTTGTTAATCAATTAATCTTAATTCATCGTGTTCAAGTTCTAACCAAATTCAGCGATTAAATTCAATTTGGCTACAATTGAAATTCATTTGGCTATTGTGTAATTGCAATGCTAGCCACTTTCTCAACTTATTCTTAATTCATTTTTGAGATCAAATATTGGGCCAAATGAGGCAGCCCATTCCAATTCCAGTTTTTATTTCCAGCAGCCCAATTCAATACATTCAATACCAATAAAAACATTCAACCCAAGCCCAATTTCAATAAAAAAGAAAACTCATCTCACTTTTCAGCAAAACATACGTATAGTAATACCAAACCAACCCCTGCGTCTTCTTCCTTCCAAACGACCAACAAGCAACATTCAAATTCCAGCAAATTCAGAAAGGCAGTAGGAGTCTACAGCAGCCATCCCCATCGCCGTCCCCTTTTTCTTCCTTTTCAGAACTTCCCATCCCCTTCACTATTGCCTCGAAAAGTGTATTGCAAATTCAAAATTTCTGCCCGTTTCCCCCTTAATTTCTAGCCCTAAATATTCTTCTATATATATTAATCTCTTTTGGCCACCAAGGGAAGGAAGGGGATATACAGAGATATAGAGGAAAGCACAGTGATAAAGGTTCATAAGAAGAATTTTGATTTCTATAGTTGCTAGGTTAAGAATTTCAAATATCGAGTTTTCGTCTTAAGCTTTTGTTCTTTGTCATTGGAAGCTTTCGTCGGAGTTCTTTTCACGTGGTGGTGAAATAGTTCGTTTCAACTCGTCTTCTCAAGTTCGCTGCCCATAACCAGGTAATCTGCTTCCGCTATCTTTTCTAAATTCCCTATTTTGCTTTGTGTTCGTTTTAAGTATTTTAGTTGTTTTGATTTACTCATTGCTTAACATGTAGATTAATGGTAAATGCCATATAGCTTACTTTGTTTTTATTTAGATTTTTCCAGCTCATATTTATTTCCTGTTGTTTATTAGAATTCAATTTTTGGGTACTGCACTCTTAGTTTCGTTTCCTGCATTCTATTTGCTCAAATGTAATTCCCTCTCCCCTTTATTTAAATCACATGTTTGAGCTCTCATTGATATGTTTAGTTGTATACATTTAAATATTAGTATCATGGAAGGAACTAGCTTAATTTCAAGTTTTGCTGGCTTTATTTTCCACGAAATTGAGAGAATTTAAGCATTTGTTTCTTACCATTAGTTGATTTTTCATTCCAACTCGAATATGTTTGAAAATGTTAATCAGGCACTGTTTAGAGGTTGTTGTCATGTCCAAACAATAAGCATCTCTTTGTTTTCCAATGGACGACTTTGGTTTCAACTATAAGAAGTAAAACTAGTAGAAGTCTTAAGACTTTTGCTTAAAATTTGTTCTCTTACTGTCAACGGATCAACTCCTGTTTATATCTCTGAATCTATTGATTTTGATAGTGAATTTCAAGTTATTTCCGTTAGTTTTCTTCCACGATCTCTGTTGTATCTTGGTCTATATTCAACAACTGCCTATAACATTTTGCCTAGAGCTTCTCACTCTTTTGCGTCACCAATAAATAAGCTGATCTAAAATTAATTCCTAGGTTCTCTGTTATTTCCAAGATCGAACTGAAGTGTCATGACCTTCATTTTAATCTACTGCATTAATTTGTTTATTTCTAGAACAGTAGTTTAGATTTCCTATTTAAATACCTCATGATAATGTGGGATCTCTTCATGGGAGTGGTTGACTAGCTTGTTAATTGATTTAAAGAATCCAGTAGCTATTTAAATATGTGTGATTAGGACTTTAACATTACCATGGATCTTTCAAGTATGTCTGATAATTATCTAATGCATGTCTTCTTTGTGATCCATCCTTAATGATCCCTAAATTGTCAAAATTTATAGCGTTACTAGCTCACTTTGCACCATTGGCTCTATTCCACAAATATATATATATAAATATAGACCATGATCCGTGAATGTAAAGTGTTGGGTTAGACTTCTTAGTCACCATTCGACCCCCTAAAAGACTTTAGGAATGGTAAAGGTTATTTATTTAGATGTATTTTTATTTTTAGCTTAAAGATCCTAAAATATTTATGTACTTCCCCTGTGTCCTCCTACTGTTTTGAATTCTCCATATAGCACTGACTTTGTTTAAATAGCCTTAAAAGATTAGTGTTATTATCCTTAGTATTTTAATATGATTAAGTCATTACTGATGCATTTATCAAAATGGTGTATCCATTATTTTGTTCAGAAGTGATTGTTGATTTTATCATATATGAAGTAAACATTTATTTTACCTTGTTTCGTTATTTCGTGCTCGCCACTAATTTCTTACTTTTCTTATGCATGAACTCCCTTTAAACGAGTCCAACAGACTCCATCTTCACACTTTCATTCATCTTCGAGTCAACCTCCGTCAAGTCATTAAAAGGGAAGCAAATATTCTCGTTAAAACCCAAGTTACATAATACTAAACTGCAGCAGCCTCAAAGGGTTGGAAATTGAGATTTTTGGATTTAAGAATCCAACAGGATCATTGCAGCAACATTGAGATATTTTGGGCCAAAACCCAAGTGCAACAGCGGCAAATTCGACTAAAAAAGGGCCCAAACGCATTTCTCCTTTACCGTTAAGCTATTTAATTGTCTTTATTTATTGTTTGTTTTTCTTATCATTAACTCTAACTTTACAATTGTTAACTAGCTTAATTAGAGTTCCCAAAAGATGAGTTATTTTCTTTGTGTTGGTTTAATTTTAATACATTTCATGTTTCGTGTTCATTTATTTTATTAATCAAGTATATTGGTCAAAATTTTTTATCTTCAATTAAGTTAAACCTTTGGTTCTTAAAAAAAGATGTTCTTTAATGTTTTTCACTTAATCACATTTTATTCATTTTTAAAATTGTTTTTAAGTTAAAGTATCTTTCTCAAATAAACTTTTAAAAAAAAAGTTAGTCAAAACCTTTTCAATTAATTAAATATATATATATATACTTACTTAGTCATTTTCTCAAAAAGGTTAGTCAATTAATTTAAAGTGATTTTCATGCTTCAATTTATTAAATTGGTTTAAATTATTATTTCAAAATGAATTAAATAAATTCTAATTAATCTAGTTTTATTAATATTCTAATCACTTGTATTTCGAGTCAAATGTTTCATTTTTGATCCCTTTCTTTAAAAAGAAAAAAAAGAAATAATATGTGTCATTTATTTAACTATTTTTCTCTAAGTTAACCAAATATTGTAAATTATTATTCTTATGTTAAATCACTTTTTCTAAAAAATAGTCAAAATATGTTTTAGTCAAGTCACAGGTCAACCGCATGTTAGCGGGCATTTCGAATGCTTAAACCCTTCTTGAAGTGTAAATTGAACCCCGAACCCTCTTTGGTATTTTCAAATGATTTTTCTGTTTAAATCTTTTGAAAATTACAAGTTTTCTTAATTTCTTTAAAAAATTAAGTGGCGACTCTTTACTAAGTATTTTTCTCAAATTGTTTTATACTTAGAATATTTCAAAAACTAATTTTTTCTACAGATAGAAAAATTACGGCACAACAAGGATAAAACACGGAGTTTAGAAAACTCAAGAGATAATTGATTACACACAATGAGGAATCAAAAATTTGATTTTTCCTAAAATTCTCATAGCCATTAAAGATAGATACAGATGCCATCATATTGATTGGCGAGACTAGACACTTTTTTAATCGTGAGACCGATGAACCTAACACCATAATATCAAATAATCACGACTTAAAGATATGCGAAAACAAACAAAAAGCTATGCAAAATAAGTTACATTATTATAAGTATATACTAAACCTTCTAAACATCATAAACTAAAGAAAAAGTGCAATAAAAAATTGTTCTCAAATTCAGTATCACGTGTACGAGATATTTTTCTTATTTTGGAATTGTTGTTCGGAGGCTAGCATCACTTATTTTGAGAAAAAAAATATTTTTATTGAAAAAGTTAATATTTGGAGATCAGTAAAAGTGCTTTTAAATGAAAGCAGAAGCAGTTTTTGATAGAAGCTAAAAAAAAATATTTCTTAAAAACGGCAGAAGCAGAAACAAAAAATTATTTTTCTCAAGACTAAAATATATTTTTCAAAATATTTACCAATATATCTCTTATTAATTGATTAGCATATTTCAATTTTTTTTTGTTAAATTTCATTTAATAAATTTATATTTTATTTTACGTTTACATATTATTATTTTATATATTATACATTGTTTTACGTATTATTTTGTAGAATTGGAAAAAAGGTAATAACAATATTTTTGCATGATTACAAAAATGGAAAAAAATAGCAATTAAAGATTTTAGCCTCCCAAAAAAGGTATAATATTGATTAAAAATTTAAATATGTACATTTTAATTTAATAAAAATAAAAATTTGATTAATTTTCTTATAATAGATATTAAAAATAGTTTCTAGGTATCAAATAATCTTATCTTAATAATAAAATTACATTAATTGTTATCCTTTTTTGTAATTTGACTCTCAAAAATACTAGTTTTTTTTTAAAAAAATATCAGTCAAACATAATTTGCTTATGAAAAACATTTTTCAAATAAATTAGTCAAACACAATTTTTTTTTTTCAAAAATACTTTTCTAAAAAGTCATTTTAAAAAAGTGATTCTAAAAATAAGTTATTTTTAACAGCAATATCAAACAGACTCTTAATTAGAACCATTATATAAAGTAAATACAATATACCATATTTAGCATAGCATAATTTTGTCCCATTTTAGGTAAATTCTTTAATAGTGTATATGTTGCTATTTTTTTGAGTGTATAAATACATGTTCACTTGAAGTTCTATTACAGAGGAAAATATTCATACACTTGCTTCAAACTTGTAATGGAAAAGACTAAATTGATTTTTCTTGTTATGTTTTGCTTAATTTTAAGTGATTTCAGCCAAATGGTGAAACCTTTGGAGGTTGAAAAACATAATCAGTCATATGATAAGATGGAGAAGTTTGAATGTCAAACTGGTGAAGATTGTGTGGCCTATTGTAGAGATCATTTTAATTATGAAAGTTGTGGATGTGATGTGAGCAAACTTTGTTGTTGCATTGCTTCCCTACCACCGCCTAATGCTTATGTATAATTCACATTGAATGATTCTTATTTATGATAATAAGAAATGCTTACATAAGATCTGGTAATTTCAAGATCTAGAGTTTTTCTATTTTACTTTATTTCTTATCATATATATACAACATAAGTTCTTATCATTTATCTATTTATCATATATAATTCAACTAGCTTCATCACTTTATTTCAACCCATATTCATCACTTAAAATTCTATTAGTTACAAACATATTTCCAAATTACTCTTATGCAATTTCAAATAATACTAATTGAGAAAGCACAAATAATAAAATGATATTTTAATGAAGGATTGACATTATTTATACCTGCCAATCATGAAGTGTCTCTTTTAACTAAAATATATGTTTAGAAGCAATAATTATTTTGAGAAAGACATTTTTTGACCTAGCTAAAATCACTAAAGTAAGGACAGAAATTTTGAAACAAGCAGAATACAACGTAGAACATACATAATATGTTTCCTAGAAAATAGGAAAATTTGTGTCTCAAACAAATGTGTCGACATACTAAAACGAGTAAACATAAAAGTAAAAGATGATAATTCTTTATTTAAACTTGATGTTTCTTTTACTTTGTTTTTATCATGATAAAGGTAAACTTGACAATAACAACTTCTCTTTGCCTAGGTTTATGTTAGTTGACTCTATACTTAATATATTATTATTATTATTATTTTTATCTTCAATCGTAGCTAATCTCATCCTCACCATATGTAAGAGGATAAAACACGAAGTTCAGAAAACTCAAGAGATAATTGATTACGCACAATAAGGAATAAAACAAATGAATTTTCCTAAAATTCTCATAGCCTCCAAAGATAGATACAAATGTCATCATATTAATTTGCGAGACTCAATTAGATGAATTACAAGTACCCACTATGTAATGAAAAGAATTTCGTAAGATATTGATCAACTAGCATCAAATCGTTTCCCTATTATTAATCTTCGATGGAATGAACTTCAGGGAGGCTAATACCACACATCAAAAGATATTGAATCCACTTCTAACTCATCCCCTGACAGAATGAACCTCAAAGAGGTTAATACCACACATCAAAAGGATTTATCAGAAACTATGTCAATGACCATCTAGTAACTTGTTGCACCTAAATCTGATACTACAAGATAATCACAGAGTTGCAACCAAAACATAAAAGAGACGTCCCCACTACTTTGCTTAAGTCTATTACCATTGTACACCCTAAACTCTCACCAGGTGAAATCACTTCAGGCAAAATTGTAGGATATCAAACTCTCCTCTGTTCCAATAGTTGCTGACTATGTGATTGATAACATGTGAATATATTAATCAGTTGTCCAGTTGTGTCATCCTCAAAGAAGGCATGTTTATTTTATCCATGTTGAGAATTTTCTTTGCAATTGCTGGAATATCCTGAAAATTTTCCACCATGTATGTACCTACAAAATTAACAGTCATGTTGTTTCACATGAATAGGGATACCTCCCTCATTCTTTTAATAGCTTCAACCTCCATAACAACACTCCAAGGGACCTCCCATCTCTCCTCCAAAACTTGAACCATAGTGTGAGAATCTGTCTCCACTATAAGGGGTAATAGATTTTTGTCAATACAGAACTGAATGCCTTCCTTTATTGCTACAGCTTCTGCTACAAGACTAGTGGAATCTGGTATTCTTTTCCCTTTCACAATCACTGTGTCTCCAAAGCAATTTCTCACACAAAATGCAGCCGAACTAGGGCCAGGATTACCCTTAGAAGCACCATCAGTATTGCATTTATACCATCTATCAGGAGGATGCATCCACCTCACAGTTTTGTGTCTAAACCTAGGCTCCCAGTACATTCACAATAGCAGGCCAGGTCCTTGGTAAGTTATGAAAAAATGGGAATTTGCTAATTGTGAATTTATGAATGGTATTATTGATCTCATGAATAACCTTTTCATAAGGATATAGACCCCCATGTAGAATAATGTTTCTTCTTTTCCAAAGAAACAACAAAATTAAAATAGGAAACTGCATCCAAAATTGCTTTAAGCTTCACATTGCCAGGAGCATCTCTCCACTTCTGTATTGATTGCTTTATTTGGATCCATGGACCATGAAGTCCAGCAGCATTTGTAAAATATGTCCATACTCTTCTCGCTATATCACCCCATATTCTCCAAGTTACACTTGACTTTTCTCTTTCTTCATTATTACTACACTATTTATATCTTCCTAAGACTTCTCTTTTTCCTTCTTTTATCTTCCGTTTTTATTCAAAATAATTATGCTTTTAAAAATTTCAGAAAATAAATACACTTACATTTTCTCTTTCCTCATTAATATTATACTATTTATATCTTTCCAAGATTCCTTCTTTTGCCTTCTTTATTTAATTTAAAACATTTATAAATATAATTGTAACTAAAATATTACAAATGTAATTGTTATTTATAAAGATATAGATAAATAAATAAAATCAGATATAAGCAAAGTTATTTTTATCTCTCTTTTTTCTCCTTTTTTTATTTTTACAATTAATTAATTTAAAAAATTCATCTTTATAACTCACACCTCTACATATTTATAAATGATAGTCTTAATTATATTAATAAAATACTCATAACTATCTAATCTTTCATATTTATAACTTTCATTATTTAATTTTGCATATGTTAAAAGATGGGAGAAAAATTTATTTACTTATTTTATTTTTTATAATTAAGAAAATATTTATTCAATTCAATCAATTTTTCACCTCCCTCCATAATTGCCTTCTTTATTAGAGATTTTAATATATATTCATGCATTCATTCACCTTCAATTTTTGTAATTCTTAATTAATTTTATTAATGTGGAGTAATAATATATTAAAAGATGGGATAAAAAGACAAAAATTAACCTATATATGTATCTTTCACTATCAAACTATGCATATATGTATCAACCATTTTAGTTTAGTTATGCTTGAGAGATGCTCCAACATAATTATCAATGTATTTTAATTTTTGTATATAGTAGCAATTCATCTAATGAGATGATGTATTGATGAATATTTATCTTAATTACGCTTATTTTTATGTGTTTTATTCTCAGTCAATTTCTTTATACGCTTAGATTTCTAATCTTATTGGTTGAAAGTTTTATATTTTTACTTCATTACTCTTTTTTTGCTCAACTTTTGTTAAATTTTAATGATTCGTGCTATGTCATCTATATCGAGAAGCATGGTACATATAACGGATTTCTTTTAAGGTAAATTTATGCACTCAATTTTTAAATTCATAAAACAAATTATGCTCCTATTTTATTTCAATTTCTTTTATGATGTATATTTTCTTGGATTAAATTTGTTCAAGAATATAATTAGTGATTGATATTGTATAACTTTGAAAACTGTTATGAAGTTTATGACTCAAAAATATAGGTAAAAGTTAATTTCATAACAAGAAATTAAAATGAAAATAAGAACTCTCCTATTACAAATATGTATAGGTTAATTTTTTGTCTTTTCATCTTTCATCTGTTAATACATTATTACTCCACATCAATAAATTAATTAAGAATTATAAAAATTGATGGTGGATGAATACATGAATATATATTAAAATCTCCTAATAAAAAAGGCAATTATAGTAGAAGGTGAAAAGTTAATTGAATTGAATAAATATTTTTTATCTATATCGAGAAGCTTGGTATATATAACAGATTTCTTCTAAGGTAATTTTATAGACTCAATTTTTAAATTCATAAAAATAAACTTTGTTTTTATGATATTTAATATTCTTAGATATAATTTGTTCAAAAATATGATTAGTGATTGATATTGTGTAACTTTGAAAACTACTTTTGAAGTTTATGAATAAAAAAATATAGGCAAAAATTAATTTTATATCAAGAAATTAAAAAGAAAATAAGAAGTCTTCTGTTACAAATAAATCATTTGTATTGGTTCATAAAATTAATAACAAGCACTATATGTAATATATGTTAATGCATTTGAAATAGTTGTTATTAACTTCGTTCTATATTAATGATATACAGTTAGAAGTTGGAAAATTCATCTCTTTTTTTTTTTATTATCACGTGCTTATAAATGTAGTTAATACCTTTTGTTTGGAAAAAAAAGAAGAAAGTGCATTATCCATAAAAGTGAAATTGTTCAATTTTATATTTATTCTATATAATATAATAGATGACTCAATATTATTAATTGATGGTTCATCAATTATTTTTATTTTTTTATATATTTTTTAATATCTATATCGTATATACACATAAAATTAAGCATATACACAGCGATATGATATTCTTCTATAATAAATATTCATATTTTTTTTATCATTTTGTATTGACATTTTCACTATTATTTTCATTTAATTATTTCAAAGAAACTAATATCCATTAGTAATAAGAAAAAATCGGCTATAAAATCAACAATCTGATGTGACACTTCTTTATAGTCGGTATTTTTATTTATTTATTTATTATTATTTTGATCTTTTTTTTTCTATGTCTTTCCTTTACTTATGTTAAAAAACTATTGAAGTATATAAAGGAAAAAATAATGTCTGGTATATTAGCGACAGTTATGCATATATATAACATATAAATATAATATTTAAAAGAGAAATAAACAATTGTTTTAGAGGGAAAACAAGTCTCAGCTCTAATCAAAATACAATTTGTCTCTTTATTTCTAATTAATTTATAAAATATTCATTTTAAATTATTGTTACGCGCAAAGTGCGGACAAGTTTCCTAGTTCATATGATAAGATGGGATAAATAGGAATGCCAAACTAGTGAAGACCACGTGGCCTATTGTAGAGATCATTTTCATCATGAAAGTTGTGAATGTGATGTGACCAAACATTGTTGTTGCATTGCTACCCTAACTTATGTATAATTTCAAGATCTAGAAGTTTTTCTTTTTGACTTCATTTTTTATCATATACTAATATATGTGTTCGCGCGTTACGTGGTTAGTTGATAAATATAATTGTAAATATTAATTAATTGATAATTTTAAATTTTAAATTATTATAAAATGATATTGTAAAGTTTATTTGAGAGAAGATTAATATTTACCCCTTGATAGTTATAGTAGAATATTTGTGAAAATAAATCAATATGTAAGTTTAGTATATTGTCTAAATTTGACAATAATAATTATTATCATATTTAATTTATTTGTTTGTTCTAAAAACAAACAAAACTCACCTCTAAAAGTATTGAGCATAATAAATTAAATTTTTGAAAAGCACAACATAACAATTAAAAATAAATGGAGGAAGTAGTACATTTTCATTGAAAAGGTTATCTTTAAGAGGTTAAAAAAAAAGCTTCACAAAATTTTAGTATATATCTATAATATATCAGGTCTTAGACTAAACAACTTATATATAGGAGATTAATAATCAATTATTTGAAAGAATATTTTTAAGCGTTAAGGAATTGTAAGACATATTAACTAATAAACGTTATGGGTATTTGAGATGATAGAACTCTAAAATCATAATATAATCCAATAGAGAACTTTAAGAACAATAAATGAAAGAAAAAAATTTTAAAAATTGTTTACTAGTACCTTTCTATCTTGAATAATCAATCCAATAAAGAATATGATGTGTGAATATCTGCGATATGGTACGTTCTATCTTGTATAACTCCAACTTTTAATCTTCATTGTTTATTACTGATGAGTTCATTTCGAGTAGGCATATTTTATCTAGTGTAGTAGAAAAATTACAATTGAAACACGATAAAATTAATAACTATACTGTAGTAATCAAATAATAGCAAGTACATGTCAAAAATCCATATCCATCATAGAAATACAAAACCAAGCAAACTCTGTATCAACTCCCTTTTTCATTGGAACGCCTTTTTCTTTTCCTAGTCCTTTTTTTTTTAAGTTTTTTATTTTTGCTTTTTTATTCAATACATATTTAAAAAATCAAGGAATATCATCCACCGGATCTCTTTCAACTTCCATATAAATGAAAGCAAAATCTGAAAAAAAAGTCACCAAAAAAGACACAAAAAATATATTAAATAAGAAGTCAAAGCGAAATTTATAAATAGAAATTGATGTTCTATTGAATTTGAAGATGGTTACAAACTAAAAAAGAACTGAAAATTAAGTAAAATTTCAATACATACTTTATACTTGTGCATGTTGGGATTTAAAGGTGTGAACAGGAAATGAAGGGTTGTGACTCTCCTGAAGAGTTGTGACAATGCCGAAGGGTTGTAACCTTTATGAAAGGCTGTGTCCTTTCTAAAGGGTTGTGACTGTTTGAAAGGTTATGCCTTTTCCAAAGTGTTGTGACCTTTCTGAAAGGTTGTCTTCTTTCTGAAAGGTTGTCTTCTTTCCAAAGGGTTGTGACCTTTACCCTTTGTTGGCTATAAATAGAGAGGTTTTCTCTCATTTTTCGGCATCGAATTCTTCCCTTCTCTTGCATACATTTTCTTACATAAACAAAATTGTCGATCGACTGAGTCTGTGTGTGCTCTTGTTGTTGCTCTTGCGTTCGCTGAAGTTATTGAAGTTTGAGGTACCGCTACTTCTTTAACAGGTTAATCTGTTTTATCTTGGGAAGAATTAATCTACAACCACGGGTACAGTGAGGGGATTAAATTTCTTAAGGAAACACAGTGGTTTCTGTGGATTCGGATTAAAAAAAAAAACCTTCTATCTATTTCATTTTTTTCTGTATTTATTTTTTACTAACCTGAATACAGGAGATAACAATCTTGAGAAATTTATAGTTTCTGTATTTAAGGTTTCTGGAGATTAAAATCTTTATGGTTTTCTACTCTGTTTGAATTTTTAAAATTCATTCGATTAACGATTAAAAGAACATAAAAGCCTTTATCGTTACATCAAAAACAGTCTGTGTAAGAATTTATTCTTTATTGTTAGTATTTCACATACTAAAATTGTCTGCCATTTGTGACAGAAAAAAAAAAGACTAATTCAAGTCAAGTAAATGTTGGAACAGTAAGTGCTGCAACAACATCGGTTGCACCCAATCGTTCAACTGCTGCCTTAGCACCGGCTGAGAAACCTGCAAAGTTTTCTGGAGTCAACTTCAAGAGATGACAACAAAAGATGTTCTTCTAATTGACTACGTTGAGTCTGCAGAGGTTCATTAATGAGAACGTTCCTGTTATGTCAGATGGAACTCCGTCTGAAGAACGATTCTTGGTAACAGAAGCATGGACACATTCTGATTTTTTGTGTAAAAATTATATTTTGAGTGGCCTGCAGGATAATCTGTACAATGTGTACAGTAATGTCAAAACCTTAAAAGAACTCTAGGATGCTTTAGAAAAGAAGTATAAAATAGAGGATGCTGGAATGAAGAAGTTCATTATGGCAAAGTTTCTGGACTATAAGATGATAGACAGTACGACTGTCGTCACCCAAGTTCAAGAACTGCAGGTCATAATCCATGATCTCCTTGCTGAAGGATTGGTTGTGAATGATGCTTTTCAAGTGGCTGCCGTTATTGAGATGTTATCTCCATTATGGAAGGACTTCAAAAACTACTTGAAACATAAACGCAAGGAGATGACTGTTGAAGATCTCATGGTAAGGCTGAGAATTGAAGAGGATAACAAAGCCGCAGAAAAGAGGTCACGTGGTAATTCAGCAACATCTGGAGTAAATATAGTTGAAGAAGATCCCACAAAATCAAAGAAAAGAAAGAAAGCATCTGGTTCAAAGAGCAATCCTCCTAAGAAGAAGTTCAATGGAAGCTGCTTCAATTGTGGCAAACGTGGTCATAAGGCTGCTGAATGTCTGGGTCCTAAGAAGGACAAGAAGAAGGATCAAGCAAATTTGATTGAATCCAAATGAGAGACGGACGATCTTTGTGTAATGCTTTCATAATGCAACTTGATTGAAAATCCAAGAGAGTGGTGGATAGATTCTGGTGCCTCATGCCATGTGTGTACCAACAGAGAATTATTTTCATCATATACTCTTGCACCTACAGACAAGAAATTGTTTATGGCAAACTCCGCTGTTGCAAAGGTGGAAAGAACTGGAAAAATCCTCTTAAAGATGACATCGGGCAAGGTGATGACTTTGAACAGGGTCTCGTATGTTCCGGAATTGCGAAAGAACTTAGTTTCTATACCAGTTCTGACTAAGAATGGACTCAAATGTGTATTTGTTTCTGATAAAGTTGTAGTCAGTAAGAATGAAATGTATGTAGGAAAAGGTTACCTCACTGAGGGCCTCTTTAAACTTAATGTAATTGCAGTTGATATGAATAAAAATTCTGCTTCTTCTTACTTGCTTGAGTCTAAATGTTTATGGCATGAACGTTTGGGACACGTTAATAACAAAACCTTGCGAAAACTGATTAACTTAAATGTTTTGCCTAAATTTGAGTACAATAAATCAAAATGTCAAATTTGCGTTGAATCTAAGTATGCTAAGTATCCTTATAAATCTGTTGAAAGGAATTCATATCCCTTAGAACTGATTCACACTGACATTTGTCACATGAAGTCAACACCAACACGTGGTGGGAAAAAGTATTTCATAACTTTTATTGACGATTGCACTAGATATTGTTACGTCTATTTGCTAAATGGTAAGGATGAAACAATAGACGTATTTAGGCAATATAAAACTGAAGTTGAAAATCAGTTGGATAGAAAGATCAAAATGATCAGAAGTGATACAGGTGAAGAATATGAATCTCCATTTTCAGAAATATGTTTGGAAAATAGAATAATCCATCAAACTACTGCTCCTTACTCTCCCCAATCTAATGGAATTGCGAAAAGGAAAAATTGAACTTTAAAGAAAATGATGAATGCCTTACTCATAAGTTCAGGTTTACCACAAAACTTGTGGGGAGAAGCTATCCTTACAGTAAATCGAATACTAAATAGAGTGCTTCACATGAAGACACATGTTATTCCATATGAGAAATAGAAAGGTAGAAAACCCAACTTGAAATATTTCAAAGTGTGGGGGTGTCTAGCCAAAGTTCAGGTTCTTGTACCTAAGAGAGTGAAAATAGGGCCTAAGATTGTGGATTGTGTATTCATTGGATATGCCACAAATAGTAAGGCATGTCGATTTTTGGTTCATCAGTCCGAACATTCGGATATTCATGATAATACGGTAATGGAATCAGATAATGCTGAATTTTTTGAACATATCTATCCGTATAAAACTAGACTTGAGTCATCTAGTAGGGGGTCTAAACAACCTCGAAAAGAACCAAAAGATAATGAAACCATTGAAAAGAGTCCAAGGCGCAGTAAACTTCAAAGGACAGCTACGTCATTTGGATATAATTTTGTAACATTTCTTCTTGAAAGTGAGCCTCAAACATTCAAGGAAGCGATGTTGTCTAGTGACTCAACCTCTTGGAAGGAGGCTGTCAATAGTGAGATTGAATCAATCTTAAGCAATCATACCTGGGAGTTGGTTGATCTTCCTCCAGGGAACAAACCCTTGGGTTCAAAATGGATCTTCAAAAAGAAGATGAAAGATGATGGAACTATTGACAAATATAAAGCAAGACTTGTTGTTAAAGGCTTTAGACAAAACGAAGGTCTTGATTATTTTGACACATACTCGCCAGTGACTAGGATTACATCAATTCGGATGTTAGTTGCCCTAGCTGCAGTATATGGTCTTGAAATCCATCAAATGGATGTGAAAACCGCCTTTTTAAATGGAGAGCTAGAGGAAGAGATCTACATGGAACAGCCTGAAGGCTTCGTAGTTTTCGGTAAAGAAAAGAAAGTATACAAACTTGTTAAGTCACTTTATGGACTAAAACAAGCACCGAAACAATAGCATGCAAAGTTTGATCAAACCATGTTGGCAAATGGATTTAAGATCAATGAGTGTGATAAATGTGTTTACATTAAAGACACTTCGAATCAGGAAGTCATTGTATGCCTATATGTGGATGACATGTTGATAATGAGCAAGGACATTGCCAATGTAAAAGCTACTAAACGTATGCTCGCTAATAACTTTGATATGAAAGATCTAGGAGTTGCCGATTTGATATTGGGAATTAAGATTCACAAAACTCCTAACGGTCTAGCATTGTCTCAATCTCATTATATTAAAAATGTACTTGAAAAGTTCAAGTGTTTGAATTTTAAAAAGGCAAAGACCCCAATTGATGTAAACCTTAATCTTGCAAAGAATAAAGGTGAAAGTTAGTCTCAATTGGATTACGCCAGAGTATTGGGAAGTTTGATGTATGTCATGAATTGTACATGACCAGACATAGCTTGCGCTATAAGTAGACTGAGTCGATACAGAAGTAATCCCAATCAAAATCATTGGTTGGCAATGAAGAGAGTTTTGGGGTATTTAGAAGACACTCAAAACTATGCTTTGCATTACAACAAATATCCAGCAGTTCTTGAAGGATATAGTGATGCAAATTGGATTACTGGGTCAACTGAAATGAAATCCACCAATGGATATGTTTTCACTATTGGTGGAGGAGCAATATCTTAGAAATCATCCAAACAAACATGTATAGCTCGCTCTACAATGGAGTCTGAATTCATCGCCTTAGACAAGGCAGGTGAAGAAGCTGAATGGCTTCGAAATTTCTTAGAAGATATTCCGTATTGGCCCAAACCAATGGCCCCTATATGCATACACTGCGATAGTCAAGCTGGAATAGGAAGGGCTGGAAGCGTTATGTATAATGGGAAGTCTCGTCACATAAGACGAAGACATAACTCTGTTAGACAACTACTCTCTAGTGGAATTATCACAATTGACTATGTAAAGTCAAAGGATAATGTGTCGGATCCACTTACAAAATGCCTAACTAGAAAAGGAGTTGAGAGATCATCGACGGGAATGGGACTATGGCCGAGAACAAGTCATTGTGGCAGTAACTCTACCTAGAAGATTGGAGATCCCAAGATCTAGGTTCAAGGAGATAAAACAAAGTCATAGATGACGGTTCAACATTGTCAAAAATTATTTTATGTCTATTCTCATGATAAGACAATGTTTAGTAACCAGGATAAAGGCATAAAGACTTTTTTAATGGTTTCTAAGTTTAATAAAGGGTATATCAAATAGTGTATCTACGCGATAACACATTTAGAAACCACCTATGTAAGTGTGAAGTGTAAGCCGCTTCAAGGAGAATCCGGTAAGGCCAGTTCTCTAAGCACTTATTAACCGAGATGTGTTCATGGCTGAAACGAACAAAACAATGAGAACCAAAAACAGTTCAAGGGTTGATTGTGTGACTTATGTTGTCTAGGTATACACTAAAGCTTGACGGTTCAAAGATATCAAATCTACCGATTGACCGAGTATATCCGATATATGTTCACTATGGAAAGTTTAAAGGGAAACCTACTTATCCAGTTGCGATTAACCTTTACTTACAAGACACACAATTTTTCATGCATATGTTTTAACAATAGTCATTCCCTATTCATGTGGGGGATTGTTGGGTTTTAAAGGTGTGAACAGGAAATGAAGGGTTGTGACTCTCCTGAAGAGTTGTGACTATGCTGAAGGGTTGTAACCTTTATGAAAGGTTGTGTCCTTTCTAAAGGGTTGTGACCGTTTGAAATGTTATGCCTTTTCCAAAGTGTTGTGACCTTTCTGAAAGGTTGTCTTCTTTCCAAAGAATTGTGACCTTTACCCTTTGTTGGCTATAAATAGAGAGGTTTTCTCTCATTTTTCGGCATCGAATTCTTCCCTTCTCTTGCATACATTTTCTTACATAAACAAAATTGTCGATCGACTAAGTTTGTGTGTGCTCTTGTTGCTGCTCTTGCGTTCGCTGAAGTTATTGAAGTTTGAGGTACCGCTACTTCTTTAACAGGTTAATCCGTTTTATCTTGGGAGGAATTAATCTACAACCTCGGGTATAGTGAGGGGATTAAATTTCTTAAGGAAACACAGTGGTTTCTGTGGACTCGGATTAAAAAAAAAAACCTTCTATCTATTTCATTTTTTTTTCTGTATTTATTTTTTACTAACTTGAATACAGGAGATAACAGTGCATACACTTCAAGTACGAAATCTCTTCCCTAAAATATATTAAATGGGTCAAAGATTTGGCCTTTGACGAATTTCATACCTACAAATCCTCTCAATGTTCTTTGTTGCGTGAAACAATCTAAAAATTGATGCTTATTTTCTTTATTGAAAATCTTAAAGATGCCAAAATAACATACAATCCTAAAAAATATTAATATTAATCTCAGTAAAAATCAACAAATCAACAAATATACAAATGCTAAAAAAGATGAAGATAACCTATGAAGAACAAAATAAAAAAATCACACTATATTTTATTGCACAAACAATTTTATAAAACCAAAGAACACTTCTTATGCAATATTTGCTACAACTAAATTAAACAATGCTTGCATGTTTACTCACAATCGAATGGTTTCATTGCATCAGATGAACCAATAATATAAGAAATAAATTACAATAAAAATAGCTACAACCTACATCTATTATGATCGTATTAGGACGACTTCCACAACACAATGCTTAAATCTCTTCCACAATGTTTAAATTCATTATTTTGCATTATAAAATAAGCAGTGAATTGCATACATTCAAACAAATGCTAAATTCTAGTTTCTGAGCAACACATAATTAGTAGTGATTAAAAATACATAATTCATGCATTCTCAAAAAAAAATCATGATAAAATTCAAATGATAAAATTTTGTGATGTACATAAAATGTATACTTTAAGTGCAAAAGTTAATAATATGAGAGAAAAATATAATGCATACCTTTTGGTTGATTGAAGGTAGAGACGCGATGGAAGGGACTCGTCCTGCGATGATAACATCCATTTGAATTTCTTCAAATCATTATATAAAAAATTTCATGATTTGTAGTTTGATGAAGTTTGTGATTCCTAAAAAATGAATAATTGATTTTATTTATTATAAATAAAAAAGCTAATATAACAAAAGATAAGATAAATTCTGATAGCATTATGGTTTTTAGATTTTCAAATTTGAAAGGACAGTTTTTTTGTTTTATGAATTTTTATATTTTACATAATTTATGTATTGAATTTTATAATGATTACACGTAATACATAACGGTTTTTAATTATGCACTTTAGTGCAAATGTTGTAACTGTAATTATTAGTGGAGAAATGGGACACTTAAGTTAGTTTTCTTCTTTCTTACTTACTTTTTTTTTTTTCAAATTAGTTGGATATCAAACGTAGGTATTTCAAATTTTCATTTTTTTCTTCTAAAAATTAAATAAAATTTATATAACTTTTAGAGAATCCTTATATAATTTTTTAGTTGCTGACATGTGTCTTTTTATTTTAATTATTTTAAAAAAAATCAAATTAATAATATTTAGTTAATTGATTTTTTTTAAAACTGAAAAAATTAAAGAATAATTGTATATAGATAGAAACTTAATTTCTTTTAATATTTTAATTTTTTTTTAAAAATCGTATCTCATTTAATTGTAAAAAAATTCTTTTAAATTATTTTTTTTAAAAATAATATTATTATTATTATTATTATTATTATTATTATCTATGTCTGTTTTTCTTTAAATTTTCTTTAAATTAGGAGGATATGGAAAGATGGTTAAAATTTAAAAATAACTTTCCACAAATAAAGGACCACATACGTTATTTCTAGAATTTTTTTAAAATAATAAATACAGATTTACAGTTATTCCTATTTTCTAGAACTAATTTAAAATTATTTTTTGAAATAATTTTAATTATTTAAAAAGTCTGATTTTTGTGGTGCTGTGACACGTAAGAATAAATATTATGGTTATGAGGAAATAATAATAGATGATATGAATACATCTGATTATTATCTGTCAGATTAAAAATCATCTTATCAAAATGAGCTTAAAAGAAGGTATAGATATACTAAATGACTTATTAGAAAGTCATAAACAAATAGCCTTAAGGTTAAAATTAATAGAAATAGAAATAAAAACCATTAAAGAAAATCTTCCTAGAAGAATTACAAATATAATAGAAAAAGCAGAAAAAATTGACAAAAAGGTAAATCAAAAATATATAAATGAACTCTTGACAAAAAATTCGCTATTAAAAGTTCATATAAGAAAGGTAGCTTAGATGAAAAGCTTATTGAAGAATTTTTGAAAAAACAAAAAATTCAAGACTTAGAACAATCTAGTAAAAAGAACCTAGAAGAAGAAGAAAACAGTAAAAAGAATGAAAACCTAGAACAAAGAAATGAATGAACTAGATGAACTAGTTTATGCATTAGAAGACCTGGATCTTTCGGATCAAAAATTAAAAGTTCTTATGAATAAAGGTGATACAGGTGGACCCTAAGGAAACTTTGTTAAAGGGAAAGGATCTAACATCTTAAAAGAATAACAAGAACCAGAATATAATTCTGAATAAAACTTTGCTTCCAAAGCAAAAAGAAGTAAGGATTTTATGAGTCAATGTCATAATAACAATAAATCCAAGTATATGCCTAACAGACTCCCAACAGGAGATGCAGGAACAACCTAATTTCTAAATCTAGATTGTAAAAGAGAACCAGATTTAGATCTAGATTAAAGGCACAAAACATATTTCTTTTCTTTCTATTAGGAAAAGGAATAAATTATACAAAAGAAGAAAAATATATCATTATGATAAATACCTTCACTGGTAAAGTCAATAATTGATATACAGGATTATCAAATTATGCGAAAGGAATAATAAAAAATAGTACAATAGAAGGTTTTAAAAATTCCCTTCAAGAAGGAATAAGAAACCTTGTACAATTCATAGGAAACGAATTCCTAGGTGGAGAAAGAAATTCTTCTCTAAATAGAGAAAATTAAGAATAATTGCTAAAGAGCAACTAGAAAAATTGCAAATATGCAAAATGAGTTATATTCAAGAATACACTTGTAAATTCGAAGAATATTATTATAAAATATTTGATAGCCATAAGGAAATGTTACCTTACCCTGAAAAATATTATCAAAAATTACCAGGCTTTTGGGTCAAATATTTTAGAGAAGAATACGAAAAAGAAAACAAAGAAGGAGATACTCACGGACAAAGAAAATCTTTCTTAAATAACAGACTTGGACAATTATGTATGGCACATAATATACAAAGAAAAGCTAAAAGAATTAATATTCAGACTGCCTAGATACAAATGCAACAACTCAATGGGGATGCAACGAAAGAGCATATAAGAAGAGAAGAAAGCTTAAGAAAAGCTTAATAAAAAGAAGAAATATTTCAAAAAGAAATTATATACCTAAAAACAAGTATTATAAAAAGAAAAATAATTTTAAACAAACAAAAGAAAAACGTAAATGTTACAATTGTGGTGAAGAAGGACATAAAAGCTACGGGTGTAATAAAAACCATGTAAAAATATCAAAAATAGATAGACAAGAAATTGATTCAGACTTAGAGTTTGTACATCAATAAAAAGTGATGAATTCTATGAAGAATATTCAACTAGTTCAGAAGACTCTGACTAAATGAATAAAGAAATATAAGAGGAAACAGATAGTTCAATACAATTTATTGAGACTGAAGAAGATCAAAGAAGATATGCTTTAAAAGCAACATTTGATGGAGAATTATTAAGAAAAATCCAAGGATTACAACTTAGATTAAAAACAGATAATATATTCAGTAAAATGCAAAGAATGTTTGCAAAAAATAAAATTTCTTATCATGAATATCAAGAAGTGGAAAAGGTAATAGAAATTACCCAGACTAAAGGAAAACATAAGTTAAATCTTTTAACAAAACCAATGATTGAACAGATCTTAAGAAAAAATCTTGAAAGGAAAAGGAAGAAAATGAATTACGTACATTTAGGAGGAATTCAAATATTAGTTAAATCAACATTTAAAGAAGGAATCAATTGCCCTATTGTCATCAATCTTTCAGATGAAAGATTCATCAACGCCAGAGAAGGAAATCTAGCATACACCAAGCTCCTATTTACCTATTATCCAAAGTACTATATTTCTCTAAAAGATGCAGACTTCAATGATGCATTAAGCTTGCATTTTCAGGTTAAAAGAAATGACCTATTCAAACCAGGTAATCATATCATGGGTATATATTACCAATCCTTGTATAAGTCACAAATTCCAATTATGGTAGTGCATACAAAAATAAAGAAATGATTGAAATAGATCAAGAATGCATAGAAATTGCAAGAATAGTTGAAGCAAATATTCAAAAGCAATTATTCCAGAAGAATATTAAATCCATTTTGGAAAAACAAAAGAAATAGAAAGTTATAGCAATAATCCTAGACTTTCATTAGAATATGGAAGAAATTCCATAAAGAAAAGTATTTCCAACAGATATGTTTAAAAGAATTTTAAAATTACTAACATTCCTAGAATTTCAGAAAGAATTTTTAACGGAGTTGAATGGAAAAATCAAGAAATCTTGATACAAACAAGTGTCACTGCCAATCATGTTAAAGGTATTTTATTGGATGGACTACCAATATACGAAGGATTCCTTACATTTATAAAACTTTTGAAGGAAATAACTTTAATTGTATAAATATGGTAGATTTACCTATACAGTTAAACAATATAAGGATAACAGTTCTCTGTTATATTACAAATCATGAAAGTGATCATAACTTAATTTTGGAAAATATGTTCCTAAATAGTCTCAATGACTATAGCATAGGGAAAAATGAAATAGAAATGAATTATAAAAATGAAACTCGTTTCATACCAAAAAATTAAAATGCCCAAAGAAACATCTTTTAGGGTGTCAGTCTTCATAAAAATAACTTTCTATGATACAAAACTAACAACCTGTTGTCAAATTGATAATGGATACGAAGCTAGCTTAGCAAAATCTGTTTTCATAAAAAATGGGGATAATAATAAAAACAACATCTCTATGATAGGGATTACAAGAGTAAAAGAAAGACTATCAAAGTCAAAAGAAAAAGTAGAAATAATTTTAGGATAAAAAATTGTTTCTATAAATAAGATATTTGCCTATGATAAATTACAAACTGAATTATTATTAGGAAATGATTTTCTCCAACAATTCCAAGACTATCATCAAACCATATATATGATAAGTCTTAAAACCCTTTGTGGACATTTTATCAAAGTCCCAAGAAAACAAAATTCATACTTTCTTGAGTAGGAGTGTGCTTGTAATCCTTCAAATCATGAAGGAAATATCTTAAAGTCATGCTTAAATCCCTTAAAGTCATGAAGTGTGGATTTTTCACATGGCATCCACATTTCATTATTTACAACACTCCCCCTTGAATGTCCATGTACAAAATAAAATCTAGAAGAAGAAAAGAGAGTGTACATAGTTATTCTTAATATGCATTGTGTGCTGCCTCGTTAAAAACCTAATCAAGAAAAAACTCAGTGGGACAAAAATCTTGATAAAGGGAAAAAAAGTGCAACGCGTGTTTACTCTCTCCGATGAAAACATCATTTAATATCTCGAAGACGACGCATTCCAATTTTGTATCTCAATTTCTCAAAGGTTGAAGTTGGCAATGCCTTAGTAAACATATCTACTAAATTATCACTTGAGCGAACTTATTGAACATCTATATCACCCTTCTTTTGAAGATCATATGTGAAAAAGAATTTTGGTGAAATGTATTTTGTTCTATCTCCTATAATGTATCCCCCCTTTAGTTGAGCTATATATGCAGCATTGTCTTCGTACAATATTGTTGGAACATCTCTTTTCAAAGAAAGGCCACATGTTTCTTGAATGTGTTGAGTTATTGATCTCAATCAAAATGCATTCTCGACGTGCTTCATGAATAGCTATTAGCTCTGCATGATTTGAAGAAGTGGCAACCATAGTTTGTTTTGTTGAATGCCATGTTATAGTTGTACCACCACATGTAAATAAATAGCTAGTCTGCAATCGACCTTTATGGGGATCAGACAAATATCTTGCATCTGCATAACCAATCAATTGTGACTTGGATTCATTTGAATAAAACAATCTCATATCAACGGTCCCTCAAAGGTATCTAAATATATGTTTAATTCCATTCCAGTGTCTTCATGATGGAGAAGAACTAAACCTTGCTAACAAGCTTATCGAGAAAGCTATATCTAGTCTAGAATTATTAGCAAGATACATTAATGCACCAATTGCACTAAGACATGGTATTTCAGCACCAACAAGTTGTCTTTCATTTTCATGAGGTTAGAATGGATCTTTATTAATATCAAGAGATCTTACAACCATCGGACTACTCAATGGATGTGCTTTATCCATATAAAATCTCTTCAATATATTCTCAATATATGTTGATTGATGAACAAATATCCCATTTTCAAAATGTTCAATTTGTAGTCCAAGACAAAGTTTTATCTTTTCGAGGTATTTAATTTTAAATTCATTTTTCAGACATTTTACTGCCTTTGAAAGCTCCTCAGGAGTTCTAATGATATTCAAATCATCAACATATACAACTATTATGACAAATTCAGATCCAGATCTTTTCATGAAGATACAAGGACAAATTGGATCATTTTTAAATCCTTCTTTTAGCAAATATTTGCTAAGGCGATTATACCATATTCAGCCTGACTGTTTCAATACGTATAAGAATTTCTAAAGCTTTATTGAATAAGTTTCTCGAGAATCATTGTATGCTTTAGGCACTTTGAATCCTTCAGGAATTTTCATAAAAATACCATGATCCAATCAGCCATATAAATAGGCAGTGACCACGTCCATTAGGTGCATTTCAAGATTTTCATGAACTGCCAAGTTCATTAGATACCTGAAGGTAATTGCATCGCCCACAGGAGAATATGTTTCTACATAGTTCCTGAGCCACAAGTCATGCTTTATATCTTACGACTTCACCTTTTTCATTTCGTTTTCGCACAAAAACTCATTTGTACCCCACTGGCTTAATACCTTAAGTGTTCGGATTATTGATTCGAAAACTTCACGTTTTTCAAGTGAAGTCAATTCTGCTTGAATTGTGTCCTTCCATTTTGGCCAATCTACATTCATCGACAAATTTTGGTTCAAGATCCTCATCTTTTTGCATTATTTCGATAGCAACATTATAAGCAATAATGTTATTAACCACAACATTATTTTTTATCCACATTTTTTCTGTAGAGACATAACTTATTGAGATCTCTTCATTCTCATTATTTTTAGATATCTCAACATTTTCTGTTGTCTCATCATTTGTTGTGTCTTGAGGCTCTCTTTGAGCACTCGCTTTCATATTGTGATCATTTTCTTCTTTTCTTTTTCAAGGATTTTTATCCTTAGAACTTATTGGTCTACCACGTTTCAGACGTGGTCTAGACTCATGTGCGTTAACAGTTTGTTCTATCGGAATATCAACTCGAACTGGAGTATTTGCAACTGGAACATGAGATTTAGTAACCCTTGAAAAGTTAGTAAATGCAGCTGGTAGTTGATTTGCAATATTTTGCAAATAAATCATCTTTTGAACCTCTTGTTCACATTGATTTATTTGAGGATCTAAATGAGATAGTGATACTGCATTCCAATCTATCTCTTTTTTCAATTGCTAATTATGTTTCTCCCCTAATGTTGGGTATTCAGATTCATCAAAATGACAACCAGCAAATCCTTCTGTAAATAAATATTTAGTCATAGGTTCCAAATATTTTATAATAGAAGGAGATTCATACCCAACATATATTCCCAGCCTTCTTTTTGGACCCATCTTTGTGCGTTGCGATGGAGCAATTGGAACATATACCTCACATCCAAAAATTTTAAGATGGGAAATATTTGGCTCATTTCCAAAAGCCAATTGTAATGGGGAGAAATCATGAAAACTGGTTGGCCTTATGCGCACAAGTGCTGCTGCATGCAAAATAGCATGCCCCCATACCGAAAGAGGAAGTTTTGTCCTCATTAGTAATGGTCTAGCTATCAACTGAAGACGTTTAATCAATGATTCTGCTAGACCATTTTGAGTATGAATATGAGCAACCGGATGTTCAACTATTATTTCAATGGACATACAATAATTATTAAAGGATTGAGATGTAAATTCACCAACATTACCAAGACGAATTGTCTTTATATTCTGGAAATTGTGCTCTCAACGTTATAATTTGAGCCAACAATCTCGTAAAAATCATTTTGCAAGTTGATAATAAGCACACATGTGACCATCTTGTAAATGCATCTATCAATACCATATAATATTTAAATAGTCCACATGAATGGTGAATTTGCCCACATATATAAACATGTATATGTTCCAAAAATGTAGGGTATTCAATCCTAACCTTAGTTGTTGATGGTTTGATAATAACTTTCCATTTGGAACAAGCAGAATTCTTTAAATTGAAGAATTTTTTGATTCTTCAAAGTGTGCCCATGTGAATTCTCAATAATTCTACACATCATATTATAACCGGGATGACCCAACCGTTCATGTCAAATGATGAAATCACCATGACATGTGACTCAACCACATTAATACTTGTGTGGTACAACCTAGAAGAAAGTGCTGATAGTTTTTCATACACAAATCTTTTACCCTCTTTTATTGTAGTAGTATAAAGGTATTTTAGCAGTCTCAATATGATAGTCATTTTGGCAAATAACCTTGAAACTTAACAATGTTTCTTTGAGACTTACTATACTACAAAACATTATTAATGGCCGATATTGTTCCCCTAGGTAGTAATAATGATGCTCTCCCAGAGCCTTCAATTATTTTTATACTATCAGATATTGTATTAACATTGACCCATTTCATAATTAAATGAGAGAATTTTTTTTTCCTCTTAATATAGTGTGAGTTGTAGCACTATCCAAAAGACACATATCTCCATTACTCATCTTGGATCCAATTGAAGACAGAGAAATTTTATTTATCTTCATAAAATAAAAATACATCATAAGAAATAAGATAACTAGCAACATTTCAAGAAAACTTAAGTCTTTATATTATTTTATTTTTAAATTTTAAAATAAAAGCAACATAAAAAAAAAATGATAATCAAAAGCACACAAAAACAACAACATAGTGTACATCATAAAATAATATCAAACATCAGTTACGATCTCCAAAGAAGAATTCAACCTTCAAATGAGTAATATCATTGAGGTTGATAAAATCATCATTCTTCAAAGCCAAATTTGCTTCAATATTATCATTGTACATTTGTGAAGGTCTTTCCTCAACATTATTTTCAAATGTCAAGTGTGATTCCACCCGAGCATTACAAGAATATGTACCACCTCTATTCGCCTTTCTTTTAACGGAATTTTGATAAAGCCTGACAAAATGCTCAGGCGTCCGACATTCATTCTTCCAATGGCCTTTCATGCCACAACCATGACAGTTGCCTCTTAAAGAATTACTTTGAGAACCCATATTGTTCTCTCTTTTATAATGACTACTACCACGATGATTATTATTTCGTTTTCTATCATTGTCACGTCCACGTACATTATTATGGCCCCAACTTTTTTTTTTGTCTTCTTTCAGACTGGCCATGTGCTTCTACCACATTTACTTCCGATAATGAAGCAGTTCCAGTGGGACGGGCTTCATGATTTTTCAACAAAAGGGTATTATGTTGCTCAGCCACAAAAAGGCATGTGATCAAATCATAATACTTTTTAAATTCCGTTTCATGGTATTGTTGATGCAATACCAGATTTGAGGAATGAAAAGTAGTAAGAGTCTTTTCCAACATGTCCTCATCTGTTATATTTTCCCCACATAATTTTAATTGGGAAGTTATTTTATAAACAATAGAATTATATTCGCATACAGTTTTAAAGTCCTGTAATCGTAAGTATATCCATTCATAACGAGCCATTGGCAATACTGTTGCCTTAAGGTGGTCATACCTTTCCTTTAAACTAGTCCACAATTCAAGTGGATCTTTCACTGTCAAATATCCGGCCTTTAATCCTTCATCCAAATGATGACGAAGAAAAATCATAGCCTTCACTTTGTCCTGACTCGATGCTGCATTACCCTCAATAATGGTGGTACCAATATCTTTAGCGTCTAGGTGAATTTTAGCATCGAGTACCCATGATAAATAATTTTTGCCAGAAATATCAAGTGCCACGAACTACAATTTTGACAAATTATCTTGATGAAAACTATCATAAAAATAGTCAAATTAGATTAAAATAATAAACTTTTAACCATTGAAAATTAAGAATATCATATGTAGTATTCTTTAATAAGAAATTTTATTTTTATTAATTAATAAAATTTACTACCATCTTATATTATTTAGAGAACATAAAAACTGAAAATATTCTAATGTACACTTGTTCTTAGAATATGAAAAAGAAAATAGTTATATCACCGAAACATACCTTATAAGAGACTTCGTGCTGATAAAGTGTTATAAAATAAGTCTTATAAATTAAATAACAAAGAAATGGAGAGAAAGAACAATAATGTTTTTCTTCCAATCTTTCAATTCATGTGTACAACTTCATAAAAATAAGTGGAATATATATAAGGTAAGAGTGTGTTTGTAATCCTTCAAAGTCATGAAGGAAATCTCTTAATGTCATGCTTAAATCCCTTAAAGTCGTGAAGTATGAATTTGCTACATGACATCGACATTTCATTATTTACAACAAAAGTATAATAAATATAGGACAAAAAAAAAAATTTGAGAAAAATGTGATCATACTAAATACATATCGTTGACATTTAGACATTGTCATTAGCATTAAAATTATTTTCTTTAACAATAGTGAATAATTTTCTTGACGTGGCAGGCGGTAGTTGTGGTTTGACTCGGTGTCCACTAGGCGCTGTAGATTTGAGTTGGCATATATAAAAAGAGAAAAGAAAGGAGAGAGTAATGGATTGAAATTGAAGCATGATGTTAGGAAACAAGCAAGTTGTGTTGAAGAATTATGTTGAAGGGTATCCAAAAGAGAGTGATTTTGAGTTACGAAGTTCAATGATAAGTAGCCATATTCCACAAGGATCAAAGGGTTTGTTTGTCAAGAATCTTTACTTGGCTTGTGACCCTTATATGCACCACAGGATGTCTCGTCATGAACCCAACGATGTTCCTTTACTTGCCTCATTCAATCCTGGTTCTGTAAGTCCATTTTTCATTCCTCATCTTACTTGTCAATGGCGCACAATTTCAGTGATATGTCGCATTTCAATTTTAGGTCATTATTGGACTTGGTGTGGCAAAAGTTATTAAATCAGCAGATGCAGATTTTGAGGAGGGGGATTATATCTGGGGGATGACTGCTTGGGAAGACTATACTTTGATTCTTAATACTAATGGACTTTTCAACATCAAATATACAGATGTGCCTCTCTCATACTATGCTGGAATTTTAGGTATCAATTTCCTAATTACTCCCCCATCCCTTGCTTCCTGCTTATGCTCATTCAAACAATTACTCATCAGTTACTTTGACTTTACACCAATTTTAATAAACAAAGAAACACTTTTGGTTTAAAATGAGTCATACATATTTGTGTGGGAAAATCATTTATGAGCATTTTAAAGTTAAATTATTACTAATTATAGAAATGTGTCATTATTTTTGGGACTGAGGGCAGTGGCACAGCGATTTTCAATAAGGGGTTCAAAATCTGAAAAAATAGACACACGAAGTAGCCGAAGGGGGTTCGACATCTACTATATATACCTAAACAATTCTTTTAATCATGTATGAATAATATAATTTTTCGCCGAAGTGGGTTTGGATGAACCCCCTCCTTGTAAGGTGGCTCTGCCACTGACTTAGGGAGTACTTCACTTCAAAATCTACTGTTTATTAGCCCAATTGAAAATTTCAGATTGGGTTTTACGAAAATAAAATGGACAAATTGCTGATTGTTCTTTCTGAAAAATACACGTGAAACAATGAACTTACAGGTATGCCAGGACTTGCAGCCTATATTGGTTTTAATAATCTATGCTCTGCTAAGGAAGGGGATGTAGTTTATGTCTCATCTGCAGCAGGAGGAGTTGGTCAGCTTGTTGGACAATTTGCGAAAATGAAAGGTTGCCATGTCATTGGCAGTGCTAGTACTGATGAAAAGGTAATATTTAACTTTTGCTTTTATATGAAAGTGCCCATTAGTAATGATGTGTTTTGCAGGTACATCTTTTAAAA
The DNA here is from genome assembly GCA_037074985.1 of Solanum bulbocastanum. Lineage (NCBI taxonomy): Eukaryota > Viridiplantae > Streptophyta > Magnoliopsida > Solanales > Solanaceae > Solanum > Solanum bulbocastanum. The sequence continues at coordinate 11,497,948 of CM073607.1, forward strand.
TCACAACTTGGCTTCGATGATGCTTTTAACTACAAACAAGGAAATGGTCTTGCCGGAGCCTTGAAAAGGTTCGTACTGCTGTGATTTCTTTATGGCCCAAGAATATCTGCATTATTTGTTCTTTTGACACAGAGACACATACAATAAGCTTAGATTAGATCTCATTTATAGACAACTATTGAATTTAATTATCAAGTATTATGAGTCTGAAAGTAGTAGGTCTTCATGTCAAATTTGCTTTAATGAAAGAAATACTGTTAATTTTCTCTTGAGTTTCCATTATTCCTATTGGTTTAGAAAACCCATAGTCCTAATAGATTTGGGAAAGAAATATATATTGTCTTCGTAGGATTGAGAAAATCTTTCTCTTATCAGTTTGAGACTACTTGAAATTATGAACAAGGCAAAATAGATTGTGACCCCCCTAAACTTGTCAAGTTTAATCCGGTGTACATCCAAACTTTGCGTTAGCTTAATTATCCCCCTCAACTTGGTAATTTGATAGCCACAACTCCCTAAATGCTGACAACCCATGGATGTGTGACACACGTGTTGCCATATGGATTTTTTTGTCCATGTGCCTTTTGCTTTTAGAATAATTTCATTTTTACCCTTTAAAGTTCACTAATTATTTAAATCATCTTTTAGGGTCAATTGTGTAGAAAAAAATAGGACAACAATATTTTGACTATGATTTTTTTGTTTGGCTAAAGATAATGATATTCTAATCAAGGCTCGGGAAAGAAGAAATATTCAGTTAGAAAGAATAATCATCACATCTAAACAATAAATAAATAAAATTTCAACCGAAAATACCTGTTTCAACTTCGTTATTTTGGCTAAACATTATCTTAATAGGGCTAAAATAAAGAAAGTTCCAACTAAGTTTTGTGAATTTGGGTCCAGGAAAAAAAAGAAATATGTAGTTGAAACAAATAATCATTGCATCAGAAAAAGAATAAAAAACACATTTAGAATAAAATATGCATTATATATTAAGAATAATATATAGAGAAATACAATTGAAAACAACAAATCATTATATTGACTATGTGGCAATTAAATAGTTGAAATACCCTCTTGGAAGCTGATTTTTTTCAAATATTCTTCCCTTTTCATGCGCCGTAAAGAGAGTGGATTCACACTCTTTGCCACATCAATGTCTAGGAAGGTCGTGACTATAAAATTATCAACTTGAAGGGGCTAACTAGGCCAACATAAAGTTTAGGTGTGCACCAAATAAAACTAAATCTATTCTGCCTATATAAAAGGGTTGTAGTTGCGGATTCATATGATTGTACCTTCTATTTTTCATAATGAAAAACTCTCTACTTCTTCCTTGGGGATTAGGCTTAGCGAAACCTTATTAAATTTTTGTGTTATTTTTCTTTTTTATTTGTTGTGTGTGCGTTTGTGCGCCAGTTAACCCATGATATTTCTGTAACAATAGCAAGGGCTAAATGACTTCATCTTCTTTAACGAAGTATGAAGTAGAGAAATTCAATGGTGGATCTAGTTTCAATCTATGGAAGATTAGAATGAGACTGTCTTTAGTGTTACAAGGGTTATGAAAGACAATTAAAGAGGTTTTTCTAAAGAGATGAAAGATCCAGAGAAGACAGACTTTAAAAGGAGGACTTTGAGTGCGATCTTCTTGAGCATTATATATAGCGTTCTTTGGGAAGTTGTTGAAGAAAAATTTACCACAATGACATGGAAGAAGTAGGAAGATATATATTCTAAGAAATTGCTGATAAATCATCTCTACCTGACAAGGAAGTTGTACAAATGTAGATTGGTTTAAACTCACCTTGATGAGTTTAATGTAATCATAGTGGACCTGAAGAACATAGATATCAAAAATAGAGAGTGAGGATCGGGCCTTGATCATGTTATGTTTCTCACCATCATTTTATGATACATTTGTTGATACGTTGCTATACAAGAAAGGCAGTATTTCACTAGATGAAGATAGTAATGCACTAAAATCTAAAGAGTTTTATGAAGAGCTTTCTGGATAACAGGACTGAGGGTGAGGGTATTATGAGTAGGGGAAGAATTTAGTAGAAAAACACCATATTGAAGTTTAGAGCAAGGAAGCAGAACTAGTATGAGTGCGCAGAGCAGAGTCACTATAGAAGAGATTTTCCTAAGCTTAAGGATAAAATAGGGAAGTAGAAAGTTGACAACTCTGCAAATATTGTTGACACTAGAATCAATTCTGATAACAATGACTATATTAAGGAAAGTTTGCATTATGAGGTTTAGTCTAGGCATAGTTTCTTGGTTCTTGATTCTGGTGCAACTTATTATATGTGTCCACACAAGAAATGATTTGCAACTTACAAGCAAACGAATGAGCCTGTCTACTTAGGCGATGATACTCCATCAGCAGATGAGGAGATAGGTATTTGAGAATGTTCGATGATATTATCAGAAACATTGAGTGTTGATATGTTCCTCGAATGAACTCTTCACTTTGGATGATTAGAGATATAACTTTCATTGAGATAATGGGACACTGTGTGTGTGTAAAGGGTCCATGGTACTCATTAAGAGTAAGCTACATTCTAGATTGTATTATCTTCAAGCCAGTGTACTGGAAGGGGAAGCAAATGTAGCTTCTCAAAAGAGTGATCTGAATTAGTCAGGGGAAGCAAATGTAGCTTCCCAAAAGAGTGATCTGAATCAGTCATAGTTGTGCCAATTGCACATGGTCGTACGTGTGACAAGCAACTTTCTTTGTTGAGCAAGCGAAATTTGTTGGGTGGCTACAAAAATCAAGCTTTGAATTTTTCTGAGCATTGTATGTTTGTAAGCAAACAGGGTGAAGTTCAACAAGAAGGCAAAAAACAAGACCAAAGACAAGTTATACCATATACATTCAGACTTATGGGGTCCAAACAAAGTTCTCTCAAAGAATGGTGCCACATATTTTATGTTTTTGATTGACAGTTACTCAAGAATTGTATGAGTGTATTTTCTGAAAGAAAAAAATGAGGCATTTCGAACATTTGTTAAATGGAAGACGATGGTTGAGAGACGGACAAAGGAAAGTTAAGCATCTTCAGACCAACAATGGGTTGGAATTTTACAACTCAGAGCTCAATGATTTCTGTAGTAGAGGGGCATAATGCGATACCACACTTGTGTTAGAACAACACAACAAAATGGTGTTGCAGAACATATGAACAAATTACCTTGTAATAGGGCATGAAGCGTGCTTTCACACTTGTGTTGGCAAGTACTTTTGGGCTGAAACAATCAATACAGCTTGTTATTTTGTCAACAGATCTCCATCCACAACAATTGAGTTCAAAATTCCTTTTAAGGTATGGCCCGATTTGCATTATTCAAATTTGAGAATATTTGGTTGTCCTGTTTATCTTCATATGATGGATGACTAAACTTGAGCCGCGAGCAAAAAAGTGTATATTTCTAAGGTATGCAACTGGAGTGAAAGGTTGTAGATTGTGGTGCATAGATCGGAAGACTCCAAGGTTAATGGTCAGTAGGGATGTGACATGTAGTGAATCTATCTCACTAACAATTAGAGGAGAAAGGCAATAGTAGAAACAGATTGTGGTGTCTGTGACCGTGTAAAGCTAAAAGTTGAATTTCCACTAGCTCAACTCAGAAGTTCAGGAGCAGAGGAAATGGAGGAGGTGCAAAACCTTAATCAAGATGATAATGTTGATGCACCTATAATACAACAACCGAATAACATTGCAACATGCAGCGAGAAGAGAGTGATCAAACGACTGAAAAGGTTTGCGAATGTAGGTGATGAAAATCTTTTTGGATATGCAAATCTTGTGGAATTTGCTTTGTCAGTTGCATAGACCATTGACATGCTTGAGTCTACTAGCTATAAATAAGCTATTTTCCTATTTCTAATTCAGAAGAAGATAAGTGGGTAGTGGGTTGTTGCTATGGGCGAAGAGATTGAGTCTCTTCACAAGAATCAAACATGGAAGTTTGATTCATTGCTGAAGGGACAAAGGTAGTAGATCGCAAAGGGGTTTGTGATGCGAAGAAAGTGTGTACACATGATAATCCGACTAATATGATGACCAAGGTAGTCACTACTAACAAGTTTAGGCATTGCCTACTTGATTGGTGTGTGCAGTACTTAGTAGAGCCCTTTCTAGGGATAAGGGTAAGATAGAGAGATGGTGTTCTTGTTGATAAAGAGAATTCAAGTCAAGGGAAAGATTTGTTGATGATGTATTGAATTTTTCCCTTGTATATCTAGAAAATTCATAATTCCTATTGGTTCAGGAAATACATTATCCTAATAGATTTGGAAAAGAAAAACATATTGCTCTTGTAGGTTGAGTAAACCTTTCTCTTGTAGATTTGGGATGCATATATAAGGGTTGTAGTTGGGGATTCATAATCGTACATCTTTTTTCTTTCATAGTGAAATCTACTTCTGTATTTTTCTTCTTTATTTGCTTTGTGTGTGATTGTGTTAGTTAAGCTACGATATTTTCGTAACAAAAACTCTTCACAACATTACTTTTCTGTGGAATGATTTTTTTTTCTGTCTGCAAAAAGGCATTTACTAGAGCGTATTGACAAATGCTGAAATTAATTATTGAATTTTATGATTCAGAAGCATGTACTTTTTTATGTTAAATTTGGTTAGGTTGAGAAAAAAATTATTTTTCTGTGGAGTGACATATTTCTTCATCTATCTCTCACTGCAAAATGAAGGACTTTCCGGTCTTCAGAGCGCATTGATAAATGTTTAAATTTATTATCAAATTTTATGTGTCTGAAACATGTAATTTAGTAGTCTGTGGAATGATGTGCTTCTCTAACTGTCTTTGCAAAATGAAGGTATTTCCCCAAGGGTATTGATGTTTACTTTGAGAACGTAGGAGGAAATATGCTGGATGAGGTGCTTTTGCACATGAACCTCTATGGTAGGATTGCAGTTTCTGGGATGATCTCTCAGTACAATTTAAAGAAACCAGATGGTATCCACAATTTGTTTTGTCTCATCTCAAAGAGATTACGAATGGAAGGTTTTTCTGAGTTTGACTTCCGGCACAAGGTTCCAGAGTACCTCGAGTTTGCTATTCCGCTTATAAGAGAGAAAAAACTGCTTTTTGTAGAAGACATTGCTGAGGGTTTAGAAAATGCCGCATCAGCTTTTGTTGGTATTTATCATGGGCGAAATGTCGGAAAGCAGATCATTCAAGTTTCAACTGACTGAGAACTTGAAGAATTTGGGTGAAAACAAAAAAATACTGTGTTTCAAAGCAATATGCTGAGGATATTGATTTAGTCCTCCTTTTGAGTAAACTGTTATATTATTTATTTTTTGTGGTGAAAACGTTGCAGAGTTTCAAAATAGACAGTAATGTGTATTTTTGTAATTTAGAAGCACAAAAGTAACTATGCAAAATAACTGCTTAAAGGCTAAGATCGACTAGGATTTAGGTTTGTCTCCCATGTAATAATTGATTGAAAGATCATATGACACAAAGCCTTTTTAGTCAAGAAGACAGTCTTGGTCTAAAATTGTATACTGTATGCTTGTAAAATAGTAGATAACTCAGCTTGGAGTCTGATGGTTAAAGTGACCATTTTGAAACTGAAACGACTTCTCTAATATAAGAGTATTCCTCCAGTTGTATTTGCACAGTTGATAGTCCACCTTTGTTGAAAAGTAGTAGTAGTAGTATATTTTTGTTTCTGTCTTTATGGTGAGAAAGTGCAGTGGTGGCTGTGGATTATTGAAAGTGCTTGTCCAATAGAAATATTAAAGCATAATCGATAAAACAATTATTTTTATTCATATAGGTCTTTGTTTTGTTCTTGTATAAACTTATCCAAAAACAGAATAGACAAAAACCTAAAAGTTGTTCATGTTTAATAGTAATCCAAAAGTTCCTTCACTTAGGGGAATAGAGATCTGAAGAGAGTCTAGGTTCCAAGATCACAGGAACAGGAAACTTTGGATGTGTTGTGAGCCCATATTGTTCTTCCACACTTATGCTTTCTGTATTCATACCTTGAGGTAATTTCCAGTTGAATCCATGCAACATGTTGGCTAAAGTTGCTCGGATAACCTTAAGTCCCAGACTATAGCCAGGGCACCTCCTTCTCCCCGAGCCAAATGGCAAGAAGGAAAAGTTATGTCCATCCATGTCAATGTCCTTTTCTAGGAACCTCTCTGGGAGAAACTCTTCTGCTCTATCCCAGTACTTGGGGTCCCTTCCAATGGTCCAAACATTCACCAGAACGGTCGTTCCTTTCTCTACGTCAAAACCAGCCACATTACAATCTTCAATAGCACAATGTGGTGCTAGCATAGTTCCAAGAGGATGTAACCTCAGTGTTTCCTTGAGAATTGCTTCAATGTATGATAGCTGTGAACAATCTCTCTCTTCTACCCATCTCTCCTTTCCGACAACCTGGTCAAGCTCTTGGATTGCCTTGTCAATAACCCTTGGATGTCTAAGAAGTTCTTGAAAAGCCCATTGCACTGCTGCTGTCAAGCTATCTGTTCCTCCAGTTAGTAGATCCTGCCATAGTTTATTTATTAAGGTTAGAAGTTTGTCTAAAACAAGAGAAAAAGCTTGACTCGAAAGAAATTAACCTGCATTAATCCTTTGACACAATCATCTGTGAGTTTGACTTCCAAAGTAGGATCTTGAGCCATCTGCAACAAGACATCCACCATGTCCTTTGGGACAAATGCATTCTTCTTAGCCCTGTGGTCATCTAGCACAATGTTGTGGAACTTATCAAAACTTCTTTTCAAAGCCTTCATTTGTTTCACATACCCTTGCAGGTCTAAGAAACTGAGCCATGGAATCCAGTCTCCAATGTTAAAAGCACCATTAAGTAAAAACCATTGGTCTACTAGGTGCTGCAAATCTTCCACCCTAACTGTTGATTCACCAAAGTACTTGTTGCTCAAAACCATCCTTGTCATGCTGCAGAGGCTAAATCGTGACAAATGGTCTTTCAGAAAAAATGGCTTCCTAGCAAGAGAATTTAGCTGGGAAATAAAGGTCTGCCTTTCTTCAACATGAATGTACTCGAACGTGTCTAGCCTTTTTGGCGTAAATATCTCGTTCAGGTAAATTCGTCGTGCTTGGCACCAATAGGGACCATACGGTGCCCATGTCATGTCACAATAGTTATAGCTTGTATACTTTCCACCAGCTAACAAAGGACGGGAGGCGAAATTTGCATCATGTATTTTTAGAAACTGTTTTGCCATTTCAGCAGATGATGCCACAAGAACTGGCCTGGAGCCAAATTTTAGCAGCATCAGCTCTCCGTATTTTTTGGAAAGCAAGTCAAAAGATTGATGTGGGATAGGACCAAGTAGGTTCAAATTGCCAATGATGGGCCATGGTTTTGGACTCGGTGGTAGCTTCCGGTTAACTGGGCGTCGAGCAGTGGTAATTTTACAGAGAAAAGCTAATACAACTAGTCCTGCCAAGGCTAGAAAAACCCAAGAGTTCTCCATATTTAATTTGGTGACGGATGATGACAAGTTTATTTAGTTTGTAAAGTATGCAAATTTATTTATAGAAGAAGTAGGTGGGATTTGGAGTTATACTGAAATTAAGACTTTTGACTATGTGTAGCCAATTTCTACAGAGTGAAAATGACACTGGCTTGTAAACTGTATTAAATCATACAACTATGCAGCACTCAGAGTAGAGAATTTGAAAAGTGAGCACCAACATTTGGTAATATAATTAGTTTGTAGTTTCCTCGAAACTCTACAGCAATGGAAATTAGTGAATTAGACCGTAGAATAGTGCAAGGAATTAGGGGTCGTTTGGTAGGCCACATTAGAACAAATAATTCATGTATTATGTAAGGTATTATTTAGTACTATGTTTGGTAGGAATTTGAGGCTATGTATAACTAATCCATGATATTATAGGATGTATTACTAATACCTTCCATTTGGAGGTATTAGTAATACATAGGATATAATAGCATGAGATAAGTCTATGTAAAGACAAAAAATCCCTCAAATCATTTTAATTATTTTGTTTATTTTATGATTTAAATTTGTACTAGTAAATTTATTTAAATAAATTAGCTTACGAATTATTTTGAGAGAGTTTTTTGTAACTAAATAAATCCAATACAAATTTAAAATGTGAGTTGTTTATTTGTATATGACATTTGTGATCTCAATTGAATGTATTATATATATATATATATATATATATATTTGTGTGGTTTTCTAATTATTTGTATTTTGAACAATTAAAAATATTACATACATATTAAAATTACAACTTGCAATTTTTATGTGTTAATGTAGATGATTTATTCAATTTTATCATTGTTGACCTTTTTTCAATTTTAAAAGTAGATGGTTTATTTTTTCTAAATTTAAAAATGACATTTTGTGAGTGATCAATTTATTAAGATGACGATTATTTATCCTAAAATAATTCAAGTGAAAAGATAGCAAACATGACAACAAAATTGTTCTTCTCATAGCTAGTTAGAAAGGCCATAAAAAAAAATATTGTTAGATAATTATCTACCTGGACCCAATTACATAATAAGTCAAGGGTATAATTGGAAATAAGCTTTTTATAGAGTTTTAATCCAAACACAAGATGAGGTGGGAAACAATGAACCAAACACTTATAAAAATAAATTCTGCATTACTAATTTTTGCACTACTAATCTCTGCGTTATTAATCTTTGTGCCAAACGACCTAAATGTATACGACTTTTTAGAGTAATTTGCTATTTGTACCCTTATATAAACGCCCTTTTATGATTTACACATCAGCCTATCACTTTTAGTGGTGTGCATCCTATCTTCTTAGATTTTTGCAAAGTTATAAAAAGTCTCATTTTTCAATTATAACGAGGATAAAGTAGGAAATTGCATATAAACAAAACATAAAGTGATTTAAATTAAAAATAAAAGCAATATTAAATACAAGTTATTTGCCACTTTTTTTTCATGAAAATAAAGTAATTATTTGTTGCTAGTACTTTTTTTTTTTTTTTTTATGTTTTGGTCTCTAACATTATTATTCCTCGGAGGGGACGCTATTAATTTTTAGGGAAAAGACATAAAGTCACCACTGAAGTTGTTCCGAATTTTCAAAAAGTCACCTTAACTTTGCAACCATCCCAAATTTTAAAAAGCAAGTGTGTTCACACACCAATCATGACACGTGTTAATTTAATTTAAATTTTTTTTTTTTTCATTTTAAGTTTTTCCTTTATCTCTCTCTTACTTTGTGACTTATTTTAATTTTGATTTCATTTTAAATTTTGCTTCATCTTCCACCTCCCATTTTCAAGTGATCTATCCCTTCATTTTCTTTCTTTTTCTTCACCTCCCACTCTCACCCCACCCCTCACGTCAAGTTGAACCACACTCCCATTTATTTTCTTTTCTTTTTCTTCTTCATCTTCTCCGGTCAAATTCTTTATAGAATTCACACTATTTTTTAGACGTTATTGAATTATTTATAACAAAATTAATTATTTTTCTAAGAAAATTTAAAATTTTGAAGGTATCATCAACTACTCCTTTTCATATAACTTCAAAATTAGAAATGATAATTTTAAAAGAATCAATACATTCCCTAAAAATTGAAAGAACTTAATTGAAATCGGATAAAAAAAAAACTATATGATACTTCATAATCATCTTGAAATCTATTGGGTTTATCAAATTGTTCGAAATGTAAGAAAATATTTAGATAAAACTTTTAAATTAAAGAGAGTAAAACTAATAGTAGTAAAAAAAAGGAAGGTGAAGTTGTGGTAAAAATGGTGATATTGAAAGTGAGAAGCTTCAATAGATATAACAATGAATTTTTGAAGAAGAAAGAAAAAAGAAAGAGAAAAAGTAAAAAGGAAAAAAAGTTAAATTAATAAAAAAAGTGAAAATATATTTTATAATAAAATACTTGTAAAAATAAAATTATATTAGTTATTTTAGGTTGCTCACTCTCTTTGAGAGAGTGCACACCACTCTCTATGTCAAGTGAACGAAAAATGATATAATTATATCTGTTCAAAATTGTTTAGTGGGGTACTAGGACGATTGCAAAGTTAAAGTGTCTTTTTGAAAATTCGGGACAACTTTAATGATGACTTTATGTCTTTTCTCTAATTTTTAAGATAAGTCTCTTTCATTTTGGCCAAACATTGTTGCTTCCAAGCAGTTGGTATTTGTGGTGTTTAACTAGTGGTGATGGGCCTGCTGGCATGCTGCTACTCCATCAATTTACTACATCTTTTCTTCTTCTGATTTTTATAAGTTATGAAAAGCAAGTTCAAAATTTTGTGGTTCCTCATCATTTTTTCTTTTTTGTTTAAGTGGAATTTTTTGTTTGTAAGTAAATGAAAATGTTTGTTTTTGTCATTATGTTTCTGACTTTGTACGTGTGTCAAGAAAGAAAATCGAGACCAATCAATTATATTGTTGGTAGAAAGTAATATTAATTATATTATTATATTTTTACATCCTAACAAATATAATGTCAATTTTTCTATTATATTTGTAAGAAAATTGTAAAGAGATTTTTTTTAATGATTTTACAAAGAACTAAAAAGATTATGGTGCAAATCATTAGAAATAGGATAAATTACTAGAATATTGTGTTTAAAACTTTAAATTACAAAATATGAATCTACTCCTTTTATTTACAAGACTAGTTTTTAGAAATGTGTGCCCCTATGTAAATTTTTATAGATATATTAGAATGAATAAATTTCTATGAAAATTGTATGGTTTGAACTATGGTTAGTAGTTAACATACTTCTAATGAAATCACAAATGACTAAGTTGAGCCCAAATAAAAAACTTACTACAAATAGAAATATATAGAAAATTAAATAACTACAATAGAGAGAAAATACAAAAAATAAATAGAGAAGAAGAAATACAATATTTCTTAAGTTTCTAATCATCATCCATCCATACATTCATCCATCAAAACATGAACTCCCTAACCTGAATGTTAAATTACTATAATACTGTAATGACCCTTGGGGTCATTTCTGTATTTTATGAGTTCTTTTTCTGTTTTGCCCCTTTTCATAGCTTCTTTATAGCTTGTGTGTGGTGCAAGGTTTGGTGGCACGCTCTTTGAGGTATTCAGTTGAGTTTGGTGCGATGTTTTGAGTTTTGGAAGCTTAATGCTTAAAAGAGTTGACTTTAGTCAACATTCGAAGATTTTGATGCCATATTGGAATTTTGTTAACTCCATCAGCTCCGTAATGGTGATTGGTCTAGTATGATGGTTGGTTTGGGTTTTTGGGTTGTTGTTTGAAGTGGTGCGATTAAGCGTTTAAGTTTTTGAGTTGTGCCCAAAATGGAAATTGGGGCACCTTTCATGGTAAACATGCTCGAAATAGAATTTTGTCAGTGCGGTTAGCTTTGAAATGTCGATTTTGGTCTAGAACGGCCTTTGGTTTGATTCCCAAGGGTGTCAGGGGTGAGTTTTTAGCTTTTTTGGAGTTTTTGTGTTGTTTCTTTGTTAAAGTGTTGACTTTTGGTCAATATTTGGACGAGATGACCTTGGATGGTTGTTTCATCGATTCCATTGAGTTCTCGAAATTTCATTTCCAAGGGGTTTGCACTTTTGTTTTGTGTTGCTTGGATTCCGAATGAATTCCGAGGTCTTGTTCAAAGAATTGAACACTTAGCCTTTTTCTTGAAATTTGCTGGTGTCTGGTGAGATGACTTAAGAGAACTCTTGATCGCTTAAGCGAAGGACACTAGAGGGGCAGGGTTCACTTAAGAGACCCACCCTTGGCTTTTTCGAAGGTCTCTTAAGCGAAAGGCGCTTCTTAGGCAGGTTTCGCTTTTGCGACCCTTTGGCCACTTAAGCGAAGTTCTCTTAAGTGAACTTTAGTCCACTTTTGCCAAGATCGCTTGGATTAACTTCCCATTTTTATTCTCTATTCTTCAAAAAAGAACCCAACCCTTGAGAGCTCATATTAAGGCAATTTGGAGCACATCTTGGCCAATTTCTACTCTTCAAAGGTGATTCTCTTCCTTTCCATCGCCTCTACAGTTTTATGAATTCATTTTCATAATTCAATTATGTTTCTGACCTCAAATCCCTTGATTTCTAACTTTAAAGTAAGGTGATTTAGCCGTTTGAGGTCCGAATTGAGTCCTATTTATGCCCATACTTTGGGTATGTGATCCTTATCTCAATGAGGACAGTATGACAATTTTCATTTTGTAATTCAGTTGCGTCGATTCCCGGGCTGTTTTAGGCCTAATTTCTGGTTTTTTTTTTTGGAGATAGTGATATGGTATTGTTGGAATTGTATTAACTTGATCGTTGTGTTCTTGATAGCTTGGCAGCAATTTGAGGCTCCCTGGAAGGGGAAAAGCACCAGAATTGTAGTTCGTGTGCGGTTTTTGACTTTGAGGTAGGTTATGACTTCCTTTTCTTAGACTTGGCTTAGTTAGATTAAGTATATTTGGGTAATATCGCATGATTTAGGTTGAACCCTTAGGTTTGTGGAATTTTTTTGATCCTTGGGTAGTTATGGCCATAAGTTGGGTGGTTTAGCTTAAGCTAAGTTAGAGAGGCCTTAGTGTAGGTGATCCTTGTGTGAGTTGTATCCTTAGACCTTTCTTCTAGGTTGCGTGAAACATAGGTTTGCATGGTGTTTGATTGTTTTTGATTGGTTTGACTAATGGTATGAATTTCTGTGAGTTGTTCCTTTTTGTTGGTTGTTTATTAAACTGTTGGGCCTAAGGCCGCGAGCTTGGATTAGTAGGAGTCCCAGGTTAGTACTCTTGTGGTGTGACAAGTATTCTTCTCGATTCTGTGTGTATTCCATGAGTTGATTGTGATTATGCTTCAATGGAGTTTCTATTTGCTTGAGTTTTGAGAAAGAAATGACTTTGTTGGCAAAAAAGAGGTTATTCCTAATGAGTTGGATGTCCTTGAGACTTGTGTTGAGTAAAAGTGGTAAAAAGACCTTTTCTTGATGTATTACACCTTTTAGCTACTTATACTCTAATTAGCTCGAGGTATCATTCCTTGCAGGTCAATAGTTTGGCTGGGCTACAATTTACTTTTGCTTTACGTTGTTGATGAGCTCGAAGCATCATTCCGGGTGGCCCGTAGATATAAATATCCAAGTCATGGATAAGCTCAACATTCCATACTGGGTGGCCTGTGGATACATATATCTGGGTTATTGGCTTACAATTAAGCTTGATGTATTATTTCAGGCGGCTTGATGTTTCTTTCGGGCTTATGATTTATCCTTGTTTGGAGTTTGACATTGTAGCATTGCATGAGTTTCCTTTGAGTGTGTTGGTTGTTTGGTTTGTGTGTATTATTGTTGCTTGTCGATATTATCTTACATGTTCTCTTTTATTCGATTGTTATGCCTTAGCTTGCCCTTGCCCTGTTAGTATCATCGTAGTTCTTATTTATATTTGATCTTTCTAAGCTCGGTCAACCTATGATGCCTATTGATACCTCGTGTTTGGTACTCATACTGCATTTCTACATCTTTTTCTGATGCAACTCCAGTTCGAGCCACCCTCAGTAGTGAGCATTTGGATCTCCTGTGGCTATCACAGACTTGAATTTTGGTGAGCTCTTATTGTTCAGAGATTTGTTGCTGTCTTTAAAACATTACAAAAATACTTACTCATCTCTGAACTCAACATATTTAGGGATATAATAAAAATACAATTTTAACTCTATTTCAAAGATTCTCTAACCGACAATCATCACTATGAGTTATGTGATGATAAACGTCTTGCCCATGCTGTTAGAACTCTCCTATATCGTGTCGGGGTATAGAACCTCTTAACTAAGTTGATCCATTAAGCAATAAGGATTCATCTAAAAAGTATGATCCATTACACATGTTGGTAGACATGGTTTATGAGGATTTTGAGTTGTCTGAACTTATCCCAAAATTGGTGCTCAATACTACTTCCAAAATATATAATCATGCTTAAATGTATAAAATATACTCTTTATCTGTTTTGAGGTAATTACTCAAAATATCCTCTTAAAAGAGGTAATTGCTCTAAAATATTTCTGAACTCATAACTCATTTAGAAATCAAAGTTTTTCTTTTCTCAATGTAATAAAATAATACATTTGCGACTTCTTAGTTCCCTTATACTCTTTCTCAAATCATTTTTCAAGCTCTTTCTCAATATTCCTCTCTTCTTTCTCAAAACTCAGTTTAAACAATTATGTTTGTTTAAAAGATTCTTAATAAGAACTCAATGAAGACTGAGGGATAGGGTTCATGCTAAAAAATAGACATGAACAATCAACTCAATAAATCTCTTTCTAGACCCAATCAGTCGTGATTGACACCTATACTAACCCTCTATGGGAGAACCATTACTACAACCCAACCAAACAATACTAACCAAAAGACAGGTATTTAAAGACGTGGAAGCAGTTTTAGATAATCACTTTAAAAACTGAGTTCCCATACTCAGTAAGTTATCAAAAACAACCACAAACTAGCAGAAACTCAACCCCTGGAACCTGAAAGTCATTGTACCAAAACTTTTAACTAAACAGTCTAAGATAAGGGGGTGCAATCCCAAAACAACTAAACATAAAGTAAGACTTAGAAAGGTCTAAGTCAGAAGGAAATGGACTAAGATCCTAGATGAATCCATGGTAGCCTAAAGGAACTGACTCACCCTTGAACTCGACAAGTCAGTGATCTCCTAGCGGAGGCCTTTCAACAACTGCCTGAAGATGCCCTGTACTCAACAAAGAAAGAGAAAGTGTAGTATCACTACAGAAACAATGGTGTACTGGTAGGATCACGCGACTATTCCAGTTAATGAGACATACACAAGTAACTACAATATTGTAACCTACACATATACAAAACGAATAATAATTCGTCAATCAGTCGTTACTAAATGTGTCTTGCTAAAAGTATACAAAAACGATTAAGTGCTTTATCGCTAAAATTATTATATAAACTAATTAAAGAAAAATCGTCCCCAAATGCTCAAACATTTGTGACAAATTTATTTGTTGTAAAAGTATATCTTTTTATAGTTAATAGTATGCGTTGTCACTAAAAAGATTATTACTACCGATAAAATTGTATTGTCGCTAATTCTTTTACTTCAACTAGTCACGACATCAATTGTCTCTAAAGTTATATGTATTTCGTAGTTGAACAAAATCTAATTTCGTCACTAATGACTATATTTTATATAAAAAAATTATTTTGTTCTTAAATATATTAATTAGGGACAAATTTATTATTATAAAAAAAGGTTAATTTTCCTATTATCCCCCATCTCAATTTTTTAACCCCTCCCCAGGAGCTCCCACATTATGCTTTCTTAGGGACTCGAACTCACATCCTTAAGGTTGGAACTGAGGAGTGCTTACCATCCGATCAACTCTCTCCTGTCTCTCATTTTTATTTTATTTTTAACTTCATTCACTTCTTTCAAATTTAACTTCTATAGAAATAATATATTATATGATTATTTATATACATACACAAATGCATGAAATTTACCACCTATAATTCATTCAAATGTAGATTATATTTTAATATTACTGTATATTTTTTAAAATATCTTTAAATATATTCAGTATGATTCTGTTATTTTATTTATTTATTTTTCATATATTTTAAAAATTATTCAGTACAATTTAAACTTTTGATTTTATTAAAAAAAATTGAATAAGTGGTTCAACTCGATTAGGATCAACTGTTTTGAAAAATCATTGATACCCATAACTATAGTACTTCATCATAATATATTTGAAATCCTTGTTGGTTCATTTCTTTCATTTGTACTTTCTTTTTTTAGTTTATTTCAATTTTCACACTGATGGAAAAAGTCAATAGAAATTCATGAAATATTTCACACCTTTGCAAAGTCTAAGTTTGTAAGTCGATGTTATCTCTGTATAGTTGCTCTACGTACGTATGTGAAATTACCATTTAATATGTAGATATTTTTAGACTGAAGCAAATAGATTGACTTAGTCTATGCAGTTTACCAATCACAAATCAATCAACACGCACAAAAATTAGCACCAAGACTTGAGAAATTACTTTTATATCGTCTTTATCGATGGAATTGTATCAAATAAAAAATAAAAGTGTTAAATCAATAAATATTAGTGATCTATTGGTAGAACCGTACCCATTCACGGTACTTAAAACCTGGATTATATTTTTCAAATGATGCATTTTATAATTGCGTAATTTAAGAAAATTGATGAGTTGAACTTTTTCATTTTTACAAAATCGACCGAATTCGTTGGTTTTAATATTTTCCCTCGCCAATTAACGAGTGGACTCTGTCTATTTCTTATGAAGCACTTGTATTATTCTTTTTGTAAATTGTCACTTGTTATTATGAACAATTGTAGCAAAAAAAATTGTATTTATCTATGAAAATTTTTCGTAGAAAATAGTTGAATTATTCACTACAAATTTTAAGTCGTCGCTATTTAACACCTTACATATTTTGTGACAATTTTTTTTTGTTGTCACTAAATCACAGATTTATTAGAGACAATAAAATCTTTGTCACCAATTATATATATTATTAGTGACAAAGATAAATATCATAATTAAATCTAATTTTTTATAGCTAAAACTTATGATATTTAACTACGAACTCTAATTTGTCGATATTGTAATAACATATTTTTTAGATGAAATGTTTTGTGTGTCCAAAAATTAATAAATTTTAAGAGAAAAAATAATTTGTCATGAATTAGATACATTATTAGTGACGAAATAATGTGTCACCGATAACTTTAAATTCGTGACTAACACTACTTAACAAATGACGACAATTAATTTTTTGGTGGGAAACTTTAGTAGACAAAACTTTGCGACGGATTTTTATGTTTCGTCACTAAAAGTATGTATCTCATATAATTAAGCACGAAAAGTGAATTTTGTCACTAAAAGTGAATAATTAGTGACGAATTTGATGTCGTAGCTAATAATTTCGTAGCCATATATCATATCTGTTTTAGTGACATTTAAACTGTTAATGTGTCAAAATGTGACACTTGATCCAATAATGTGTCGGAAAGTGACACCCGATCCAATCAACCACAACCACAAACACAATCAGCACCATAATGAATGATTTGCACACTTGTATCGTACAATCAGGTAACAATGTCATTGCATGCTACAGAATCACAAATAGTCATTTCATCTTTCCCTATTCACACACATGCATGAATACAATAAGCAGTTAGCAGGCATTTATAACACACATGGGAAATCAAACCATCACTTACCTCAAAACCAAGCCTGAACACTCTTAAAGAACTTGAGCTTTTCCTTTTCGGAGTCTCTCAGCTTGTTCTTGGTCTTAGACAAGTAATTAACGCAAAAGATCAATAATAATGACCTAGTTTACCCGGATTATATCCAAATTCTAATCCTTGGCCAATCTCATGATCCTAACACCTAACTAGGGCTTTTTCCACCATTAAATTAAGCCAAAACCCTCCCCAAGGATAAATAACAAGGATTCTACGTTCTAAGAATCAATTTACGAAATAGGGAAGTAATTGACTTATCTTTAGCACTAGAATCAGTAAAGTAACAGAAGAAATAGCCCTGGGCTGCGCTTTTGCTCTCCAAGAATGAAGTTTGTAGAAAAATAATGTTTTTGGGACTTTTCCATTTTTACTTGCGACTGGCCCGCCATGGAAGGAATTATCCCACCATGGAAGGGATAATCCCACCATGGTGGGTTGCACAGAGATAGAGACTCAGAATTTTTGTTCTAAATCCCCATTTCACAAGACACCCTCAATCCTTGATGTTCTAAAACCACCCTTTCACACTAAGATCAATTACGGGAATTCTACGTGCCTGACTATAATTTCGTCAATTCTTCATCCATTATCATATTACCCTAGACTTCACCTGACTATAATTTCGTCAAGTCTAGCCTAGACTGGAAATTGCCAAGTTCGTACTCAAAAGTTTTCTAGCCTAAATTCCTTCCCCATTGGCTTATCCATAACGATGGGAAAAGTTCGTTATAATAGATACAAATTTACCTATCGCTCGTCCCCAAGTGACAAACTAGGAAACTAGGCTAAGGCAAGAATAGAGTAGTACCTGAATCGTCTAATAACTGGGACACTTGTCCCGCATGTCCTTATCGGTTACCCAAGTAGCTTCCCTAACCAGACGGTACTTCCATGTTCTAAACATTCGGACATCACGATCAAGTATTGCAACTGGTTCCTCTTTATACTAAAGATCTTTGTTTAACAAAACTAAGTCCAACTTGATGATATAATCTCCATTCCCATAATACTTTTTCAACATGGACACATGGAACACTGAATGGACTTCAGATAGGCTAGGCGGTAAACCCAACCTATAAGCCATTGGCCCTACATAGTCAAGGATCTCAAATGGGCCAATGTAGCGAGGATTGAGTTTGCCCTTTTCGCTGAATCTCATCACCCCCTTTATGGGTGACACTTTCAGAAGATTTTGTTCACCAACCAGAAACGTTATGTCCCTTACCTTATGATCTGCATACTCCTTCTGTTGACTCTAAGCGGCTAGAAGCTTAGCTTGTATACTCCTCAACTTATCCTAAGCATCTTTTACCAACTCCACCCAAAGGTTTCACATCTCCAGCCTCAAGCCTCAAACTATCTTATGGGCATTCTACATCCCCTCCCATAAAGTGCTTTGAACGATGCCATGTCAATGCTAGACTGACAACTATTGTTGTGAGAGAACTCATACAAAGGTAGGAAATTATCTCAGTGCCCTCAAAATTCAATTACACATGTCCTTAACATGTCTTCCAACACTTGAATTATCCGACTGTCTATCAGTCTGTGGATGAAAAGATTTGCTGAAAGTGAGTTGAGTGCCTAAATCTTCCTGCAACTTCCCCTAAAATCTCAATGTAAACTGCGTACCACAGTGTTGGATGATAGAGAGGGGCACCCCGCGTAACCTTACTATCTCTTTAACATAAATCTTTGCCAACTACTGTGCATTATAGTGTTCTCTGAGTGGAATGAAGTGGGCTGACTTTAGTCAGTCTGTCAACCACAAACCAAATGGAGTCAAACTTTCCCAGGGTCTTGGAAGACCAACCACAAAGTCCATAGCTATCCTTTCCCAATTCCATTCAGGATTGACATTCTCTGAGGCAAACCGAAGGCCTTTAATGCTCATACTTTACCTTCTGACATTTTTGGCACTTAGCCACAAACTCAGTTATGTCTTTCTTCATGCTAGGCCACCAATAAAGTCTCTTCAAGTCTAGATACATCTTGGTCACACCTGGATGAATAGAGTACCGCGAACCATGAGATTCTATCAACACCTTTTGAATCAGGTCATCCACTCGGGGAACTCAAATCCTCCCCCTAAAGCTTAGCACACCACTTGCATCAAGCAACATATTGTGCCTTACTAGAAAGTGTCTTCTTTCTGAGCTCATTAAAAATCTCATCCTTAAACTACTTGGCTTTGATTTCCTCAATGAAAGTGGGTCTAACCTTAATGTTGGCTAACACCCCACCTTTCTCTGAGATGCTCAATTGCATGAATCGGGATTCCAAGGTCTAGATCTCCCTAGCCGAGGGTCACCTGGACACACCCAAGCAAGCTAAATAGCCCATACTCACTATCTTCTGGCTTAAAGCATCTGGCACCATATTAGCCTTACACGGATGGTATTGAATGGTAACATCATAATCTTTAAGTAACTCCATCCATCTTCATTGTTTCAGGTTCAAGTCTTTATGAGTGAACACATGTTGTAGACTGCAATGATTAGTAGACACTTCACACTTGACTCCATAGAGATAATGTCACCAAATCTTGAGAGCAGACACTACCGTTGCCAACTCCAAATCATGCGTCGAGTAGTTCCTCTTATGAATCTTCAACTTTCGTGAGGCATAAGCTACGACATTCTTATCCTGCATCAACACAACACCCAAGCTCGAATGTGAAGCATCATAACAAATAATGAAATCCTTACCTTCCACTAGCAATGTCAGAATAGGTGCTATGGTTAGAAGAGTCTTGAGAATTTGGAAGCTCTCTTCTTCACATTTGTCAGTCCACTCAAAAGGCACATTTTTTTGAGTCAGCCTTGTCAAGTGCGTCGCAATAGAGGTAAAATTCTTTATAAATCGCCAATAGTTGCTGGCAAGCCGCACAAAACTCCTAACTTCTGCCACAAAACTAGGCTAGACACAGTTCTTAACATCTTCAATCTTTTGGGGATCTACCATTACCCCTTTTTTGAAGCTACATGCCCCCAAAAGGCAACCGAGGACAACCAGAAGTCATACTTAGAATATTTTGCATACAATTTATGTTTCCCAAGGACACGTAGAAAAATATGAAGATGGTTTGCATGCTCTTCCTTACTCTTTGAATAGACCAAAATGGCATCAATAAAGACAATTACAAAGGAATCCAGGAATGGTTTGAACATACCATTCATCAAACTCATAAAAGGCGCAACAACATTGGTTAACCCAAACAACATCACTAAGAACTCATAGTGCCCATACTGATCCTGAATGCCTTCTTTGGTATATCCTCGAGCCTAATCTTTAGTTGATGGTACCCAAACCTTAAATTAATTTTTGAGAATACTGGTCAAAGAGATCATTTATATAAGGCAACGGGTAGTCATTCGAATGGTGACCCTATACAGCTGTCGGTAGTCTATGCATATCCTCAAACTACCATCCTTCTTCTTAACAAACAAGATAGGAGCACCCCACGGGGAAGCACTAAGATGGATGAAACCCTTATCAATGAGCTCTTCGATCTAGGTCTTAAGCTCTCTTAACTCTGTTGGAGCCATGCGATAAGGAGGGATAGAGATTGGGTGAGTGCCCGACTCCAAGTCAATACAAAAATCTATATCTCTATCTGGAGGCATACCAGGTAAATAAGTAGGAAACACTTCCTTAAACTCAGACACTAAAAGAATAGACTTAATAGAGGGAGAATCTATATCGACATCCCGGATATAAGCAAATTATGCCAAACACCCTTCCCAGCAGTTTCCTAACTCGGATGAAAGATATGATCTTAACTGGCCTAGGCTTGTACACCCCTTCCCACTCTAACTTTTCCCTACTCGGGATCTCTACACAGTCATAGCATTACAATTAAGCACATCATAATAGGGGCAGAACTAAGTCATGCCTAAGATTACATCAAAGTCAGTCATATCCAAAATAACCAAATCAGTCACGACCCAAGGCTATCCCCTAGATGCGACACGACGTACTTGACCCTGAAGGGGTCTCATACAAGCCTCATAGCATTTTTGAACATAAGAACATAGGAAAGTAATAAGGAATTAAAACTTTTCTTTACAATCGAAGTCATTTTCATAAAAATCAAGCGGATGACTTTCTAACTTTCTGTACTATCTCTCAAACCATCTAATACTTTGAATACAAATTTGGGGCATAGCCCATAAAAAAGCGCTAACATAAAGTGAAAGCTATAAAGGGAACATAGTGGGTTTTGTCCTCGAAACTATGAGGACTCACCAAGTCTTCATCTCCAAGCTCCTTAGAAACCTATCCTTCAAAAATAGAACATCATATCTCCAAACCCTATACTTCGGTAAAAATTGAGAAATATGGATTAGCACATAAAGTACTAAGTATGATAGCCATGCAAAAACCATGCTTAAAAGGACATTTTCTTTAGAAATCATGCTTTATGCCATTTAGGGAAAACTTCATGAACATAAGTATAAGAGGCATAATATACATACATAACCAACATACAAGTCATATCTTCACATTGGAACATAATCAACATATAAACCATCACCTTCACATTAAGCCTTCACCTCAAGTAACCCTCAATACTTTGTGCAATGTATGGATAGCGTCCCATACCACCATCCACACTAAGTACCACATCAAGTTCACCAAAAGTGAACTTACCATTCATCTTTTACACCCTTACACAATACACATACATAAGAGACATAAACATTTAAGTCATATCAGCACATTACGACCATCATCTAGGGCAACCCTAAGTCTACTTGTGTAATGTATGAGTAGTATCCCATACTGCTACTTACACTAAGTACTCCCTTGAAGCCACCATAGACAACGCACATTTATACTTAATAGGTCATAATAAGGAAGTAACTCATAATATAATCCAAGTATAGCATGCATCATTACATCTAAGCATATAAGTCAACATTCTTCATTTGCTTCATTTAGAGTACTTTAATTCATTAGTCATTAAGACATTAGAGAACTCACTATAGCCCTCTCAAAGCCTACTCGTGCAATGCATCGATGTCATCTCATACTACCACCCATACTTCATAGAACACCTCAAAAAACCACAATGCACATCTCATATGATGGGAATAATTATTAACCGACATAGACCATCTGAGCTAGACTGTCACGCCCCGAGCCTACACCCCGGATGTGACCGACACTTGAAGACCATCGTTGGCCCCCAAGCGAACCCTTGGCCTGGCTTTCTTAACTCAACGAAAACTTAACTCAACAGGATAACTCAATGCAATGAAAGGTTATAAAACAACTCAACTGAAAGTAATTTGCCAACAAGGCATCTCGAGTCTCAAAATAGGATATTTAAATATATACATGCATGAGAGACTCCAATTTAACTGACTGACTGTCTGACTGTCTATGAAGCCTCTAAATACTGAGATGGATGTTGGGACAGACCCCGCAACATCCTAATAAAACAAAAACTAAGAACACAAAATAATTGAGTCCTCCGGAATGCAAGGAGGCTCACCACTGACTCTGGAGTGCTCAGCTGGATCAATGACGTGCAGGATGCTGATCCGGGGTACCTGTATCTGCATCATAAGACGATGCAGGCCAACTGGCATCAGTACATGGAAGGTACGAGTATGCGAGCTGGAAAATTAAGCAACATAGGCTAGAAGGAAATTTGGAAGAAACTGAAAAGTTTACCTTGTTCAACTCAACTCAACCTGACCGACTTCTTTCAATAAGGCAATTTAAAACAAGTGTGATATAAAGAAAGACTGTTTAAAACATGCTATAAACTCTGTGTGTATACAAGGATACAATAAGCCTGAGATGTATATAGAAATACACTCGAACTGATGTATATAAAATACAATAATTTTCGTGTATAAAAATACAATAACTGCTGTGCGAGTTTCTCTAACCGACAACCATCACATAAGAGCTAAAGTGATGATACAGCGATCAACCTCACGCTGCCAGAGCATCCTATACCCGGCCAAAGGTATAAGACCTGAACTGCCTAATGGATCCACTAGTCTAATATGAAAAGGATTCATCTAAAGAGCATGATCCTTTTCTACCCATGGTGGCTAACATGGTTCTATGGGGGCTGTGGGTTCTTTGAACGCTCCCCCAATTCGGTGCTCGATACTACTCCCAAAAATGTACTGGCTCTTATGTTTTTAAAACACATTTCTTCCTGCTGACATGAGATAATTACTCAAAAAAAAACTATCCCGAAGGCTCTTTGGAAATTTCAGTTTCCAACCTTGTTTAAATGTAAAGACATTTCTTTAAAACTTCTTTGGGAATACATAGTTCCCTAATAACTTTGAGAAAATGAACTCAACTTGAAACTTGAGATTCTTTACTTAGCTTGAAACTCTAAGCTCTTTGCTTAACTTGACACTTGAGTCTAAAAATAAAGTTAAAACGTTCAATAAAGACTCTTGAACAACCTTACAACTAGCTTGACTTGCTTAACTTCTAAGCTTAACTCTTAATTTCTAACTTCAATAGACTTCTAACTAACTCTCCTTGAATTGGAATTTTTGGATTCAAGGTGATTGCTCATATGTTACGGATGAGTTCTTGACTTTTAGAAGTACCTTGGATTGTTGGAAACAACTAGGAAACATAGGTATAATACCTAGAAACAAAAATAAAATAAAATGGGGAATTAAGGTAACGGAAAGGATTGGCGTCCTTGGCGCTCTAAGAGGCGCGGGGCGCCAACCCTCAACTTCAAACGGGACTGCTGGCCACTCTGCCAGGCACCAGCCCTCAGATTCAAAGGGGACTGCTGGCCACTCTGTCAGCCCTTTTTCCAAAAAAAAACCGACTTTTCTCCCTCTTTTCTCCAACTCTAAACCACCCTTACTTCAATGGATTTAACCCCAAACACTAAGGATCATCAATCTCTCAACATACAATAAATTACAACTCAAATACACAACCCAATCATGTCCCACAACCAACAATAACTTCAACAACACAACTAACAACATCAACAACAACTAACAACTTCAACAACTTCAACACCAATCCAATCTTTTCTCAAAATCATAAAAAAAATGAGCTTGGTGTGTGGGGGAAAGGATCAAACCACACAAAGAACTCACATACCTTGATAGGGATCACCCCCGACGAAAATCCACGACGGAAACTTGTTGATCTCCTTTCTCCTCTTCTTCTCCTCTTCTTCTCTTCTTCTTCTCTTCTTCACTCTCAAGAACCCTAACTCTTTCTCTTTTAAAATAGGATAAAATGATCCAGAATCAGCCTAACACACAATATAACCTCAAAAGAAATGGCTAGGGAAAAGACCAAAATGCCCTTAAAATTTCCGGACGGATTCCCTGCCAACTGCCCAACTTTCAATGGCCATAACTCGCTCATACGAACTCGAAATCGAGCAATCTCAGTGGCGTTGGAAAGATCATTCCACAAGCTTCGCAATCATAACTGGAACTACTCCTAACTCATCCTAATCTAGGAGTTACGACTGCTCAAAGTTGGCCAAAAATCACTGATTTCCACACTTAGCCAAATTTTCCAGATTCTGTATTTTTTTCCAAAAATGGCTACTTCCAATTTCAAGCTTCTTCATAGCTATTTCAAATTATCGGATGTTACATAGACATGGAATCCGGTTTCATGAAACCCCCACACCGTAAAGAGGTGGTCTACTTGCCTAAGGTAAGACTGGTAACATCTAGCTTGATCCACTAGCTAGGACCTATGTGGGCACATAGTTATGGGATAAGAAAGATGTTCATTGAAATCTAGTCTAACGTAGGGAGAACTTCCATCTTACCATATCCTCTCTGTACTTTGCCTCCATTCCCATAGAGTAGTTCATTTACATTACATTATTGTACTTTAGAGGGCCACCAACATTAGTCCTACCGACCACAGGTACATTACACATGAAAGAGCCACAAATATTAGGTCTACTGATTTAAGGTACATTATAAGGATATCTCATAGACTTTCCAAAAAAGGGCCACCACCATTAGGTCTACCGTTTCAAGATTTATCATCACGTTAGTTTCTAGACTCATCATGAAGGGTTACCAACATTAGGCCTACCGGTTCAAGACATATACTAGAATACTTCATCATTCATTTAGGAAAGTGCTACCAACATTAGGTCTACTGATTCTAGGTTTTATCATTACATTCATTCGTTATTTATGAAAGGGCTACCAACATTAGGTCTACCGATTCCATGATCCCTAAGTCAAGGCACATTTATTACACAAGAAGAGAATGTCTATGCCTACCAAATCAAGATACTTCATTCATGATCATATTCATCAGTACAAGAAAATGTTGCCTTAAGCCTACCAATTCAAGATACATCAATCCACATTACTTTCCTTTATACAAGAATAGGATGCCTAAGCCTACCAATTCAAGACATAACATCACATTATAGAAACCCTTCACATTCTATCGTCATCATTCATGAGTGTTAATTGAGAATATTCTTTTAATCATTATATTAATTAATTCTAAACATGATCATAACACTTTCATTGAGATCACATATATATACTTCACATCATATTCATATATATATCCTTCATGAACTTTCCTTCCAAGGCTATGAACCAACATCAACCCATAAATCTAAGAACTACAATAGATAAGGAAATTGACATGATTCAATAACTAATTCAATATAAATATAAACAATTCAACATACTTTCATAATCAATCAATTCCCAATCACAATTCACAACTTAAGAATTTGGGGGAAAACATGGGTTCATAGGAGATATCATCTTAATTCATCATTAATTCAATCCTCTATTCATAATTCATCATATAAAAGCTTTTGAAATCGTTTTGGAATTGAACCCATGCATAGATTGAAAACTAGGGTTTCTGGGGAACTTTGGAGACTTGAAATCACTTTTGAACATGGCTCCTTGAAAGAAACTAAGTCAAGGATGAAGATTAAAATACCTTTTAGGGAAAAACTCCACATAACTTGAGTGAAAATGGTGATGTCTTGAGCTTGAAAGCTTGAATCCTTCACTTTCAATGGGGTTTTCTAGAGAGAGAACTTTTAGAGGGGAGGGGAGATTTCTAATTTGTGATTTGAATAAATGACTTGAAAAAGGAGCTTAATACTTTAAAAACCCATAAAATTAATTAATAACTCAATAATAACTGTCCCCCAACTTAACTAAACTTAAAATGAATTTACCAAACCACCCCCACATTAGTTGAGCCTTAACAACTTTTACAGGCATAACCTATGACCCTAGACCTACGGACCGTAGGTGGGGTGAGCCCCGTCTTGCTGGTCCATGGTTTGGGGCTGTGGCTTTTCAATTGGGGCTTTGACCTACAGAGGCCATCCACAGGGCGTGGATGGACCTACGGGGCGTAAGTTTCCATCCGTAGGTCATCCCAAAATTATAACTTTTTGGTTTGTTGGGGTCTTGGGTGTTAGGCTTTAGGGTCCTCTTCAAAAACCCCTAGGGTGGTCCTTGGGGAATCGACCTTGACGTTTAACCCCTAAACCCCTCAACCTAATTTCAGGACAACATTTTTCAACCTCAAACCTCACATCAACTCAAAGACAAACTCATTAGGCTCTAGTTTCACCTATATATTTTACGGGTCGTTACAAAATCAGTCCAAGTCTGAAATCTATAAATAGGACATAACAAGCACGATAGACATGGGTGCCTATGCTTGACTCTCTAACTAGGGTAGAAACATGGATGGATGCATCAAATACATCACAAATAGCATAAAATATTAAGGTAAATTGTATTGGCAAATAAGAGTAAGTAGAACCCGGATCAAACAAAAAATAGTAGCCATTCGGTCATAGACAAGAATAATACTTGTGATCACTACATCCGACACCTTAACCTCAGTCTTGATTAGAAGGCATAAAACTGAGCCCTCTTTTACTAATGGGAAACTTCTCTACCTGGATGCACTGCTCCCCTACCTATATTACCATTTCCCCGCCTCTACGACCTCTTTGATTTCCTTCTCGCCCACCTTGTGGACATCCTTTGCCATTATTACCTTTGCTCGCCAGTACCTCTGCTCTGGTCTACTGCTACAGAGGTTTAGTCAAGTGCGGGTAGGGACAATCTATTCTAATGTGTCTTGGTTTTCCATAATTCTAACAACTTTGGTCAAGAGACCGCTTGGTGCTTGGCACAAAAGAGGCTCCCTGACCATCTTGGGCAGGATTATGCTGCGGAGTCCCTGAGTAACCACCCATAGAAGTAGAAATAACTGATTGAATTAGTCAGGCTGTAATTGTCGGCCTACCTAAACCTCTGGAGTAGTAGCTATTAAAGTTACCTGTATTCTTGGGCCTCTTTGCCAATGCCTTGGCCTGCCCATCCCATCGAACTCCTTCTACCTTCTTCACAAAGTTTGTCACTTTATTAAATTTTTTACCTGCAGAGGTTATGTGAACAAATAATAACATTCAACTCGGGATTGAATCCCTTAACAAACAAACGGATCTTCTGTTCCTCCGTAGTCACCAACTGCATAGCATATCTGGACAAGGCATGAAACTTAGCCTCATATGCAGCTATTGTTATACCACCATGCATCAAGGTCATGAACTCATCCTTCTGTAGTCCCTATAAGTCTGGGGCACATACTTCTCCAAAAACAAGGAATTAAGCTGAGCCCATGTGAGTAGAGGCAAGACTGGTAATCAACATTCCACAAAAGCTCTCAACCACTACTTAGCCTCACCTTGAAGCTGGAAGGCCACAAACTTAACTCCATGCTGGTGCACAATGTCTAACTTGTGAAGTCTATCATAGCAATCTAGGATGAACTCATTGGCATCCACACTTTAAGAACCATGGAACACTGGTGACTTTAACTTAAAAAACTTGGTTAGTATCTCGTGCTCAATGTCAATCATCACAAGGCCCAAAAGTAGACAGAAGAAAGTATCAGCACCCAACACTCCATCCATTTTTGGGACTGTACAATAGCGGGGTGGATGACTGGAGGTTGAGCACCTTGGATCGTGGGAATGGCCCTAGAGCCGACCAACCCATTCAGAAAAGTCAGAATCTGCTGAGCTTTAGCTCGATCCAAATGGGGAAGTCCTTCAGTCCCAACCTATGTATCCTCTAGTTCTACATCCTCTTCCACCTCAATCTCCACATTCTCTTCTACCTTGTCCTGAGGTGCGGGAGGGGACTCTTCCCTAGGTACATTCTCAACTTGGGCTTTATATCTGGCGAGTGCTACCCTTCCTCATCCTTTGTCCCTTCCTCTTCCTCTATCCTTGCCTCTACCACGTCCTCTCACCACAGGCTTCCCTGCTGGATCATTGATGGGAGCTACTAGCCTGGTACCATTGTTTCACATGTTAACCATCTGCGGATCAAAGAGTGAAATAGATTAGATACCAATTTGGATCACCAGATAGCAATTCGAATCAAGTTATAGAATGAAAGGAGAATAAGATACAAAGATTTTCCTGAAGTCTTGTAGCCTCTCAAAAAAAGTATAGACGTCTTCGTACCGTTCTGCAAGACTCTACTAGACTCGTTTGGTACAACGAGATCAACGAACCTAGGGTTTTGATACCAACTTTGTCACAATCAAAACTGTTGTAATTGACACTCACACTAACCCTCTGATGGGAGAACCATTACTACAAACCAGCTAAACAATACTAACCAAAAACATGCATTTAAATATATGGAAGTAGGTTTAAATAATCAATTCAAAAGCTGAGTTCCTATAAACTCAGTAAGTTATCAAAGATGACCATAAAAAAATGGAAATTCAATCCCTAGAACCTGCAAGTCATTGTACCAAAACTTTTAACTAAATGGACTAAGATAAATGGGTGCAATCCAAAACCAACTAAACATAAGTAAGAGTCAGAAAGGTCTAAGTCTGAAGGAAATGGACTAAGATCCTAGATGAATCCATGGTATCCTGAAGGAACTGGCTCACCCCTGAACTCAACAAGTTAGTGATGTCCCAACTGAGGTCTCTCAAATTCCGCCTGAAGATCACTTGTACACAACAAATAAAGGGCAAGTGCAGTATCAGTACACAAACAACAGTGTACTAGTAAAATCACACTACTATTCTAGTAAGTGAGACATACACAAGCAACTACAATATAGTAACCCACACATATATAGAAAGAACAAAAATTTACCAATTCATGCTCAATATATTAGTTTCGCAATAGCAATATCAAATGGAACAATCAATGATGGTACTCTCATGGAACACACACTTAAAGTGTTAGTGTGTCAGAATGTGAGACTTGATCCAATAATGTGTCGGAACGTGACACCACGAAAAGAGCAGGAGGCATCTCTCTTCGTCTGCACGGAATTTTTTCATCTGAATGAACGAAAAAAGCCTGATCCAATATGTGTCGAAACATGACACCTGATAAATTATGTGTCAGAACGTGACACACGATCCAATCAACCACAATCATAAACACAATCAACACGACAATAATTGATTGATGCACTTGTATCGTACAATCAGGTAACACGTTTGTTGCATACTACAAAATCAAAAAT
Organism: Solanum bulbocastanum; assembly: GCA_037074985.1. Taxonomy (NCBI): domain Eukaryota; kingdom Viridiplantae; phylum Streptophyta; class Magnoliopsida; order Solanales; family Solanaceae; genus Solanum; species Solanum bulbocastanum. Next base: position 11,527,805 of record CM073607.1, read on the forward strand.
AGTAATTTCATGAGATTCATTTCATCTTTCCCATAGTACATAAATGCTCAAATACAATGGAGCACTTAGCAGGCATATATAACACAGACGGGAAACCAAACCATTACCTACCTCAAAACCAAGACTGAACACTCTTAAGGAACTTGAGTTTTCCCTTTTCGGAGTGTCTTGATTTCACGTATCAAGACACTTCACCCAATACTAAGTTCCAACAATCGTTAGTTAGTAATATAACCCAACAAAGTGAGCTGGGTTCGAATCCCATAGGGAGTGGTACGTATTTGAAAATCAATAGAAAAGCATGAATATGTTCTAGTCAATCATAGGTAAAAACATTTACGAATAAAAACATGGTTTAAGTTTGGGGTGACACAAGTGTCAAATAACAGGGGGGTTTTGATAGTAATTATCAACTACAACAGAAAATAACACGAAAGTAACAAGTAAGGAGACGGGTTCTTGGAATGTAATTGGATTATAGGCTAAGGAAGACAAATGGGTGATTGCAATTGATATTAAATAGTTGTAAATAAGTTAATAAGCTAGACTTTAGTGGGGATAAACTTTCTCTTGAACAATTTATCCCGAATCAAATTAATCTCTCTAGAACACTAATAAGTAGTAATTAAGAACAACCTACGCTTTAGTCTATTCGCTCTCTCGAGCTGAATGCTTGGAAAAGGGTTTAGGATTCACTCTCTCGAGCTGAACCCATTACAACCCAATACCCACAAACCATCAAATCAGTGATCTTGGTTTTAAAACCTCTCTCTCGAGCAAGCCAAAAACACGAAGGTAGAGTTGCATTTGCAACTACAACCCTTTAGATTAAGCCAAAATTACTAAGTGAAATCACTTTTAAACAACATTTAAGCTATCAATTAACAATACATAGTAGCTAAATCAAACCCATAATCACACAATCACACCCCAAGAATTGGGGTTTTAGCTAGACATCATAAAAACATAAAACTCGCTACCAAATTGTGCTTCCATCAACTGGGTAAGATTAATTTCGTCTTTACGAAGGTCAAGGTTGAAGAATCTCAAAGACGCACTTCCAATTTCTCAAAAATGGAAATCTTCAAATCTTCAAAGTTAAGGAAAATATTGTTTCAATACTCTCAGTTCTAAGATCTCAACTTCAAAACTGAAAAATCTATTGAAAACTAGATACCAACATTGATAACTAAGAATTTAAAAATGTATTTATAGTCGCCAAAGTGCTGCGAAGGACTTTCAACACAATAAGTCGAGATCGCCGATCCACTCGGTGATCCGGCCTTTGGTCAATTCCATCGCCTTTTTGCTTTGGCCTTCAGCAACCTCAAGTTCTATAACTTTGGGCAATCTAGCACTGCATCACTGAACCGTTCGACGACTCACTGGCTGCTCCTTTTTATCACCGATGTGATTTTCTCCTTCATGGGTAGGCGCACTAGAACCTTAGGCGATCATGGTCATTTGATGACTCGTCCAATGGGTTAGGCGATCATCAAGCCTTCTTTTCTTTGTTCTTTCAGCTGCCTTGGTCCTTTTTGCTCATTAGTGTCCATGCTTTGTTCCTTAATCCAAATACCTGAAAATCAAGGATTTACATCAGTTATTGGCACAAAATATGCATTTGAGGACCCTAAATCAATTAAAATGAAGCCCTAAATGAGTCCAAATCTTGGACTCATCAAAACCCCCAACTTAAACTTTTGCTTGTCCTCAAGTGAAACTCAAGTTCAACAGTTCAAAAAGGATGTCTCAAACAGTGCTACACAAGAGACAATCATGAATGCACACAAAAAGACTCAAATTAATCATGTAAGGATCAACTGTACACTCAAAGATTCAAGCTGTGACTCACCATTACCAAAGATTCTCAAGCTTAAAATACTTGCTTCAAATGCAAGTTCAAGCTCAACAAAGGTGCTCAAATGCCCTCACACGAAGAATGATTCCACATTCACACATATCGGTTCCACAATTTAAAGCTTCGAAATCAAGAGCAATGCTCACACTCACAAAGCTGAACACAATGCATGATTTCACCCATAGGTTTGCCCTTATTTTGTAACCAACAATTGTTTCATCTCACTCAAGATCAAAAAGGTCTTTTCAAGGCTTGTATTATGGCTGAGTACAATAGTATAGTCATTTAGGCTCAATGGTTGTAACCCTCATTAAATGTGGTATGAAAAACACTTTCTTTCCTTTTCTTTATCATTCTCATTCATGCTCAAAAGTCACCCATTATTCATCTTCCATGGACTGTTGGACACCCCATTTTCTTTATACTTTCACAACTTTATTCCCCATCTTTTTTCATTTTTTTCTTCTTTTTCTCTCTCTCTCTTTCTTTTTTTTTTGTATGGAGGGATTCCATCTTTCTCAACACCATGGGTCAAGGAGACTTATTTTCATTTCTTGATTTACCTTCTCTTTTCACCACACCCCCAACTTAAGCTTTTAGCCTAAGTTGGATATTCACATAAACCACAAATCATGAGGATTATGGGTAATGGATTAAGAAAGGTTACAATTTCATCAAGTTTCTTCCAAGAAAACGTTAAGGCTCAAAGAGTGTTCAAGTGGAGTTTACACACTCACAAGGTAGGCCACAAAAGAGGTATAATGTTAAATTGTTTCACACTCTTCAAAGTTGCCTAAGATCATATCAAGAGATTGCAACACTTAGTCAACCCGACCAATGGGGAAAATTCTAGGTGTTATCACACATGGTTCACGGTAAGCTCATCACACAAAAGGAATTAACACCAATGTCAAACAAGACTCCACACTTTCGCTAGTGTGCAATGTTTATCACAAGAGACTTAATTAAATATTTGGCTAGTCATAACGAGATACAAAAAGTTCACATATTGTCTATCCAACTTTATTTGGCCTAATCGTAGCCGCACATTCATTTTTGTCCGATTATTCAGCACTATTCAAGTCATCGGTATTAATCAAGACCGATACCCAAATTTGCAAGAGATCAACCACAGTCAAACACAAACAAGAGATGGCACACTTTTTTGTTCAGAAGGGTCCAAAAATCATTTACAATTAAAAACAAGGAGAGCCACAAGCTCAATCATCCACAAAAATAGTGCAAAACACAATTATAGCTCAAAAACCCAAATATATACACAGAATAATCATCAAAAAAGGTCACAAAAGGTGTGTCTCACCCCACCACAAATAAAAAGACATTTTTCCTCAAATGCAAGCAAAATAATATCCAAAAGTCAAAAAGTTAGACAGAGAGAGAGGTAAAGAGGGATCCTGTCTAAACAGTCACTCTATCTGTTTGGGCTTCATTGTTCGGTGTAGTTCTCGAGACTTGGGCATCAGCGCTTAGACTCAGTTCAGAAGGACTAGCTCCACTGGACCCACCTATGGATGTCTCTATCAGTGATGTTTGGATTATCGACTGCACAAAGTCCTTTCGGTGAATTGCCGACAGCATTCGGCGAGTAAGGATTAGCCCGCCAAAAGTTACAGTGCAATTAAGGTTCAGGGGTACAGACAAAAGGCAATTAGGAAGGATTGTCGGTGAGTCACTGAGTGCTTTCGACGATCTTAGGCTTCTCGCCAAAAGCTACAGAACCCAACTATTCATTTAGCATGAAATAAAAGGTGAGATGGGAAACTTCGGCGAACCGCTGAGTGGTTTGGCGAGCTCAACCCAGCTCGCCAAATGACCCAACGTGACTACTTTCAACCTAACTTCTCAAATGCAACCCCACAACCCCTGAAAATAAAATCAAAACACACACTTATCAAATTAAGCTCAGGCCCAATACACCCATGCCCTCGAGATACTCAGACTTCTTCGACTTTGCCAAATTTGGCCATTTGATGATTTTTGCCCTTAAGAGTGATGTCAACAGCTCTATCATTGGGCAAAATTTGTCATTTGTCACAAATGCAAGCTACTTCGACTTCACCCGACTAGACCCAACAACATGCAAGCACAATTATAATCAGAGAGGCCCAACACACATCACTAAGATCAAATTACTAGTAAATGAGTAAAATTGCTAAAAATAAACTCATGGTTTGGAAAACCACCTTAGATGCCAAATAATCAAGATTGAAATGCTAGGAGGCAAAGTAATCCACTTCGAACACACAATCAACGACTCAAACACGATAAAAATACAAGAAATAAAGGAAATACTTAGGGGGTTTGAGTTTCAGAAGATCAAAAGTGAAGGAAAGTGAAAGAGTTTGAAAGTTTAAGCCTTTGGCCTTTAAAAACCATCCATTTCTCACCTATTTGGCGACATTAGTTTTGCTCACCGACCCACTCGGCGACACGTCGAATGGGCACTTACCTCGTCGAGTTTTAAAGGACCTCTAATTAATGTGAAAGCCCAAACGGCGAATAAAGTCGTGATGGCCGACCTAGTCGGTGATTCGCCAAGTTGCTCTTAAGCTCGTCGAGTTTTACAGACTTTAATTTCAAATTGTCTTGAATCCAACGGCGGTCTAAGTTGGGCTTGCCGACTGGCTTTTAGCTCACCAACCTGCACTTTTCAAACACCTTCCACACTTTGACCTGCACAATCACCTACCATTATTTCTAAATCAAAAAATAAAGCGGTAAAACCTTGGGTTGCCTTCCAAGAAGCGCCTTAGTTAAATGGCACGACTTCCCCACTTAACCTTAATTTGGCTAGTAGAGACGAGACAACACATGACCCATTTGGGTCCCTAACAGCTGCACAAATATGGAATGGGAAGCAGTCATCTCATTCAGCAGTGAGACATTCTCTTTTATCTCATTCAACACTTTGTTATGATTTTCGACTTTGTGAAGAATGAGTGAGAGTATCTCCTCTATTTGTCCACCCTTGTACACCTTGGTTCTTTTCTTCTCGTGAGGGGGAATGTACCAGTCTTTCTTTTTGCCTGGTGCTTTCAATTCCATGATCTTTTTGGCCACTAGATCCAACTGAGTCAATAGTGTGGCCAAAATCTAGTCCTTCTAAGTCTCCTTGTTGGTCTTCACCATGTGATCAAGAAGCCATGCTGCTATTGCATAGGGTAGTCATGAGAGACCCCCCGAAGACATTTGGTCAGCCACTCCTTTGTTCTCTGGACCAAGACATCTATAGAAGTAGTCCAATAACATGTTATTTGAGATTTTGTGAGTTGGGCACTGCATTAATAGTGACTTAAATCTCAGCCACAACTCATGGATTGACTCACCCTCTACTTTCTTGAAACTTAAGATGTTATCCCCAAGAGTCATCATTCTCAAAAGAGAGGTTTATTTGGTCTCCATTGCTACAAGGCATGCTCCATTATTCTGTTCAAAACAATAACACAAAGACCAAAACTAATGGTTAAGTAAGTTCAACTATGACTAACAAGAACAAAATTCAACTAAACTAAAAATTCTCAAACAACACCACTCCCCAACAACGGCGCCATTTTGATTTCATGTATCAAGACACTTCACCCAATACTAAGTGCTAACAATCGTTAGTTAGTAATATAACCCAACGAAGTGAGCTGGGTTCGAATCCCATAAAGAGTGGTATGTATTTAAGAATCAATAGAAAAGCATAAATATGTTCTAGTCAATCATAGGTAAAAACATTTATGAATAAAAGCATTATTTAAGTTTGGGGTGACACAAGTGTCAAATAACAAGGGGGTTTGATTGTAATTATCAACTACAACATCAAATAACACGAAAGTAACAAGTAAGGAGACGGGTTCTTGGGATGTGATTGGATTATGGGCTAAGGTAGACAAATGGGTGACTGCATATAATAGTAAATAGATGTAAACCAATGAATAGCCTAGACTTTAGTGTGGATAAACTTTCTCTCGAACAATTTACCCCGAATCAAATTGGTTTCTCTCGAACACCAATAAGCAATAATTAAGAAGAGCCTATGCTTTAGTCCATTCACTCTCTCTTGAGCTGAATGTGTAGAAAAGTGCCTAGGATTCACTCTCTCGAGTTGAACCCATGACAACCCAATACCCACATACCATCAAATCAGTAATCTTGGCTTTAAAACCTCTCTCTCGAGCAAGCCAAAAACCCGAAGGTAGAGTTGCATTTGCAACTACATCCCTTTAGATTAAGCTACAATTACTGAATAAAATAACTTTTAAATAGCATTTAAACTATCAATTAACAATACTCAGCAGCTGAATCAACCTATAATCACACAATCACACCCTAAAAATTGGGGTTTTAGCTAGACATCATAAAAAGATAAAAATCGTTACCATATTGTATTTCCATCAACTGGGTAAAATTAATTTCATCTTTTCAAAGGTCAAGGTTGAAGAATCTCAAAGATTCTCAGAAATGGAAATCTTTAAATCTTCAAAGCTAAGGAAAATATTGTCTCAATACTCTCAGTTCTAAGCTCTCAACTTCAAAACTAAAAATTCTATTGAAAACTAGATACCAACATTGATAACTAAGAATTTAAAAATGTATTTATAGTCACCAAAAATGAGCTATGAAAGACCATTCAGCACAATAAGTTTGGATCGCTGATCCACTCGGCGATTCGCCCTTTGGTCAATTCCATCACCTTTTTTCTTTGGCTTTCAGCAACCTCAAGTTCTGAAACTTTGGGCGATCTAGCACTGCATCGCGGAACCATTCGGCGACTCACCGACTGCTCCTTTCTATCACTAACTTTATTTTCTCCTTCATGGTTGGGCACACTAGAACTTTAGGTGAGATCATGGCCATTCGGCGACTCGCCCAATGGGTTAGGCATCATCATGTCTTCTTTTCTTCGTTCTTTCAGCTGCCTTGTTCCTTTTTGCTCATTAGTGTCTATGCTTTGTTCATCAATCCAAATACTTAAAAATCAAGGATTTACGTTAGTTATTGGCACAAAACATGCATTTGAGGACACTAAATCTATTAATATAAAGCCCTAAATGAGTCCAAATCTTGGTCTAAAACAGGTAATTAATGCAAAGGATCTATAATAGTGGACTAGTTTACCTGGATTATATCCAAATACTAAGCCTTGGCTAATCCCATGATCCTAACACCCAACTATGACTTTTTCCACCATTAAATTCAAGCCAAAACCCTCCCCCAAGGATAAATAGCAGATATTCTAAGTTTTAAGAATCAATTAACGAATTAGGGAAGTAATTTACTTACCTTTAGTGCGAGAATTAGTTAAAAATAAGAAGAAATAGCCCTAGGTAACCCTTTTGCTCTCCAAGAATGAAGTTTGCAGAAAAATAACATTTTTGGAGTTTTCCATTTTACTTGCGACTGGCCCGCCATAGCGGCACCGCCATGGAGGTTTTGCACGACCCAAGGTAGACCCTAGACATAACATGAAATATAAGATCCTGAGAGTCCCTAAACAAGCCACTAAGAATACATAATCAAGATATTATAATCTAACGATTTTAATAGATAATTTATATCATAAAAGAGTTTGGAAAAAATGAAGTGGAAGTCCACATAGTCTCAAAGTCATCTAGTACATCAAGAGTAATCAGGACGTAACCCATACATTATATACAATCTCTAGAAATATATAGACAATAAGCAATAAAGGTTCGGTCTTCAAAACATGAGGACTCACCAATCTTCAAATAAACTAAGTGATCCATAGTCGCGAAGTTGCAGAATAAGAGCGTCGGATCCTACATTAGTGAAACAATGTGCAAGAGTATGTGTTAGTACAAAAATGTGTCAAGTATGATAACAATGCATAAAAGTTATAAAATCATGCTAAAAGGATTTTTAATGATATGCAAAGACCAAGTCAAAACATAAGATAAGAGGGTTAGAAAACATAAATCGTAATCATGATCAATGCAAGTAAAATCATCTTTGAACTCATGAGAGATACTTCTTAAAGTAACCTTAGCTCATTATTATTATGGGAAGTGACCTCAGCCGACATAGAGACCATGTGAGCTATAACATGAAATCCGGTGTCTGCCCCACACCAAAAAAGGGGTGTCCTACTTGCCAAGGTAAGACCATGAACTTCTAGCTAATGTGTATCCACTAGCTAATGTCTGTCTTAAGACTATCATCGTATGGGGGCACATAGGTATAGGGTAAGGAGATTGCTACTACAAACTCAACCTCTACTAATGGGAGATTTTCCATCTCAATATCCTCTTGGTGTTAAACATAAATCCCACGGAGCAGTTATTAATCTTAACTTGTCTTATCTTTAAGAGACACGGGTAGTCACCACTTGTCTTATCATAGGATAGCTCCTTAGACCAAGCGTGAGAAAACCTTTCACCATCTATGATCTTTTCATAATAGATTTTAAGGGTCATAGTCATTCACTTCATGTTAGAGATGCCCTACTACTAATGGAAATAGTTTTGAAATCCTGATCTATAATCATTGATTGCATATCTGGATATCATAATAATCAAGACCTAATTTTGGAAAAAGGCCTGAAAAGTATTGAGGGAAAATTTAAATGTCATTCATGTCATGTGTCCAAGCTTCATAGAACATATATATACCTTCATCTATAAGCTTCCTTGAGTCATAAACATTACTTTCATAAAACATGCAATTTTCAATAACTCATAAGCTTTATCATATTTTCAAAGTCAAAGCATCTTAAAATTCATTTACATCAATTTCATAGAGAGGAGACATGCATATTTTCTTAATTCCATCTCCCATAGTTCAAGACCCACATTATATCATCATAGCTTAGAAAATATGGGTTGTGCATGGGTTTGTGGGGATTCATCTTAAAAACATGAAATTACTTCAATTCATGCATAAAAATTCATAAAACAATCAATTGGATCAACATTGAAAGAAACCCATGACATGGAAGAAAATCCTAACTTCAATTGGAGATTTCTAACTTCTAAATTGGAGAATTTAGGACTCTATTGAGAAAAGAGCTCCATAGATGAAGACTATCATACCTTGAAGTTCAAAGCCCTTAAGCAATTTTGGTAAATTGGAGGCTTGATCTTGAAACCCTAACTTGGCTCCTTCTTCTTCTTCTAGAGAGAGAAATATTTAAGAGGAGGAGTGATGTGAGGCCAAAATACATATCTTTAATCATTATTTGCCTCACATTTGTTATTTATATTTGTCCTTTTTGAGCATGAATTTTATGAGTTGTGCTTAGTAGTATATTTTATTTGTAGGATTAAATTGATGTGAAGATGAAGAAATTGGGAGCTAAAACGAATTAAATATGAAAGGTTGAAGAAGAAAATCAAACAAGCAGCTTAATGGATTAAATTGAATAAAATAATATATAATATATATGAAGTGCACTGAAGGAAGGAATTTGAATTGGCGTAGAAGTCCTGCCACGTGTCACTAGCGACGGAAGCAGCAATGAATACAATTGAGGCGGTGCACAGTTCAAGCGAAATTCTAATTCATTTTAGTTTTGAGTTCCTAATTTGTTTTGCACTCAATTATTTTATTCAGGATTTCCTACATCTATAAATAGTCCATAACAATAAATTATTAGGGGGAGGATACAATGTGAAAATAACTTTTGATTTAGGGTTTCTTCTTTTCTTTTCTTTGAAAATTATAAAAGAAGATATTTAGAAAAGCTAAAGAAAATCTCTTGCAAATGTCTTAATCTAGAACAGATTAAGGAAAACCTATAGAAATCTTATGGCGAAAATCCTTTAGTAAAATGGGAATGGAATCAAGAAAAAGCCATTTTAATACTTAAAGATCCAAGTATCATCGTTAGAGTAAAATCCATGCTCTATAATGAAGATGAAAAAAATAAGATTAAAATTCAACTCAAAGAATTAATCAACCTAAAACTTATTAGGATGAGTAGAAACTCTCATAGTAGTCAAGCATTTATGGTAAGAAATCATGCTGAGATAAAAAGAAGAAAAGCTCGAATGGTAATAAATTATAAAGAGCTAAATAAAAATTGTATATTTGACAGATATTTATCTCAAATAAAAACAATTTAATAAACCTTGCAAAATGAAACACTTATTTTTCAAAGTTCAATTGTAAAAGTGGATTTTGGCAAATAAAATTAACAAAAGAATCAATTCCATTAACGACTTTTAGTATGCCTAATGGACACTACGAATGGTTAGTCATGCCTTTCAGATTAAAAAATGCTCCACAAATCTCCAAAGAAAGATGGACAAAATATTTTTCGAAAAGGAATATCTAATCATCTATATAGATGATATATTAATATGTTCTAAAACATATCAAGAACACTTAAAACATCTAAAAGAATTTTCGGACATATGTTTAGAAAATGGAATCATTTTAAGCCAGAAAAAGGCAGAGATAAATCAAAATGAAATAGAATTCTTAGGAATGATTATTTCAATGAATGGAATAGAATTACAATCCCATATATCAAGGAAGATCATAGAATTTCCTGATAAATTAACAACCAAAGAAGAAATACAAAGATTTCTTGGATGTCTTAATTACCCAGGTGAATTTATTCCAGATCTAGCAAGGAAAAGGAATATTTTGCAAAAATTAATAAGAAAATCCAATATATTCTGATGGACTGAAGAGCACACACAATATATCAAACAATTAAAAGAAGAATGCTCCAAACTACCCAAACTTAGATTACCAGAAGAAAGTGGTAATCTGGTATTACACACAGATGCGTCTGATTATCACTGGGGAGCATTATTGCAAACTGATTTAAATGAAATTTGCAGGTATACAAATGGTACTTTCAATGAAGCATAAACAAGATATTCCACAAATGAAAAGGAATTATTAGCAATTGTTAGAGGAATTAGGAAATTTTCAACTTTCCTTTTACTAAAACAATTCATTATTAGAACTGATAATACACATATATCAGGATTAATTTCAAACAAACTTCCATCAGAACCAGAATACAGAAGGTTGCATAGGTGGCAGGTTTTGTTATCATTTTATTCATTTAAAATTGAACATATTAAAGGAGTTGATAATTCTTTTGCAGATTTTCTCTCCAAAAATGTCCAATATGGAAAATCGCACACAAACCCTATTTAATAGAGTATATGAAAAAATGTTGATTGTAGAAAAGTCCATAGATGACAAAAGCCACAAACTATTCAACATCAGAGATGAATTAGCCAACTTGTCCGAACAAGAAAGAAAAATGCAATATAAAATCAATCAGCTCAGTGAAGACCAAGCTGAAAACATGAATGAATTCTTATTGTTATCTGAACATTTGGACGTTTTTCCAAAAAGGAATTCAAATCCTAAAGGGAATAGTACTCCCAATAAAGTGGCATGAAATGTCCCACTAGCACCTAGTCCAAAAACATCTCATCGGTAAGCACGGATATGCCGAAATCTGAGTCTAAGGACAAAGGTAAAAGCCAAGCAATTAAAAAAGATGTCAATTCTTCGAAAGAAGAAAAGAGCACATCCTCAACAAAAGTTGAAAAAATTATCTCTGGGAAACCAGAAGGAAGTTCTAACAAAGTTCCATCTAGAATAAAAGTTTTTTCATCTTTTAAGGTTGGGAAGCAAAATCCAAAAGAAGAAGAATATCTTGCATTTACAAGGTATGTCTACAACTTCCCTGAAGAAAGCGTAGAAACATTTGGAGTTCTAGGGACAACTAGTTTGTTTTCAAGAATTTCGATATTTCCCAACGGATCACTGGGCTTTACAGCTCAATTATTTGAATTTGAATACCTAGATAGAGTTTACTCAAAACCAGATTTACAGAAATTATCCAAACTACCATAACAACTGAAAAGTTCAATCAAAAACTATGTGCAAGGTGACGGAGTCTATTGCAGATTTTTTAGCATTGCAATGGAAAACAAGCACTTGCAATTATATTTTTCAACGATTAATTATGTAACGGTGGAACAATTAAAAGACTTCAACATTAAGGCAACTGGGGTTGACAAAAAACTTTCCCACTTAAATAAAAAATGGATTCAAACAAAACGAGCTTTATGAATAAAAGAATTATATTTTATTCTTAAACGTTTTTACAATGAAGATTACAAGGTCTTAGACAATGATCATAATTGGGTCTTGCTGACTAAAGGCAAATCCAAATCTGCAATAGTAAAGGAGAAGATCTTGACATTGAGCTTCACAGACTGGAAGCCATAGAAGAAACCTGAAAGTTTGCTTGCAAGTTTCTAGATTACAAACATTCAGTACATGAAGATGGATTTGAATAAAGTTTCAGTGGAAAACAGACAGTTGTACAAGTAATAATGTAAACTGTCAGAAGAAGACAAAACAAAAGACGTAAACACTTATGTCATGAAGAAAGAGACGGAAGAAAGGAATTTATCTCTTCTCAAGGCTATCTCTTTAGTCAAAAAGAGATATCAAATCTTGTTGGCCATCAGCATTTCATGATTGAAGGACGGAAGAATAATTATAAAAGTTTTCAAGGTAGTCCCTGCAAAATAAAAAATGCAATAACTAATCCCTCCTTACATCTATAAAAGGAGATGGAAAACACACTAGAGAGGCATACTACATTTTCCCTAGAATCTTCCCAATAGAGAAAAATGTTAAGTACCTCTAGAAGTCAGTAAAAAACTTCTCTCGTCAGGGAAAAGTATTTTCTTTTATAGTTTAGATATGTAAAAATATGTATGGTTTGTAAGTAAAGATAACATTATGAAATAAAAAGTTTGGTTTGTATACCTCTCTTCTCCAAATTTCCAGAATAGTTTTAAGAGAAGGTTGCGATCTTCCGCCTGAAGGAGGAACAGTAGGAAAGTAGCCAGTAGACTGTGGTCGTAAAGGCGAAAAATTGTTCATAGCCTAAAAGGAGAACTGCTGCGGTGGTGATAGGAGTTGTTCAGTGAAAGAAAGAGAGAAAGGTATATGCATTAAAACTCTGCATTTCATAATTATTATCATTAAGAACAAATTATATTCATAATTTTATCTTATCTTTAAATTTAAAAGAAGTACTTAGTACCTATAGGGAATTAAAACAATTATGATACATATTCAATACCACTTACGTTTAGTAAGAAGAAGAGCATGGAAACATCTCCAAGCTCTATATAACTTGGATAAATCCATACAGGATTTAGAAAAGGCTTTCATGTCAGTAAGCATGAAATCAATAAAATTGATAGCATGAATCCATGAGATAAAAATGATCAGAATACAAGAATATTTTGAATATAAAAATGCTAAAGGAATTTTAAAAAGAAATGTCCTTTATACAACATAATTAATTCTGCACACCATGTATCTCGATACATCACAACCCCCATATATATATATATATATATATATATATATATATATATATATATATATTATTATTATTATTATTATTATTATTATTATTATCTATGTCAATTTTTCTTTAAATTAGGAGGATGTGGAAAGATGATTAAAATTTAAAAATACCTTTCCACAAATAAAGGACCACATATGTTATTTGTAGAGTTTTTTAAAAAAATAATAAATACATATTTACTGTTATTCCTATTTTGTAGAACTAATTTAAAATCATTTTTTAAAATAATTTTAATTATTTAAAAAGTCTGATTTTTGTGGTGCTGACACGTAAGCGCTATCACCTCTCCCATTATATATATATATATATATATATATATATGTAAATTATTGTGTTTGAGTCTCATTTATCAGATTGAGCTCCATCATGGAGTAATTTTATAATCGCTGAAGAAATTTATAGTTTATTGAAAATTAGATTAAAAGAAAATGACATCATAATTCAACAAGATTCATCACTTTAAATTTGTTAGCTACAAATAGGGTGACAAATGGTTGGATTAAATCGGATTTGGATGAATTGAATATAGATCGAGTCAAAATGGATTGGATTCAATTCACCCATATAAAATATGGGTAAATATGAATTTGGTCAAATATGATTTGGATAAAATGGTTCTAACTCAAATTTAATTTCCTAAAATTAAAAAATAATTAAATCAAAGCTAAATTATTAATATCTCACCTCTACTGCCCCCACCCCATTCCTAAATTATTATTTTTAAAAAAATTACTATTTATACAAAAAAAAAAAAAAAAAAAAAAAAAAGAGTTTTGCCCCCTACACCTATCCCCTAAAGCCAGTCTTAGATGAAATCTAGGCTAGGTGAGGTCTAAAGTCATCCGAGAATGGGTGAGATCAGCTTTTGTAATTGTTACATGGTACTTTTACTTGCATAAATAGATATTAGAATTTTGATTTTTTTTTAAAGAATATAGTATTCCACTAATTTATTTCATTATAGGATATTATTAACTAATATATTTAATTAATATTTTTTCACTTTCTTTTTTTGTCTCATAATAATATTTATTCTTTCTATAGAAATTTTGTTACATCGTTTAAAAAAAAAAGGAAAGCAAAAGATGATGAGTTGAGTAATACTCTCGAGGTGTTCACGAGTTAGTTTGGGTTTGTCATTGGTCAAAATCAAAACTAAACCAATTAAGTTGGTTTTTAAATTCTTGAAATCATACCAAATCGGTTTAGTTGTTATCGAGGTTTGGTTTGGTTCGGTTATTAATCATACACACAAATAGAAGAAGGAAGAGTTAAAAGAAGCAACTTAAAAAGAAGTCCTAGAAGGAATCTTAGTATTTGCACATGAAGAGGTCTGTAGACATGGGATTAGCATATCCCGAGATTAGAGTAAAATAAATATAGACTAGTTTAGAGATGATAGAATAGATCCATAGCTCTAAAGCATCTACTTCATACCTAAGGGGGAGATGATAAGATGAGAAATCAAGTCAAATATTAAGAATCAGATAGTGATGTGTTCAGAAAGAGTTATAGTGTTATATCAACCCATTCATACTCTAGTGTATTCCTCAAAGTTCAATTATTACAACATCCTGTTGATGTTTCTAATATTAGAATTGTGTCTATGACCTATGCTCATACACTTCAAATAGATTCACATCTATGCTCAATTTACAAAATGAGGGGCAAAAACTTTTGCCCATTGATCTGAATCTTACTTCATAAAGTTATGGATATGAGCCTCATGATATGAACCTATTCATATAAGCACTCATGTCTCATAGTATGCTCAGTCTCGTAAATTCTTGATTTATTCTCAATGGCAAGCAACATAATGTTACATCATTCATATTCTTACATCAGATTTCTCGAATGAATCGTGCTTATGACCTTTCGCTCTAAACTTTTTTAGTGATCCCTTTTCAGTTGTGTTAGTGATGGTGATGATGAGTAGTATTTCTAAAGAACAGGGTGGAAAGTGTTGCTAAACTTGAAAGCTATTAGTCTATCACTTGAGGCATGGTAGTTATATTCTTACTTCGTACCCAGATATCCTTGTTTCTTGTTAAATAATTTAAGATAGAGTGTGACTATGTTCAAACTCATATAGTTTATGACTTACGTACTTTAGTACAGTTTCAAAACTATTAGTATCAATCAATTTCACCTATGTTAGTAGGTAAGCTCATAAGTCAAAGAGAGGTAGTGCTAGTAACTCTTTTCCCCTCCATTCTCAGTTTAACTATCATTCCTGGACGAATGATTCCAAGGGGGAGATATTGTAACACTACGAGAATTTCTAAGCAAACCAATCTTGGATTGCGTATAAGGTCGTACTTGTTTTTATTTAAAAGAAAAATGGTTTAAGGGTTGATTAGAGTCTCCACTTAATTTTGTAAGAAAAACAAGAAAACTAATTTTCAAAAGATCAAAAGAGAAAATCAATTGAAAATAATATGAGGGGGTTCGGGGTTCATAGTAATATTTTAGGAAGGGTTTGAAAAGCACAAAGAAAGGGACTATAACTTTACTTTACTTTTCGCTTTGCTCAATCACCCTTTACAAAGAAAGGGACTATTACTTATTGAAGTACTTTGCAAAACATTAATCATAATCTTTCTTTTTTCTTTTTCTCAACTGTCAAATAGTCATATGAAACCATTTGATTTTTTCTTAAAAGACTCTGTTCACAACTTGCATTCAAACGTATTCTTATGGATTTATCTTTCAAGTCCAAGATCGATATATAAAAACTGAAAACTCTTATACTTTTTTGAAAATAGTGCTCTCTTTAATTATAAAAAAATGATACATTCGGAACCCTTTAAGTTCCCTTAAACCCTTTTTCAAAATAACCTTTTTAAACTTTTCTCTTAAACTAACTTTAGTTTTGAATGTGCACTAAGACAAGTGATTATGCTCTGCAGGAACTTTCAAAGGTAAATGGAGCCTATAGGAGCTAATACAGAGAAGGGAAACGTGGGCACAACTTAAAGAACTACATACCGGATGAAACAAAGAAAAGAATTGGCCCAACGACCCTTGGCGTACTGCTGGCGCAGGGCACCATGCCCTTAACTTCAGTAGTCAGGCCTTGGCGCACTATTGGTGCAGAGCCCCAGGCCCTAAACTGCTGAAAGCCAGCCTTGGCGCCTTCCTGGCACTCCGCCCTAGCATCCCCGACAAACTCAAGTTAAATTAGGACCCCAAATTAGTTTAAAATTGGAAAATTGTTCCTAAACTCTACCTGTTTTTCAAACCCAAAATCAATAGATGAGAAACTTTCATACAATTCCTCTTGGAAACATAACATTACTAAATCAATAGGGTTCATGTGATACTAAGCATGACCAACATTATAAGATTCTCAAAAACAAAGGAAATCAAAACCTCAAATGTTAAAGAACTGCATTCAGTATCAAGAACTATAAATGGTCCTTTAGGTGTGACGATTTCTGACTGAATTGAGATGTAGGGCGTGAGGACGAACTAGTGCAACACTATGAATAGCCTTATATACATAGAAGAACGAATTTTTTGGCAGAATCGACGAAACTCGAAGAATGATTGAAACCCTAGATTTCTCCTCTTGGAACCTTGCTCTAATGACTTGATGTGTTAATGAATGTAAAAGAACTAATTAACACTTTCTATGACCTTAATTAGTTAGGAAATTCGTTTAGGGTTTTTCTTAGAGGTAAAAAGACAAAAGCAACCATTTTTAATGTTTTTCCGTCAGCTAATTCGTCACTACACTGTATCAGGTTACTAAAATGGTCATAACTTTTTACTCTGAGCTCCAAATGAGGCAAAATTGGTGGCGTTGGAAAGAAGAGTCAAAGATCTTTGATTTGATATGTCTTGGTCCACCTAATTCATTATGTGCGGAGATATATGATCGTTTGAAGTTGACCTATGTAGAATCTTACGTCAAAACTAAATCAATAAGGAACCTTTCATCTCAACGCTATGCTAGGGGATTCTAGGGACCTTAATTCATATACAAAATTATTCCCACATTAAAGAATTGACCTTAACACCTAAGAACAATTAAGAATCACTTAGTACGACCTTATATTCAATTCAAGAATGATTTGGGTCTTAACTTAGAAATTTTCGAAGTGTTACAGATACCCTCGATATGATTCACTTTTAAGATTGTGAGTTCAAATTATTAAGAAAAAGATTAAAACTTCTAAGGAGAAATAAAAAAAAATGGAGTAAAATTTAGATCGAGTTGTGAAATATAAATTGTCATCATTCATCAAAATGAACCAGATGATCTTCAACAGAAACTGTAATGAAGAAAACGAGGAGACAATATGAGAAATGGTAAACAAACGAAAAGAAAAGGTTTTTTTTCTTTTTGAAACGAATCGGGTCGGTTGATTTAATATTTAAACTAAATTAAATTAATTAAAATATGAGCATCACACGTGTCTTATGAGATGAAAAAATGCATCGAAATGTTATATTTACAAAGATATTTAATACTTTGTTAGGGTAATAAAATGTTGCAAAATTAAGGTGTTTTTTAAAAATTCGGTGCAACTTAAATCTTTCTCTCTTTTAAAAAAATATAAAGTCAAACATAAGGGACCGTTTGGTCTTATTCCCCCTGATATCCGAAAGATTTTCCTCAAAATTGCAAGAGAAACACATAACATTGACTCCATGAATTTGAAGCCATTAGGCAGGCAGAAGAGGAGATAAAAAAAAAACAGCAAAGAGCAGCCATGGCTTCTTGCTCCTCTTTGAACTTCACAGCTATCTCCTCAAACCCCCAAAAGCTTCCTTCTTCATCAATATCTTCTCCTATTGTTCAGCGGCCCGTCACTTCCCACTTGTCATTTTCTAAATCTTCTTCCCTTCATTCAGATCAAATCCCAATCAGAACTCATTGCGGGAAAGTTCCCCAGCCAAATGGTGCCGGTTTTGTGGTATTTCCAACTTCAAATTCCAACCCCATTTGAATATTTGAACTAATTTTGAGGTTTGAGTTATGATTGATACCTTTTTTGTGTGAATTTAGGTTCTTGGATGTGCTAGAAAGAAGGAACCTTTGAGGATAATGATATCTGGTGCTCCTGCTTCTGGGAAAGGAACGCAATGCGAGCTCATCACCCAAAAGGTAGTACTTAGTTTCTATTCTCTGTGTAAAAGTTCTGATTTTTTCTTTTCCCAATGAGTTGGTCTAGAATTGTTAGTATGTTTTTGGAAATTTTTTTAGATGAAGCTGAAAAATGAATTATTTGAAATTGAAAGAGAACTTGCTGAAATTGAGATTGCTCTGGAATTGTTCTAATAGCTTTTTTGGGGGAAAGAAATTAGCGCAGGTTGAAGATTTTTGAGTTGAAGTTAGAAAATACAAAATACAAGAGATAATGTCTAAATTATTTCCTAATACTTGTGAATTAAATTTCAACTTCCAAATAAAGGAAGGTCACTGCCCAAAACTGGAGGGCCTGTGACTGTGACCAGAACCTGACAAGCCTAGTGCTCGTAGAGCTAATACTTAACACTGTCAAATCTACTAATTGCAAGCAAACATTGAAGATCCATGCCCTCCCATATGCAAAATGGAATACCGTGCGTTTCCATATAACCATGCAATATATGTACAAAACTGGACAACACCAAAAATAAGCCTCAATGAGAGGAATCGTTCAAATTTTATTCCATAAGTTTTAGATTTCTAACCAAAGGGATTCATGGAGTTCCTAAAGAGTACATTGTAAAAAAATAGAAATGGAACATAGCCTGAGATGATTAAGGAAAGAAAATAACAAAAAAGAAGCGTCCACTGATCTAGTGGTGTTCAACTCATGGACTCTGATGTGATGTTTGGACCTTTTGAAATTCAAGGTAAATGGAGTGAGTGTAAAAAATAGTGAGTCTCATAGACCACCTCTAAAAGTTGGGACAAGCCTTCTGAGAAAACATGCACTTGTATCAAATATTATAATTTAGGAAACTATAACACCTTATATAATGTCCATTTTCAGATCATAAACATCTAGAGATCATATGAAAACTTATTTGAAACATAACCTATGCTCGTAGACCTTCAGTATTATCATACTTTGCTCACAAGAGCCTTAAAACATTGTAATGTTTACATTCTTTTCTAGAGAGGTTTTCTTCTAAAACTGGAATTTAATCATGTGTACATCACAACATCGGATCCAATACCCACTCGATTGGTTAGGGAAGGACATCCCAGCATTTTGCAGAGGAGGGACCACAGATGCTAGGAAACTTACCTATGCACCACAGCACTTCGGGGACGCACAATTAGCTGCCATTAATATGGGTTTGACTTATTATTTGCACTTGCATGTGTACTTCTGCAAATAGGATCTTCACCAATCTGGTTGGCTAAATGCATTGGGGACGAGAAAGATAATGCACATTAAAAAGAGAATACTTGTTGCCTGTGGCCTGGTATCCTTATTTTCAAACTAATGTTCTGTTTCTCTTTTATTCAATTGGTCAATGTATCTTTTCTGATGTTTGCAAATCCGGAAGCCAGATGAAGCAGAGTGCCTGCAACAAGTGCACAATAATCAATATCACGCTGGTACACAAGCATGAACCACCTGTTAATTTTTTTCACCAGCGTGATCATTTGCACGCATCATATTACTGGACAGCCAGGACTTGGACTTGACCAATCCCGCCTGAGCTATGCACTTAATTGCTTGCAGAAACTTCTTTTACTAGAGTCTTGCTCACAGTTTCTCCAGGATTTTTTGGAGTTCTTTAGATCTTTTAAACTACATAGGAACATGGGAATGGCTTAGATCCAGAGTAGGCCTTAAAAAATTCATTGTCTGCCAAATACTATATTTTTGAAGGAGATTCTTGGTGTCATAAACTAATAGAACTTACCCTATGCTTATTCAGTTATCTTAAGAATCTTTATCTATGCCTTAACCCTCAGGACCTTGGTCTAGTGGTAAGAGCATGGGGCATGATATGTGGATCCGCACGACTTCAAATCCTGCCACAAATAAATGTTTGGCATTTTAGTAGAGAAGGGTAGAATGGCGGCCCATTATCCACTGCATGCCGGCAGACCCTCAAGGATTTCTTGGTTAAAAAAAAAATGCATCTTTTTTTTTGTTAAACAGTATATCTGTTAGTAATACACAAAAGTATGTACAAATTACGACGAGAACCAGGAGCGAATGTGGACTATCCACACCACTAAAACAAGGACATCAAAGACTAAGCCTATCCTGTTCAGCCTAAAAAGCTGGAGAGCACAACTCCAGTTTACAACTATCTACCAGAACTAGGAATGGTAAAAAACAGTATACATCAGAAAGTTCAACAATGAAACTAAGCCGATAGATAAGGAAAGCAATTTAGATCATGTAGTGCTTGCTTCAAACTTGACTTGCCTTTCACCTCTGATGTGTAGATGTAGCACAATTTCCCTGCAGATGTGATCAACATCATATCTAGAGCTTTGAAATCTAACTTTATTCTTTTCTCTTCATATAAAAGCAGTGGCCATGGCAAAAACACAGCTAGCAATAGCACCAATTCCTGATTTCCTCTTGGCTTGTCGGCATGCCCATTGCACTTCAGCTCTTCAATCTCCAATGGCCCTGTTGTATCCAATCCATAGCTTTAACTAATTTAGCTTTTGTGTGCTGGCTGTTGCTTTCATCAATTGGTATGCAATTGTACAGTGGTGCCTTGCATTTGATTTTAGTTGCATCCTATTCCCTCTGTGCTCCTCAGTACATATTCATGTGTGAAGAGAAATTGTGTCAATCCACTTTTGGTCGTGTGTGCAGTATGGTTTGGTGCATATTGCTGCTGGAGATTTACTGAGGGCAGAAATTGCTGCAGGATCTGAAAATGGAAAGCAGGCAAAGGAATACATGGATAAAGGAAAACTGGTACCAAATGAAATTGTTGTGACGGTAGGTTTACTTCGTGCATTGCCTGCTTAAGTTAGTATGCTATATTTGTTGGAAATTGTAGTAGTTCACACTATCTTATTGATTGGTAATAAGTGGCTCCTTCTGCTGCAGATGGTTAAAGAGCGGTTAAATGGTCCAGATTCTCGCGAGAAGGGTTGGCTTTTAGATGGATACCCTCGGAGCTCTTCTCAAGCCATAGCACTCAAAGAATTTGGCTTCCAACCAGATCTCTTTATTCTTTTGGAAGTGAGGTTCTGCTGTTGCTATGTACCTCATGTTCTTTCATTCTTACATAACTTAGACTCTTAGAGAGATACTTTTACATATTTGAGATTTCTTGACCTTTCCGTTGTTTCTCTTCCAGTTGAATTTAACCCCAGTAAATTTCACTATAAAATAACCTTCATTCTGTCACAAGTTTTATTGTGCATATAGGTACCTGAAGAGATTCTTGTTGAGAGAGTGGTTGGCCGTAGGCTAGATCCAATAACAGGGAAAATTTACCATTTGAAGTATTCTCCCCCAGAGACGGAAGAAATTGCTTCTAGGGTTACTCAGCGCTTTGATGACACAGAAGAAAAGGCATGTGTAGTCCATGAATTAATCACCATTACCATTCTTTGTTTATCTTTCCAAGTACTTAATTGCAGTAGGTTTGATGCGAAGCTTTTGATCAAATTCCTTAATGTGAACTCATCTGACTTTGAATTGACAGTTGCACTTGCCTCCCTTTTATCTCATTAGTTTATCTTTTAAATTAAGTTATCCCCCTTGTCAGCTTCGTCTCTCTTCCTCACAACTCCGCGCTCACCTCCCAACTCCCCCTCCTCCCTCTAAAAAAACAGTAAAAATAATTAGAAATCCAATAGGCAGTCTTTGACCTAAAAGGATCATTTGGACCTGGAAATTTTGCTACTGTTTCTGCAATTTTTCTTTTAACTAAACCATTTTGTTATGTTCTCTTCTTATTCTAATTTCAGTTTATGTTTCTTTAAAGCCAAATGTTTATATTATAATAAGCTTAGTTTGTCTCTAATCATTCTTATGATTAACTTTTCAGGTAAAATTGCGTTTGCAAACTCACCATCAAAATGTGGAAGCAGTTCTCTCAATGTATGAAGATATCACAGTCAAGGTACTCCTTTTGCCACACTTCTTCTGGAAAAGTTGCTTCACCTTAAACTACAGAATGAAATTTCTGGATATGGAATACTGTTGAAATTTACATAGCTAATTAAAGCCACAGAAATTATTGCTTGAGATTTTTTGAGGTGTTATGGTTTTGTGTTACCTTACTCAAATAGAAATACAGTATCATGATCCATGAATAAAGTATGGATTCTCAATTATACATGTATAATGTTTGCTCTAAGAAATGATGAAAAGTAATCGATGTTGATTCAAGTATACCGTAAATTTTGTCTAGCTGTCCTTTCTGTTCATTAATTAACTTTGGTAAGACAATAGAACGAAAACCTGCAATTTTATATTGGACAAGTAATTGGTAATTTAGGCACAGAAAATCATTAGCTTTTAACTAATATTGTTGTGGTCATAATCTGCTGTCTTCTGCAATGGATTTTGCTCTGCTGTCTGTTTGATTGATAAATGAGAAGCTTTTTCAGTTTTTTTTTTTTTTTGATAAAGCATCGTCTCGGCTGCATGATAGTGTTCTAACTACCACTTTCTCCACTGCCCTTGATTTATACTAGATGCTCTTGTTTGTTGTTCTACTTTCTCAATGCAATTCTTATGTGTTCAAGTGTTTCCTTGCTTATTGAAGAATCTATTCGAGTTTCTTATTACTCCATATGTAAAATCTGGATATAGCCTTGAATAATTCATTGACTGACATCTTGCAATATCATAAGCCACTCCATGGAAAGAGTAGTTAGTTAACATGTCAACAATGTAACACTTTGAGTTTTTAGTTGTCCTAATTTCAAAGCTGCTAGTACATAATAAAGAAGAACTAAATGTATCTAGAGTTTATGGTCTTCAGTTCCACTCTAATTCCAGTAATGCACTTCTTTGCACATCATCAGTTAGGGAATGGAGTAGCACAATGCTCTATAACAAATATATGCACCCTCATTGGCATCATTACACTCAATAAAAGAACTAAGAGCAGCTAGAGCAATCCCTGGCATGGTTTAACTTCAAACAGGCGAACCTCCCCTCACTTCTCCCCCACCAAAAAGAAAAAGAAAGATGAATCTTGTTCCTCGAATAACTTGTTCTAGGTACTTTGAATATGTTGGACGTAATGCCCTCAGGGCTTGGTTCAACAAAGAAAGTAGATAATATGAGATGTGGTAGAAACACAGCAAGAGTTTGGAATTTCTAAGGTATGGAATGCCTGAGGTGCTAAGTTGGACTAGGCATCAGTCTAAATCCATTACTTTCACATTCTTCCTCACCTTGTGGCCTCGAAAATAAAAAATAATTAGAGGAGGTCGACGGTGAAGTTCTAGGGTACCCATAGATAGTAAATTCTTGAATCCTTCTCATATTGGATGAAACAAAGCTAATCTCTCTCGATTTATACCAAACAACTTGAATATACTTATAGGTAAGGGTAGAAGCAAATCAGTGAATAGTCCTTCCCATCACTCTTCTCTTTCCCATACCAGATGCGCGCATGAATTCTCATCTCCTAACCTTAAAAGGCAACTGCTTTCATTCTCTTCTGAGTTATTTCGACTTTTAGGTGAACGGAAGTGGTTCCAAACAGGAGGTATTCGCTCAGATCAATGGTGCATTGACACAGCTTCTAGAACAAAAGCAAGAAAAGTTGGGAACAGTGGCAGCCTAAAGGAACACAAAATATATCCAAGGCGAAGAAAAGAGTCTAATCATAGGGATGCATTTTGAATTTATCATGAATGTCATTCTTTATTGCCATTTCTCTTATATTAATAATTATTATGCTGAAATATTCATTCATATTCATGTATAGATGAGATGAGAATTAGTAAAAAAAGAAGAAATTATTTGTCTGGTGGCAGCATCTCATGTTATTTTTGTAACTCTTTTGTATAATTGAAGGTCTGTACAACACTACTTGATTGTTTTTTAAAAAAAGATTCAGTGTTTTATTGTGTTCCTGTTCAATGTGAAAACTAGAAGGACTTTGAGTTTGTACATGTTGGCATATAGTCCTATTTTTAAACGAATTATTGAGTTGAGCTATTAATTTATTAGGAAAACTATATGAATCTGTGTATTAAAAGATTGTGTCTTTTTTTTTTTTTTTTTTTTTGACTTTTGGTTAAATAGTGCTTTCTTAAACATTATTTTTTGTTAATTTCTTGCATTAAATGTGTTTTTGGTAGAAAGGATCTATGCTTACTATTATTTCAGTTTGGGAACTTTGGAAGGAAGGCAAAAGTAGTAAATTGGAAAACCCAATATCTCAACCAGCTGCTATTATTCAAATAATTACGGACTGGCTGAAATGTTTTCTTCAAAAGCAAAGGGGTTTTTAACTTATTTTTTAGTATTTGGTAACAAAGCAAGAAAATATTATTTCAAGAATATTTATATGTTATTTAGCAAAATACTATAGATGTGGCATAGGATGGGGAGTGGGCGTTTAAGGATAGCGGGGGTTGGGGAATTGGGTGGGTGGGAGGAGACAATAAACTTGGAACCTCAGTTGTGTAATTTTTTTGTCTTAGTTTTATTAGGAAAGTCATTTTCGTCATTTTTAAGGAACTTGCTTTCTTAGAGAAAATATTTTGACCAACCAAACATAGGAAAATTAGAAAATATTGACCAACCAAACACATCCACACTATTATTTTAGAATTATTTTTCCTATCTTTTAGGCATATTATATGGGGATAATTTCAAATATATACAATAAAGTAATTAGCTTACAACAAATATAGTCATGTTTTATTTACATAAAAAAATAGTCAAAAGTCAAATAAGTATACACTGACTATACACCGTAGCTTGCCAAAAGTCATAGATAATAAACACAGACTATACAATATAGTTTACCTATACATGAGCTATATATTGGCTATACATTATGATATACTTAAAAAGTCGAATAGAGCTTAACTATACATGAAATATACATTGACTATACATGACATATACATTGACTTATTTAATCTTGATCAACTCAAAATCACCTCTAAACAGTCCCAAAATTTTAGATATGAAATCCTCTCAATATTTTGAGTCTTTTAATATATAATTCGCTTGAAATCATTCACGTTTACATATGTGAATTTTTAATTTTGAGAACAAGCATCAACAGCAGCGGCAACGAAAAAGAATCATCACGTAATATATAACCCTTTTTTTTAAGTGGGCTATTTTTTGTATAAAAAAATTAACCCTAATGAATATTTTGTGTAATTCGCCTTATTATATGATGCTTGAAAGGAGAAAATTAAAAAAGGTAAATCAACTCCATTGTTTCTTAATAATAATAATAATAAGGGAGAAGTAACATCTTGGAGCTAGATGTTATGTTTGAATCCTTGCTACAATATGTAGTATGCACCAGTCTTTTGTTTGTGGGATGTAATAAGTTATTTGTGAATTAATAGAGATTTTTTTTTGTAAATGAGGATGTTTAGATGAATGTGTGGGTAGGGATAGACATGGTATATATATATATATATATATATATACTATCTTAAAAGCATGAACTTCCAAACTTGAATGTTAAATTACTATAATACCTCCAATTAAAAATAATCAATTTATTTTATTTATTAATTTAATAATAGTAAAAGTAAATACCTTTTCACATTAACACTCTGTTTTGATCATTGTTATCCATTGTATTGTATTGTATCGTTACCATTGATAACAGAACTACTTTAATTGAAGAACAAGATTACAATATATTTGAATTAGTCTTTATACAAAATAATAGAAAGGCTATATATAAGCATCTACTAACTAAACCTAATCTAATAGGATTTATAAAGCTAACATAGAAAATAGGCCCAATAACAAAAGCCCAAACATATGGGCTAACATCCCCCCTCAAACTCACAATGCAACAGCAATAAGCATTGAGAGTTTGTCACACAAAAATCGAAACCGAGACGCCGACTGCGCCTTCGTAAAAAGATCAGCAATCTGCAAGGACGATGAAACAAACGGAAGCGATATGGTCCCGAGCTGTAAATGATGACGGGTGAAGTGACAATCAATCTCAATGTGCTTCGTCCGCTCATGAAAAACAGAATTCTTTGCAATTTGTACCGCACTTTTGTTATCACAATACAGAGGAGTTGGCAAAGAAATGTGAACCCCCATATCTGCAAGAAGCCAACGTAACCAAACAATCTCACATGTAGTCACAGCCATAGCACGATACTCAACCTCCGTGGAAGATCTAGAGACAACATCTTGTTTCTTGCTCTTCCATGAGATTAAAGAGTCTCCAAGAAACACACAAAAACCAGTGGTGGATTTACGATCATTGCGATCGCCATCCCAATCAGCATCACTATAGGCTCGCAACTCGAGAGATGACGTCGAGGGAAACAAGAGATTCTGAAACTGAGTGCCACGAAGATATCTCAGAATACGAAGTACAGCTCCCCAGTGAACAGAAGTAGGAGCAGTAACAAACTGGCTAACAACATGAACTGCATGCGCTATATCTGGGCGAGTAACAGTAAGATAAACCAAACTACCTACAATAGTCCGATAAAGACTCGAATCTGATAACGGAACACCATCACTAGGAGAGTACCGTGCATTGGTTTCAAGGGGAGTATCTACAGTCCTGCTGTCAGAAAGGCGCGCCCGTTTAAACAAGTCTGATATATATTTAGTCTGAGAAAGAAGATACCCTTTCTTAGACTGAGCCACCTCAATACCCAAAAAATAACGCAGCAAACCCAAGTCCTTCATGGCAAATCGATGAGCCAAATCACGCTTCAATGACTCAATGCCACTATACTCATCACCAGTAATAACCATATCATCTACATATAAGGACAAAAGAATTTTTCCTGCACTCGTACATCTAACAAACAATGCCGAATCATGATTACTCGGGGTAAATCCAAGAGAAGTAATCACAGTGGAGAATTTCTCAAACCAAGCACGAGGGGCTTGCTTGAGACCATATAAAACTTTTCGAAGCCGACAAACTTCACCTAGCTGGTGATCAATACCTGGGGGAGAAGTCATATAAACTTCCTCATGGAGATCACCATTTAGAAATGCACTCTTGACGTCCATTTGAAATATCTTCCACTATCGAACAGATGCAACAGCAATTATAGTGTGAACAGTCGTCATCTTTGCCACCGGGGCAAAAGTCTCCTCATAGTCCATACCATATTTTTGTGAGTACCCTTTTGCCACAAGTCTGGCCTTGTATCGCTCAACAGACCCATCAGACTTTGTTTTTATCTTATACACCCATCGACATCTAATCGTATGTTTACCAGGTGGGAGGGTAACTAAGTCCCATGTATGTGTCTGATAAAGAGCAGTAAGTTCCTCAACCATAGCATTCTGCCAAAGAGGATCAGTCACAGCCTCTCGATACGACTCGGGTTTAGACAAATTATGTATGTTGGCAATAAAAGAAGCAAATGAGGCTGAGTATGTAGAGTATACAAAATCTGGTAGTTTGGTGGACTTAGAAGGGCGAGTAGACCTCCTCGGAGGTGGTGGGTCTCCAGTCTCAACAGTCAAAGGAGCAAACTCAGGCACATGTGAGGCTGAAGCACTATCATCAGGTGGTATGGATGAATCCGAAACTGGAACCTCTATGTCAATGCCAAAAGGATCAATATGCTGAAGATCTGATTTCGTTACATTATGGGATTTAGCTGGAATCGAATAAAAAGGAATGTGTTCCAAAAAAGTGACATGCCGTGAAACATATAATTTCTGACTTACTGGATCATAACAACGATATCCTTTTTGTCCAACACCATACCCCAAAAACACACATATAGCTGATTTTGGCCCCAGCTTATTTCGTTCAACTTGAGGACGAAGAACATAGCAAGTACATCCAAAAATTCATAATGTAGAATAATCCGGTAGGTGACCATACAATTTCTCAAACAGAGACATCCCTGAAGTCAATGCAGTAGGAATACGATTAATCACATATACAGCAGTTAGGACTGCTTCTCCCCAAAAAATACTAGGAACCTCTGCAGATAAGAGTAAAGAGCGTGTTGTCTCAACAATATGGCGGTGTTTCCTTTCTGCAACACCGTTCTGTTCAGGAGTGTCGGTACAAGATGACTGGTGTATGGTGCCATCAGATGCGAGTAACTGAGTGAAATCATTAGAGGTATATTCACCCCCTAAGTCACACCTGAAACACTTTATCACAGCCGAATGTTGTGTTTTAACAAGGGCTCTAAAGTTACTATAAATGCCAAAGAAATCAGATCTGTATTTCATAAGATACACCAGGTATAACGAGTAAAGTCATCTATAAACGAAACATAATAGGTCGAGCCACCCTTAGTGGATATTGGTAATAGACCCACACATCAGAATGAATAATATCAAAAGGAGCAACAGAATAAGACACACTTTTATTAAATAGTAAAGCTAAGAATTTTGTCAGTTTACAACCACTACAATCAGAAATGTCAGAAGTGTTCAAATGACCCAAAGCACCAGTAGAGGTTAAGAAACGTAAACGTGACACTGACACATGTCCCAAACGGGAATGCCAAAGATAAAACTGAGAGGACAAGGGACTCAAACAAAAAGATGACAAATCAATACTAGAGGCAGCAACAGCAACAGAAGACACTTTGAGAATCTCCAAGACATAGAGTTTCCCCAATCTACGACCTATCCCAATCACCTTCTGAGTGTGTTGGTCCTGTACAACACAAACAGAATCAGAAAAGAACACCCAATTACCAGCTTTACATAATTGACTGACCGAAGCAAGATTCAAAGCAAGTTTAGGAACATAATAAACATCAGAGAGAACAATGTTAGGGGTAGTAACAGAACCAACACCCTCGACTGTCATAGATGCAGCACTAGCGGACATAACAGAGATTGGTGAAATAGGGGACAAAGAACCAAACGATGACAAATAAGGTGACATATGATGAGACGCACCAGAATCCAAAATCCACATTGAGGATGGATTACTTGAAGGACTAGATGTTGACATGGCAGTAGGATTAGAAGCCATAAACTGTCTGAACTGTTCGAAAATCTAGGGATCCAACGCAGAAGGTGGCATAGTGCCAGCAGACTCAGTATCTACAGATGGTGCAGTAGCAGCAGCAGCAGCAAATTATGGAGGACGAGCATCAAAGGAGCATGACCCATACTTCTGCTGCCCATACTTTTGTTGCTGTCCAGATTGAGGTTGGTTTCCCTTGTTAAGTAAAAATGGACATTGAGCCTTCCAATGATTTTTCTGTTTGCAGAATGCACACTCATCAAATGCAACTTTAGGAGATTGAGGAGAACGTGGCGGTCTAGACTGATCAGTTGAAGCAACAAACACAGCAGGAGTATTAGTTGTTTTAGATCCTTTATCCACTTGAGACTTGATACGGGTCTCTTCTGCAATCAGTTCATAAACAACGGAATCAACTGTGGGGAGAGGAGATCGATGAAGGATTGTTCCACGTAGTCCTTCAAAATTAGAACGTAATGCCATCAAAAATTGAACCAAACGTTGTTCTTCCCTCCTAGCGATATATGGCTCAAAAACTTTTAACTCTACAGATTCAGTAAGAGCCAATTGATCCCACAAATCTGACATTGCAGCATAGAAATCTTGAATGCTCACAACATTCTGTTGAAGAGCACGAATATCATACTCCAACTGGTACTGCTTAGCAAAATTAGACTGAGTATACAGTCTCTCCAAATGGTCCCAAACTTCCTTTGCAGTGTCATACTTAGCCAATTGCATACCAATTGACTGAGTTACAGAATTGTTGATCCAAGTGATAACCTTGGAGTTAGCAGTTTCCCATGAGTCTACCAACAATGCAAAATCCGCAGCCGTATCATCTTTAGGTTTAACTTTAACCCCAGTGACATAACCCCACATATTCTTCCCACGAAGAAAATTCTTCATGACATAACTCCAATATGCATAATTTTTACCATCTAATTGAGCATTAATGGACTGGAGAGAATCATTTTTTCCAGTCATATTGTCAAAAGAGAAGCAAACACAGCAAGACACGAACAATTCCAAAACAAAGAATTAAACTACCTTGGGTCGAACGACAACCCTAGCAAGTCAAAAAATCAACGAAAGTAGCAGCACCAATCAAAAACCGGGCAAGTCGAAAAACCCTAGCAAGTCAAAAAAAAATCAGCAGAAGCAGCAGCACCAATCAAAAAACTGAGCAAGTCGGAAAACCCTAGCAATTCAAAAAATCAGCGGAAGCAGCAGCACCAATCAAAAACTGAGCAAGTCGAAAAAACCCGAGCATGATAATAGATGACCGCTACCAAATCTTCAACCAACAAATCAAGAAGGATGGATCGATTTAGCTCTTGATACCATGATAACAGAACTACTTTAATTGAAGAACAAGATTACAATATATTTGAATTAGTCTTTATACAAAATAATAGAAAGGCTATATATAAGCATCTACTAACTAAACCTAATCTAATAGGATTTATAAAGCTAACATAGAAAATAGGCCCAATAACAAAAGCCCAAACATATGGGCTAACAACCATACCTACGATGTTTGTTTTTGATTATTACTTAAAATGTATTGTATTGTTAAATTTCGTTGTTACGTAACAACGAAACACTCATTTTATGGAACAACCAATTTGGTGTGTTCCCATTGTTACTTAATTTCTTTTTCTAATTATATCCTTATATAATATTTCATAATACTTTTTTACCATTTACCTTATATTATTTAATTCTAGTCAACCTCCTACCCTAGAATAATTAAGGATATTTTAGTAAATTTATAAATTACAATACCAGTACGATTGTAACGACCTGTTCCCATTGTTATAAAAAAGCCAATGGAGAAAGAATCGGGGCCTAAAAACTTTTGAGTAGCAACTTTGAATTTCCTAGCCTAGTCCAGATTTGGACGAAATCCAAGTCAATGAGGTCTCGGGAAATCTGGTAACAAATGAAAGATCTAATTATGATTTTGATCACATGACTAGATAGCTAAGATATTAAGAAACACGTACGACTTTATGGAATTGTATTCGGGTGAGTAGAACTTTCGAAACTGATCTTAGCGTGAAAGGGTATTTTCTGAGTGTCATGGGATGAAAGTGTGTTGTGAAATGGGGGTTTGGAATTCTTAATTTTGCTTACTGGTTCCTTGCAAGCCACTAGGCGGGATTTATCCCGCCAGGGCGGGCCCGTTGTGGCGGGACAGCGCGACTTAAGTAGGAAATAAACCCCAAAAATGTTTTATTCTGCACTTTTGACTTTGAGAGCTAAGGGACGACCTCAGGCGAGTTCTTGACCGTTTTCACCATTCTTGAGGCTAAAGATAAGGTTTTCACTCCCCGGATCTGTATTTCGATCCGTAAAACATAGTTTCTTAGGTAATTATCATTGGGGAAAGGTTTTGATATGAAGTTAATAGTGGAAAAAAGCCCTAATTTGGGTATTGGGATCTTGGGTTGGCCTAGGGTTGATAATGTTAACTATAATTCAGGTAATTAGGCCTCGTTTATTGATCCTTGCATTAATTGTATGTTTTTAGATCACGAGCAAGTGGGAAGAACCCAAAAAGGAAGATTCAAGTCTCTTCGGGGATTCAAGCTTGGATTCGAGGTAGGTGATGGTTGTGATTTCATGTTGGTGTGATATATGTTTGTAATTGCTCATTATAATGCATGTATGTATGCGAATGTTGCATTATTGATCACCATAATCGTAAATGAGGATAATTGAATAATTGTATGCCATGAATCACCTCTTGTTGTATGACTATGAGAATATATATTGTGATTGTGGTTTGTTGAATGGATCGGGTGTTGCTTTCCGACACACTAACTTGGATCGGTTGCCACGTTCCGGCATAAACATGAGATCGGTTGCCACGCTTCGGCATAAATATTGGATCGAGTATCACATTCTGGTATAGTAACAGTTTGGGTGTGGGTTCCATGAGAGGACCATTGAATTGGGTTCCGTGAGAGGACCATTGAATTGTGTTATGAATCTACTTGTGATGATTACGTTCATATCTAATGATGATTGATATTAGAAGAACGCATGTTGCTCTAAACGATAGCCAATGTGTATTAGTGAGAATGTGTGATGCTACATTGATCCTGAAAAAATGACTAATATTGTATATGTTTGGTATATGTTTGTTTTATAATGTTATGGTTACTTGCATGTGTTTCACTTATTGGAATAGCCGCGTGATCCTACCAGTACATTGTGGTTGTGTACTGATACTGCATTTTCTCTTTCTTTGTTGAGTATAGGGCATCTTCATGTGGCTATTGATAGACCTCAATTAGGTGACTATTGAGCGTGACCGGATTCAAGAGTGAGTCAGTTCTTTCAGGCTGTCATGGATCTTTTTTGTTTAAGTCCACTCTTTTCGGACTCAGACTTTTGTTTAAGGTGTTGTTTAGTTTCAGAGTTGTACCCCTTGTTCTTAGACTTGTCGTTAGTAGAGTTTTGGTACAATCACTTTCAGGTTTTAGAGGTTGAATTTCCACATTAGTTTGGTTAGTTAATTGTTTAAACCTTTGGATTTTATGGGGAATCCATTTTTATTGTCATATAAACCTGTTTTCGTATCTTTAAATGCATAGTTTTTGGTTAACCTGTTTAGTCTAGGTTGTAGTAATGGTTCTCCCACCGGAAGGTTAGTGTAGGTGTCAATCACGACGGCCTGGGTCGTGACAACAATACAGTCAAACCAAACAATAAAAATGTTATTAAACAACAACAAACAATACAGTCTAGCCAAACATTGTATATATCATACGATACAGTACAATAGAGTATAATACAATACAGTACATTATGAAACAATGGGTAACAATGATCCAAACAGAGTGTAAAGGAACACTATAGTGAATGAAGTTAAAATGAACGAAGAAAGTAACGTGTTAGTGGGAAGATATTTCAATCAAATGGAACACTATAGTGAATGTAACATGAACATATATTTTCGTCTTCCTTCTTCATTGGCTATGTATTGTTCCATATGCTTTTTCTTTTTTTATATTTTTATTGAGTATGCAATTTTTTAAGTATGAATTTCCTTTATTCTGTGCTCATTTTAATTTTAGAAAATGTTATGTCACAAGATATACTCCTTGATAGCTATATAATAATAGATAAGAAAATAGTGATTGGTCATAAAATATTCTTAAATCAAATTAATGATTCTATAAATAACACTTTAAATTTTATTCATCAATTAATTTTTAATATTGAAAAAGGTAAATATTTTATATCACAATAAAACTTCTATAAGATACTAGATACTTTTATTAGACAACAACTATATGATATGTATGCTGTAGAAAAAATAAAAAGACTACAATTCTACAAAGATAAGGTAGAAACTTAATTAAATGAAATATTTTTCACCTAAGGTGATATTCATGCATTCAAATTAAATTATGGTACTAAAATGTATATATACAAAGTGTTGGTCAGGCTAAATATTTGACATACACTCAAGCATCTATTTAACCATCATTCATTATAACAACAAAGTACCCCTTTTTTTTTGTAAAATTACCTCTCTATGATAGTCTTACTAAAATATTAATTGAGTAATAATATTTTGTAAAAAATAGATTACGTATAAAGATAAAATATTGAAATATTTCTGGTAATCCTTATTAGTGTCATGCACATACTAAATTTCAAGTATGAATTTTTAAGAGAATAATTATACTTAAATGGTGTCCATCATTTATGTTCATAACCTCAAGAAGAAAGGCAATTGATATTTTAAAAAAAATAAATTTGTTGGTTAGATTTGTTTACAAAATTGAGTGAAGTAAAAATAATACTACTAAAGAAATGTCACTTTCTCACCATATTTAAATTCTAAATGTATTTTGAAATGTTTCAATGATATCTGGTCAATATGATCTCAAAATACAATTAACTCTAAGACAATATGTATTAATCATTTAAAAACATTGATCATATGTTCTTTCAATTATAATTATTTACTAAAAATATTAATTTAGTAATATTAATTCTATTTTACGACATCATATACTATATATGCGATACACACGTGCCATGAAACTAGTGTGTGTGTGTGTGTGTGTGTGTATATATATATATATATATTATTGAAATAATAACAAATATGTAACCTAGTATTAGTATGAACTAAAATGTTTAGAAGTTGAAGTTGTGACTTTTCTATTTTGATTGAAATGTGATTGATTATCAAAATGAGTTGTTTGTACTTTCTTTTGAATATATATTTCTACATGTGTAATGTGTTAGTATGATACAATTAAAACCTTTTTGGAATTGTTGAAATCATAATGTTCTATTATACGAGTATATATTAATCAAAGTTGAACAAACTATGATTACTGATTTATCATACCGCAAAATATCGAAACTGAACTTCAAAATGTCGAACCATGTCGAACTAAATTGGTATGATAATGATATAATATTTTTAAAAACCGAATACCAAAACTACGGTAGTGAAGTTTCAAATATCGTATCATGGCATACCATACCCACTCCTATGTGTTGGTATATTAGGAGAGGTAAATTTAGGACAAAGATATATGAGGCAAAGTGGGGGTGGTCTCTATAATATATAGAATTCACAAAGTTAGACCGAAATGATTTGAGAATGGGAAAAGGAGGAGCATATACGCATTAGGAGGAGATGTGAGAGCTTCACGCTGATAGATGAGGTAGAAGCAAATCGAGAAAGAATTGTGAAAAAATGATTAGACAGGATATGACACGTTTTTAGTTACCAAGGACTTGACCCTAGTTAGAAGAGCATCAAGGTTAAGAATTAGAATAGATGGTTAGTAGGTAGTCAAACGACTTCTCTCTTTTCATTAGTAGAGCTTAGTTCTAGGCTGGAGCATCTATATGCTCTCTTATCAATATTATTATTATTATTATGCTAGCATAATCTTATTTCTTTAATTGGATTACTATTGTTGTTATTTTACTTTGGTTATCTTTATTGTCTTTTTTATCAATACTTCTGTATTTTCAATAATTTTACCACTAATGTTTACTTACTCTGCCATTTCTTTTCAAATTTGTTCTGAAAAATGATTTAATTTTCTTGAATTGAGGGCCTATAGAAAATAACTCCTCTACTTCACGCGATAGAAATAAGATCTTTGTATATTATTCTCATATCTTATTTGGGTGTATTTTTGTTGTAGTCAACCTTGTACAATCATCATCATATATATTATTAAAAGTGGAAAGCTCTAAAATGCAAAGTTGAATTACCATCTTATCCCTAAATTAATATCTAATTACTTAAATATTAAATAATATCATATATATTATACTAAATACTGAAAAGGTGCTAATTAAGTCAAATATTGAATCAACTTTTAAATGCAACAAAATGAGAAAGGCATTAAGAATGACGAAAATGAAAAGTTCGTGGTTTCAAGACTATTCATTATTTCTACAAATTAAAATTAGAAACTCATTATCGTTTCATTTTCTCATATTGAATGAAGGAAAAAAATTAGTCTTGCAAACTATAAATTAAGCATTTGACATATAGACAAGTAATAAGAAATAGTAGTGTTTAATTATTGATTTCAATGTCTCTTCTTTTATGTGATTCCTTCTTCATCTGTATATTACCACATTTAATTGTATTTATGTTCATCATTTTTTTCCTCTCTTTATTTTGCTGGCATCATAAATCATAATCACATGACAATATATAACTATAAATATATGTGATAAGTTCTATGATTCACTATATTTGTTTGGTAACAATCACTTATTTCTTCACAACAATGCTTTAATATTGTACGATATCAATTTCTGAACTTTTAAATTTTGTTGATTGTGTGAGAGATGTGATGAATACATTATTGTTTGGGATAAACGTGCAACGCACGTTCCTAGATACTAGTATTATTAAAAGTACGAAGCTTCAAAGTGCAAAGTTGGATTACCATTTCAACCCCTACACTAAATTAAATATCTAATTAGTTAAATGGAGTAATATTACTCCCCCGTCTCATATTAATTGATAATTATACTAAAAAAAGGTCACATATTAGTTGTCCACCTTACTAATTAAATCAAGAATCCATTAATTAAGTTTTTTTTTAATTTTTCACCCGACGTTTGATACCCACATTGGAGACTGACTAACCAGATTCGCGCCGGAAAGTTCCACATAGGGGAGGGGGGGGGGGGGTAAATAAGCATTAATTAAGTTATTTCTATATTACAATTGCAATAAATTCTTTTGAAAGTGTTCACATTTATTTGTAAAAAATTCAAGAAGTTTTTTATGGGGTGAATTAGTAAAGTTATCTTCTTATTTATGATTTCTTAAGCACCGTGCAAAATGAAAAGTAATCAACTAATATAGAATGGATGGAGTATCATATACTCTCTCCATCCCTAATTACTTGTCCACTTTTTCTTTTTTAGTTGTCACTAATTACTTGTCCATTTTGACAAATTAAGAAAGGACAATTATTTTTTCCTTATTATACCCTCAATTAATTACTTTGAAAAAGGTAGAACTTCTTGAAAATCTTAAGTTTTTAATTCATCTATTTCATAATTAATAGGGGTAAAATAGTAAATTCACTATGTCAATTATTGCTTTCTTAATAGGTAAATTACATATATCACATAGTTTTAATATGAAATTACAATATATCCCTAATAAGTTTCTAATTACATTAATCCCTTAAAAATTAAAAAAATTGGATACAATAATTGAAGCTCAGATACTTTAATATGTAGCTCGGATACATTAAAAACTAGTTCGGATACATAATATGTAGCTCAGATACATTATATATTGGCTCGAATACATTAATATATAGCTCGGATACATTAAAAGCTAGCTTGAATACATAATATGTAGCTCGGATACATTAATTGGATACATTAAAGAAATAAGGGATTTTGGAGATTTTTAAAAGTAATAGGGGATAATGGAAATAAGTGAAACAAAAGGTGTGTACTTCGGTAATTTGTCCTTTTTTAATAAGTGTGTCAATTTAAAAATGGACAAGTAATTAAGGACAGAGGAAGTATATTATAATAAATACTAATGGAAAGGTGTTAAGTCTAAAGTTGAATGAACTTTTAAATGCAATTAAATGAGAAAAATATATATCAAGAAAGATGAAAAATAAATAGATCATGGTTTCAAGACCCTTCATTTCTACAAATTAAATTACGAAACTCTTATCTTTTCATCTTCTCATATTTAATGAAAGAAAAAGTTGGTCTTGCAAATTACTCCCTCTGTTTCTATTTATATGTCATTATTTAGATTTCATGTCCCTTAATAAATTAGGTAAGTTAATCATTGCACCCTTATTTAGTGTTCTTTTAAAGTCAAGTTTTTAATAAATGAGCATAAATTAATTTATTTGACCAACGAACATGAATTAATCATTTAGTTTTTCTAATTTATATTTTCAAGGTTGATAAATCTCAAAGATAAAATAGAAAAATAATATTATTTATGTATTGATTTTGTGAAATTATTAAAAAACATCTATTTTCTTTTAATAAAGACGACATGTAATAGGAATAGAGGGAGTATGAATTAAGACAATATTGGGCAACATCATATAAATCATAATAAATGGTAGTGTTGAATTGTTAATTTCAAAGTCTCTTCTTTTATTTAATTCATTCTTCATCTACTTATTATCATATTTAACTGTATTTATATTTGTCATTTTTTTCTCTCAGTATTTGTCACATAATAATCGCATGACAAGATTTAACTATAATTATATGTGATAAGTTCAATGATTTATTATATTTATTTAGCAAGAATTTCTTATTTCATTACAACTATTTTTTTATCTTGCAATCAATTTCTAAACTTTTAAAACATATTGATTGTATGAAAAATTATAATAAATACATTATTATTTGAGATAAATATGCAACACAGAGACTAATAGTATAAAATACTGCTTCCCTGTAAACGTGACATATTATAGACTGTGTATCATTTAGGAAAAAAAAAAACTTGCAATCATCAAATTGTGTACATAGAAGACATTTGTATCATTTAAAAGATGTAAAATATTTTACTATTGGACGTTAAATTTCAATGGGTTAGGTTTTTTTCATTTGCGAGCTGAATGCTTTGAAAATAAAGGCTTATTCATAATTTTAAGAATTTGTGTTTTGATCTTATAACAACCCTTTTAATTTAATGAATTTAAAATTTATTATTTATATATATTTAATAATTTCCACACATATTAGTAATGAGACTACTCCATTCTTAATCAAATATTTCAAGTTTGGGTCTGAATATGAAGAAAATCATGTTAGGAGTGCCCCAAAATGGTTCATGTAGGCTGCAGAGGCTTATTCATAATTTTAAGAATTTGTGTTTTGATTTTATAACGATCCTTTTAGTTTAGTGAATTTAAAATTTATTATTTATATGTATTTAATATTTTTTACACATATAACATATAAGTAATGAGATTGCTTCATCGTTAATCAAATATCTCGATTTTGAGCTCTGAATATGAAGAAAATCATGTTGGGAGTGTCACTCTAAAATTGTTCATGCAAGCTGCAATTTGCGGTCAATTTTAATCGGAGCTCCAATGAGGTGTGGTTAAGTAGAAAAGCTTGGCATGTTAAGAGTCCATCAAATAATTGAATTTGCAATTATGGTGACTTGACTTGGCCAAAAATATTAAACTAAAAAGAGAAGAAGGTGACCTTACTATCTGCCTTTGTCATACCAAGTTGACTTTTTCTTCACCAATACTTTTCAATTATTTGGAACCAAACTACATGCCTTTTAATAACTAGAAACTCTATATACAAAATTTCTTCAAGTACACACTAATGCTTAGACCTTTTAATGATAGTTAAACTATAAAATAACTTAAGGCTAATTCAAGCATACAAAACAAGAAAAGATAGGTCAATTGAAAGATTGTTGCATTTTTCTATGCACATTTTCTCTATTATGTGACCTAATCACTCTATAAAACCAAAAAAGGGACCAAACTAGTTGGTAAACTCTATAGTTTATTTGTTTTTCAATGTTTGCCTCTTTGACTTTAGGTATTAATTGCCAACACCGACTTTGATATTGTAATAAAAATGTATAGAAAAATTTGAATTAACCAATTCTGTCATCCACATTCCTTAAGTTCACTTGGTGGTAGGTATTAATTCCATAAAATGTTTGGTTTTTCTTTACTTCCCTAGGTTCAAAGTAATGTAAATTTTGACTTACAATAAAATGTACATTGTTTTACTATTTTTGTTGAGGAAAATTATAACTAACATTACTTGTAATGTAATTGCTCAAGATCAATATTCTAATTGAATTGGGGGGCGGGGGTGTCGAAAAGGGAAGGGTCAGTCCATGACACTTGGTTAAGTCATGATCGATATTAACCCGCTTGCCTTAAACTATATTTTACAAATTTTACTGTTAATCAGAATGGCGATTTTTTCCTATAAAGATTAATCTAATTATCCAAATAGTTGGTCAATTTTTTTTTTTTCTTAGGAAGCTAAAAAGTGGCATGAATCGAAACCAATAGAGTAAACAAGGATAAATTTAGCAAAGAAATGGTGTGTAAAGTTCGAGAAAATGATTAAATACAAATAAGAAAAATGTTGTAATTACAATATACACAATCCAAGCCAAGTAATGATATGATTATGTGGATGAATCGGTGTTGGATCGAGAGAAATTTGGAGTTGTCAAACATGCTTGCAAGGCTCTTTCAAGATTATTTACAATTTCAGTCATTGTTGGTCGATCTCTACCTTCTAATGTAGTACAATCAGCTGCAAGATAACCTACATATGACACTGCCTCTATCTCAAATGGTGTTGGTGGTGGTACTCTACCATCCAACACTCTATGAATCTCATCTTGTACTATGTATGGTACGACAAAATCAACCACATTCCTTGGTACACCGTTCTCATTCTTGTGAATCGCCTTGTAACCTGACAACAACTCTAGCATCATTACTCCAAAACTATACACATCACTCTTTGTCGTCAATTGTTGCAATCTGTAGTACTCAGGGTCCATGTAACCCACCGTCCCCGCTGCACGCAAAGAAAGGTGTGATTCGTCCTCTTGTGGTCCCATTAGGGACAGTCCGAAATCAGACACCTTGGCGTTCCCATTGGTGTCGAGCAATATGTTGGATGACTTGATGTCTCGGTGGATGACAGCTGGGACTGCGTACTCGTGGAGGTACTCGATCCCACGGGCTGCGTCCAACGCTACCTTGATCCTAGCAGTCCATGATATTAGTGATGAGGTCTCAAGCTTGTGGAGATGGTCATGGAGAGTGCCATTGTTCATGTACTCGAAAACCAAGACACGTTCGTTGTTGTCTTCACAATAGCCAAATAGTGTAACGAGGTTCTTGTGATTGAGGCGCGACAAGAAGTCTAGCTCATTGAGGAATGCACTGTCTTTGTCCTCTTGTCTATACTTTGAACCACCAGCATAGGAAGATGAGGCTGAAGCTTCTGCCCTTTTTATGGCTACTTCGCGACCGTCATCTAATGTAGCCTGATAAACAGAACCAAAACTTCCTGTCCCGATTTTGTGCTCTTCGGAGAAGTTATTCGTCACTTGAAGTAACACTTGCAAGGAAAATTCTTCTAAGTGACCCCCATTTCCCATACTAAGAAATTTACTTGGTCTTTTCTCCAAGATTGATGGCTGAGGACCTAATTGATCTTGAACTTGAGATGTCTGGATGCCTTGATGTGGAGGTGTCCCGGCCTCATCAAGGCGGCCAGAGTCGTGTACTCTGCATCCTCTAATCTTGCAATACTTGAGAAACAGTATAACAAGAACACTCAACATCATTAAGGACCCAACACAACCTACCACTAGAAATGCCACATTTCTCGTGTTCCACTGAGATGGCATTGGCGTTGGCGTTGGCTGTGGGGATAATGGCGGTGGCGAAGGACCTGACCCGTTAACAATTGGGGGATTCTGACCAAATCCTGGCAAAACACAATGACTACATATCTTTAGCTCTTGACCACAAAACCTAGCATAGTTACTTAAAGGTGCACAAGGACATGAAGTGGTACATGGTCCTGGAACAACTTCTACACCATCATAGACTACTGGATTTGAATTGAAAATCTCATTTCCCCAACAGAACAATGAATAATTTGAGGTCACAATGCCACAAAAAATATCTTGTTTTGCTTCTAATGTTTCAAAAGATATCTCACTCAAAGTTAAAGGTAGACTAAAACCATTTTCACCCCAGCAAACCACTTTCCCATTAACCCTCAAACCACAACCCCGAACATCACCTAAAGCAAGAGATTTGAATTGGTCAACAGGCTTTTCTACTCCCATATTTCCCCAACAAGCCAAACTACCATTCATGGAGATGGCACAAGCATATTGAGAACCAGCTGCAATTTCACTGTAATTCCCTAAAGGAGCAGCATCAATAACATTTCTAAAGCTTCCTAGACATTGAATTTGACCCAATGGCAACAACCCACAAACAAAATCTTCTCCAACAGCAAGATTTGAAGTTATCAAACTGTTATTAGGTGAACTGAATTCATGCCACTGCCAACACTGAAGCCTATTGGTTCCATTAACAATTCCACAAACATGGGAATTTCCAGAATCAAGATTTGTAAGCAATGGGCCAATATAAATCCTTTTATAATTCAAATCAGTCCCATTATTTGAAAACCTCCAACACACCATGATTGAATTAGAAGAAGAGGTTAACCCACAAAGGAAACCATTTCCACCCACAATTCCAGTAAAGGAAACAGAAGGGTTTAAAGGGATTTGAATACCCTGAGGGAAACTAGTACAATTGAGAGATGATTCTTGGGGATATAAGGAAGAGGAAATCAATGCACAAACTAATGTTTGATTAGAAGTTTTGGAAATGGCAATAGTGGAAAGTGAAGAAATGGGTTGGAAAGAAAGGGAAAAAATGAAAATTAAAGAAAAGAAAAAGTGAGTTTTTTGAACAAGAATGGCCATAGAAATGGTGAGATGAAAGATGCTTTCATGGTGTTTTTAGAGAAAAAGGATTTTTTGTCAATGAGATGTTTGAAGTAGTAGCTTTAAGAAGAGATGATTTGGAAGAAGAATCAAAGTAAAGGAAAACGCGGATTTAGAAATGGCATATAGTGAGGACTGAGGACCAAAGACCAAGTCCTTTCATAAGAAATTTGGAAAATTAATGGGCAAAGGTCCCATATCCCTTCACAAGGATTACTGTTACAATTGGAGCAAAATTTTGATCCAACTGCAAAATCTTCTACTCAATTATTATCTCGGGAAAAAAAAAATGTGAACTTGATGCAAATTATTAATTTTGTTTTTGAATTATTGACTGTCTTAAAAACATTCATCTACTTGACTAACTAAATATCTACCACATGGCATAGCAAGTGGTCTCAGAGCATGAGACTCTTAATTAAAAGTCTAGAGAAGTGTTGAAAAGGCTCCTAAATTTGGCGAGAATTTAAAGGTATATTTCAATCGTGTTGCAAGATTGGAGGTGTATTTAAGTTCAGTTAGTCAAGTTAAAGGATGTTTTTAAGGTTGTTAATAGTCTGAGGTTGAAACTAATAATTCGCAGTGAATTAAGAAGTGTTTTTACTACTTCTCTTTTTATAATTTGATGTGTTTGGTACGAAGGAAATGAGTAGTTTTCTTACTTATTTTTTAGTGTTGGGTCAGTAAGCAAGAAAATATTACTTCAAGACCATTTATATGTTGTCTATTAAAATACTATGAAGACGAATGAGATAGATGAGAGTTCAGGGTTGGCAAAGGGGTTGGGTTTGGGGGATTGAGTGGGTAGGGAAAAATAATAAACTTGGAATACCATTTACACTGCTTATTTTCTCTATTTTTAATAAATTTATTTTTCTAGAGAAAATATTTTTTAAATATTTTGATGAACCAAACATAGAACCTTCGAAGTTCAATTTTTTTTTTCTTAAAAGAGAGTGGGGTGGTGACCTCTGGTTGAAGGTTAAAAATAGAAATAATAGGCAAATTTGGTCAATAAAGCTTACTATTCTACGTATATATAAAATTGTTAGCTAAGTTGACAGCTTCCGTAGCGATATTTTCGGTCTCTAGTTGGTTCAGACTTCTGACTGCACCCTCAATTGTAACTTTATCCTCACTATATTAATTACTCCTATTTAGTACTCAAATTGCTCTTATATATTCCTTCATACATGAAAAAAAAACTATAATATATTAGTTTCCACTATACTTTTGAGAAAGTTTGTTTTGTTGATGATGGCATTGCTTTTTCATTAGAGGAGGTGACGGAGCAGGGCAGATTCAACTCTTTTTCATTTTTTGAAATACATATTTGAATAAGTGACACTTGTTCTGTATGACTTTTAAAGGTATAAATAAGCATAATTAACAAGCATTGTCACACATATTGTGTTGAGTTTTCATGTCAACTTATATAATTTTTAATCCTCTACTTTGAAATGTCAATGTATCATCTATCATGTATGTATGCTAAATGAATCATTTTCAAACTATCAAGGTTATAACGAAAACCAAAAAACTAATGTAGTGTATCCCAAATATGTCAATGTACAAAGGAATCTTCTATGATATCCAATAATGTTTGATGAAGTTGTGTACGAGGCCTCTCGTGGGGAAAAAACAGAGATATGAATAGACCTTACCAATACTCTATTATACTATTTAGGGGTTGTTTGGGAGGGAGTATTAGGATATATATATATA
Organism: Solanum bulbocastanum; assembly: GCA_037074985.1. NCBI lineage: Eukaryota > Viridiplantae > Streptophyta > Magnoliopsida > Solanales > Solanaceae > Solanum > Solanum bulbocastanum. The sequence continues at coordinate 11,571,911 of CM073607.1, forward strand.
TATATATATATATATATATATATATATATATATATATATATATATATATATATATATATATATATATATTTATTATGTATGGTATTATTTAGTACTATGTTTGATAGGAATTTTGGGCTTATGTATAACTAATTAATGGATTAGTTATACACCTCACATGGTATTAGAGGATGTATAACTAATACATTTCATTTGGTGGTATTAGTAATACATAGGTTTTAATACCATGTGATTAATCTAAGTAAAGACAAAAATACCCCTCAAATCTTTTTAACCATTTTATTTGTTTTCTTGATTTTATGTTCTATATTTTATACTAGTAAATTTATTTAAATAAATTAGCTTACAAATTTTATTATTTAGAGAGAGTTATTTTTTGCTAAATAAATCCAACACAAACCAATACAATATTTGAAATGTGACTTGTTTATCATTTACTAATTGAAAAGACAAATATATAACCACATGACTTTTGTGATCTAATTAATTGAAATGCATTATTTGTTGATATATATGTCGTTTTCTAATTAATTGTATTTTGAACAATTTAATAATTGGATACATATTAAAACTACAGCTTGTAACTTTTATATGTAAACGTAGATGGTTTATTTGATTTTCGTTTACCATATTTTCGGTTTTAAAAGTAGATGATCTATCTTTTTTAAAATTGAAAATTAATGTTTTGTGAGTAATCAATTTATGAATATGACAATTATTTACCGTCAAATAATTCAAGTGAGAAAATAGCAGATATGGCGATAAAATTGTTCTTCTTTTAGCTAGTTAGAATATATGTCACAAAAGAAAAAATATTGTCCAGGAGTTATCTACCTTGACCCAAGTACATAAAATGAAAAAGCTCATGATAATTCAAAGGTATAATTGGATAGAACCTATTTGTAGTTAGAGTTTTAGTCCAAACACAAAATTAAGTGGGAAGCATGGAACCAAACACTTGATAAAAAATAATTTTTACATTATTAATCCATGTATTACTAATTTTTGCATTACTAATCTCTGTGCTATTAATGTTTGTACCAAATGTCGAGTTTCACCAGCTTAAGCAGGTAACAGGTCAATATACCTGCTTGCTTGGTGAGGGTAGTTTAGTCATTTGAGCTGACTTCTTTTAGCTAATTGGTTAATATTAAGATGCTTTGTTTTTCTTCTACTATAGAGATATTTTTAGCCCTTCACAGATCATATTTCATTGCCCATTGTGACCTCCACTTAATTTTGACATAATATGACATGCCCGTCTTTTCCTACTTGAATGTATTAGAAAAAATATTATAGTAAGTAATTGATTTGCTTTAGAATGATTGTACCTTATGCCTTTTGTTTTGTACATTAAAAAGAATTCTTTTTCCTTTGAACGAGTAAACCTCAAAGCAAACATATTTAAATATATTTTTTCTTAATTTGTTTGTCTTTATATTTCTTTAATATATATATATAATTTATATAATTTTTTATAAATCATGATAATTAACAACTTTAAATATTTAAAATATTTATAAAAAATAATTGACTATTAAAATTCTATCGATGCTACATAAATTGAGACATATAAAGTATCATTTGTTATTTAAAAACAAAGTAAAAAGTACTCCATCTGTCCAACAATACTTGTCCACTATTGATAACTTTGCATACTTCTTAAGAAATTATAAATAGAAGAGTAATTTTACTATATTACCTTTTGAATATAATAAATACAATATCTTGAAAAATATATATATGAATGACCATAATTAATGATAAATGTAAATTGGGAACTAAGTGTAAAGTAATCAATTGATTTCATAAAGTGGACAAGTATCGTTGGATATCCCAAAATAATATAGTGGACAACTATTGTTGGACGGAGAAAATACTATATATCTAAAAAAAATGACAATTTGAAATATTGAACAATAGTAAAAGAAAATTAATTGATTCTCAAAATTCTATCTGCACCACATAAATTTGGACAATGAAAATAATATATATTATTTGAAAAATACATAAATAATATAAATCACAATAATTAACAACTAAACATATTTTAAAATCATATTAAAAAATCAAATGTCTCTCCAAATTCAAAACATATAAAAGATTTAGTTGACTTGTGAAATTCTACATGTGTCATATGAATTGGGACAAAGAAAATAAATTAGGACAGAGAAAATCCTGTATTATTTGGAAATGACTTAAAAGGTATTTCCTCCTATATTAGATGGACATTTCAACTTTACATAATGATTAAAAAATCATTAATACATGGAAAGATTTTATCATTTTGCCCTTTGTTTATATCAATGCACATTAAAATGAATTATAAAAAATACACATAGAATATAGGAATGGTTAGTATTGAGTCTTTAAAATTTGTTTAAACTTCCAAAGGTCATATTAATTGTAGGGATAAAATGAGAAAAAATTAATTAATTTTATCCTAATTTAGTAAGTGCTCAATAATACTTCGTATGTCCCTAATTACTTGTCCACTTATTCTTTTATAGTTGTCCCTAATTACTTGTCCATTTTGACAAATAAATAAAGGACAATTTTTTTTTAACTATTATACCCTCAATTAAATGACTAATTACTTTGAAAAATGTAGAACTTTTCATCCACTTCATAATTAATAGGGATAAAATGATAAACTCATTATGTCATTAATTGCTTTCTTAATATGTGTATCAATTCAAAAGTAGATAAGTAATTAGAGACAGAGAAAGTATGAGACAAATATTTTTAGTAAGATGCACATCTAATATGAGACAGAGGGAGTAACATAAAACTTTAATGCACATGTAGAAAATTTGGTTAACTCTGAAAATTATCAGTACCATAAATTGAGATAGAGAGAGTAACATCTATTATGTAAAATTTACGTAAAAGAAACTATAAATCACAACAATTAACAACTTAAAATATCTATTAAATTATATAAAAAATTAATTTGACTCGCTAAATTCTATCTATGTCACATAATTGAGATAAAAAAAAAACCAGGGCTTTTGTATCTAGTCTATTTCTAACACGTACAATTGTTGCTCCTTTATTTTTTCATTATTTGATTGTGTTTCTTTTACTTATTTTCTCCATTTCCTAACAAACATTTTAAACATTTTCTTTTATAAGTTCCATCTTCAAATTTGTCGGTGCCTCGTGTGACGTAGACAATTACGTTGCGATTTGCTGTCCAAGAAAAAAGCTAATAAAAACATTAATTAATAATTAAAGAAGAAGATGAATGTAATCAATAAATTAATTGACCGATGAGTTTCTCTATTTTAATTATTAGTTTCATTAGACTCGATCCTTATGCTGAAATAAATTTTATTTTAACAAATCAAAATGAGTTTTAATTTCTCAACTATTCGTGGCAGAAATCTAGCTTCAGCCGTCATATCACAATTGGTTAACCAACATTCTCCCGTCCTCTTTTATTTCTTTTTAGAATATGAAAAAAAATTGATTAACATTTTACGATATATTTTTCATCACATTAATATGTAATAAATTGTAATTTATAGTACTTTTCACTTAAGTTTTGAATATCTAAAATTTTTAGTTTAAAATATTGAATTAATGTAATTTATAACTTTAAAAAGCAGTCAAATTAACTTTTGAAGAGCGCAACATGACAACTAAAAGGGGATGGAGAGAGTGTTAAATTCTCGTGTAAATTCAAACATCAGCTACAAACTAAACGACCCCTTGAACTAGTTAAGATTGAAAGCTGGATTCTTATTATTTTTGGAAAATTACATAATAAGACAAATATGTGAAATGTATTTACGATAAATCACTCTTATTTTAAAAAATGACAATTTATAACTATATGTAGGGTTTTATGGAATATGTCTCTCTCCTCTCTCCCTTGCCTCTCTTGCCGTCTGTCTCTCCCGCCCAAAAAACATTCCACATAAATATGATAATAGTATTTTGTATCATGTATCAAATGTATTTGTATTCCATATCAACTATATTTTATGTTATGTATCAACTGTATAAGTATTCTGTATCAATTGTATTATGATAATTTGTATTCTGCCTATTGTATTCGTCGATACAAATGTGTTCATTAATACAATTGATACAATTATACTCGATATATGATACTAATTAATTGTATTCAAGCAATTATACTTGTAATTGTATTTTGTATCAATTGTATTCGTGATACAACAAATACAATATGTATTCATCCTCTCTTCCCCCTCTCTCGGTCTCGCTCACCTCCTTCCTCCCAAAATGAATTTAACTTTGATACAAATCAGTTGTATCAATTGTATTCGTGATACAAGCTGGTACAGCGAATACAACATGTATTCAACCTCTCTCCTCTCTCTCCTAGATCTCGCTAGCCTCTCTCCTCCCTCTCCTAGTCTCGCTCGCTTCTCTCCTCCTCCTAACATGTACCTATAATTCGTAATTAAGCAAACTAGGACTATAGATCTCTAATTAAACTCAAACTATAGTCATTTGAATATTTCTGTTTTTTTACAAAAATTTCTAAAGCGTGAAAAAAAATTGTGACCACCTTATTATATTTATGTTAATAATAAACATTTTACTCTCAAAATGAGACTTCCTGATACAGATAAAAAAAAAGAGTTCAAAATATAACACACATCTGCTTAGCTAAAACATAAAACACTAATTAAGTAGGATGCTAAAAATTCAAATAGAAGGATCCAACTAGTCAAATAGTCAATTTTCAACTAATTGAAATATTGACCAAATATCAATTTTAGTTCTGATGTCTTTTTCTTTGATCACGCCCAATTATTGCCTAAAATGAGTAAGTGGTCGGTCAGAAACATAAATAATAGTCCCTTCCTCCACTTTTATTTATCTTAATTTTTTTTTAGAGTTAAAATATCGGAATTTGGACTATGTTTTGATTTATCATAGATTTTCTATTTAGATAAATATTTTTTTATACAACTCATCTTCTTTTTCTTTTTTACTTAAAAGTATATTAGTCCCTTCTATTAACATATTTAAGTATTGTATGTCTTGGGTTCTAAAATACATTTTTATGACGTTTTCCCATATATCTATTTCAGACATAACTTCTTTCCATAGTTGGAAATATTCTTCATTTATCATAATTTAGTCACTATTATAATCACTATCATAGTTTGGGTGGTACATGTCTATATAATCTGTACTATCGTATAATTCTTGTATTATTCTTCCTATGTTATCAAACCAATTTTGTCTTATTAAGTTATTCATTTCTTCTTCTTCATATTTTATTAATTTTTCAAAAATTAATTTTCTTATACTAGGTTCAGTTATTTTTTCTAATACTTTTAGAATAAGTATTTTATGATTATCTTCAAAATAACTATTATTAATTTCTATTGTAGGTATATTAGCAATATTCATTAAAGTTAGTATTTTTATTTTATGAAGTTTTATCAGCTTATTAATTCATTCCCATCTTCCATGTCTACCATATGATAATCTTATGAAAGCTTATTACGGATTAGAGTATTCATGATTTATTATCAGGTCACTACTAGCATGATACCTTTTTCAGATATTATCTTCCTAAACAGCGCATCTACACTTAGGTACTCCCCTAACACGGCTATCTTCGCCTTCTTCGGTTTCCCACTTTTGGATGCATAGTTTTGGAAGTTTTCTCCTACTTTTCTCTATGCTAGCAAACTAGATAACAAATTTGAATAATTCTAATTCATAATAACAATCATAAGTATATCACATAATATAATGGTTGACAGGAATTAAATATTTAGCTAAACATAATCATAAACATGTATATATAATTATAATTCATAAATATAAAACATAGTTAGGTTTATAGTTATACCTCAGTTGCAGTTTTTGTTAAGTTTTGCTCCATAATATGGGGATTAAAAGTAATTTTATTGGATAATTCTTTTTACAAAGCTGAAAATATAAAGATATAGAGAGATTTTAGAGAGGATTGTCCGATTCCCGATGATCCTTTCAAATAAGAAATACTACCTATTTATACAAACTTCCTAAGGACTAGAAGTGCAAAATAAGAAATTAATTTACAACATAAGTCCCTAACTATTTACATTTCAGTCCCCAACATGATTAAATGTTTATCTCTTATGTCATTTTCTTCTTTTGTCTTTTTATCTTATCTTCTTTGCTTTTGTCTTTTTCGTCACATGGTCTTGTTTCCTTCTTTGTGAAAAGTAGATTCCCTCTTTAATAATTATTTCTTCTTTAACTTTCATCCGTCCATCTGTCTCTAATAATTGTTTCCTTTTAAGTCTTTGTTGTCCATTTGTTTTCTAGTCGATATTGACGTCTGGTATGTAGTTGTTTGTACCGCTGCATCTGCTACATTCATGTTCTGTATACTTTCTTCCAATAAGTTTGCAATACTGATCTAAGCTATCTTCCGAAATAAATCCTTTTCTTATTGCTTTTGTGATTGGTTCCTGCTCTGGTCTAAGTAGTGTTAAGGCTCAATTTTTCACTTCTAATTTGTCCATTGGTCGTAATTCTTTTGCTGTAGAATAAATTAATAAATGGTTCCTCGAACAATACTTCCATATGTAATTCGTTTCATCATAGACATTTGATAATTCTGTTAATATTGTGCTAAGTCCGATAATTCTTTTATTTGCGTAAAAATCTGGTAACTCTGCTCTTTGCATAACTGGTTGTGCTGTAATCTCTTTCGGTATAATATAATCTTTCATCATTCCTATTTTTATCACCGTAATTACTGGTTTAATTTCGTCAAATAGTATCTCTGCTGTAGCTGAATAAAATCTTACATAGAATAACTGTCATTTAGTAACTCGTTTATAATTCATAAACACCTGATGTAATTCTGGTATTTGGCTAATTTCTTCTCCCGTAATTGTGTATACTGTCGAAATAAGTCCATAAGCATAGCAGGTTGCTATTAAATTTGGTTTTGTACCTGGTAAAGCAATCAATTTATTATAATTTTGTAATTTTTGAGTAAGATATCCTTGGTGGGATTTTAATTTTTCTGGATTTTCAATAGGTTGAGTATTTAGGAGTTTTTGGATTTTTTCAATGTTTTCAATATATGTCCGGGTAATATGGTTGTATGTTTTCTTTATTTGGTTAAGTGAAGTTGCATATGTATGTATTTGAGGTGGTACGAATAATTCATTTTTGGGTATGTGAGGTGGGGCATAAGGCTTTTCAAATACCTTATTCAAGTTAAAGTTTTTCTTTTTTGTGACTGTGGTAAATAATTTTTCTCCTGTACTGGTACCTGCAATACCTGCACTAATATTTTTGTTAGTAATTTGGGTTTTTAGGTGTTTCCCAACGTCACCTTCTAGGTCTGGTTGTTTAAAGTGCTCCGACTGCACTACTAGATCTGATTTTTTACCGTGGTCCTTCTCCACGTATGTTGTTTCCATAATTGATACTCTAGTATTGAGCATCTTGATTTGTTCTAGTAACTCCTTGATAAGTACTGCATTGGTAATTTTTTCTTCAAAGTCCGTTTGCATGGCTTTGTCTTGATAAGGAGTCTGCAATTACATTCTTGTCAGTCTTAATTACTTCAATAGTAAAAGAGAAATTCAAAATATTTAATACCAATCTTCTAATTTCTTTTGTAGTAACTGAGTCTTGTACCTTTCTTGTTAACCACCATTTAACCTGTGTATTATCTGTTCTAACAATAAATTTATTATATACAATATATGGTTCAAATGCTAATAAACATTTATATAAGGCAAATAATTCTTTTCTATTAATTTCCCGTCTTACTTCTGTTTCTGTAAATGTTTCTGAGTGATATCTACAATGATGTTCTATTTTATTATTTTCACTTGCATCTGATTCTACTATGTAATTGAATTTTTTATTTTCATCTGGAAAACATAACTTTGGTAATTTTTTACATTGTTCTTTTATTTTTTGAATTTGTTTTTGATCTTCTTTATTAAAGTGATATTCAACATCTTTTTTCAATTTCTTTTGTAATGGTTTTAAATATTCCGCTAATTTAGGTATATATTCTCTTACTTGATTTACTAATCCTAAAAAGGATTGTAATTTCTTTTTGGTATCTAATATTTCATCCGAATTAATTATTTTTTGTACTATATGTTGCTGCATTTTTATTCCATTTTTATCGATCTGTATTCCTAAAAATTCTATTTGATTTTTCATAATTTCTGTTTTAGCTTTACTTAAGCTTATTCCTGATTCTTCTACTATATTTATAAATTTTATCAATAATTCTATATGTTCATTATATGTTCTTGAGTATAAAAGTATATCATCTATATATACTATGCAATTATGTAATTTTGTAAAGTATATATCCATAAAATGTTGAAATCTTCCTGGTGCATTTTTATATCCAAATGGTAATACATTCCATTCATAAAATCCTTGTGGTACCGTAAAGGCTGTTAACTTTTTAGATTCTTCTTCTAATTTTAGGTGATAAAATCCTGATTTACAATCAAATTTACTAAAATAATTATATCCTTGTATTTGTCTAATTTTTAGTATTTTATTTGGGATTGGATAATTATATGTTTTAGTTTTGGCATTTAAATTTCTATAATCTATAACCATCCTATTTTTCCCTCTTTTTTGTTCACTATGTTTATTAACTATAAATGCTGGACTAGTATGTTTACTATTACTATCTTGTATATATCCTTTTTCTAATAATTCTGTTATATGCATTTTAAATTCTTTTAAATCATCAAAATTGTATTTTAGGGGTTTCTGAGTTATTATACTAGTTTCATCTATTAATTCTATCTTTATAGTTGTCTTGTGTTTACTCCATCCTTTTAATGGATCTTCACTATATAATTGTTCTAGTTTATTTTTTATTGGACTTAATTTGTCTATTGTAAATACTATAAATTCTATATTATTGGTATTATTTGGTATATTTTCTAGTTTTTGTGTAATTTTTTCACTTTCCTTAATCCATTATGTATCTTTTCGTATTTTATTTACTACTCTTTTTGCTCCTATTTTATGATTACATGGTGTTGTTAACCACCAATGTGTTTTAGTTATTACATGTGGATAATATTTTTCTAAGAATGGTATTCCTAAGATTATATCTTTTGTAGGTAAATCATAATTATATATTTCATCTATTCTTAATATTTTATCCCATATTTGTATTTTTATATCTTTTGCTTTATAATGTATTAAACTTCCTTCATTATTAAATCCTTTTACTATTATAGGGGTTTTTAGTTTTATCCATTTATCTTTTGGTAAACAATTATATTTACATATATTAACTTCTGCTCCAGTATCTATCATTGGTGTATAATATCTATTATAGTATCCTTCTACTATAATTTTCATAAGTACATGTATTTTCATAATATTATTCTTTTTATTGTTATTTTCCTATTATTATAGGTAATATTTATATGAGTAGACTCTATTTTATAAGGTTTTAACTTTTCTAACCATTTTGCTCCAAATATTATATCTGCTTGTTGTTCTTCTGTAATTTCTAATTTTATTTGCATAGGTATATCTGCTATTATTATATCTTTTTCTATTTCTAGTTGAGCTATTAGTAATGTTGGTAAATCTGAACATTTTTGTTTTGTTGTTTTATTTAGTTCCATTTCTTCTTTGTTTAATAATTTATCTATTATAGTATTATCTTCTTGGTCAATATCTATTAATATTAAATGTTCCTTTTCTTCTATTCTTCCTATTGTGTAATATTTATCAGGACTTATATCATATGCTATTCTTTTCGAATATTCCCTTTGCAGAGTAGTTTTTATTTTTCTAGCTCTTCCTATTCTTTCTTCTATAATATCTAAATTTTCTACAGTATCAATTTCTTTATATGAGTAATTATTATTATCTATTATTTTAACAAATTGTTCAAATGGAGTTTCTATCTCTATCCCTTTTATTTTACTTTTTGCAGTTATTTTGTGTTTAGTGATTAATACATATAAATTTTTACATCTAGCTGTACATATTTTACTTCCTGGGGTTAAAGTAATTCCATTAATTTTTCAATATAGTACTAATGCTTTATCTATGTTTTGGTCTGTTAGTGCTACTGAATAATTAATATTTACTGTGAATTTAAACTTTTGGTAAATTAAGTTTCCTCTTACTGCTGTTATTACACTCTTTTCTATAGGTTCTATGATTCTATCATCTGTTAAATATATTTCTATTGGGGTATCTATTCCTTCTTTAAAACAAGCTTTTATTAGTATTTCAATTCCTCCTAAATGTACATATTTAATTTGATCTTTACTTTTTATTTTTTGTACTTCTTTATTTAGTTTTCTTTTATTTATAATTGGTACTTCAGCTTTTCCTTGAGCATATTTACAATCTATAATATGTTCTTTTTGACTAATTATATAAAATTCTTCTTTATTTCTTTTAAACGAGTTTTTTATTAATGGCATATTAAATATCTTTTCCACACTTAAATCAATTTCTTTTCCTTTTACCTTTTCAAATATATTGTTATCAAATATTATTTTTTGTTCAGAATAATCATCCGTTATATATTCATCTCTTATTATTTGTATATTTTCTTCAGTCATTTACTTGTTCTATTTCATTATCTGTCTCGTATTCTTCTTCATTATCAGATATTTCATAAATACTATCATTACTTTCTAAGTCATAATCTATATATTCTAATTGTAAACAAACTTCATCTTCAATAATTATTTCTGATATTTGTTTTTTATTCGGGTTTTTTGGTATTTTACAATCTTTTGCTAAGTGTCCTAATTTTCCACAATTATAACATTTACATTCACTAATATTTTTCTTTTTTCTATAAGGTCGTTTAGTTTTTACAAAATATCTTTTTCTCGGATTTCTATATTTATGTTTTATTTTCTTATATTTTTTAAATCTCTTCTTTTTATGTTTTTTATAATATTTATCATCACAACCAAATTGTGGTGCTATCTTATCTTTACAACATGCTAAGTTTTTTCTTATTGTTTTTTCCATTTTTATTTCTTCCCTAAATTTTTCACATATATTTGCATACCATTGTTTAACAAATTTTATTCTAGCTCCTAATGTATCTTGTAATCCTGCTTCTTCCAATGCTTTAATTATTTTTTAACTAAATGGTTCTGGTAATTTTGTAAAATATAAGTGTCTTATTCTTGGACTTTCTTGATTATTATATACTCCTTTATAATAATATTCTTTATATGCACATGTATATTCATCTAAATAACACATATTACATATTCCTAATTTATTCATTAAATTTCTATTTATAATTTTATCTTTTTGGCGTTCTTCTTCCTCTGTTGTCATACTACTAAATTCATTTCTTATAGCTGTTTCATATTTATAAAGTATGTCCATTGCTGATGTTGTTTCTTTAGCTTGTGTGTCTTTAGTTGATCTTAATATCTTTTTACTTTCTTCTTCTAGATTTAAGAACCATAATTTTACTTCTCCTATTAATGTTCTTTCTATATATCCTGGTGCTTCTGTTATAGTAATTTTATTATCTATTATTTGTTTTGCTATATGACTTATCCATAGTTGTATAGTTTGATTTATATCCATTACACAATCTAAATCTAAATATTCAGGATGTTCATTTACTTGTTTAGGATTCCATTTTTTTATATTTAATATTTTATTCCATAAAACCTCATTTCTATCTGAGTTTGTATAGTCTCGGGTAAATATTTGTGATTTTTTCTGTTTTGGATATATTCTAGGATTACTACTACTAGGTTCTTCTTCTTTTATTTTTTCGTCATAATTTATTTCTACTTCTGTATTTTCTATTAATTTTTTATTATTATCTATGTTAGTTATAATTTCTGTGTATGTTTCACTTATTTCTGATTCACACATATCTGAATTTTGATCTATTTCCATATTTTCTTCTTCTATGGTTTCTATGTGTACTTCTATTTTGTTTTCACTTTTGTTCTCTGTTTCAATATTTTCTTGATTTTTTGTAAGTTTTTCTTTATATTGTTGTATTTCTGTTAGTAATTTTTATTCTTCTTTTTGTTTACACTATTTTTCATATAATTCTTTTAATGTTTGTAATTCTTTTTCTAATTCTTTTATTCTATCATTTTTTGTGTCAGTTATTTGTTGTATTTTTTCTATTTCTTTTTGTCTAACTATTTCTTCATTTTCTTTTGCTATTCTTATCATAGCTGTCAAATTATCTTCTAATTTTACTTCTTCTCTTCCTAACATTAAAAATAATTGGTCTCCTATTTTTTTATATTTTCTTCCTAAATTTGAGAAAATTATTTTTATTTTTAGTCCGTCATAATTTTCATATGTTTTTTCATTTATTGCGAATTCTTCCTTGTTCATATTTATTCGTGTTTTAATCTTTGTTTTAGTTTAGTTATAAACTTATATTCCAGTATAGACATATCTGTAATTAGTTTATCTAATCTAAATGTTTCTTCTGCAGTTTTATTTGTTTGTTTATTTAATCTTTTATATTCCATATATAAAGATGTTAGATTCTATTTTATTTGTTTATATGTTTTAGTGCTTTTATAAGGCCTTCTCATTTTTTATTATCTTTATTTATTTTAATCCTAGGCTCTGATACCAAAGTGGGGTAGGTTGCGGAATTTGGACTATGTTTTGATTTATCATAGATTTTCTATTTAGATAAATACTTTTTTATATAACTCATCTTCTTTTTCTTTTTTACTTAAAAGTATATTACTATATTTTTTTTTTATCATATTGATAAGTAAAAAATTGCAATTTATAGTATTTTTCGTATATTTTTGAGTATCTAATTTTTTGCATAAAATATCGAATTAATGTAATTTAATTTAACTTTTAAATTAGCCAATTTGACTTTTAAAAAGCGCAACATAACAAATAAAAATGGACAGAGAGATTAGTAGATATAAAAAACAATACTAGCTGTAAGAATAATTATCTAGTGAGCCTAAAATCTTGTTATATATACTGAATTAGTGAACTAACAGGAATATTAATGCTGAAAATTGAGTTTTGTGGTTATAAAGTAAAGATACACAGAATTTATTAAAATGTCATTTAATCTTATGATCTTAAGAGTGTCATATGGTACATTGAAATTAAAGAGTTGTCGCAAAGAAAACAAATATTTTTTTTTCAAATGATCTAAAAAAAAAATAAGTCAAACAAATTGAAACATAGTAAGTAGCATTGTTTTTCCAATAAGTAATGAGCTTATCTTACTTACGTTTTTTTCAAATCTGTTGAGATTTCTCTTTTATTAAACCCCAATTGAATGAACAGAGTCCACATGAATGAAGAAATATATATATTGATATCCCTAAAAGCTGAATTCAATAAGTTGAGTTAATCAACTCCTTGAATATCCTAGTTCCTTGTCAATTAGTTTATGCCTATGTTAGTTCAACTTTTCCAAGTGAGTTCAAGATAAATAAGGCATAAATGAGTGTTAACCACAACTCATATACAATTAAGCATATTATATACTCAAGCAATATTAGGCAACATAAAATCAGACCACAATCATAGCAAAAAGGTTGGGAAGTTAGATGTTTAGCTAGACATTATTGAAAATAAATTGAAACACAAATCAACAACGAATGCGTAATCGATAATCAAAATGCCATGAATTGTAAGAGAGCATAGAAAATCATTTCGTTGTTAAAATAGCCTTCCTGATTAGATTTTTAAACGAATGACACAATCACATTATTATTCTGCAAAGCAGTTAACCGCTTCACAGAGGCGGACCTACATAGGTAGGTGAAAGTGCACGTGCACTCGTTAATTTTGGAAAAAATAAAAAAATCGTTTGTATATATATGTATATTTATCTTGAAAAACTGACTAAACTAAATATACGTTACATGCACCCATGGAAAGTAGAGGATGAAACTTTGTACTACTGGTACAAACCAAAGAATCCGCCCCATGGCCTAGGTTTGAGCCCAGCTACAAACATATCTTAATTGTTTTTACTATGAGTTGATAATTTAAAATAAGGCTTATTTATAATATTAAAATTGCTAGACAAGGGATTCAAACTCATGATCATTAAGTAGAACAAATCCACCATGACCATTGAAAGTTTCACTAATGCTAAATTAAATATAATATTGGTGCATCCGGAATCTTCAAATCTTGAATTTGCTTCTACGCTCACTAGTTCTCACACGAGGTAGGAACGCTGATTTGAAATTAAGTTATGTATGCATTAAACTATTTATACTTAACGCATATCAGGTTTGACAGTTGATTATTAGCTAATTTTATGTATAAAACTAATATGATATTTGATTTGCAATTTAAAAGTCCACATAATTAATATATATATACATAATAATTAAAAATTTGTGTATAATTTTATGCAAGACAAAAATATGGAATAACTGATATACAAATAACTAAATTCGGCATAATAGGGTTAGATGGTCATGTGATCTACCTACAGGTTACACATCTGGCAACCATGTTCATAAGTATGCCTTTCTTAATTTCACTAACTCTATATTTAAAAGGGAAATTAATTGAATTTTCATAACTCAAAAGCTAGACAGTAAGCATGATACATTTATATCTAAGTTGGCATATTCTATTTTTATATATATAAGGGTTGTTGAACATGTTTAACAAGTATATACATGTATGGTTATTCATGTGGGAAACATCAATAAATCATTTTGACCTTTTGAACAAACAAAAGTCAAAATTAATTAGAGGCCTATAGTTGTGTACTTACTCTCACCAAAATTAAAATGGGGGTGGGGGATCATAAGAATGATAAACATATGATCATTATTTGATCTTTTTTGGTTTAACTAATTAAATGTAGTTTATAAGTATTAAAGAATGTTGACAAGTGTTTTTAGGTGTTAGAAATGCATTTTACTATAAACTTCTTATTCATAGACCATAATCCATATATATGCATGTTGGGTTTTTTAAGAATTAAGATAAACTTTTAAATAAGGCGTAGGGTGCACCGAAAAATATGAAAAATAAAATGGAGGAAAAAATGAAATTCGAACAATTTTTTTTCTTTTTGGTGAGGAAGAGAAGAACTTTTGTGTTTATATATAAAAGCATTTCTACTAGCTCTTAAAGAGTTGAGAAGATAGATTCCTCACTCGTAATCGTCGCTCAACTTTAAATATCAATTTGGTCAAATAATCTGATTGTTGATGGATTTATGATTCCTTAAGAACACACAAGTAATTTGTGAACTTGAATTTTTTTTTTCTAAAATTTTGATAAAGTATTTTTCTTTTCCAATTTTTAAATATAAAAATTATAATAATTAAATTACTGCTTCAACACATGATGATAATATTGTATCCTTCGATAATCTAATTTATAAATTTTAGGTCAATTCTATAATTTTAATATTCATTTGACTCCCTCTTATTTTTCTCTCCCATGTTCCTTTTTCCTGTCCCCATCTACTTACCATTATCTTTTTTAGCTAATTTTTTGTCTAATTTTATTTATCACCTACTTCACAATAAATGTCAAGACAAAAATATTCCCTCCATATGCGTCTTGGTTTGACTGCCATGTAGCCTAATTTATATATTTATTTATTGCAGTAACTATCACATTGTATTTTTCTGACAGTCAAATTAATTAATTAGATTTTAAAAATTATTTGCCCAAAACGAATTTGTTGTGCCACTAAATTAACATTAGAATTAGTCGGCACATTTTCCTTCTACATTTAGTTCTTATTTTTCCTTTTTCTTATTTCGTAGTATTAAAAAAAAATCACACTACATAAATATTCAAGACTTTATTTATAAATCATAAATATAATCTTTATTACTTACCAAATTAAGTTTTTTTTTATCACAATAAGTAATAGATCTGACATATTAAATGTCCCATATTTTTTGGTTTAAAATTACCGTTATTACTTTGAAATGAGAAAAGACATAAAATCCCCCCTCCTCTCCAAACTTGTCACACAACTTATTTTAACAATGTAACTTTATGGTTGTTTCTTTACTCCTTAATAATTTGAGTTGAATTAAATTGATAACTTACAAAAATCTCACTATTTTAAAAGTTAATTACTTCTTTTCTATAATTTTGCCTTATTACATAAAGTCTCATAAATAATGGGATAGTGGTACATAGAAAAGCCTTTATCAGATAAATGGACAAAAAATTCTAAAAAAATTAATTAATCAACTCCCTTAATATAAGACGGAGATCAAAAAACGTGTCTATATTTAATTACTTTCATTTTATTACTCTTTAAAATAATAAATCCTTTAATCTCATTAATAAAAGACGAAAACATATTTATTTTAGTTATGTAATTTGATTGATTTAGTTTCATAACTATTAAAATAATATATTTATTTTGTTGTATCTAATGTGATGTATCAACAAATGAAACACTTAATACATGTGTGTAAAATTGGACATATACATTTATATGTATCATAACACATACTAACCTCTTAGATACATAAAAAATATTAATGGACTTTGATCAGATGAAAACAAATACATTGAGATGTATCATGAATACATACTAACCTCTTATTCCGTATGAACAAGTAAACTATTATACATGACACATAAGCAGGGGCGAATTTAAGTTAAAAAAATGGGTCACCGGAACCCGCGGTCATCCGACAAAATTCGATATATCTACTTGTATAATTCATAAAATATAACAAACAGCAACTGAAGGAACCCATGATCGATCACAAATGGCTAGATAAATCACTGGTTTGGGTGGTTGTTTTCCACTGGGAGGTTGATGGATTGATTCCCCATTGCAACATTCATTTTTTAAAAAATTTAAAAGCACTGTAGTCGGCCTTTTTTAAATAAAAAATACTTCTTATTTTTACAAAAAAAAAAATCTAAAAGTAGGTTCCATTGCAAGCATTTTATTTCACAAAAAAACACAAAGTAGCGCTCAAACTTCCCAAGTGAAAAACCTATTTTTTCCTTCTTTTTCGTTCTTTCAACTGAAATCACCATTCTTAGTAAGCAAACTAGCAAAATCAATTATAATATTTTAGATCTTATTTTACGTGCAATGACCAGCGGTGGCTCAAACGCACAAGTGGTTTGAGAAAAAAATCAAACTGAGGCCTTCAACTTTTGAGAAAAATTAATATTCTTTTTATAAAGTCTACTTTTTTAATTTCTTGAGATGCAAAACTGTATATTTTTTAATAATCGAATTATTTTAATAATTATTTTTCAATCAATAATTCATATAACCAATGCATTTAATCTTTCTTGCGACATAGTACTCTAGGTATGTCAAATTTCTTCTAATAACTTTTTCTCTTAATATAATATTTTTTTTTTACAAATCGTATTTAATATTTCTTATGAAAAAGCTATATATGTTATTGCTAAAATAATTGAGGTCCTTCAAATTTGGAAGCCTAAAGTAGTTGCCTTTTTCTTAAAGGGGCAAAGCCGTCCATGACAATGGTGCACCCGTCTTCTTGAAATCCTAGATTCGCCTCTGCACACAAGTAAACTTATATGGATCATACAATCGTATCTAATATTAATTTCATGTATCTATTATGTATATCTTGTATTAATTTCATGTATCTATTTATATGTATCTAGTATTAATGTAACTTATCAAGTATCAATGTCATACATTATACCCAAAAACGTGAATGTAGCATAATAAAAACTTCTCAATAATGTTAACACATATATATGTACACTTTATCAGATACATAAACCCTTAACTAGATACATGTACACCTAATTATATATATATTATGACCGTCTCTCATCCTATCCCCTTCGTATCTCTCTGTCACACCTCAAGCCTACACCCTG
This sequence comes from Solanum bulbocastanum, assembly GCA_037074985.1. Lineage (NCBI taxonomy): Eukaryota > Viridiplantae > Streptophyta > Magnoliopsida > Solanales > Solanaceae > Solanum > Solanum bulbocastanum. The sequence goes on from CM073607.1 coordinate 11,589,734, forward strand.
GATGTGACCGACACTCGAGAACCATTGATGGCTCCAAGTGAACCCCTGGTCTGGCTCAACTCTCATCGGAAGAGTTACTCAACAACAGAGAACTTTAAAAGTAAAGTTTTAAACTCAAATATATCAAATGAACAACTCAGAATGTAATAGAATAAGAAACTTGCCAGAAATAAGCAACTCAAGTCTTTAAAACATTTAACAAATAAATGAAAAGACTCCTCAACTGCTACTGTCTATCTATCTATGAAGCTTTTAATACTATGAGGGATGTCGGGACAAGACCCTCGATCATCCTAACAAACTGAAATAGATGAAGATAAATAAGGGATCCTCCGAAAGAAAGGAGGCTCACCAAACAACTCTGGAACTCGATTGGATCAACGAAGCGCTAGTTGATAATCCTGGTTACCTGTATCTGCATCATGAAAGATGCAGGCCAAATGTCGTCAGTATATAGAATGCACGAGCATGTAAGGGGAATACTGAACATAACATAAAAGCTTGAACTTGGAAAGAAGAAAACATGCTCACCTCGACTCTACTCAACTCAACCTCAACTCATGGATACTTAATTTAATGAAGTATAAAACAACAATAAAAATGCAATTTATATAAGCATTTAAAACAGTAAATAACAACTCAATGTATTTAAAAATACAATAATAACTCAGTTTGTATGTAAAGATAAAAAATAACTCTATTTGAGAGATTCTCTAATCGACAACCATCACTATAAGCTATGTGATGATACAACGTCTCGCCCACGCTGTCAGAACTGTCATATAAAGCATTAAGCAATCTTTTCTGTCATCGATTGACTCCCAAAGTCGAGAGGGAAACAACCCAGATAATACACTTAGGTCCGTAAGTAATTACTTAGTGAAAAAGGAAGTGATTGAGCGATGAAAACGGGAGTGGGTTTGGAAGCATCCATCCTTTGAAGAAAGCATAATAGCTCACTAGTCTAGCTCCAAATGATCCAGGCATTTTCCTTTGGGCAAGGAGGGCTGTTATGTAAGAGTACAACTCTTCCTAGGTTGTATTCAATCATGAATTACCAAAGAATCAATTAGTAGTATGTCTATTCCAGAAGACCTCCCGTGGATGATTTTTAGTTAGTGTGTCACGAGTAGTTTTGTCACAATCCAAGGGTACACCCCAGATGTAACATGGCGTACTTGACTACGAAGGGGTCTCATACAAGCCCTTAGCATATCATAACATAAGATAACAACATAAAAGCTTAAAAGACTTCAATTGTATGGATAAAGCCCTTAGCATATCATAACGAATGGGTCTCATATAACAACTTTGAATACTCTTGGGTCACAGTCCATACAAAATTCTAAAACATAAAATAAAATACATAAATGGAATGATGGCTTTATCCTCAATGCTATGAGGACTCACCAACATCTTAAACTCCTTGCTCCTTAGAAACCTATCCTCAAGAATGAAACTCAAATCACTGAACCCTACATTTGATGAGAATGTAGGCAAAGTATGTGTTAGTACAAAATGTACTAAATATGTTAGCTAGCATGAATCATCAACATAAGCATATAAGAGGAGTTAGTCAACATAAGACATATATCATAATCATAAGAAAAAATAACTTGAGTCATAAGCATAAGATACAATAACATAATCATAAGCATAATCTCCAACATAGGCATAACATGAGCATAAGTCAACATAAGGCATAATCCAACAACATAGGAGATACCACATATTCATAAGCTTAGTCCATACTCAATTCCTCTTAACATAGGAGAAACTTCATAAGAAACCTTCAAGTTATACTTGTGCAATGCATAGATAAGACCCCATAATCCCATCTAGGCTAAGTATCACTTTTAGGCCAGCATACCTTTTTATCATATTTGATCTTATCCTTTAGCTTAATTCTCATACACAAAGAAATCTCTCACCTTTAGTCAATCATATCATGGAAGGCAACTATAGCAACAATCTATTTAAACATAACACCATACAAAAGAACACTTCTTAGGTAGCCTTAAGTCATCATGCATATTGATCATCTCTTTGATCTCATATTTAGCTCATCATAAAGGCCAAGGAAGCATCCACCTTTAGTCACACATGCATTGGAAGGGCCTTTCAAGATACAATCCAAACTAAACACACATTATAAGCATAAGTCATAAACATAGGTCATCATATCATAAAAGGAACATATCATAACTACCCTCAAAACATACTTGTCATGTATGAATAAGATCCCATAATCTCATCCATGCTAAGTAAAGCTTCTTGAGTTACCATGATTCATAATTCGTAATCATATTCTTGTTTTGGCAATTAGCCTTAACCAACATAGACCATGTGAGATTAACATGGAATTCGGTGTCTACCCCACACCAAAAAGGGGTTGTTCTACTTGCCTAAGGTAGAACTATACTCTTAGCTTAGGTGGATCCAATAGCTAAGTAACCTATGAGGGCACATAGTTTATGGGATAAGGAGATTGCTACTAGAAACCCAGACTCAACTATGGTAGAAGGTTTCCATCTCATGAGATACATACTTTGAGAACCTGAACTCAACTAAGGTAGAAGGAACCCATTTGAAAAGTCGGACTCAACTAAGGTAAAAGTTTTCATTGGGAAGTCAAACTCAACTAGCGTAAACGCTTCCATCTCATATTCATATCCACTCGGTGCTAAGCATAATTTTCATATGAGTTCATATTAATTCTTGGCTTAAGTTCATATTTATGGAAGAATGTCTAGACACTCAATCCAACATAACTCATACTATAGCAATCATGTGTGAGAACTACCTTTCATTGTCCATGTCTATATATAGATTCATTAGGTGAGACTAGTCTTCCAACCTTAGAATCATCATATTGTGAGGAAACTACTCACATCATATTATATTCATGCATAAGTGTGTATATGAGGATAACCTTTCAACAACACTAAAACTAGGTCATGAGCATATTCACTTTACTCTCAAAGTGTTTCTAAAGCATGTACTAAACTTCATAAAACATGCATAACATGATATCGTGCCCTTTCAAGGGTCAAAGCTCATATTAATCATCACATCTAAAATGACTACATTAGACATGGATATATTCATAATCATATCACATCAACATACCTAGAATGACTACATTAGACATGGACATACTCATAGTTCAAGTAGTTCGATTACCACAAGCATAATCTCATACTTCACATCCTTGAGGTTCAAAACTTACTTTCAATAATCACACTTAGGGTTCAAGCATTAGACATGGAAATCATCCTAACTCATGTGATTCTATTACTTCATACATTCAAACATTCATAAGGTAGACTAGGTAGGTAAAGGTCTTCCACCATAATTCTAGCCATTAATATTCTATTCCCATATAGACTTTACTCTCAAGCCTTAACATGCATAATTCATCTTATTAGATTTACCTTCAAAATCCTATGCATAATTCATCTTATTAGATTTACCTTCAAAACCCTAGAAATTAACATTCATGACTACAAGCCCCTTTCTGAAAGCTTTACTTCTTACCATCATCATACATACCTAGATCACAAGATATTCTAGTCACAAGTTTTATCTTTAAGAAATTCTAACCATAATTCATCATATAGGTTCAATCTCAATCATTACTAGTCATGATCCATCATATATACTTTAATCTAATTCAATTCATGTTTACATGCCCCTATTCTTGAACAATTACTATACAAGTCATCATGATCAGTTCTGAAAGATCAACTCTAAGTCTTCAATTTCCCTTCACAAGGCATAAACCCACATAACTTCAAATTCATCAATTAAGTAGGGTTAGCCATGGAAAACATAAAATATCATCATAATATCATAATTCAATACTAAATCAATTATAAACAAGTACTATCCACTTAATTGGAATCATACTCAACCTAACCCACAATATTGGAAGGAACCCTAACTTGAATTGGGGATTTCATCTTCACAATTGGGGGGAATCTAGGGGGCTCCATGGATGAAAGAATTCATGGATGAATAAGCTAGCATACCTTAATTATAAAGCCCTCATAATGCTTGCAACAATGGAGGATTTTGATCTAGATTGCTTCCCCTCTTCTTCTTTGCTTCTTAGAGAGAGAATTTCTTTGAGGGAATTGGGTTCTTTGGTGAATCTAAAATAATGAATTAGTTGACTTAGTTTTAGGGGTCTAATAGGATTATATAGGTGGCCTAATTACTAATAAACGCCCCACTTAATAACTAATTAAAAAAGGAAAGTTCCCTAACCTCAACTTAACCCACTTAAGGGCCAAGGCTGCCTCACCCACGAGACCACGTCCACGGACTATGGGTGGGTCCATGGGGCATACTGGTCCTACATAGGTGGTGGCCGGTAGCTCAAAAACTTGGGGTCTTGATCCACGACCCTTTCCCACGAGGCGTGGGTCCACCTACTGGGCGTGAGTCCCATCCGTAGGTGGCCCATTTTGGGCAGATTCTAGGGACTATTTTGGGTCCTCCTCAAGGACCCTTGGTTGGTCCTTGGGTGGTCGTACCTTGACTCCCTAGCCCTAAAACCTTCATTCTAAGTACGGAAAGTCAATTATACAACTCTAACCCCCACGTAAAGCTCTAGAACCCTTACGCTAGGCTCTAGTTAAGTCTACAAATTTTTGGAATGTTACAAGTTTCTCAAGCCATCTATATATCTCAACCTCGGTTTAGCATCATATATCGCTCTAGAGAGTTTTTTTTTTGTTGTAGTGCAAATGTTGGAGCAGCTCCTCTATGGTAAGGCTGATTAAATAAGATATAATTAATAATTTAAATACAATTGTAATTTTGTAAGATGTGGAACAACATTCTTTATTGAAACTCATTTTTATTATTACTTTTACAAGTACAAAATAGAGAGGATAAATAAATAAGTGTAATTTACTCAAATTAAGCTTTAGTTAATATATTTATTAAGGGGCATGCAAACAAAAAAATAACAAGTATTTAAAAACGGAAGGAGTATTTTTTTAAGATGGGATAAAAGAAAATTATAACAAACAACTTAAGAGATGGGGAACATAGTTTTTCACATTATTCTTTTTTTCTTTTAAATTGTGTAAATGATATTGCAAATTTAGACATCAAATACCCTAAACGAAAGTACAAAATTCATGTAATTCAAAGATCTTGTAATGATGATAACTTTTGAAATTCTAAGGATCAATTATACAATTCTTAAATCCAAACCTATTAATAACATGCTGCATTATCGTTAGAATTCAGTTGATTACTTTTTTTTTTTAATTTTAAAATGGGTGTGTTATGTGTTGTTGTGTATGTTGAATTGTACATGGTAGGTATGTGAGTGGATGGTATATTGTGGTGTGCGGTATGTGTTGATATATGTTTGTGAAGAATAGGTGTGTTCTGGAAAGTGAGGTGGGAAATGGGAGTGATTAGTGTTGGGGGTTTTATGATTAGTCATTATTTATTTGTTTTACAAAAATATATAATAATAAAAATTTTAGCTAACTATTTTGAACTAATCAAATTATAAAAAAATTTAAATAGCTAGAACTAAAAATATAATTAAGAAAATACTAACTTATTTATAACACCAAAAATAAAAGAAAATATATATTTTTGTAAAGTTTCTTTTCTTTCTTAAAAAAATAAAATAAAACTTACCCTAAAATGTGATTTCGATTTTTTTTGTTTTCAAATATTTTAAAATAAACTAAATAAAATAAGATAAAAATCAAAACATTTAATTCAAAATTTTAAAATTTATTCAAGCACTAAAAATGAAGTGAAAGTTTAAGTTCGGTTAAAAATTATGTGTCTATAACTATGTCCATCGCTTTTTTAAAAATGTTTGACCAGAAAAGCGACAGATGAAGCAACATCGTCGGTCGCTTCTTTAAAATGTTAGACCAAAAGCAACGGACAAACCAACATCATCCGTCACTTAATAAAAAAATACATAAATTTAAATTAATAATAAACGGCAGACTGCATGGTATTTAATTAATAACTAATTTATAAATAATTATTTTAATTTAAAAGTGATGGACAACGTCCTTTTATATATATATATATATATATATATATATATATATATATATTGTCCCAAAGATCTGCCAAAATAAACGACTGACACAGCGTCATCGTCTGTCGTTTTTAATAAAAATAATAATTTAAAAAAGACAAACAACGTCTCAAATGGCTTCACTTTTTTGGTGCGTCACCATCTGTTATTTTTGGCTCTATCCTTTTTCGCCAGTTTTTTAATAGTGTTCTGTCACGCTCCGAACCTACGCCCTGGGCACGACTGACACTCGAGAACTATTGCTGGTCCAAGCGAACCTTGGTCTGGCTCAACTCTCAACGGAAGACTTACTTACTAATAAAAGAGTTTTTAAAAGCAAACTTTAACTCAAATTTCTCAAAATGGTAAACTCAGAAATGTTTAAAGAAACATTCAATTGATCAAAAGAGCCAACTCAAGTCTCAACATGAGCAACTGAAAATGAAAAGACTCATGAACTAGTGTCTATGTATCTATGAAGCCTCTAATACTATGAGGGATATCGGGACAAGACCACCGATAATCCTAACAAACTGAAATACTGGAAAGTAAAGAAGGGATCCTTCGGAAGCAAAGAGGCTCACCAATCAAATCTGGAACTCAACTAGATAAACAAAGCACTGGTTGATGATCTTGATTACCTGTATCTGCATATGAAAGATGCAGGCCAAATGGCGTTAGTACGTGGAATGTACGAGCATGCAAGGGGAAAACTAAACATAACATAAAGCTTGAGCTTGGAAAGAATGAAACATACTCACCTCGACTCTACTCAACTCATGGATACTCGACTCAATGTAGTATAAAGACAACAATAAATATGCACTTTATATAGAGCATTTAAAACAGTAGATAACAACTCAATGTATTGAAAAATACAATAATATCTCAGTTTGTATGTAAAAATACAAAATAAACTCTATTTGGGAGATTCTTTAACCGACAACCATCGCTATGAGCTATGTGATGATACATCGTCTCGTCCACGCTATCAGAAATGTCTTATACCTTGCCGGGGTATAGAACTCCTCAACTAAGTGGATCTACTAGTTTATGCATAAAAGCAATAAGGAACATCTAAAAAGTATGACCATTTCTACCCACGTTTGCTACATAGTTTATGGGGGCAGTGAGTTGTTAGAACTCTCCACATATCGGTGATCAGTACTACTCCCAAAATATAACTTAGCTCATTATGTTTTAAAGAAAACATTTCCTCTTCCTCAACTTTGAGATTACTACTCAAAAGGTTTCTCTAAAAAAAGATTGTCTTTAAAATTCCTCATGAACTCTTTTGGAAATCGGCGTTTCCTTTCATCTTAAATGTAAAAACATTTGCTCTTGGGAATACTTAGTTCCCATATATCGTTTTAAAGAAAATGAACTCAACTCTACTCTTTCTCAACTCAAATGTTCAAGTCTTAAAACATGTTTTTAAAAAGGTTTGCAAAAGACTTCTCAAAAGAGTCGAAAGAACTCTCAAGGCTTGACTCTTAACTCGACCTTGAGTTTGAATAATGAATTCAAGAGTTATGATTTATGATACAAATGATATCGTGATGATTAAATGAGTTTAAGATAGTTAATCATGACAACGATCGAAAAACACTGCATGGGGAGCAAGTCCACGACGCTGAGATGAATTATAATAGTGGTCGCAAAATAATTTTTGAAACAGTGGAGTGCGCGTTCTCTCCGCGACGCGGAGAGAGAAATTTCTATCTGGAGAGCGAGTTTATGACGCAGACTTGGGCGCTAATTTCTGCCCGATCTTTTCTTCTTTTCCCAAACCCAATTCAACTCATACCCACTGAAATTATAAGGTAAAAACTCTCAAATTCCTATAACCCAAAACAATTTTAGCGAAACTCAGTCAATAACTATCAAATTTACTCAACCTCTTAACAAAATCTTCGCCTTAAAGAACTCAAGAAAACATCAAGACTCAATAACGAATAACAACTCATCAAGAACTTAATTTCTCAATCTCTAGGGATAAATTTGATAATGTAAAACATAATTGGTGTGTGGGTGAACGAACCCAACACTATGAAAACTTACATACCTCAATTTGGTGAAATAAATCCTCGATTTGCACGAACATTGATCATTCTTCCATTTTTCCTCTTTTCTTTTTCTTGAACTCTCTTCTAAAACCCTAAGTGTAATTTGGATTTGTAAGACTGACCCAAATCATATTTGCCCAAAATATGGCTAAAAATCGTTTTAATCTGATTGGATAAGGAAAAGATCAAAATACCCCTCACTAATTCGGGTAACTTTCCTTAACTGGATAAGCAGATTTCAAATGGACATATCTCCCTCATCCGAACTCAAAAATTAGCAAACTTGGAGTTGGAAAGAAGATTCCAAGACCTTTCATTTGATATCTTATGGACACCTAACTCCTCTTATACCGAAAGTTATGGTCATTTGAAGTTGACCTAAAACTCATACTTTGCATAACTTGCCAAAATTTTCAATTTGTCTTTCCAAATTAGCTGTTTTTTCTATTTTTAGATCGTTCTAACATCGGGTGTTACAATATCTCCCCCTTGGGGATATTCGTCCTCGAATAAGATTACTCTAAGTAGAAAAAGAGGGTGGAAACATTTACACCCAATTCAAACACTCAACATTCAATAAATAACGCAACCCATCAACTTAAAGAGTACTAAGAAAAGAATTAGTACCTTGATTTGAAGCTTCTCTGAGGGAAAAGAGATGTGGTATCTCTTCTTCATATCCTCATCAGCCTCTCAAGTATCTTCCTCAACAAACTGATTCCTCCATAAAACCTTGACTGATGCTACCTCTTTGGTCCTCAATTTGCGAACCTAACGATCTAGAATCTGAACGGGTACCTCCTCATAAGATAGGTTATCCTTAATACCTATATTTTTAGTCGGTACTATAAGTGAAAGATCACCCATACACTTCTTTAATATAGAAATTTGAAACATCGGATGGAATGCTGCTAAACTCTTGCATTAACTCAACTCATAAGCTACATTACCAATCCTCTTGGATATCCTATAAGAACCAATATACCGGGGACTAAGCTACCCCTTCTTTCAAAACCTCATAACAACCTTCATGGGTGAAACCTTCAAATAAACCCAATCATCCACCTCAAATTCTAAGTCTCTTCTCCTAACATCAGTATAGGATTTCTGGCGACTCTGCGCTGTTTTCAACCTCTCTTGAATAATCTTCACTTTCTCCATAGCATGATGAACTAAGTCTGGTCCTATCAACCCAGCTTCACCAACCTCAAACCATCCAATAGGATATCTACATCTTCTCCCATAAAGAGCTTCATAATGAGCCATCTGGATGCTGGAGTGATAACTATTGTTATAAGCAAACTCAATGAGAGGTAGATGATCACCCCAATTTCCTTTAAAATCGATCACATAAGCCCTCCACATATCCTTTAAAGTCTGAATTGTATGTTTTGCTTGACCATCAGTCTATGAATGGAAAGTAGTACTCAAGTTCACCTTTAAACCCAAACCTTTTTGGAAGGACTTCCAAAAATGTGTAGTAAATTGTGCACCTCTATTTGAAATAATGGACACTGGAACTCCATGAAGTCTGACTATCTCTTGGATATACAATCTGGCATAATCTTTTGTAGAATGGGTAGTCTTTACAGGTAAGAAATGGGTTGATTTAGTCATTCGTTCTACAATCACCCAAATATAATCATGTTGCCTACAAGACCGTGGCAAACTAGTAATAAAGTCCATATTGATCATCTCCCACTTCCATTCTGGAATCTTTATAATTTGAGCCATACCACCGGGCCTTTGGTGCTCTACCTTTATTTGTTGACAATTCAGGCACTTAGCAACGAATCAGCAATACACTTCTTCATACTACTCCACCATATAGACTTCTCTCAAGTCGCGATACATCTTTGAGGAACCAGGATGGATCTAATATCTGCAGCTATGAGCTTCCTCCATGATTCTCTCTTGGAGTTCATCCACCTATGGTATATACAACCTACCTTGATACTTCAACATACCATCCCCCCTTGTTCAAAAGCCATAACTTTCTGCTTATAAACATTTGCCTTCAAATCAACCAAAATAGGGTATTGTTCTTGTTTCTCTTTCACCTCTGATACTAATGATGATTCAGCCCCATTCACCACCATTATTACACCTTCATTAGAATCTAACAAGCCGACTCCCAAACATGCAAGTTTGTGCACATCCTTGGCTAATTCATTTTTTTCTTCCTCAACATAGTAAGTACTACCTATAGATAATATTCAAGGCATCAGCAACAACATTAGCCTTACCTGGATGATATATAATACTCATGTCATAATCCTTGAGTAATTCCAACCACATTCTCTGTATGATATTAAACTCTTTTTAACTAAATACATACTGAAGACTCTTGTGATCGGTGAATGCATCTACATAGACACCATAAAGATAGTGATGTCATATCTTCAAAGCGAACACTACAACAGCTAACTCTAGATCATGGGTTGGGTAATTATTCTCGTGAACCTTAAGCTATCTGGAGTCATAAGATATAACTGTCTTCTGCATCAATACACAACCCAGTCCAACTCTAGACGCATCACAGTACACAACAAAGACTTGTGTAACTTCTGGTAAGGTTAATACTGGGGCAATAGTCAACGTAGCTTTCAATTCCTAGAAGTTTTTCTCACAAGCTTCAGACTATTGAAACTTTACTGTCTTCTGAGTCAACTTATTCAACGAGGATGAAATAGATTAAAACCATTCGACAAACCTCCTATAATAGCCAGCCAATCCAGAGAAACTCATAATATCAGTTGGAGATGTGGTTCTAGGCCAATTCTGCACTGCCTTTATTTTCTCAGTATCAACTCGAATTCCATGACCAAAAACAATATGGCCTAAGAATGCCACAAACTCAAGCCAAAACTCACACTTAGACAATTTAGCATACACCTCTCTATCCTTGAGAGTTTGGAGAACTACTCTCAAATGACTAGCATGATCCTTCTCATTCCTCGAATAGATTAGAATGTCATCAATGAATACGATAACAAACATATCTAGATAAAGCTTAAACACTTTGTTCATAAGGTCCATGAACGTTGCAGGAGCATTAGTCAAACCAAACGACATGACCATAAACTCATAATAACCATAACGAGTCCTGAATGTTGTCTTAGGGATGTCACTTTCTCTTACTCTCAACTAATGATAGCATGATCTGAGGTTTTTCTTTGAAAAACAAGTGTCACCCTGAAGTTGATCAAGAAGATCATCAATTCTTGGAAGAAGATACTTATTCTTGACAGTAAACTTATTCAACTGATGGTAATCTATACACATCTTTACAAATAAGACCGGAGCGCTCCAAGTCGAGATACTTGGTCGAATGAAACCTTTCTCTATAAGATCTTTCAACTACTCTTTCAACTCTTTTAAATAATTTGGAGCCATTTTATATGGAGGAAATGAGATAAGACGAGTATCAGGAAGAATGTCTATACCAAAGTCTATTTCTCTCTCAGGAGGGACTCCGAGAAGATCGTCTAGAAAATTTTTTGGAAACTCACTCACAATTGGAACTGACTGAATAGGTGGTGTCTCAACACTAGAGTCATTAACTCGAACTAAGTGATCACCCCTTGGAAACCAACTTTCTCGCCTTAAGGTATGAAATAAAACGACCCTTAGGCACTGCTGAACTACTCATCCACTCAATAACTGGCTCATTAGGAAACTGGAACTTAACAACTCTAGTTCTACAATCAAATGAAGCATAACAAGCATGAAGCAAATCCATACCTAGAATAACATCAAAATCTACCATATCTAATTCAACAAAGTCAGCCATGGTGTCCTTGTGATTAAAAGAAATGACACAATCATGATATACTCACTCAGCTAGAAGAGACTCACCAATAGGTGTAGAAACACTGAAGGGCTCAAGAAGTTTCTCAGGAAGAATACTAAAATGCATATAAATATAAGGAGTCATAAAAGATAGACTCGCTCCTGGATCTAGCAAAGCATATACATCAAAAATAAATACTTTGATCATACAAGTGACAATATCTGGAGAATTTTCTTGCTCTTGGCAACTGGTGATAGCATACAAATGGTTTGCTCCCCCGCCTGTCCCTAAAATAGCTCCTCTAGGTGCAAGTTTATCTGGTGGAGCCACCAAAAAAGATTGGGCTCTATTGCCCCCATTACCACCCTTCATGTTCTTAGGGCACTCTCTCATGAAATGACCTATTTGACCATACTTAAAGCAACCAGTGAAGCCATCACGACAAACTCCTGAGTGATTCCTACCACACTTAGCACATGTGGAGTCCCATTACCTCTTTTTGCCACACTACCTTAAGACTGTACAGGTCTAACTCTGAAATTCTGTGAACTCTGATCCTTGAACTTACATTTGTTCCTTTATGAATGTGCACTAGTAGATGATGAAGCAAGTCCATTTGGCATATGTTGGAAAGATGACCGGTTTTCCTTACTCTTATGCTGCCCAAACTCAAATCCTGTCGTCTTAGCCTTCTTATTTCGAAGCTCGTCTCTATCTCTCAGCTTATCTTCCTCAACATGTTGCACATGGATCATCAGCCTTGTTATGTCCATATCTCCTATAAGCATAGCTGTTTTTCCCTTCTTACTTGATAAGCGAGACAACCCAGAAACAAACAAACTCATCATACTCCTTATAGTATAATGGGACAATTGGGTGAACTTAAGGCTGTACTCTTGCCCACTCATAGATTTCTACTTAAGAGTAAGGAATTCTCTTACCTTAGCCTCTCTTATTTCATGGGGAAAGAAACGCCCCAAGAAGGCCTCCTCGAACATAGCCCAGCTCATAATTGGTGCACATTCAGCTCTAACTTTCTTCCATTGGTCGAACCACACTCTAGCAACACTCTTCAATTGGTATGCAGCTATAACCTTAAAAACTTTATGTAACTCTTCCACAAAGTTCTCTGGATCCTCAATGACACTTGAACCTGTGAAGTTTGGAGGATTCATACTTAAGAAATCATGAATTCTGGATGTATCAGCCACATCATATCGAACCCCTCTTTGCTGCCCAACTTGGTTGATCACCACTTGACTCAACATTCAAATAGCATCCTGGAACTCAACATTAGTGACCTCTCATTGGGGTTGCAGTTCTGGTGCATTGGGTACCCCTTGATCTTGAGGATCAATATTCCTAATAGCAGGATGACCTAGAACAAATCTTCATGGAGGCATGATCTAAAAGATACACGAAAACACGAATTAGAAAGAAAGTTAATAGAGTTAAAGTTTATTGCATGAAAATAGTATGAAAGAAGTGAAATAGTTCCTAAATGTTGCAACCTCCTAATTATAGATGTGGCACGCTTCACACCACTAACTAAGACTCTACAGATGGCATCATAGACACCCTAGGATTCTTGAAATTTATGCTCTGATACCAAGTTTGTCATGCCCCGAGCCTACACCATGGGCGCGATTGACATTCGAGAACCATTGTTAGCCCTAAGTGAACCCTTCGCCTGGCTCAACTCTCAGCAGAAGACTTACTTACTAATAAAAGAGTTTTTGACAGCAAACTTTAACTTAAATATCTCAAAATTATAAACTCGAAAATGTTTAAAGAAACATTTAATTGGCTAAAAGAGGCAACTCAAGTCTCAACATGAACAACTGAAAATGAAAAGACTCATGAACTAGTGTATATCTATCTATGAAGCCTCTAATGCTATGAGGGATTTAGGGACAAGACCTCCGATCATCCTAACAAACAGAAATATTGGAAAGTAAAGAAAGGATCCTCCGAAAGCAAGGAGGCTCACCAATCAAATCCGAAACTCAACTTGATCAACAAAGTGCTGGTTAATGATCTTGATTACCTATATTTGGATCATGAAAGATGCAAGTCAAATGGCGTCAGTACATGGAATGTACGAGCATGCAAGAGAAAAACTAAACATAACATAGAGCTTAAACTTGGAAGGAATGAAATATACTCACCTCAACTCTACTCAACTCATGCATACTCGACTCAATGTAGTATAAAAACAACAATAAAGATGATGTTTATATAAAGCATTTAAAACAGTAGATGACAACTCAATCTATTAAAAAATACAATAATATCTCAGTTTGTATGTAAAAATACAAAATAAATTTTATTTTGGAGATTCTCTAACCGACAACCATCACTATGAGCTACGTGATGATACAACGTCTCGTCTACACTGCCAGAGCTATCTTATACCTTATCGAGGTATAGAACTTTTCAACTAAGTGGATCCACTAGTCTATGCTTAAAAGCAATAAGGAATCATCTAAAAAGTATGACCCTTTCTACCCACGTTGGCTACATGGTTTATGGGGGTGAGTTGTTAGAACTCTCCCCCATATCAATGCTCAATACTACTCCCAAAATATAACTTAGCTCATTATGTTTTAAAGAAAAAATTTCCTCTTCCTCAACTTTGAGATTATTACTCAAAAGGTTTCTCTTAAAAGAGATGGTACTTAAACTGCTCATGAACTCTTTGGGAAATCAAAGTTTCCTTTCATCTTAATTGTAAAAACATTTGCTCTTGGGAATACATAGTTCCCATTTATCATTTGAATGAAAATGAACTCAACTCTACTCTTCCTCAACTCAAATGTTCAAGTCTTAAAACAAGTTTTTAAAAAGGTTTGCAAAAGACTTCTCAAAAAATTCGAAAGAACTCTCAAGGCTTGACTCTTAATTCGACTTTGAATTTGAATAATGAATTCAAGAGTTATGATTTATGATATGAAGGATATCGTGATGATTAAATGAGTTTTAGATAGTTAATCATGAGAAACGGTCGAAAAACACTGCCAAGGGAGAAAGTCCGTGACGCGGAGAAAAATTATAATATTTGATCGCGAAATAATTTTTGAAACAGTGGAGTCCGCATTCTCTCCGCGACGCAGAGAGAGAAATTTCTCTTTGGGAGGAGCAAGTCCGCGTAAAACTTTTAAATTTCTATAACCCAGAATAATTTTAGCGAAACTCACTCAAGAACTATCAATTTTACTGAACCCCTTAACAAAATCTTCGCCTCAAAAACTCAACCAAACATCAAGATTCAAGAACGAATAACAACTCTTCAAGAAACTCATAAAGAACTTAATTTCTCAACCTATAGGAATGAATTCAATAATGTAAAGCATGATTGGCGTGTGGGTGAATGAACCCAACACTATGAAAACTTACATACCTCAATTTGGCGAAATAAATCCTCGATTCGCACGAACCTTGATCGTTCTTTCTTTTCTTCTCTTTTCCTCTTCTTGAACTCTCTTCTAAAACTCTAAGCATAATTTGAATTAGTAAGATTGACCCAAATCAGATTTGACTCCAAAATAATACTAAAAATCATTTTAATCCGATTGGTTAAGGAAAAGACCAAAATACCCCTCACTAATTCGGATAACTTTCTTTAACTGGGCATGCATATTTCAAATGGCCATATCTCCCTCATCCGAACTAAGAAATTAGCAAACTCATTGGCCTTGGAAAGAGGATTCCAAGACCTTTCATTTGATATCTTATGGGTCACCTAACTCCTCATATACTGAAAGTTATGGTTGTTTGAAGTTGACCCAAAACTCATACTTAGCATCACTTGCCAAAATTTTCAATTTGTCTCTTTCCAAATAAGCTCTTTCTATTTTTAGATCGTTCTAACACTGGGTGTTACACGTTCTCTTTAATTGGTAAATTTTTTTATAAGACTTTTGAGTACTTAATATTGATAATTATGTTTAAATATTGATACTAGTAGAAATGATATAAAATTTAGTTATTGTTCTACTTCAGATATAAAATTATAATCAAGATAGTTGTAGAAAAATGTAACTTCTCACACAAGTGTAAGTCTAAAAAAAGGTTTCCAATATCTTTTTTTCCTATCAAACAAACATGAGAAAATAACTACATAACATATATATTTTTTTCAAAATAACTTTTTGCGTGCCAATCACACACAAATGATACATGATTTACCACTTCAAAATTTTCAAAAATGCACCTGGAGATGACTTGAGATTTGCACTCTTGTAAGACCAGACACATTCATGAGTTCAACAATTTCCTCAGGGTAACATCCTACTTGTTCCATACAAATAGAAATTGAATTTAATAACTATAATATTTTCAAATCAAGCAAAGGCACATGTAAATACAATAATCGTTATGCATTAATTTCAAATAAATTGATGTTAGCTAATAATTATGATCGCGTGTTCATATAGGTCCATATAAATAAATTGTAAATAAATTTCATTAATAGTAAAGTAAACTTACTTCATTAACCAAGTTGTTGCAAGCTTTTGATGAATTTTTGTCACGACCCAAAATCAGTCCATAATGGTGCCTACCACAAACTCGAGTAGGCAAGCCAAACCCAAACCCAAACCCAAACCCAAACCAAAACTTAGTAGAAGATAACAATTTAAATAACAATAACAATGATTAAGAATAAGCAGAAACACGAATAACATATATAAGCGGGTCATATTACATAACTCTAAATACGATACTACTATACAAAAGAAACCTGAGAGTGACCAAGAAGACAAGCGAACACAGGACCTAATCCCCAGACATAGTATCACCGATATAGAAGGTACTAAGTACAAAAATGCTATATATACAAAAGAACGGACTAATCAAATTACAAAATACTAGTCATTTAAAAAGAGGGAAAGCACCAAGTCTTTGAATGCCAAGAGCTTACAATGATCTAACTATGTGACAGCCAAGAGAGATCCAACGCTCACTGAGGGTGGCTCATACTAAGAGTTGCATCAGAAAAAGATGCAAAAATGTAGTATGAATACTAAAACACGGCAAGAGCTTACCATGATCTAACTATGTGACAACGAAGGAAGATCCAACGCTCACTGAGGGAGACTCATACTGAGAGTTGAATTAGAAAAAGATCCAGAAGTGTAGTATGAGTACTAAAACACAGGATACTCAGTTTGACTGAGCTCCGAAAGATCAAGTATGTAAAGAGAAGCACGATGATACTAGAATTTCAAGGATAGGTTCTAAGATACGATGACACCCATACGGAGAACAAAAAAGCAATACTAATAACTCAAGCCCTAGGTACACAAAAATACAAGACAACCACAACAACACTCAATAGCCAAATCACTCAATAATGCAATGCAAATGATGAATGAAGGAAAATAACAAGCCTGGAAGAAACCTCGAGCCACCTTGAATGATACCTCAGACTTATCAATAATATACCAGTAACCCAGATATATGTCAATGGGCCGCGTGGAATGATACTTCAGACTTATCAATAATATACCAATAACCCGGATATATGTCAACAGGATGCCAAGAATGCTATATTGGACTGATCAACAAGTATAAATGCTAGAATGTAGCCAAGAACTAAGTCAGTGGGCCACCTAGAATGATACCTCAAACCTATCTATATAAAAGTAGTCGAAAAGTACATACAATCATGTAAACAAATGTTTTCCTGCCATTCAAATCATAAAGTCTCAAGAAAAATTATTCGTATGACCCCATTTTGACCACTTACAAGGCTATATCAAAAATAAGCGACCAAATGCAATTACCATGCTCAAATATCATCACAAATCTCAAACCTCAACATCAAAACCACAACAGAGAAAACACGCATTTGGCTAAATCCCATCACGACACATATGTACTAACATGGAACTCTAGTTAGTCCGAGTTCACAGCCTTGGCTTCAACAATCAATATTAACACAATTTATAAGCTCAAAAATACAACAGAAGCAACCTAAAAATTCAAACCAAGAAAAATATGTGGTAAAATAAGTTTCACACCCCCTAGAAGCCATTTCTAAGGATACTAAATGATACCATCAACAAGGATCAACCTAAACTAAGGCCTTCCGGCTAAAACTACAGTAAGTAAACCCAAAAATGGTCATAAATCGACTAAGGAACAAGTAACCCTAAACTAACCCTAAATTCAAATATAACGTTCTATACTACTCAAAATATAATCAATCTAAATGAGACAAGTCTAAGGAAAGGGAAATCATAACCTACCTCCGGACCAAAACCACACCTAAACCTCTATTTCAGTGTTTTTCCCTTCTGAAGGACCTCTAAATGGTGCCAACCTATCAACAATGCAATGTGAACACAAAAACAAGCACAACAATACCCATATTAATATAAGAATTCGAAATCAAAAATAAAACCACAGAAACACAATCTGAACCTATATACGAAGTCACACAAAATTGACTATGTCATAAGTTCTCAAAGTGTCCAAGGAAGTTGTGCCCCAAAATGGGCACAATCCAAGCCACCATTGAGAGAAAACAACCCCTCAAATATTAAGATCAACAAGGATCAAACATGGAGAATTAAAGAGGAAATTGATAAAATTACCAAGGTTAGTGGAAGATTCAATGAACCCAAAATGTATCCACGCAATTCCCCGATGCAAACCACCAAGAACCACTCAACTCCACCAAGTAATGCCCTCAAAATTGCCAAAATACCAATTCTTTATTTGAAGAATGAATGTTGAAAACAGACTTTTAAAACTTCTAAATGCCAGTTAATTATCCCTTCGTGAATGTGGCAATCATCCATGTAGACCTTTTGAGAACGCAGCGAAAGGCCCGCAAACTCTAAGGCTAGGAACAAAAACCCTATGTGATCGTCGAGAGACTCACATAAACACGGATGTCTCAGCAGGCCAATGTCACGACCCAAAGTATATCATAGGCGTAACATAGCGTATAGAACCCCGAGAGACTCTAGATAAGCCACTTAGCATACATCATACAAGATAATAGAAATAAAGATTTCAAGAAATAGTCTTATATCATTGTTGACACCCAATTTTAACCGACCTTTAACCCTTTTCAGGAATGCTATTCGATTAAATACGTGTTTTCTAAAAAAAAAAAGGTTTAATTAATTTTGTCTTAAAATTATATATTTTAGTATGCATGATTTTTTTTTTAAAAAAAATAATTATTTATTGATAGTTAAACTCGAAATAATTGTTGTACTTCAATATTTTAAAACATTAGATGTGTTCAATTATGTAAAACTATTTTAATATGTAGTATTTTATTAATCGGATAGCATTTCATTATTCTTATGTTAAATCATTTAAATCTTAGCCTATTTTATTCTATGTTATTTCAATTCTAGCCAAATCAATTCAAATTCACTTTTCAATTATGGCCATTTATTCCACTTTTAGCCAATTCATTCCAATTTCATCTCATCCGTCCATTCAATCCCGATTTAATCTCGACCTTTCATCTCACTTGATCTCAACGGCTGAGATCAAGTCCCCCAAATTTCCTTCTTTTATCAAAAAGACCCCCAAACCCTAAAAGCATTTCCACTTTTCCTCTCCATCTAAAAGATCCACCGCCTCTTCTTCTCCCAATCCCCTTCGTCCTCTCCGTCTTCCGGCAAGAATCGCCATCACCGGCGAGGCCAGCAGCCGCTGGCCACCATCGTACCTCCCTTATCTCTTTCCTCCTCTATTCTCCTAACATGTCAGGCGAAGCAGCTCCGACGAGACGAGGCCAGCGACGGCTCCAGCAGCAGCGCCAGCGAGCAGCGAAGGCTCCGGCAGCAGCACTAGCGAGCAGCCGCAGCGATCATCAGCAGCAGCCGTCGATAATAGCTGCGACCAATAGCCAGGCGAGGCCACCGGCGAGCAGTGGCTCTAGCTGGTGACAGCCCTGCCGCCTCCCCTTTTCTCTTTTTTTTCTCCTGCAGGCAGACAGCACCAGCAACAGCCTTTGCACCTTTTAGGACGAAAAGCATGTGGTGGTGGAGTAGGGGTAGTTTAGGCCCTACGGATAGGATGACATCGACTCAGGCTTAAACGACAAACTTTGATTTTGTCTGTCCCTACATGAAAGCCTATCAGAAAATAAAGTCGAGTGCTGATCTGTAAAATTCTTTAGAGTCTCCCTTCTCCTTTTACCCCTTTATGTGTTTATTGTTATATTTATTTGGGGTAGCTTAAATAAAAAAAAATAAAATTTATTTGTCTATCTAATTGTGCAATTTCTGTCTTCTCGCTTGTCTTTTTATTAGCTGTTTAATATTTAGTTATTATTATCACTTAGTCTTGCATGCATAGGTAATTAATTAGCTGAATTAATCTTAAATGTTTATCGTTATCACCTAGTTCGCATGTTTAATCAAACATTAAATAATGAAGTGATCTTAACTGCTATTTGTAACCCCTACATATTGCATGAGATACGGTCGGAACCCAAATTTGTGGACCTCGAGGGATGCCTAACACCTTCCCCTCGAGGCAACTTGAACCCTTACCCGATCTTTGGTTCATTGACCTTAGCTAGATTTAGTTAGGTTAGATAGGTGCCCTAACGCACCTTAATTCGTTAGGTGGCGACTCTTCAATCTCCCGAAACCCAAAAGAGTTGTTAGGTCGTGCACCAAAAGCGACAATCATAAAAGATTTTGACGAAAGCGGAAGTCTAACATAAGTCTCAACAAGCCATCTATTACATCAAAAGAAGTGATTAGGAGGTAACCCATACATCACATACAAAGTCTTAAAACTGAAATAAAGAAAGAAATAAAAGTGTCTCGGTCCTCAAAACATGAGGACTCAACAATCCTTGAGTGCCAAAAGATCAATTAGCCACGAGTGTGAGAGGTAGGAGTGTCATACCCTACATTAGTGAAACAATGTAGGCACTAGTATGCATTAGTACATGGAATATACAAAGTATGATAGCAATGCATATGAGTTATGAAATCATCCTAAAAAGTACTTTACATGTAATGACCAAGCTAAATCGTAAGATAAAGAGTTAGAAAATATAAGTCATAATCATGGTCAATGCAAGCTTAACACCTTCGAAAAAACTTATGAGATACTCTAGAAGTAACATTAGTTAATTATTGTGGAAAGTTTACCATGTAACCGACATAGACCATGTGAGTTATATCATGAATTCCAGTGTCTATCCCACGTCGAAAAGAGACGTCCTTACTTACCAAGGTAAGAACCATGAATTTAAGCTAAAGTGGACCCATTAGCTAGTGTATATATGAGACCAATCCTGTGGTGGAACATAGTTTATGGGAAACGGGTAATCGCCGCAAGTCCACTCAGCGCTAAGTAAAATCCCACAGAATAGTCATTAATCATAATCATATTATTATCCATGGAAAGATACCATTTAGTGAACCAATCCAAGCTAGATTTTATTTAGAATAGCTCCTAAACTTGATTCAACTTAGGTGAGAAAACTTTTCAACCTTATGAATTCTTTATATGAGAAATCCTTTCACAATCATGTTTATAGTAGTATGTGAGAAAACCTTTCACAAACAACATTGACACTTTACTCTCAAAGCATCCTCAAATCATTTACATCAACTTCATAAAAACATGTGTATCTTCATAATTTCATCTTTCATATTTCATAAGCTTCATCATGTGTTCATCATCAAAAATCATGCATCATGCACATATGAATTCAACTTAAAATCATTTTAATTACTTCAGTTTATGCATAAAAAGATAGAAATCAATCAATTAAATCATATTGGAAAGAACCCATGAAGATTGAATAAAACCCTAACTTTGAATTCAGAATCTAACTTGTAAAACTAGAGATTTTTGGAACCCTATGGAGGAAAGGGCTCTATAGATGAATACTAACATACCTTAGATATCAATGCCCAAAATCTATGGTAAAATTGAGACCTTGGTGATTGAAACCCTAACTTCCTCTTCCTTAGTCTTGGGGAGAATTTTGGGGAAGAACTTGGAGGGAAATTTTGAAATTAAGTGAATGATTTAGAATAGGTAGTTTTAGGACTTAATTCACTTATATATGTCTTGAAATAGGGTTTGAAACGACGTAGTTTAGGTACGAAACACTTAGGGAAACGACTAAAATGACCCTAGCTTAAAAACCGACAGCGTCACCTAAAAAGAAAGGCTGGACGGTTTGTACAAGGCCTCATTGGCCTTATAGGGAATGGTCTAAGAGACCCCCCCCCCCCCCCTTCCAAGAAGCCTCTAAACGGTTAGGCTTGATCCCGTAAATGGGTCTTCCACATCTATGTTGGACGTTTAAGGAACCATCCAAGTGACATTTGGGTCCTGGCAGCCCTAAATGGCCAACCCACTTGCCTTAAGCGGACAATGGTGCCCTAAACAGACCGTTTAAGGTCTCGTGAAGGTTCCTGGCTTATTTTAGGCTTGTGGACTTGCTCGTTAGCTCACTTTAACCTTTCTAAAGCCCGAGGTGTTATGACCACCCTTTATGAATGTAGGGTTTCCTTCACGAATGCGGAGGCCATGCAAGTTGCTCTCTGCAAACGTGGCCAAGGGACCGCAAACGTGAAGGAGGGAATAGTGTTGCATCTGCAGCATTGCATCAATTGTTTCCCAAGAGTAAGAATTCCCCCGACGGGAGGTCGGAATTCGTTTGGAGTCATGTCAACGTAAACAAACTATGTTACCAAATTAGAAACGCCAATCAAGACTCAATGGATTTAGCAAAACAAACAAAGGATGTCGTCTAGTCAAAATAAGTCAACACTTACAAAGAAATACCAAATCAAACGACAAAAGTCACAAATTGATCCCGAGCACCTTGGGATTTGAACCAAAGGTTGTTCTAAATCAAACTTGGTATTTCAGAGCTAACTGTGCTGACAGAATTTCCTTCTCAGTCTTTACCAAGAATATTAACCAAAGTCAAACTTTGGTCAAAACTTTAAAGCTAAAACACTTAATGACACAAACTCAAAATGACAGCCTCAGACCCAAACCAATCATCCCACTAGACCAAAATGACCCTTCCAAAGCTGATGGAATTGAAGGAATCCTCATCCGACATATGAATCTTCAGATGTTGGCTAAAGTCAACTCTTTCACTTCATAAGCCTCCAATAGAGATAAACCAACTCGAAACTCTCCCGGCTACCTCAGTAAACGTTCTACTCAACCCATCACCACTGAGAAAAAGTTATGGAAAGGGACAAAATAATAAAAGGATGCAAAAAATATTGACATGACCTCGAATGGCATTACATTTTCACATGAAGATCCGCACTTCACTTTATGTAGTTTCGTTGCCTAACAAACTTATTAATATAGTCAATTTTACTTTCTCATCCACTAATCTTTTTTTATTTTTTGTTGTGCTCTTTCTCCTCAACTTGCATTTTCCATTCGATATAATATTGTTTATAGCCTCGTAAATATTTTTGTTTTGTTCATCAATATTACGCATACTATTTTTCTCTCCAAATAATTTTTCATTACCTCCAACAATTTTTAATTTTGCCAACATCATCAACATTCATCTGATCTTCTTCTTCTGCTCCATTTCTTGCTTTCTTTCTTTATATTTTTTCCCTCAATACAAATTGCCAAACACATTTCACAATTTCCTTGGTAAGTGGGTTTTTAAGAAAAAAGTAAGCTCCCTCTTCCAAAGCTTTATTTATTAAGAGTCCATTCTCTTCATCACATACAACTGCATAATAATTTCAAGAAGTTAGAAATTAGAATTGAATTATATTATACACTATGTGATAGTTCATTTCACACATAATCACTAAATTTTATTCATTATAAAGGTAATGTTACAAAATAATCATATATTGTATACTTAATAAAATAGAAATTAGCGATAAATAATTTATATCACTAAACAAAAAAAAAAATTAGTGCTGCTTACATTTAACGACGTATTGTATCCAAACAATTTAACATATTAATAGCAAATTTTACGGTTGATTTTCTTAATGATGTATTAATAAAAGTAACCGACTTTGCTCATGATAGATGTCATAAGTGAAAGAATCGAACAAATACTTACATAGTGAAACTATATTCAAGGCCACAGCTTGAGCAAAGAGTTTAAAAGAATCCAAATCCGGTGAATGGACATTGATGATTATCGCATCAATATTTTTATTTTCTTTGGAGCGCATTGACATTGCTTCTGAACATGTACCAACCGTGATAACTATATCAATGTACCTTAAAAGTTAGTGAAAAAACTATACACAAAATTACCTCGAGAATTTTTAATTTCTCATATATAAATTCAATTGTATTTTTCAAGTTATATTGTTACTCTTTAGTTTACGCAATTGCACGTATGAATAAATTATATTGTTATCAATGTGAGGAATCATAGACAAGTTTACCTATAAAGCTATTTACAGTACTATTAACGATAAGTAATTGAATATATTTGTGTCAGTTGGAGAAGCAAAATAATGTGATAATATCTTAAAAATTGTCTATTGTCTTAACAAATTAAAGTAGAGAAAGAAATTGAATGATCATTATAATGGACCCAAAATAAAAACAGAATTTGACAAATATTCATTAAACAAGATTCATATTTGTTCCTTTCAAATTAACAAAAAAAAAATATTTTTTAAAAAAGTACAATAAAAGGATGAAGTAACAAGTTATAATAAGACTTTTTTTAAAAAAAATTGTTGAGTTAAAAAAAACCTCCTTGAAATTAGGCGAGAAATTTTTAATTAAAAAAAAAAGAAGGAAGATGCTTTGTTTAGTGAAAATCGAGCCTACCCACGTTTTTTGTCTACATTCAATAAAAAGTTATTTCAAAGTGAATAATAAGGATAGTCAGATCTGTTCTTATTTCGCTCTTTCTCAACCCTTTCCATTATCCTAATTTGAGCCGTCTTCACCATCCAAATAATTTTTCTTAAAATGATAGAAAGATTATTAAAATTCAACAATCTACATCTTCAAAAAGATTATTTTTGATAGATTCAATTAATTTTCTTTTCTGCCTTTTTGTCGTTGAGCCAATTGAAAAAGGATATTTTTTTCCTTATTCTACAAAAAGATCAAATGTAAAAAAAAAATATATGCAAGTTTGATTACATAGTTAAAATTAACATAAAACGATGTCCCTTCAAGAGCACTTGATAAAACTGAAACGACATAAATAGTAACATAAAATTATCGATCCCCCTTTGAATAAACATAAACATCTCCATGGAGAAAGCTAATTGAGTGTATGACATATACTTATAGCAAGAACAAAAATAAAGAATCTAATTTGATTTTTCATAAACACGCAAAACTCATTTAATAACTAGTGAAATTACATAAAGAAGTATAGAATGGAGTTATGATCACAGGGAAAAGCGAAATTCAAGATTTACTAGACAAAAGATGAATCTAATAAGAGGTCAATGTTAAAACAAGAACAAGAATCATATCGATTAAATCTCTTTTGAAAAGAAAATCACACCAAATTTATTTATATCAAAGAACCAAAAATTATAAATTCTATATATAAATTTGTAGAAATTTTACCTTTATAGTTATAAGACTTCAGAAAATCAATCATTTTCAGTATTATTCTCTTTGACATGATCAACTAACATCACGCACTTTGTCCATTATATCATAACAAGTAGTTGTCATTGAGCTAGTTCCTTCAATGATTTGAGAAGATGAGATGTAAAAAATTGATTTGCTATATAGAAGATTAAGTTTAACGGAGAAACACTTCGCCCTTTTGATCGGCGTTATATAGTACTTACAGTGGCCAGTGAGTATGTTTATATAGCGATTTTAATCCTTGTATTATATGTTTATTCCATGTTTGGTCCCTACATAATTTGATTAAGTATAATTAACCTTTAATTAATATAAATGTGTGATTTTGAACTAATAAAAATTAAAAATTTAACAGTCATTTATTTTAAAAATATAAGGACTTCATTCAACCAAAAATATTGAAAATAATAAAGTTATAAAATTCATTTTAAAATACTAATCCAGGACTTCGAAGATGACGACGAAAATTGACAAATGACTGTTTAAGCATTTATACTTAGTTCATATTTTTTTTTATTTTATCTTTTTTATTCATTTTTGTTTAATTTATGATTCTGTTAACTTTTTAACTATCGATTAAAATTGAATATTTATATTATTTGAAGGCTAATGATACATAGTCGAATTATACATGAGTTAAAATTGAAATATACATGTAACTCAATGGGTCAAAATAAATATTTATCGTAAAAATAATTTCTAATTGACTTATATATTTAACTATTGGAATTTATGTAGTTCGTCCATATAAAATTTCTAGTTAATTTGGAATGATGAATGGGATTAGATGACCCACTGTGAGTTGTACATGAGCTTTTGATAAGACTGGCCCATGGGCTTTTGATAAGAAAATCAATAGAAAAGGAATGAAATTAGGAGGAGGTTTGGATTAGCTTATTTTAGTTGATTTTAAGTTAAATGATTTTAAAATAGTTTTATAGTATTTAGATAAAATAAATTGCTTACAGGTACTTATTTTTAAGTCAAAATAATATAATTTAACTGAAAGTTATAAACTAATTATTTTAATTTATAATTTTTAACTTATAAGTCATAAATTATAAGCACATTCAAAAAGGCTCTAGAAATCACGCATCATCTATTTATACTTTCTAAATTTTCAATGAAAAAAAGAAGAGAAAAACTAAGGATCTGAACTGTTTGACACAATATATATATACATATAAATTGATGAATTAATTGGCCGAATAGTATATATTACTTCCTCCGTTTCAATTTATGTGACACATTTTGGATTTCGAGATTCAAACGAGTCTACTTTTACCGTAAATTTTTCATACATCTTTTAAATATTTTGAATCATCAATTATTATAACTCAGTACTTTTTACGTAGTTTACAAATATATAAATAATTTCATTTTAAAAAAATTGAAGATTCCATGAGCAAATTCTAAATCAAACTTAAATTGTTTAGCTCCTGAAAAACGAAATGTAGCACATAAACTGAGACAAATGGACTAGCTCGTAAATATCCCATGAAAAAACACCTTGCTCTACGCCTTCTCTTCAGTAACATAGAGAGTTTTATCTGCAAATTGAAGGTATTAATTACCCGAATGCAAAAGGTTTATATGTATTTTGTTTGTGTATAAGTCAGTGTATGTCCATTAATACTTTGGACGTACAAAATAATATACTTTGGAGTTTGGACATACTAAATATGTACACTTAATGTTCTTCCTTTTCAAGTTTCAATTTGGAATTTCTAACACAATTTTTTTTTGTTTCTAACACACAAAAAACACCCTACTAAGTTACTAACACAAAATTGAAACTATCGGAAAATAGAACTTCCAATGGGTTAAATGTTTTACTTTTTTGTTTTTAATTTTAATAGGTAATTTCACATTATTTGGTGTTTTTTACTGGCAAACCCCTTAAGAAATTACTTATTTCGAAAATTAAGAAGAATTTTAATTAAATTTGCATCCTTTAGTACAAAGCGCAAAGGAATATATATATATCACTAGTAAAATTATCCCGCTTCACGCGGAAATTTAATATCATGTAATTTATAAAATAATACTTAAAACCTATCGGTCATTAAAATTAAAACATTATTATTACATCTTATCATTTATTCTTAATAACATAAGCATAAATTAATGACTATAAAAATACATATCAGGATCTGTAACATAAGCAATGGTGTCAGTGAGCCACTCAACAAGAGTAAAGTACACAAATATTTAACTGTGAAGAAGAAGAAGAAGAAGAATAAGAAGAGGTTCAGAATTTTCGTTGTTTTAAAATGAGAGGAAATACCTCTATTTATAGACAACAAATGGTCGGGTGAACAAATATTTATTGTGCCTTATCAGAAAGGTTACAACTATTTGGAAAAGTTGCAACTAGGGGTGTACATGGCCGGGTTGGTTCGGGTTTTTCAAATATCAAACCAAACCATTTGTGTCGGATTTTTAAATTTATAAATCAAACCAAACCAATAAAACTCGAATTTTTCAATCTCGAGTCTTTTCGGTTTTTTTCGGGTTTTTCAATTTTTCGGGTTGTTTCAAACTTTTCTGATAAAGTATTCATACAAACATATAATTTACTTGTACTTCAAATATTTCTTTAGTCCTACCAAAATACAACTATCTAAGGTGTTTTTTAAAAAAATAACACAAAATATGATATGATTAATGACACTAAAATATCCAACAAAAATAATAATAATGAAATCGCGTAAATAAATATTGCAAATTAACAAGTCATAAGTAAAATGATCATAATTTAACAGTAGTAAATCATGCTAAAATAAGCTCAATAAGTATTAGTTACATGACAAAATATTAAAGGAGATTAAAATTAGATTATGTATTTTAATTGTTTAAACCAATGTAAAACTAAAGAACAAATATTCAATATTATTGTCATTCTTAGTATTGAACTGATTTTCTTTTTGCATTAGTATTAATTTGATTTTGATTTAAGCTTTATTATAATTACCAACATGTGAACTATAATCTTTTTTGGACCATTCAGAATTCTAAGTTTCAAACTTGAAATAATATATTAAAAAGATAAAAACAATGAAAAACTATAAGAAATATTTAAAAATTATATCAAAGTAAATATTTTTATGTATAAAATAAAATTTTAAAATTATATATAATGTCGGGTTAGTTTGGTCTCGGGTTGTTTTTTTTTTAGTTAAAACCAAACCAACCCAAATATAATCAGTTATTTTTTAATACCAAACCAAGTCAAACCAAATCACTAGTCGGGTTTTTTTTTGGGTTTGCGGTTTGGTTCTGTTTTCGGTTCGATTTTGTACACCCCTAGTTACAATCCTTCGGAAAGGTCACAACCTTTCATAAAAGTCACATTGCAACCCTTCAGAAATGTCACAACCTTTCATAAAAGTCACATTGCAACCCTTCAGAAATGTCACAACCTTTCATAAAAGTCACAACTTTTCATAAAAGTCACAACTTTTCATAAAAGTTACAACTCTTCATAAAAGTTGCAACTCTTCATAAAAGTCACAATTTTTCATAAAAGTCGCAACTCTTAATTAAAGTCGCAACTTTTCATAAAAGTCACAATTTTTTATAAATTTCACAATTTTTCATGAAAGGGGAATGCTAGTTTTGTAAATAAATAAATTAATAGGGAATTCTTGTTTGTGGTGGCGCCATGTAGGCGGGCCTAAGGTTCTCTTTTTATATATATATATATATATATGATGTTTTATTTCTTTAATCAAGGCAAAGGTATAGTTTTGTCTTTTTTTTCCTTTCACGGGTTTAGTATGAAGACTGATGTTTTCTTGGAAAAATATTAGTTTTTGGCGTTATACAGAGTGTGCAAGGAAACTTTTTCAATTATAAGAAAAAATCACTTTTGTACAATCCAAAATTCCAAAAACCATGGTCATACCTATCCTAATTCAACAATAGGTAAGTCAACCCTTCATCCAAAGGAAAACTAAAATGATATGCAGAAGTAATTAAACGCATAAGTTAAAGTCTTAACCCCATCTTTCAAATATACTCCCTCCGTTTAAAAAAAAATGACCTCATTTCCTTTTAGTTTGTTTAAAAAAGAATGACCTCTTTCCTTTTTTGGTAACATTTTACTTTCACCTTTTCACGTGGCATGTTTAAGACCAAGAGATTAAAGGAAAAATTTGTACATTTGACATTACTTTAATTTAGAATTACAAGATTCCAAAGTCTTCTTTATTTTCTTAAACTTCGTGACAAGTCAAACTAGGCCACTCTTTCTGAAATGGAGTGAGTAAAAAAAAATGTGTAAAGTAACAAAATACACCAAAAATAAGTTTTACCAGTACAAAAACATCTAATTGAATACAATCGCCTCAAAATTATAACTTTGTCTAAAATAATAAAGTCATGAAAGTAAAGTTACATGAAGTACGACATCACTTTGAACGCCAAGTAACTCACTAAAGCTCCCAAAGAAGTATTGCTTTGAATGAATTATCAACAAGACTTGCAAGTGTTGGGATATTCATAAAAAGATGCAACAAAAGTAGTATAAGTAAGATTATACATGTACTTAGTAAGCATTGTAGGCTGATTCAGATAGAGTTAGATAATTATATCATAAGAAGTATGAAATGTACCAAGACCAGTTCATAAGTTCAATTCATTACATGTCATGAACCAAAATAGGATTATGATGGTGCCTACCATAAAACCCATGTAGGCAAGTCAAAACTCAACTGTGAGCAATGAATATACTAAAAGATACAACTATGCCGAAGCAATAAGAAGAAGAAGAGAGGTTTGTTGCATAAATATGTATAAAATAATACAAAATATATAAAAAAGGATTTGAAAGTGACCGAGAAAGAAAAATTATATACAAGAACCAACCCTGTACCTAGTGTCACCGGCACAAGAGCGTCTAAACACAAAAAATTCTATATACATCAAATTTGTCTAATCAAAACAAAATACATAGACAATACAAACAGAGAAAAAACAACAATCTCTGAAAACCAAAAGCTCACTACAATCCAAATCAACAACAACAACATGATATTTGAATTTAGCTAGGGTGGCTTCTACTAAGAGCTGCATCACAATAAAAAGTGTAGCATGAGTATCAAAATATGAATTACTAAGTAAGCATTATATGCCGAATAAAGAGACACAATAGTGCTAACACTACATCTTAGAAGCTAATGAGAGATATACCAACCGCGATAGTGAAGATAATAACAATAAGCACATAACAACTAATACAAGACAATCGTGATCAAATAGATAACATGATGATGCAATGCAAATGTGGATCATGCATAAAAATAGAAGTCCGACAAAGTTCCTTGATCCGCCCCGAATGATCCCTCAGACTTAAAAACTTATGAAATGTAGTAAATATAACCCAGAATAGTTCCTCAGGCCTCCTCGGAGTGTTTCCTCGAGCTTATCGGTAAATGAAAATTGTTGACTTAAAATAAGTACCTTTGTAAAATAAAAGCCTCAGAAAATGATGCATTTCCTTTCAAAATCCCAATTTAAAAAAAATTAAAATTAGTGACACGCTCTCATAGAGCCCAAAATGAGTAGAAATCATAATAAATCATTTTAGTGTCGTAGTTATACTTTCTGTCCTTTCTGGTTCAAAACATGTCAAAATGCAAATGTCCCATGCATGAATGCATACCAAAATACGGTAAATCTATTCCCAATTCAATCACACCACACAAGAAACCAGAGATACACCTATCACATTATAGTCGTACTAACCTAAAACTCCAGAGTCTAGCAAGTTCAAGGTCTCGGGCCCATAAACTGTGATAATAAAGTAAAAGCTCGGACATACTCAAAGAAAATCACACAATCATACCAAACCAACCAAAGCGAATAAACTTAAGTTTCAAGCCACATAAAAGAATTCTAAGAATCCTATATTATCAACCAAGACTCTTAATCAAAGGCTAACGGCTAAAAAAAACTAAGCTAAAAATATATGTAAGTGGCCAAAATACAACTAAGGATGGTAAAAATCTAGAACCTCATCCTAAAAGCTTTCTAATGATCAATCCTATTCAATTTATATAGAATCAACTAACCCAAATCTAAAAAGGAGAAAATTATAACCTATTTCAAGGCTGAAACTACACTCGAACCTCTACTCAGATACTTTTCCGATATGAAGAGCCTCAGAACGCAGCCACACTATCAAAGACAGAATAGACACATTAATATGGGACAAACTATATATACCCATAATAATGTTACAAAATTCATACATGAAATCGGGTAAAAAGTTGACCCTCAAAGTTCGACAGCAAAACGAAAAAAGAACTCCACCATTATGTTCCCCTTGATGTAAGGATCACATACCACAAAGTTGAATAAATATCGGAATCAATTTGGGACCTAAAATTGTCCAAAACAACATTTTAAGGATTTAGAAAACATGGAATTTCAGTTTTGAAAAAATGAATTGCAAAAATGAAGCTAGAATCGTAGTAGAAAGAGTTGGAGAAGGAAATTACTTTGAATTAAGGGATAATGCATAAGTACACACCTAAACTTAACTAGAGTCTTGTTACCTCCGCCCTAAATTATTTTAAAATAGAACAAACACACCCCAAAAGTTGACATGACAGAGAGAGTGTGGGCACTCTCTTGAAGACAAAGTGAAGACCTAAAATATTGGACACTTATCTTTTTTATAATTAAAGTTTTAATTTATTTTTAAAAAATAAAAATAATAACGCATGTGGTGGGCGTGTGTTGTACAAATGCAATCAACTTACCTAATTGAAGGTGTCATGTCATCACAAACGGTGCACGAAAATAGAGGATAAATTAATTCAGCGAAGGTAGTAGGGCCCTATTTAAATTAAGATGTGTCATTGAGATTTCGGTCATAGTTTAGGGATACTTATGCATCATCCCGATAAAATAATAATACAGGAATCTTGACTTTAAATGTTGCTATATATCTAACCCGAGTTCGGAACCTAAATAAGCCACAAAAAAATAAAAGTGACCAAAATAAGTCGCTATTCTAATAACTAACTAAAATAGGCTTAGTGAAAGAAAAAAAATTTTTTTATGCAATATTCCAAACGTTTTCTGTTAGTCTCATGATGTGTATATTTTAATATATAACAGAACTTTTCTACACTAAGTGTAAGTTTTTCTTACACTTTGTAAAGTGAAAGTTTTTCTTACACTTTGTAAAGTGAAAGTTTTTCTTACACTTTATAAAGTGGAAGAAAAAATTTTGTTTTACAAAGAGGAATATTTTTCTGTTTTTCTTACTAGTATGTATTTTTTTTAATTGTGTATAGTATTATTATTTTAATTATATATAGTATTACTATTTTTGTGTATGCATCCTTTTTTGAGGGTGTATAGAATTATTATTTTGATTATATATAGTATTATTATTTTTGTGTATGTATCTTTTTTTGAGGGTGTATAGTATTATTATTTTAATTATATATAGTTATTATTTTTGTGTATGCATCTTTTTTTAGGAAAAGTGAATGAAAAGATTCATGTATGTTCATAAAAAACGTGAAAAATATTCCTCTTTGTAAAATATAATTTTTTTCTTCCACTTTATAAAGTGTAAGAAAAACTTACACTTTACAAAATGTAAGAAATAGTTCCGTTTTACAAGGTGTAAAAAATAGTTTTGTTATATATTAAAATATACACGTTGTGAGTACGAAAAACGTTTGAAATATAGCATAAAACGGAATTTTTTCTTCCACTAAGCCTATTTTAGTTACTTACTAGAATAGTGACTTATTTTGATCACTTTTATCTTTTTGTGCCTTATTTAGGTTCTGGACTCATCTAACACTTAGCTTTTTATTGGTACAAGTCCTAGCCGCCTTTCCTTCTCCTTTTCTTTTCTTTAGGGTTAAAATTGAAACAAAATTATTTAGCATGAAATGAATTATAGTAAAAAGATAATATTTAATTTGTATAATCGACCATAATTAATTCCAAGTAGTTCTCTTTTCTATTATTGCTATTGATAGTTTTGTTCAAGTTTAAAAGTGAGAAGAAAATTGAGATTTCAATCTTGCTCCAAGGTTAGGTGGAGAGGGGGACTGAACTAGATATAACATCCAAGAAAAAAAAGAAGACAAAGTATAGTGACCATGACACATCAATTGTACCAACTTGAATAGTGTAAACAAATGTTTTAGATATAAAAACAAATAATGTCCATCACGGGTAGAAACTAGAAAGTCTTTCAGTACACCATCTGTTCTAACATTGGATAAAATGAGATTTTAGCTTGTTGGATATGCAGTATAGGCCATGATTTTAGAATTAATATTTAGACTCATGATTTGAGATTATGATTTCAAAATTCAAAAAAAATAATATTATTAGGATTTTAAATCATAATTTTAATTTTTGCAAAAATATAAAACTTGACCTATAAGTTTATATTTTGTAAGAAAAAATCAATTATATTAAAATTTGCAAAAACAAAAAAAGTATCATGCTCGACATGAATAGATTGTCCACACCACGTGAAAGAATTATATTGAAGAATAAATAGTTACTATTATTATTGATTAGTGGATCTTTATAAAATTATGTGTATTTGAAAGTGTATACCTAATCACAAACATTTATTTATAATAGCGATCGGAATATATGGGATTTATCAATTCGGTGCTTTAGGATATTTCTACCTTGTTTATGAACATGATATGTTCATTTGTTAAGAATTGTGAAAATTTTGATAGTTTTCACAATTTGTGGGGTTTTCATGTTCATGAAAGAAAAGATACAATTTAAAACTCCAAATTGCATGTCTAAACAAACTTTAAATCAATCTGATTTCATATCATGATTTAAAATTATGATTTGATATCTTATATCCAAACTGGTCCTTAATATTAAAAGTGGGAATATAAATTGATATCATATTGTATTGTGTGAATGAATTGATCTAAAAGTTCAACTTTTTGGAACTTATATTTTTATATATTTATTTTAGCTACTTTTCATGATTTTGCTTAGATGTGAATGAGATCAAAGAGCTTCAATATTCTTTCACAAATGCTCCAACTTGCAAGAAAGTTGAAAAGAAACATAAGAGAAACAACAACACAATGACATCTTTGCTCAAAGAAAAAAAAATAAGGAATAAAATACAGAGTTGAAATTGGAAAAAAGATATGCTTTCTTCCAAATTTGAATACAATATGTTTGAAAAAAAAAAAGATTCTTTACTATGGCCTTTAGTTGACTTGTTTGTAATTATCACCTTGTATCTTTTCATTCCTTTGCTTCTAGCTCAACTCCTACAATGTCCTCTCTAATTTTCCACTTTGTAATCTTCTTTCTGTTTTGCCTCTCAAAGTGTTGTGCACAAGGAAATGATACTGATAATTTGGCCCTGATTTCCTTTAAAAATGCAATAATATCAGATCCACTTAACATCACAGCTTCTCGGAATGAATCTAGTCATTTCTGCAGCTGGATAGGCATAACATGTGGCAGCAAACACCGTCGAGTCATTATGATTGTCTTGAACTCTAGTGAATTGGTTGGTCCATTGTCACCAGCAGTTGGTAATCTTAGTTTCCTCAGGGTACTTTGGCTCAGCAGAAACAGTTTCACTGGCCAAATCCCTGGAGAGATGGGAAAACTATCGAGGTTACGGAGGTTGAACTTAGCAAACAATTCATTTTCTGGTGAAATACCAAGAAACATATCACGGTGCTCCAATCTTAATTATATACATTTAGGTAATAACAATCTGAGTGGAAGCATTCCAACAGAGTTGAGATCATTGAATAAACTTGAGAATTTACTACTTCAGTTGAACAAATGGACTGGAGAAGTTCCAGCTTATCTAGGTAAATCATTCTTCACTCTTGGCAATTGCATTAGGAGATAAGAAATTACATGGAAAGATACCTGATATTTTTGGTGGACTTAAACATTTGTTGTTTCTTGATTTTGCTTTGAATTATCTGTCTGGAGAGATTCCTATGTCAATTTTCAACTTGTCATCATTGCACACACTTCAGATAACTTTTAATAAACTTGAAGGGGGTCTTCCATCAGATATGGGGTTCAATCTTCCAAGTTTAAAGTTCTTTCTCCTTGTGGGAAATCAACTGACAGGAAAGGTTCCTACTTCAGTACTGAATTCCACATCAGTTATGGAATTTGGTATCGACGGGAATAATTTTACTGGACAAGTACCAGCCTTTGGAAACCAAAAGGATTTGTACTGGCTTGGACTTGCTGAAAATCATTTTGGAAATGGAATGTTTGATGATTTGAAGTTTATGTACTCCCTACAAAATTGTACAAGTTTAGAGCAGCTAATACTAGAAAACAACAATCTTGGAGGAGTACTGCCAAGATATATAGGCAACATGTCCAATCTTTTGCGGCTTTCTGTAGGCGGAAATCTCATCCAAGGGAACATTCCCACAGAGATTTTACTGCTTGAAAACCTGCAAGTACTTGGTCTCGGGAAAAATAATTTTACTGGTATGATTCCTGAGTCTATTGGACAACTAAGGCAACTTAGTAGGTTATACTTTTACCCCAACAGATTTTCAGGGGAGATTCCACATTCTCTTGGAAATTTGACGAGGTTGATTGAACTCGATTTGGGATCAAACAACTTGCAAGGTACTGTGCCTTCAAGTCTTGGAAGCTGCAAGCTCTTATCATTCTTGTATCTGAATGGAAATCAACTTAGTGGTCTTATACCGAAAGAACTGTTTGAGCTCTCCCTTATAGAATTTGACCTCTCAAACAACCGCTTGACGGGGTATTTTCCTGTAGGGATTGGCTCTGGAAACTTGACTGGATTGATAAACTTGATCTACATGAACCATTCATACAACAATTTATCAGGTGAAATACCAAGCAGCTTTGGAACTTTGACTAGTTTGAGGGAGCTATACCTTGGTAACAATGCCCTTCAGGGAGTTATTCCTGCATCCTTGAGTTCTTTGAGAAGTCTTGAATATATTGATCTATCTCATAACCACTTTGTAGGGAGGATCCCAAATTTTTTGGATGAATTTGTCTCCTTGAAATTCTTAAATTGGTCTTATAATGATTTGGAGGGTGAGGTGCCTTTGAAAGGAGCTTTCAGAAACATGAGTGCTGTTTCACTTGTTGGGAACAGTGAGCTATGTGGTGGTATTCCAGAGTTCAAAATGCCAAAGTTATCTCATAGATTGATAATAGTAATGCTGGTTATTGGAGGATTATTGGCAGCAACAACAGTGGCCCTTCTTATTTTCTTGTGTGCTAGGAGAAAAAAGAGGTCTACTTCATCAGAGAATTCATCGTTGGACGTGATCCCAAGAGTGACTTACTCTTTACAAAGAAACTAATGGCTTCTCTACGTCAAACATGATTGGTTCGGGTGCATTTAGCTTCCTGTACAGAGGCATTCTAGAGGAAAATGGAAAATTTGTTGCCATAAAGGTGCTCAAACTCCAAGTTAGGGGAGCTTCTAAGAGCTTTCTTACTAAATGTGAAGCACTAAGGCATATCAAGCATAGAAACCTGGTAAAACTCTTAACAACATGTTCAAGCATTGATTACCAAGGTAACGACTTCAAGGCTCTCATTTATGAGTACATGGCCAATGGTAATTTGGCAAATTGGTTGCACAATAGAAGTACAGATGGTGAAGAAAATCATGAGCCTAAAACTCTGAACATGCTGCAGAGACTCTATGTAATAATTGATGTGGCTTCTGCATAAGATTATCTTCATCATCAATCTGGCACGCCATTGACACATTGCGATATCAAACCAAATAATGTGCTTTTGGATGAAGATTTTGTGGCTCATTTAGGTGACTTTGGACTGGCAAGGTTTCTGCCTGATGCTGCAAATCGGCTCTCCTTAAGCCAATCGGCCTGCTCTCTCAATATAAGAGGAACTATTGGATATGCTCCACCTGATAATTAGCTCTTCTCCCTCTCTAAACATCCTTTTATAGTTATGCAGGTCCTCTTACTTATCAAGTTTGTCAATTCATGTATGTGCAGAATATGCTACAGGCAATACGTTTTCGACCTATGGAGACGTGTATAGTTATAGAATTCTACTTTTGGAAACATTTACTGGAAGAAGTCCAACTGATGAGATTTTCAAGGATGGTCTAAACCTTCATGATTTTGTTAAGAGAGCCATACCTGAGCAAGTGAAAAATGTTTCTGATCCTAAACTTGTCTATGATGAAATGGGCAGACTGATCAGGAACAATAAAACAATCGAGTGCCTCACATTGATTTTTCAAGTTGGGATTGCTTGTTCAGTGGAATCTGCAAAAGATCGCATGGACATCGCCAATGTTGTTAATGAACTGAATGTAATCAAAGATGCCTTCCTGAGGAACTAGCAATATTGGATATGAAGTTTTTGAGTTTCATAATAAAGATACTAGTTAATTAAGTTATATTCTCACTATCCACTTTCCCTTCCCCTTTTCCTGCTTCTCCTTATGTAATGGAAACAAAGTTGAAAATAATCACCTGATTTGGTTTACTTTGTTTCATGTTTTAAACTATATTTACTCTATAGATTTGAAAATATGTTTTCTGTCTATACTGATTTCATTTACTTATAAAGAAATAGACAAAACTGTCAAAAATTATAAGCTCAACCAGAAATATGCATTCCATTTAACAAAATGAACTTGTACGGACAAAGTTGGATACAATTTTACATGGCATATCCATAATGAGAAAACTAAAACTGTACTGAAGTTTGGAATTTAAACTATATGGTAAGAGGGAAAAGGAGAAAACTACAAAGGATCCTTCTCATTTTCCTCACATTTGCTTGAAGACTAAATGTTCAAGGTTCAGCATCAACAAGCATCTTTACTACTTCTTTCATGCTGGGGCGTAAATTAGGAAGCTTAGTCGTACATAGGGCAGAAATCCTCAGAACTTTGATCATATCATCTTGGACAAGCTCGGAAACCACCTTTTGATCAAGAATATTCAGAACACTTCCTTCGTCATTAAGATGAGTTGATGCCCAATAAACCAGGTTTTTACCTTCTCCGTAGGCTTCCTCTATTGGTTTCCTTCCGGTTACTAATTCTAATAGAACAACTCCAAAGCTGTATATGTCGCTCTTTTCTGTCACTCTGGAAGTATATGCTAGCTCTGTCAATAAAACAAATTCAAATGTGATGTTAGGAAACTAGCAAGAGTGAAAATAGAAAGAAGTGGGAACATAGTATTTGGTTTTTCCTCTTTGAAACATACCAGGAGCTAAATAGCCGTGAGTGCCTGCAAAGCAGCTGAACTCAGAGACTCTAGAGGAAATTTCTGAAACTTTTGCAACCCCGAAATCAGAAACTTTTGCTTCATACTCCTCATCAAGTAGAATGTTTGTTGACTTGATATCTCTATGAATAATAGGAGGGACACAATCATGGTGTAAATAAGCGATTCCCTTTGCAGTTCCAACTGCAATTTTATACCTCTGGTACCAATCTAATTCTGTCTTCCCAGCCTTGACTTCCCGGTGTAGTGCCTCGAATAAATTACCATTTGGCAAGTACTCGAAAACCAGCATATTCGAACCTTCCCTCATTAGACTGGCATACAGTTTAACTATATTTCGATGCCTGATCTTTCCTAGAATGTCCATTTCCCTTGTCAAAACTTTCACCTCATTTCCTTTCCAAAGCTGCTTTACTGCCACTGTGCCACAACCTTTCTTCAAATCTAACCGATAAACTTTTCCTGTGCCTCCACTTCCTATCAGCTTGTCCTCACCAACATCACATATTTCATCTACATCAAGTTCCACATGTTGGAAGCTTTCAAGCTTCCATTTTGGATTCATTCCATTTGCATGTCCCAGACACTTTTCTGAATCAGCTTCAGCGTTGCACTTGTACTTCCAGTAACTCACAAGCATGAAAACACCCATTAGAACAGCCAAAGAAAGTAATACAATGCAAAACACAACTAGTTTGCTCTTCATGAACACTTCCTGAGCAGCCTTTCCACTACAAGCGCCCATGCCTGAGTTCATTCGGACATTCCTGATGCTTTGATCAACACAAAGCCCCTTGTTTCCTACAAATGCCTTTTCTCCTCCCACCGTCAAAAGATCTGTAGGAACTCTTCCAGTTAGCTGATTGTTAGAGAGGTCCAATGAAGATAACTTCAGGTTATCCAAGCTTGTTGGAATTGAGCCACTGAGTTTGTTACTCGAAAGATTCAGAGAGTTCAACGAGGCCATCATTGACAACGAATTCGGTATGTTGCCTGTGAGAAGATTTGAAGCAAGATTCAAGTTTGCCAACCTGGGAAACTCACCCAACTCTGATGGTATCGACCCGGAAAGTGAGTTTTTCTCTAAATACAAAGATGAAATTTGCTTCAATGTGCCAAGTTCAGATGGTATTATGCCAGAGAAATCATTGTTATCCAAATATAGCCTTTCCAACTGTGTGAGCTTTCCAAGTTCTTTTGGAAGCTCACCTGAAAATTTGTTGTTTGATAATACCAACTGATTCAACTTAGTCGCAGCACCGATTCCAGGAGATACAGTTCCAGTGAAGCTATTATCACTGAAATCTATCATTGTGACATCTGGAAGCCCCCATAAACCCTCAGCAATTCTCCCAGAAAGTTGATTCTGACTCACCCTCAATCTCATTAAAGTCTTGCAAGAAGCATAATTACCTGGAAACTCCCCTGTGAAACTGTTTTCAACAGCAAGCAAATTTTGCAAGTTGTTGTTTTGACATAAATATTTTGGAAATGCACCACTAAACTTGTTCTCAGATATGTCTATGCTATTCAGTGGCGATAACCGGCCAAGATTAGCTGGAATTTCTCCAGTAAAACTGTTGCTGTACACAGCAAAGCCATTAAGATGCTGCAAATCTCCAAATCCTGGAGGGATTTCCCCAGAGAAATTGTTCTTGAATATTTGAAAAACCGTTATATTCTTCAGGTTGTCAATCCCCTTAGGCAAAGTCCCATGCAGCTGGTTTCTAGAAACATCAATTTCCTGCAGATGTATGAGGTCTACAAGTTCTACTGGCAATTCCCCGGTCAAATTGTTTTGATAAAGTTCAATCTTGAAGAGATTTCGCAGCTTGTTTATCGACTTTGGAAAATTCCCGGATATCTGGTTTTTCGAAATATCTAATGTACCTAGTGCCTCCATTTCGAAAATAGATTCTGGGATTTGTCCTGTCAAATTTGACCCTGCCAAGAAAAGCCAATAAACCTTCTTCAACTTCCCAAATAAATCAGGAAGTTTACCTTCATCATAGTTATTTCCACCAAGGCCTAATGCAACCAAACTAGTCAACTTTCCAAACCAAGCTGGAAACTTTCCAGAAAAACAGTTATCTGACAAGTCTAACACCTCCAACTTAGCCAAGCTAGATAAATCAGGTATCGTACCGTTCATGTTATTGCCAGTAACATTCAATACTTTGAGATTGGCACAATCCGCCAATTCACTTGGAAGATTTCCAGACAGGTAATTTGTAGGAAGCACTAGAGAAGTAAGGCTTTGGAGGACAGATATTGAAGGGGAAATAACTCCATGAAGGGACTTATTGTCAAGTGAAATTTCAGTGACCAAGCCAGTGTGTTTGTCACATTGAATACCATAGAATTTACAAGGGGAATCTGAATATTTCCAAGATTCCAAGACATTCAAAGGGTCAACAAGCTGCTTTTTAAATTCAAGAAGGGCTTGTGTCTCAACAGTCAATGAATTAGATGGCTGGCAAAAGAAAACAAGTAACTCCAAGAAAATAACAAGGATTTGGAGGGAATGGAGAGTTTGGATTCTAGACATTGTTGAATATGGGAAGGGCTAAAAAGTCATTTCACAAGGGGATGACAAACTCCATAACAGATCTGATGGGTGCCCATTCATAATGAGTAACTGATCAAAGAAGAGAAGTAACAATCAGTAACCAAACAATAAAGTATAGAAACAAGAATATACATATAACAAACCTCTTTTACTTAAAAGCAAAGTATACCTAATCAAATGTTTGTTGTATAATTTATCTATAATAAGAAATTAAAAATATCACTTAAAGAATAAGATAACTTAGGAACTCAGTAAAGCACATATGAAAGATGTTAAACAGATATACACAAACACATACAGGATGTTGGTGAATTTACATCTTTCTTTGAAGTGTCTTACGTATATAATGTTTCACTTGACTTTACAGTCTTGGTTGTAAGGAAAGATACTAAAGAGCGGCCTTTGTTTTTTCATCTTTCCTACGATCAAATTCTTCATATCCGAAGCGCAGGGAGGATCTGACTAGAGTGGGATAGAAAATAGCACTAGGAAAGATTAAAACCTTGAACTGAATAGTTCTATACTTATATCACCAACGGTGTGAGCTATTGGTTAATAAAGCAGTGAATTAACCAAGATAAGCTCAAAATGACCCACACACTTATTATTGAATTAAATTGGGAGATTCTAATATGACAAATCGTCAAAAAAGTGGAAATGAGTGGCATATACATACAGGAAGAGAAAAAGAGAGTGGTGACAGACAAAAAAAAAAAACACATAACTTTCATAATTGAGTCCTAACAACCAAAATCATACATTTTTGTGCCTAAAATCATTTAACTCTAATTAAATTTAACAGAAACAGAGACATTAAGT
Organism: Solanum bulbocastanum; assembly: GCA_037074985.1. Classification (NCBI taxonomy): domain Eukaryota; kingdom Viridiplantae; phylum Streptophyta; class Magnoliopsida; order Solanales; family Solanaceae; genus Solanum; species Solanum bulbocastanum. The sequence goes on from CM073607.1 coordinate 11,631,900, forward strand.
ACAACAAAAAGTAGAATGCATCTTTGCTATTAAAGAACACGTTATATAACTCAAGAATACATAATATTACAAAAATAATGAAGAAAGAGTTGAGAGGAAACAGAGTTACTTACCTAAAATAGAATAGTAACAATGTCTGCTTTAATTAGTCTCATGTTTGAGCAGCAGAATTCAGAAATCTAATGAGAAGAAAAAAGATTTGTTAAAAGGAAAAGAGTGTTTTTTGTGGAGTGAAAGGAAAATGAAGAAAGAGGGATGGTTCATTCATTTCAATTAATACAAGAAACAGTACCTGTGTTTTATGGAATAAAAAGAATAAGGAAGCTGACAAAATTTGGGTACTAAAGGAGAGTTGTATAAGCACCAGACACTTTGATTGAGACCCATATTTTCTCTCTATCTCATCTATGTAATCTACTCTCTTATGGTATAATAATTTATATTATATAGTTTGACCATATATTAAATTTAAAAATATTAAAAGTATTTTAAAATTTACAGTAAAAAATAAGTCAGTATTGGTGGAGTCAGAATATCGATTAAGGTGTGTCAAAATATAAAGAAGAAAAATCGTGTCAAAAATGAGGTCTTGAGGAGTGTCAATATATATATAGTTATGATTTTAACTGAGCAATGTTTTTCCAAAGAAGGAGTGTGAGGCGACACCCCTCAACTATTGTAAGTCGGTATTTGTAATGAATATAATCATTTTATTATTAAAGGTGAAATTGCTATTTTAAAATTAAATTATTATTAACTATAAATGTGTTTTTGTTGGACTGACTAAAAAAAAGTGTGTTATATAAAGTGGGATTAATGAAGCATATTATTTTCATTTATATTTATGGGTACAACACAAGTAATTAATGGTATACTAATATTCATTAAATTATAGGCATGTCTGCCTATAAAATATATTCGTATACTATTAATTACATTTAATCTCAGTATATAGTAATTACTTTAATACTTTGTGGCTTAATTCACACTTACTTTATGGAAAGAACATTTACTTGTATTTAGTAAAGGTCCCTATGATGGTTGGTTTAAATGGTAAATCCTAGTAGCAGGAGTTTGAATATGAGTTTGGTAATATTTAGAAATAATATTTGAAGTTAAATTAAAAATGAATATATAGAAATTGGTGTAGTGAATTCACATTTCACTTGAAAAAATTATTGGAGTTTGATGAAGGTATTTATCTCTTGAAAAAGTGGTTAAAACAACTTCTTCAAACTTGAAAAATTCAATATTACAATTTACACTAATAATTGGGGAGAAAAATTAATTACAGCGAATAAACTTTGTCATTGATATCAAAAATCAAAATTATGTTGGTATTCAAACATGAAAAATACATTCTAAACAATAAGATAATGAAAAAACAAACTACATTATATATGAGCATAATAATATTAATTAGGAAAAAATACGCGGAAAAGCAAACATATACTAGTTAATTAGCTAACATAGCTATAGGGTGTGTTTGTTATGAAGGAAAATGTTTTCCTAAAAAACAAAGACATTTTTTACTTATTTTTTTATGTTTGGTTGGTGAGTAGAAAATATTTTTCGGAAAAGATTTTTTAGTGTTTGATTTATAAATAAAAATATTTTGAGAAAATATCTTTTATTTTTACTAGAGAGTAGAAAATAATTTTTGAATTGAAATTGAAAATATTTTTTAAAAATAAACCTAATGGGGTGGTGGGGGTGGGTTGGGGGTGAGGTGCTGATGGGGGGTGAAAAAATAAAAAAAATATCTTTTAAAAACAATTTTTTTTTTCCGGGGTGAGGTTAGGGTAGGGGTGGGGTGAAAATAAAAATTTGAAATTGGAAATATTTTTTAAAAACAAACTTTAAATTATTTTTCTGGGGGGGTGGTGGTGGTAGGGGGATGGCGGGAGGGGGAGTCGGGTAAAAAAATAATATAATTGAAGAGTTGAAAAATATTTTTTAAAATAATCTTTAAATTTATTTTTTCATCAAGAAAATTTATTTTTTCAACAAAAAAATTGTAATTTGAAGTTGGATGAGAGTTTTAGAAAATGTTTTCCTTAATTTTTGAAGGAAAGTCATTTTCCTTAAATTTGAGAAAAATGAGTTGATTTAGAAAACATTTTACCCAACCAAACATGAGAAAAATTGAAAAATATTTTTCGGAAAATGTTTTCCTTCATACCAAACACACCCATAATTTGAATTAACTACCACTTACATCCTCTTTTTAGCTATAATTACGTGCACCGCTCTCCTCTCTTCCTCTCTCTAGTCTCTCTCCTCTTTTATACATACAAATACAAATTATACATATACAATTATATGACAGATATACAAATACAATTCTCCTCTCTCCACTCTCTGCCCTCTCCCGCTTGACTCTCTCCTCCCTCTCCTAATCTCGCTCCCCATATATCCAAATACATATGTATACCAATTACATATAAACAGTTATCTGACAGATACATATACAATTTGATAGACATACAAATACAATTCATCTCTCTCCACTCTCTGTCCTCTCTCGCTCGCCTCTCCTTCTTCTAAGTTCTAACATGTAGCTACGAATCGTAATTAGCAAACTATAGCTATGGAGCCTAATTAAGTTATTTTTAGTGGCTATTTAAGAAATTTCCTCTATTAATTATCTTTGTTGTCAACTTTTCTTGAAACATTTTCATTATAAAATGATAGTAATATAAACTTATGGGTATATTTTTTGTTCTTACTATTTTTAATAATTATTAGAACTTAATGATATAAATCATATATTTTTAAAAAGAATATTTTTCTCAGAATCTATGGTCAAATAACTTGTGAAAAATATTTAAAAATTTATGACCAAGTGCTTGCATAGTGTATTCCCAGCTAGCTGGTATAAATTAAAGGGAACTGCTAAATTGCCAAAGAATTGGGCCAGAAAAATAAAAAAACTATAATATTTTTTTTATTTTAAAATAAATTGATCTTCTTTCCATTTTTTTGTTAAAAGATATTAAAATTAAAAGGATAAAAATGTTTTAAAAGATAAAATAACATAAATAAAATATTATTCTAGCCAAATTTTTTTTTCCTAAATTAAATATATTTTCCAATGTAAAAGGTGGATATTTATTGTATACTGGAAAGAAGACGTGTACTGAAAAGAACATGCACTCGAAAAGGAACACACGTTGGAAAGTAAATGAAAGACAAAATAAAATGTGTCATGTGAGATAATGTTCAGCTCAAAAAGCATCCAAAAGTGTGGCTAATTTATTGTTACAACTCTAATCAAAATAATGACATTTTACGTCTCAAATTAATATAGGTTTAAAATGTTAGACAATTTATGTTTTGTGTATTTAAGATTAACATGCAAAGTTAATAGAGGTATAATCCTATGTTTTCTATGGTTTTACATAAAAACTGAAGGGAGAAAAAAAAGATATCACATATTATTTATATATTTGTATTTATATTGTTTGATATTTTTATCGACGTAATATATTATAAAGAGGTTCAAATCATTTTATCTTTAAAAATCATTAGTAACTATTCTCGAATCACAGAAAAAATTTAGAAAAAGAAGAATCAAGAAAATACGCAAAGTTACCCACAATCTTGATAATAAAATAACTTCTATTTATTTGTTTAATGATTATAATTTATTTTTTGTTATTTTTGATGTCTACATATATATTTTAATCTTTTTTAAATATAAATTTGTGAAAAGCTTCTCATTTAAATGAAACTGCAAAATATATATGCAACACACGTATTTATTAAAAACTCATCTAATTAAAAAAAAAAAAAAAGAGCTTAAACTATTAAAGAAAAGATAAGAAAATATCCAATAGATTGGAATAGAAGCTTTTATTTAAAATTTGTCACAAGTATCCCTTTTTATTCATATTCAGGTACTACATTTCCCCTTAATTTTTCCATTTCAAACTTCTATCAAATACTTTCGCAGTTCTATTTTATATGGTATTATTTTTTTATTCATACGTTAAATAAAAAAAAGAAAATTAATTTAAAATTTTTTATTTTAAAGTTAAGACTTCACAGTTCCTTTAAACTCGCCTATTCAACATGTTGATATTTTCTTGAATTCTCAAGCATTTATAGGTCTAGCATCAAAGTATATTGATATTTTATATAATTAACTTAATTATCATTAAATATTATACAACTAAGAAATTGTCGGATGGAAATGATAATATAAATTTTGTATTTTTTGTTTTGCTTTACTCCAAATTAAATTAAATTCCATCAAATAAATTAAAACGAATGAAATAAATATGTTAGTGATTGCAGTACACTTTGGAGGGGGACATAACATGATGCCATGGGGACCAAATATAAAAGACCAAGCTGAAGGGTTGACTTTGGTCAACTCAAATTATTGATGTAAATACTTTTGTTGTGTTATAAAATAACCCTCAATGGAATTGATAAGACATGCTCCACTTGAGTAGAAATTTATCTCACATTTTTCTTGTCAATCAAATCATATTAAGTATACGATTCTATAATTTTGAGTCCTTGTATGGGGATAGTAAAATGAAAAAGAAAACTGTATAGAAGGAATATTGTCAATATTCAAATGATAATCCTGCTTCTAACGTGGCCGTCTCGATCATAAGGTCATTAGAACAATCGTTGGGGCCTTCTTTACGCCTTACATGCGGCAACAATCGCATAAATCAAAGTAGAGGTCACAAGATGACCTAAAGTCCAGAAAAAAACCACTCTCTCCCGGGAGTGCTTACTTCAAATTTTTAAGGAATATATATATATATATAAGGGGCGGAGCTAGCATAGAGTTAGGGAGTTCATCCTAACTCCCTTCGGCGGAAAATATTACTCTTTATACATGGTTAACATTATTTTTTTTTGTATATACAATAGATGTCGAACCCTCTTTGATTAGTTCGTGGTTTACTTCTTCAGATTTTGAACCCCCTTATTTAAAATTCTAGTTCCGTATATATATATATATATATATATATATATATATGTTGATCAATTTAAAAATATTTTTTTCGTAAAAAATATAATAGTAATTGTTTATTTTATTTAATGTAGAGGTTGTTGTAATAATTGAGAAATAAAATAGTGATAGATATTGATAGATTTGAAAGAAAAAATTGGGTAGAAATATAATATATAATGTTTATTTTATTTAATGCGGAGGTCATTGTAATAATTTAGGAATGAAATAGTGTTTAGTAAATTGTTGCATCCTTTCTTACGTGACTATCTATTTCGTTGATTTATTTTTATCGTGGCGATTATTATGAACCAACATTACTGTTCATACATTTATCTTTTTATTTCCCTTTCTGTTTTCACTCTCCTATTATCCAATATTCTAAAGTTTACCAAACGGCCAAACATTTAGCATTATGTAAAATCTATTGTTGTGTTTTTATAAATACATAAAATATATTTTTGTGTATTCTTTAAATTTCAAGTACCGCAACAAATCAATATTATCTTATATCATTATATCAACTTATCAAATTCAACACAACCATTTCAATATTATTATATAGACTTTTTAAATTTTTGAGTAAGGTTTTATTATTCTAATATTATATTAGATTTTTTCATTTAAAAATTTCATTGTTTATATTCTTACTTTGTAAGGTCTGCATACATTTTATGAAATTTGACTTTAGGCCCCCCAAACTTGTTGAGACGGGCATGTTCTTGCGAGGAAATTAATTGTAAAATTTTTTTTTTAAAAGATTGACTTATTTTATAATAAAAAAGAATTTTACTGAAAACATTTTTGATGTTTGGTTAACAAGTGAAAGATATCTTTTACAAAGAACATTACCACTTATTAAAAGTATCTTCAAGCACACATGTCTTCATAGACATGCATGATATTCAAATGGCGTTAAAGGTCATTTTTGTCTTAAATTATTATAATAAATTTTAAATAATTTATATATTTCTTAAAAAATATTTTCCCACTGCCGCCAAACATGAAAGAAGACTTTCACTGAAAATTTTAAAAGTACTTTGTGTCATACCAAGTGGTATACACCCAAAGAATAGATAAAGAGTATGATCGATTTAGAGAATGGGGGAAGATGAAGTGTATTGAAACGTGAAAAAGATATTATTAATATAAAATGTCATTTATAACTTGTTTTTTTATTTATTTATTTTTAAAAAAAAAACATTTTTAAGAAATTTACTTTTCTAGAATTTTTATTTTTATTTTTTGTATTTGATGCAACAAAATTTAAATATTGATTAGCCGTCTATACATGTCCAAGAAGATGAAAGCCTAAGGTTGATGTCGTTTCTTTTGGAATCTTTTACTTCATTCATCTTCTTCTAGAAACTCTTGTTGTTGTTTTTTTATTGTTAGATTTGTTCTTTTCCTATTTATTAGTAAAAAAAATGATTATTTTATGTTTATCTTTATCGCTACTAAATGGTGCTCTTCTAATTTTGTAATGTTATCCATACTTTGATTTCTTTCAATTTCATTTTAAATCATTGAAAAAAATATATTATATATTGAAGTAAACGAGATACCATTGACAGTAAGTGGTGTTTGATTCAAAAAAATTGACAATGAACTTCCTTTTTTTTTTGTTAAAATAAATGTTTTCTCAAGAAAGAAAGAAGATTATTTTTTTAAAATACCAAACTTTTCTTCAAAACTTTGAACTAAATGTGTCAAGTCGTAACAAAAAGAAGAGAAAAAAAAAAGTCTCAATATAACAACTACTAATTTCTTTCCTTTTTTAAATTATAAATTATCTCTTTTTTTTAAAAAAAAAATTCATGGCTTGAATTCAATAGTTTTGACTAAGGGAGGAATAAACTCATCCATTGCATTAGGGATGTACAAAATCGAATCAAAAATCGAATCAAATCGCAAATCGAGTCAAATCGAAAAAAATCCGACTAGTGGTTTGGTTTGACTAATTGGTTTAGTATATTATATTTGGGTTGGTTTGATTTCAACTAAAAAAAATCAACCCGAGATTAAGCCAACCCAACATTATATATATAATTTTAAAATTTTATTTTATACCTAAAAATATTTACTTTGATATAATTTTTAAATATTTCTTATACTTTTTCATAGTTTTTATCTTTTAATATATTATTTCACGATTGAAAGTTAGAATTCTTAATGACCCAATAAAGATTATAGTTCATAGATATTGGTAATTATAATAAAGCTTAAATCAAAATCAAATTAATACTAATGCAAAAAGAAAGTCAATTTAATACTAAGAATGACAATAATATTGAATATTTGTTCTATAGTTTTACATAGATTAATATAATTAAAATAGATAATCTAATTTTAATTTCCTTTAATATTTAGTCATGTAACTAATACTTATTAAACTTATTTTAGCATGATTTAGTACTTTTAAATTATGATCATTTTCATTATGACTTATTAATTTGCAATATTTGTTTTACGCGATTTCATTATTATTATTTTTTTGGATATTTTAGTGTCATTAATAATATCATATTTTGTGTTATTTTCTGAAGAAACACTTAGATAGTTGTATTTTGGTAGGACTAAAGAAATATTTGAAGTACAAGTAAATTATACGTTTGTATGAATACTTTACCGGAAAAACCCCAAAAAAACCCAAAAATATGAAAAACCCAAAAAAACCCAAGGTTGAAAAATCCAAATTTTATTGGTTTGGTTTGGTTTATAAATTCAAAAATTCGACACAAATGATTTGGTTTGATATTTGAAAAACCCAAATCAACCTGACCATGTACACCCCTACACTGCATCATACCTTTTGATAGTCATTTCATCAGTATTTGGTCAACATATGCATCAAACTTTCTCAATCTAAATCATAAAACGAAAATCAATTTCGTGATACTATTTAAGCTTATTCTAGCGATATTATGAGGAAATTAAGTAGGTGTTTGGGACGTTGAAAGATTCAAATTTGATGATAAAATTTAAAAACTAAATAATTTTTCTTGTTTAAATCCTAGTTTGGTTGCTAACTCCATTGTTTTTCCCTTGGTTTTATTAAATGTCGTTATGAAAAAAAGCTAAAAAGAATCATTTAAGATAGAATAATATAAACGCCAGCTAAAATAGCACTATACTGTTATTATGTCTTTGTTAGTTGACTAATAATAATATTCTTACTCTCATTTTTGTAGGCTTTTTTTTCTTGGCATTGGTCATATCATGTTAATTAATATATGGGCTACAAGGACTTTAACACGCAAGTTATAATAAGGTAAAATAATATATAGTTTTAAGTTTACAACACTTTTTTAACGTTTCCTACTATTTTAAATTTAGGTCAAGTTTGCATCGACTTTCCAAATAATATATTTGCACGTATCTATGAAAAACATATAATTTCTCTGCATATAGTTAGCAATACATATATATTATTTTGCTTAGTTGTTATTTTAGTGAATGACTATACAAATAGTTTTCTTCAAAAAAATTTCTACTCATCACTTTCCAGTCAAAGACATTAGCTAAACTACCAAATAATTAAGTAATTGATCATGCACAATCATATTAAAGGAAGAAGTAAGGGGAAAATATTAATTGTTGCTTAACTAGTTCTTAAACTAATATAAATCAAATGTGTTATTTATACTTCTCTGCGGACTCTGCCTACATCCAATCATGTGCTTTTTGAATAATCCAGAATATAACAACTTATTAATATGCGGTAAAACAATGATTAAGTACCTAATTGTTAATTACAAGAACATATTATTAATGATAACAATATTCATTTTTTTTAGTTTATATTTTCCTTCTACTTTTCCGTATTTTTAGATTAGAAGTACGTCTAAAAAAAAAAAAAAGATTAGAAGTACGTCTAGTTCATCCGATTCCTTTCGATCACATTCAACAGTGGGAGAACTCTAATTGTTAATTAAGTAGTTGAGCTTAGCTTGTTTAATTAAGTAGTTAGCTAGACAGCTTTATGAACTTAATAGCCTAGCTTACAAAATGAGGAAAATTCCCTAAATACACATCTTATTTTATCATAATCTCTAAAATTTCCTACCATTTAAATTTTTTTCAAAAATCCCTTATTGGATACATCACTCTCCTCTGGCTGATACATCCCTATTCCCCTCTCTGATACATTCCTCCCCTCTTTGATACATCCCTCACCTATGTATTCGGATGTTTGCTGATGTATCCGGAAGTCCATTGATGTATTTGGATATCCTATCCCTCTCTGATACATCGCTCACTTATGTATTCGGATGTCTGTTAATGTCACTACAACAAAAACAACTTTTAGCGGCAATAAATATTGACATTAATAAAGAGTGCTAAAGTCTTTACTGGCATTGGTTAAGTGCCATTAGAACCAATGTTGCTAAGGGCTTTAGGGACATATACAAAGAGTGCTAATTACCACTAAAAATACATATTTAGCGGCAATTAAATATTAATTGCCACTAATGATCATTTTTGATGTAGTGTATATCCGGAAGTCTAGTAATGTATCCGAGATCCATAAATTTTTTGGGATCTTTGTTATTTGAAAAAGAGTATAGGGAAATAATATAATTAGCTCATAACATGATACAAAATAATATATATAATACCTATTATATAAAAATATTCGGAATTACACAAAGTTTGTGATTTTTTTTTTTTAAACCTTATTTTTTATTTTCAACTCACGTGTCTATTTTTTGAATATTAATGGAAGCTATGGAAGGGACTCAGAAAATGATACTATGACTAGGCCCACTTATATAGCAAGATAATGCCGCATTGAAATTATGAAAATGATTAATATATTCTTAGCTTTAACTGAGGAGTGGTTGTGAGAACAATTGGATCGATATGGGGTCATTTTCCCAATAAGTAGAGAATTTAACTATGGAATAACTACTTATTATAACTCATCCAACATTTTAATGTTGATGTGTTTTTAATTTGTAGTTAGGAGTAGGACTATTTTGGACAATTTGTATTGGGGAAAAATAGCTTATATATGTGGCAAAACTCTGGTCGATTATATGATTACGATAAAACATATTGCTTCTGCTATTTGGCATCGTAGGATGTGATAAAATGAAATATATTTTCATTCTATGTTATTGTAACTTTTGGATATTGTTATTGTAACTTTTCGATATTGTTAGTGTGACATTTTAATATTAATAAAAATATATCAGATATCACATTATATATTATGTTATGTTCATTGGTGAATATTATGTAACCACCAACTCTTTATTTCACCCATTATTCTATCTTTATGCCTTGTAACTTATGTAACCTTTGGGCCATTCATTTAGCAAATTTACTACCCATTATCTCCGATTCATTGTAAGAAAGAATTCCTCACCTATAAATAGTGACGGTCTTCATTTGTGTTTAGAAAAACAAGAGATATGTGAAAAAGTGTATGAAAAAGAAGAGAAATAATGTAAGAAAAGATGAGAAGTTTATGTTGGTATATTGAGAGAGAGTCGAAACATAGAAAAATATTCCAAGTCTTCAACTATATGCATTATACAAAAGAGAGCAATTATATGTTGAAGGAAGATATTCTTTTTGTGGAGCTTTGGACTCTTCAACTAATCCAGAGCGCTGTTTCAGTTGTACGACGTTGATGGGCTATATATTGTATCATGGAACGGACAAGTCAAGAGTGTTACTGTAGGATCAATGTAAATTACACCATCAGATATTTAATTCTCTCAAAATATATCGGTTATGATAGCTATAATTGTACACCCTAGTTCGAAGGCCATAGCTAAAGTATAAGCTCCTTTTGTGGTGAGGCAACATGCAAAATTCATGTGAGAAAAAAGAAGAAGAGGAAACCTTCACACTATACCGACAAGATTTAAGCTAAATACTAGTAGTAGCAATTTTTTTTTTTTGTTTCCCACCAGGTGTGCGGAGTCCACATTGGAGCTCCGACTAAATTCGGATCGCGCACTGCGGGGCTGATTTGGGGATGACGCTTTCAACAAGATTTTCTCTATACCCAGGGTTCAAACCTGAGACCTCTGATTAAGGGTGAAGCACTCCCACCAGTGCACCACAATCCATGTTGGTAGTAGCAATTAATTGTACTAGGAAAAAGTCCTTGTGGCAAATGAATTTTGGACACTTAATGCTTCAATAATAGAATGAGCCTATAAAGACATTTGTACCAGTCGTTTCCTTGGTGTCATGTGGTTGCATTTGTTACCACTTATCCAAAGAGTCATTTTCAATTGTAATGTGAAATCTTTGACATTTCAAATAACAAGTATGGGGTTAGATACAATACTCAATAATGCACTATTGAAGATTGCATGTTTGTCTTGTCTCTTTTGCTGATAGCTTTTCCTCTCACACTCACATTCATTAACTAATAAGTCATTAGCAATTAACAACCTCAATTCATTTAATAATTTGTTTTTTGAATATATAACTTTCTACAATAACGAGGACTAAAGCTACCATATTGCCTATGCAGTATAATTCCATATTAGACTTAATACTATAATGAATAAGATCGTGAAGTATTGATCTATATTAGATCTTTAGAAATTAGACTTACTAATATTAAGGACATATAATATAGATAGAGTTGAATATGAGGCATAAAAAGTTAAAGATTTTCGAATATCTTTAAATCCATAATACTAAATTTGTATCTGATTTGAAATTCAGAAAAAATTAAAATAAAACCCGTAATCAAGTCCATAATGCCAAAATTCAAACCAAATATCCAAAAACATCGAATTTGAATTTCAAATTGGCCCAAACTATGTTCACCATTACATCAGATAGAAAACTTACCATCGTTCAGATTCACGAGTTGACTTTGGGCATATTTACCGGTTGGTTTGGGCTACAATAGCTCACGTGTTAAAACGGTTTGTTGCCCAAATCAACCCGTATGAGAATCAGTTAAAGAAAAACTACTTAATTACACAAACATTCCTATCATATTTACTAATTCTTTCTATAGTTTGAAATAATTATATGTTATCTCACTAATTAATAATTTCATATTAGATTTCAAATCAGATACACTTAGATACATGTATCACAGATACATGTAAATCCATATGTATACAATGTATTTGGAACAAATTACACCTACTTTTGACCTCATGTATTCAAGATACATGTATATGGACGCTCCACATACATGTATCTAGGTATTGAAATCTGGCACGAATGATAATTTCGAAAATTCATGAAAAGACACGTAAGTAGACTCTAAACTAGTGAAATTTGTGTTATTACTTAACTAGTTAGATGTTGGGCAGGTTACACATTGTTGGGCCATTTTTTCCGTTAGGAAATTACATCATGTGTCCCCCAAAGTGTATGGTCTTGATTTTTTGTTCCCTATAAAAAATGTCTTTAAAGACTAGTCTTTCTTCCTCTCTATGTATAGAACACATACACTTTTCCCCCTCTATTCCTTAAATATTTTTAAACAACTCTTCATGATCAATTGGCTCTCCACATTTTTTTTTTCCATTTTCCCCTTTTATTTATTGTTTTTATCGTTTCTCTTTTTTCATTTTTTTTTTGTTTTCTCTTTTTTCTCAGCTTCTATTTTTTCATTTAACTCTTTCTTTATTTTTGTTTTTTTTCTTTTATTCTTTTTTAAAAAGAATTCTTCTCTTTTTCTTTTTTCATAACTCTTACTCCCTCTGTCTCAATTTATGTGACTGACTTTCCTTTTTAGCCAGTTCCAAAAAGAATGACACATTTCTATATTAAATAGTAATTTAACTATAAAATGTTTATTTTACCCTTAATGAAATGATTTACAGCCACACAAATTTCTATAATTCATTTGGACCACAAGTTTTAAAAGTTTTCCTTTCTTTCTTAAGCACCGTGCCGAGTCAAACTGCCTCACATAAAATGGGATGGAGGGAGTATTCTTTTTTGCTAATGAATCAAAAGTTGAGTAATTCGCAAAAATGATCTTCTTTCTTTGATATGTAAGTAAACTTAAGAGTTTAATTTTCAAGTTAGTTAACAACCTTTGTAATAAGAATCTACCACATATTTACTGTAGAAAAAACGATGTATGTTAGCATCTAATAGATAAAGTAGTCTATGGAAAAGAATACAATAGTTTTGGAATAGTGTTGTCCTTGAGGCATAAGTTATTCTTTAAACCCCTGAGCTTATTGCCTTTGAGGAAAGAATTTTAGAGTATACCATAAATTAGGCATAGTGAAATAGTGTAAATTGTTTTCCATGAGGCATATGTTATTTTTGTTAAACCTCTAAGCTACGTTTTTCCTTTAAGGCAACAATTATTGTGTTCTCTGTAAGTTATATCTAGTGAAAATGGTGTAAATTGTTACTTATGAGGCACAACTTTTTCTTTGAAAGTCCTTGGGCAAAGTCTTGCCTCTAAGACAAGAGTTATAGAGCATATGACGTAATCAAGATACAATGTGGTAGTGTCAAGTCTTGTGCATGGATGTAACTTATTATTTTGACATTCTTTGTCTAAATCTTACCTTTAAGGCAAGAGTTATAAAACATCTCATAAGGAAAACACCTTTTGAGATGTTTTATGGAAATGAGCCCACGATTGAGCTTACCCTATGGGAAAACATCTCAGTACTCTTAAACCTCACAAATGGTTAAAAGACCGTGTTTCTACTATACAATAATTGAGCTTACCCTATTGTTGATTTTGGTTTCTTATAATCATTTGTCTACTATGTATCGGTGATTCACAAAGATCTTTAACAATCAAAGAATATACTTTCTTGGGATAAGACTCTTAATAATATCCTTTAAGGATTGATGCAATAAAACAGGAAATAGATGTTTTGGATTCCAACTCTACTTGGGAGTTGGTTCCCTTACTAGCAGATCATTAGACTATTGGTGCTAAATAGGTATACTAGAGCAAGGATTAGGCTACTGGTGAGGTTGAAAAATACAAGGCTAGGTTGGTGGCCAAAGATACACTCAGAGGGAAGATCTTAACTTCTAGGTTACTTTCTGCCCTTTAGTAAAAATGGTTACTATCAAGATAACGAAGATACATATATGAAACTTCCTTTGTGATTTTATAGATGGGGAATATCAAAGCATACATGTTGCTAAAGTCTTTTTATGGTGTTAAACAACCTCACAAACAATGAAACATCAAACTCACCTTAACTCTATTGGATGACAACTATAAAAAGAGTTCTCATGACCATTCTTTATTCACTAGACAATAAATATATATATATATATATATATATATATATATATATATATATATATATATATATATATTCTAATCATTTTCATATGTATAGATAATTTTCTTATCACTAGAAATATCCAAGATCTCATTAAGGCCTCTAAGAAGTATTTTCATATAAGGTTCAAAGTGAAAGACTTGAATGAACTTAAAGTATTTCCTAGGGATTGAAGTACTGAGATCCAAAAATATTACTAGGTTGACAAGTATAAGTAGAGTTCTCATGATCACTTTTTGTTCATTAAATAAAAAGGAACATATTCTGATTATTCTCATATATAAATATATATATATTTATATATGATCTTTTTTTTCACGAACAACACTGGTGCACCCCATGAGGAAATACTAGGTCTGATGAAACCTTATCTAGAAGGTCTTTCAACTGCTCTTTCAATTCCTTAATCTTAGCTGGAGCCATTTCTTAAGGAGGAATAGAAATAGGCTGGGAATCTGGAAGGAGATCAATTCCAAAGTCGATTTTCCTTTTGGGCGGAACTCCAGGAAGATCTTCTGGAAACACTTATGGGAACTCATTAACTACAGGAACTGACTCAAGAGTTGGGGTTTCGAAGCTTTAATCCTTAACCAGAACTAGATGATAGATACAACCCTTATAAATAATCTTTTTGGCCTTAAGGTAAGAAATGAATCGACCCATAAGCGCTAAGCTACTACCCTTCCATTCTAAGATTGGTTCGTTTGGAAATTGAAAAGAACGATCCTAGTTTTACAATCAAATGAGGCATAACATGAATGTAACCAATCCATGACTAGAATGATATCGAAATCTACTATTTCTAACTCTATAAGATATGCTGAGTTGACTTTCTGGGAGACTGTGACAGGATAATTTCTGTATACCCGTCTAGCTATAATTGGGTCACCGACTGGAGTAGAGACTGAGAAGGGTTTTGAGAGAGTTTATGGACTAACATTGAAGTTAACCGCTATATAAGGAGTTACAAAAGAGAGAGTAGTCCCTGGATCTAACAAAGCATAAAAATATAAGTTAAAAACTCGCAACATGCCAGTGACTACATCAGGAGAATCTTTCTGATCCTAGCGAGCCTGAAGAGCATACAACCTATTTTGGCCCTGTCCGCCATCTGTACCATATGAGTTACCCTACTGAGTCAGGTGACCTGCTGGTGTTGCTGAAGTTGTAAACTGAGCCCTACCATTATTACCACCTTGACTCTATTAAGAAGAAGGACAATCTCTCAATCTATGACCAGTCTGACCACACCTAAAATATCCTTCCTTCCCTGCAAGACACTCGCTCAAATGGTTCTTACCACACTTAGGACAAGTTGGGTAGGTTCTAGTACCCAAAACACTCCCCTAAGACTTAGAGCCTGATGCCCTACCTTTTTGATCCTGTCAGAACTTGAAGGATGGAACACTAGTTGATGAAGGTGCTGGAGCTGAAGACTTTCTGAAACTGCAAGCGATTTCCACCACTTGATTTATGTTGAGAATACTCATAATTGCCTGTCCTAGCCTTCTTATTATCCTTAGCATGTTCCCTAAGCTTATCTCCCTCAACCTGCTGAGCATGGGTCATAAGCTTAGAGATGTTCATATTTTCCAGCAACATAACATTTCTACACTCTGTTTTCACCAAATCGGATACCTCATACATAAACTTGTTCATTTGAGCCTTGGAATCGGTAACCATGTGAAGAGCATACCTAGAGAAATGGGTGAACTTTAGTCCATACTCTTGGACTTTTTTGTTACCTTGCCTTAAATTCATGAATTCTTGAGCTTTTGCCACCCTCAACTCTCTTGGGAAGAAACTATCCAAAAAAGTCTCACTAAAGCATTCCCAAGTGACAGGAGTTGTATCCATACCCATGTTTTCTTTCCAGTGAGTATACTAGATGTGAGCTACATCCTTAAGCTGGTAGGATGCCAACTCAACCCTATTATTCCCAGTTACCTGCATCACTCCAAAGATCTTTTTGACCTCATCTATGAAGTTTTGGGGATTCTTACCAATCTGAGATCCTAAGAACTTAGGCGGATTCATCCTAACAAAACCACGAACCCTGGCTGCCACTGATCCACCACTAGCATTTGCAAAAACTAGAGCCTTCTGGTTGTTTTGGTTAGTCACACTCTGAGCCAAAAACTAAATAGCGTTCTGAAACTTAGCATTCTAAACTTTCTGATCTGGGACTGGAGGAGTTGCATTAGCATTGCGGGCATTCACATTTCTTCCATAAGTTCTACGAGGAGGCATGATCTGAAATGCATAACATCAAGTTAGAAACGAGGAATTACATCATACCTTACACACGATAAGAGTAACAAGAAATTAAAGTTTTCCTAAAACACTTCGTAACCTCCCTTTCATTAGATGTGGTGCACTTCACACCCATAAAAAAGATTCTATTTAGTGCGGCTTTTCAGACATTCTAGGACTCTTAAACCTAATGCTCTGATGCCAAGTTTGTCACGCCCCGAGGCTACCCCCTATACGTGGATACGGGACCTAGGATCACGAGTGACCCCAAGCTAACCCTGCTGGCATATCATAAGCATACTAAATAAATTTAAAAATATTGTAGAAAGCTAAATCATAAGATGGACTGAAATGATGGGGAAAACCTATATACTGTCTGAATATATGAAAACTAAGAGTTTAACAACAACTAAAAATTCAAACTTAAATACTAAAGTTGAAACTAATTATGTCTGAAATAAGCCTTAAACTTACAATAAGTACTGGGACATGCCCCAGCTAAATCTAGCAAAAGCTGAAACTAAAGACTAAAATAGAAAAGATAATCATGGCAATCGTCCTCGAAGAATGAGGTCTCACCACTGATGTTGCTGAACTGGAGATCGGGAATCGATCTATTCGTGATATGGAAGCTGAGGATCCGAACCTACATCACGAGAAGATGTAGCGCACAATATGCGTCAGTACTTGAAAGGTACTGAGCATGCAGGATAGAGTAAAGATGAACAATAAACATAACTGAACAAGCATATATCTCAGCAATGATAAGAGAAAACATGCTACTATTCTGAGAATATTGAACGTGAACTAACTGAATGCAATGACTAAGTTTATAACATGCTGAACTGAAATCTGAACTGTAACTGATAACATGGTCAATGCAATAGAATATGACTATCGGAGCTACTAATTACCAACATAAAACCATATGAGATAAATGTAGAGTCTGATGTATACGCCCCATCGAGAGGACCCAATATACCCTGCCAGAGGTATAGAGGCATGACTGGCGTGATCACTAAAATGTAATGCCCACAGAGGGGACGTATAAACCTATGGGGGCATGTAGTTCTGGGACTATTCGGGTACGTTGAACCCTAGTCCACTCGGTCTAAGCCTACTCCCAATTAGAATGTATATAATCAATATTATGACTGAAATGTTGGCATACTGGATAGCTCAATTATTGATATGCAAACTCTGAGAATGCAATAATTATAACTAATAATGTGACATTCGTAAACTGAAGCATGCATATCTGAAATAACTGACCTAGCATGTGTAATTCATGAACTAAAATAACTACATAGCTAGGGTTCTGAATATCGTACAAGAAACTAAGCAACAATATGACAATCTGATTTGGATCATTCTAACAGCTAAAACCCAACAATTTCTAACATTCAAGAAAACCTAGGTTTAGATAATATTAAGGGAATCAAGATTCTGACTGAAATCTAAAGATCTAATGGGTGAAAGAAAGCCACTAGTGAAATCCCACATACCTGTGACGAATTCCACAGAGAAATCTTTGATTTCGGGGCTGAAACTGATGAAAACTCACTACGTTCTTGACTAGGGCTGCTCGACTTTCTCTTTGGATTTTGCTCTAAGTTTTGCTTGATTTTGATGAATGATTGATTAGGGTAAGTTCCAATTATTTTACTAGAATTAAATTGACCAAAACCACGTAGTTTAGAGGTTAAACGTCATAGTTTAGGAGTCCAATGCATAGGGAAAAAAACAAACGATCCCTGACTTAAAAGTTGTCGAGGTCACCGACGTGACAAACCAATGGTCCGTGTGTGGACCGACGGTTCGTCCTGGCAACCATCGATGGGGGTTCTGGGAGTGGAAGTTGGGGGTCTGACCCACGGCCCTGGAACACGGACCATGGCCTGACCCTTAGCTCATTTTTTGGGGGTTTCTGGAAAGGGGGTTGCAGATGGTGAACCACGGACCACCAGAACAAATCGTGGTCAACGTACAGTCCGTGAATGGCAACCGTGGGTTGCACCTGCAACTTCTGAAGAATCTACATTTTGATAGTTCTAGCATACGGGGTGTTACATTGAATGTGAAGACCTAATGTGCCTTTGACTGGAAATTTTATCCCAACACAAGAAGATTAGTCACAAGGTTTGTTATATTTCTTATGGGTATTCTCAGTCGCATTTCAATAAAGGATAAATATAAAAACATGACTTCAGTTGTTTCTGAGGTTATTTGGCTAGTGGTTTATTAAAGGCTATATAGACTTGTTTTGTCGTAATAAATCATCAATTTTGATAATTGTTAATTCCATATTTTATGAACGCACAAAGTATATTGAATCAATTCTCACTTTATAAGGGAAAAGTTTAAAGCAGAGTTAATCAAACCTGTTCATATCTCCACATTTCTATAATTAGTAGATTTTGTGATAAAAGGGCTAGGGGTATCTCAACATCACTTTCTCTCATCCAAGTTTAATCTTCTTAATATCTTTTACTCTCCAGCTTGAGAATGTTTATTGAATTAGATTTTCTAGCTGTAGTTAGTAATTAGGCTAGGCCGTTATATCAGTTAACTAGTGCATGTGATGTGCACATGCTAGTGCCGGTTGTAGCCAACTAGGATAACTATAAAATTAGTTATAAAGCAATCATGTCTCATACAAATTGATCAAGTTCAATACATCAAATATCTCTTCTCCTTTCTTTTTCTCCTCCTCCTCCTCAATCTTTTTTTTCTTCACTGAAACCCAGTGGTTGGAACACATATGTTCTTCTTCTTCACTAAAACCAGTAGTTAGGGAACATATTCAATAATGGTTATAGGTGTAGATTAAAGTAGAGTTTGAAACTTAATTACGTTTTAAATAATTTGATTAGGTGGGGAAAAGCATACGATTAGTATGTAAAACTTAGTTCTTCTCCCCGTAAGAATATAAGATCGTTATACTCATTACTAAGATTGATGAAGAAATGCAATATAACTTAGATATAATTTTTTTCAAAGGTATGTTGAATTGATCATCAAAAGAAGAATTATGCCAAAAATTAAAGCAAGTGATAGTATTGACATTTACCTTATGCTCAAACTTCTTTTCTGCATACGCATTCCTCTAAAAACACACACTAAAATAAGAGGTAAGCATTAGATAAATAGACTTGTAGGTGATCTAGACGCATCAAGGGACTCATATAATAGTCATATCCATCTACTAACATCAATCTAAAGGAAACTAGTATCACGATCCAAAAATGGATGTGATGACTTCTCTATTACCACCAAGTTAAGTTTGCCTCAACTTAACGAAAATTAAAGAAGTGCGGAAATATAAAGCAAAAGCAAGATAAAGGGAAAAGCTTATTCATTCTATTAAATCCTCCCAAAATCTAGTTGTCATATGTATAAGCCACTAAATACATAAAGTACAAAGTTAAGAAATAAGTATAAGTCACAGTCTTTTTTCTCAAATATAACAAAACTTAAAGAAAAGGAATAGAGGGTCCGATGGGATGACAAACAGCTACCTCTCAATAATCCTTTGACAAGCCTTGGAAAGTAATCAAAGAGGAGGATCACACACTATCGGGCTCGAAATCTACACAAGTGTAGAAGCAAGAAGTGAGTATCAACAACACGGTACCTAACAAACAATCTAATAAACGAAGCAACCTAGCTAAAAAATGAATACTCCTTTCATCCTAATCGAACCTCATCAAACTACAACCTGCAAAGAATTCAGCCCAACCTAGCAGTTCTATCGTAAACAACTCACAAGGCTCAAAAGTCACAGTCCAGTAGTCACAATTCAACACATAACAAGTAAGGCAATCTCAATGTCAAGTAGGTCAATCACACGTAACAAGTGCATCAATCACAATTAACAAGTAAGTCACACGTAAGCATCAAAATTCATCAAATCACCATAATCAATCTCTCACTAGAAACATTTTCCACCGGCATAATATCACTAATTGGAACCATTGTCCATCGTCTTTATATAAAATCACTAGGCGGAACTATTTTGTCATGAGCCAAAAATAAACATGGTGACACTTGTCTTTTCCCACCAAGTCAGTCTCAACCCAACAAAAATGAAAGAAATGTAAAAATATAATGCAAGAACAAGACAAAGATGGAAAACTTATTCATTCTAAATAATTATCCAAAATTTGTTTGTCACATGTATAAGTCACTAATGAAAATACAGAATTCGAAAGATAAAAGTAAGTCTCAGTCTTTGTTTGTCAAGTAGAACAAAACTTATAGAACAGGAAAGGAGGGCCCGCCAGGATGACAAGAAATTACTTCTCAAGTCCTTCAACGAGCCTCGACAGTCAGGAGAAGAAGAAGAAGATCACACAGGTTCGAGTAAAAATAATACGGTACCCAGCAAACAAACTAGAAAACAAGGCATCTAGCTAGAAAATGATTGCCCTTTACACTTCAACGAAACCTTCTCAAACTACAACTTGCACATAAATCAGCCCAACCTAGCAGTTCTACAATACGCGTCTCACAAGGCCCAATCTACACAGTTCAATCTTCACAATTCAACAATAAAACAAATAAACTAAGTCAATCTCAATGTAAAGTAGTTAAGTTTCACACACAAGTACATCAATCACAATTAACAAGTAATTCACGCATAAGCATCAAAAGGATCAAGTCACAGTAATCAATATCTTGCCGAAACCATTTCTCATCGGCACAATATCACTAGCTGAAATCTTTTCCCATCGACTTTATATCAACTCACTAGTTGAAACCATTTCCCATTGACTTTATATCAAATCACTATCTGGAACCATTCCCCATCGACTTTATATCATATCACTAGTCGAAACAAGTTTTCATGGACTTTATATCAAATCACTAGCCAAAATCATTTCCCATCGGCTTTATATCAAATCACTAGCTGAAACAATTTCCTATCGGCTTTATATTACTCACCGAAAAAGACCTTGTGATCGCGATGTACCCCAAGATGATGCTAAGCGATCGCGATGAACTCCAAGATGATGCTACGAGATTGCGATAAGGGAGTCTTGCGATTGCGATGACCAAAATGGCCATGCACCAGAACCAGAAACCAACTAAACTCAAAATCAATGAAAGAACCCTCGGGATTCATTCGAAACCTCGTATACATAAACCAGATATGTAAATCAATTAAACCGTCAAAATATGAATCTAATGTCTCTTTAACTCGATATTCGTGAAAACCACAAGAAATTAACTCACACCTAGGACCACTCAAAAATAAACTAAGACCTCACCAATCCCTAAAATCATTCTTGAATCCAACAAAACTTTCTAAATTTCGATCCTAGCATCCGAACCCCGAATATTGACCAAAGTCAATCCAAAGGCTAAAATTCCATAATTTCACAACTTAGGACCTCAAATCCTCAAAAAGGCTCAAAATCTAAAACTGACAACTCTCACGGATCAACTTTCACATTCTGGGACGGTTGGAATCAACGGAATTCCATTTAGACTCTCCAAACTCCAAAAGACATTGAAAACCATTTTCTTAACAACTTAGCCATTCACTCAGAACTTACCAAATTCTTCACTTTTAACTCAAAGTTCAAAACCAACTTTTTAACTTTCATTCATAGAAGACTCGGGGTCAATCACGGGAGGGAAAAGTGGTAATTTTACAAGGATTGCTAAAAATGACCGATTGGGTCATTACATTATCCACCACTAAAAATCATGTTCGTCCTCAAACATAAAACAAAAGAAAGTATGTGGAGCTTTGAAAAGCTAAGGATATTTGGCACACATATCAAACTATATCTCCCAAGTCGCATTTCTAATTAAGCGATACTTCCACTACACCTTCACTAAAACAATCTCTTTGGTCCTAAGTTTTCAGACCTGCCTATCCAAAATGGCTATAGGCCCCTCCTCAAAAGATAAGTTTGGACCTAACTCCACTGAATCAAGGGAAAGTGCATAGGACTCATTCGGCACGTACTTTTTAAGCATGAAAACATGAAACATGGGATGTACAACTGACAAACTAGGTGGCAAGGCCAATTTACAGGTCATATCTCCCACATAACTCAAAATCTCAAAGTGCCCAATGAATCTAAGGTGAAACTTGCCCATTCTTTACGAATATCACACTCTTCATAGGTGACACTCAGAGCCAAACATGATCACCCTCCATGAATACTAGGGCTCGAACTCTCTGATTCGCATAACTCTTCTGTCAACTCTAGACTATCAATAGTATACCCTGGACCATACAAACCTGCTCCATAGAATCTCTAAGCAAGTCTGCATCTAATGAATCCATCTTAGCTGAATCAAACCATCTGATTGGAGATTGGCAACGTTTGCCATACAACTTCTCAAAATGGGCCATTTGAATTTTGGAATAATAATTGTTGTTATAGGAAAACTCTACTAAGGGAAAATGTTGATCCCATTTAGCACCAAAATCAATCACACAAGCTCGGAGCATATCCTCCAACACCTGAATTATTCGTTCGGACTGATCATCTTTCTTAGGATGAAAAGTTGTACTTATATCAAACCGAGTAACCAAACCATACTGCAATGCCTTCCAGAATGGGAAGTGAACAAAGAACCTTGATTAGAGACAATGAAAATCGGGACCCCATGCAATTGCACAATCTGACTGATAGAAAGCTTGACTAACTTCTCCATCGTATATTTTACCCGAACTGGGATGAAATAGGCGGACTTGGTCAATCTATTAACAACCACACAAATGGATTCATTACCACCCACAATTGTAGGTAGTCCCAAAACAAAGTTCATAGTGATCCGCTCCCACTTCCAAGTAGGAATAGGTCTTTTCTGAGATATACTTCCAAGCTACTAGTGCTCACACTTGACCTGTTGACAAGTCAAACACCTAAAAAAAACTACAATATCCCTTTTTATACCACACCACCAATAGTGCTAGTTGAGGTCATGATACATCTTCACCGAATGGAATATCAAGAACAATAAGTCTCTTCAAGAATCAGTCTAATCAACTCGCCCTACCCGGATGGACGTTTTGCATAGAGGTAGTAGTTTTTTTAGCACCGTGGACCGGTTCATGCTTCTATGCCAACAATTGAGAGTGACAGTCAGCTTGAGGATCTTATGATTTTGGCCGAAGAGGCCATGGTAGTTCGTTTAGTTTGCAGCAACAATTATTTTTGCCGAGATCTTTCTATACTTATGGGGATCCAGGTCATATGATACAGCACTGTGTACTACAAACTCATCTAGGTCATAAATCACAAAAGTGAACCCCGAGAAGGTGGGTACCTTCGCGATCGCGAATCAGACCTTCGTCAACGCGAGGGTTGCAAAAGCGAAAGTTCTTTGCAAATGCAAAGTTCAACAGGTGTTGACTCTTTGCGAAAGTGACACAAACATCGCTAACGTGAGCCTCGTGGAAGCGAGCCATCCCTCGCGATTGCGAGGTGCACCAGCACTCAGGCATCAGCAGAATCAACAATTTCTCAAAATATTAAAAGGACCCTCGAGATTCATTTGGAACCCCATACACACAAACCAATATGCAAATTAGTTATACTTAATGTTCCGAATTCAATGGAACCATCGAAACATGAATCCAAGATCTCCTTGACCCGACATCTATGAAATCCACAAGAAACTAACTCAAATGTCTAATAAGGCTAAAGAAAGCTTGGAATCTCTCAAGAATCAACCAACACCTCACATATATGCCTAAAATCATCCCCCGAATCCAAAGGAACTCTCGAAATTTTGATCCTAGCATCCGAACGGCAAATGTTGACCAAAATCAATCCAAAGGCTTAGTTTCCACAATTTCACAACTTAGGACCTCAAATCCTCAAAAGGATTCTAAATCTAAAACCGACAATTCTCACAGACCAGATTCCACACTTTGGGAACAATGGAATCGGCGAAATTCCATTCCGACACTCGAAACTCCAAAAGACATCGAAAACCACTTTTTAACAAAGTTAGCCTTTCAAACATACATCTTACCAAATTCTCAACTTTAAACTCAAAGTTCAAAATCAACTTTCAAAACTCAATCATAAAAGACTCAAGGTTGATATCAGGAGAAACAAAACAGTAAATTTATGAAACCTTTCAAAAATGACCGACCGGGTCAATACAAGTAGCCTGAATTATAATGTCATTAACACTCATCAAGGTTTATTCCATGCCACTTTTTCCAACTTGTTTATTTGGATTCTAAAATTCAAGGTAAAGCAGTTTTGAGAATATACATATACTTGGACACACCACACACAAATATATTTGTTTACGTACGAATAATGGTATGCACTAGAGTTTTTTTCTCAACACTGTTTGTCTATTGTCACAATTCGAGCTGTGAGTGAATTTAATTTGTAATTGTATCACTATTGTGGTCTTACCTTCTGTCCCAAATTAATATATTGCTTGAATTTGTATTATTTTCTATGCGATGTCGTCATATTATGTTGCTTCTAGAAAAAATATTATTTATACACGTTGTGTACAAGGAAACTTTTTTGTAAAGTGATATCAACTATCAAGATAACATATATACTAATGGATGTCTCAGTCATTGACTATGCATAGCCACGTATATGTATGTGTTTTCAAGGATAATAAAGAAGTGTATAATGTAGAATTGGAACACCTATATTAGACAAAATGAATTTAGCCATGCATTATATATCTTATATATGCGTGTATTTATACTCATCTAATTGTTTGTTTAATGGAGGAAATGAAAAAAAATAAAATAATTAATGATAAATTATTTTTATAACTCAACTCGAAAAACTAGCTTAGAGGATTATCAGTCAATACCTTATAAAAGATTATAATATATATTCTAACCTCCTTCGCATGTCTAGAACTAATAATTTAAATCGTGGACACCCATAAATCATAATATAGGTGAATGTATAATAGTATGATTTAGAGGCGTCCACGGTTTAAATTATCATATTATGAGAACAAAGACAAAAATATATTCTCAAAATAGGTACTCTCTTTTTCAATTAATGGGAAATATCCTTCCTACATAGTGATTATCAAGTTGATGTATAATAGTTTTGGAGGTATATTTGTTTGTCTCACTTAAGTTTGGTAATGGTTGTAAATGGTACTAGTGGGACTCCACTTGGTTGAGGACCAGGAACTTATTATTGTAATCTTATTCTAAGTGACTAGATCTCTTATTATTAGTCAAAAGAAATGCCACTTCACTTTGATGCTAACTTATTAAAATTCACAAGTTTGACTTGAATAGACTAGCTATTACATTCACTCTTTATGATCTTATCCTAAGATTTATGAGAAAAGTGAAAAAGAATTAATGAAGAAAGTATTTTGAGATGAATCGATTATCTTGAAAATGTATATATACACATGAATTTAAGGGAAAGCTATACAAAGTATTCATTTGAATCTCTTTGGCATAATACATAAACGTGTTTTTTAACTTGACTTCAACTGACATTATGTCATTTAATTTTGGATGTCCATAAGTAGACACTTAAATATAAAATTGAACAAATAGACAAATTCATCCTACGTGACATCCTGCATGGCAGTCTTGTGTCCTACGTGGTGTCTTACGTGTATTATGCTACGTAGGATGTGTGTGTTTACTTATTCAAGTTTATACAAATTTAAATGCCTACTTATGCACACTCAAAATTGATGAGCATAGATGTCAGTTGAAACCAAATTAAAAGACATATTTATGTATTATGTCAAATCTATTAATTACTTTTTTTTACTCATATACACATAAATTATCTAAGGAACACAAAATAATTACCCATGTGCCCATTGAATGATGGGTCATTGCTGTTTCATCTTTGTTCTAACTAATTGATTTACACCGAGGGAGTAATTGAATAATGAGAAATTCATTCCTTTGAGCAAAATGATTAATCAAACGTTGCAAAGAAAAATATTAAACGAGGTTTTATTGAGCCCATTTGTAGTAAGAAGTATTAATTAAGTAGCTTTGGGTCAATGCTATTTTATTTTTGAGGATTTCCACAAATAGCTATAGTTTGGATCATAATTATGAATACTAGCTTTAGTTTAATTATATTCATACTATAGTTTTAGATAGAAGAGAGGAGAGCGAGATCAAAAGATAGAAAAAAGAGGCGAGTGAGATCAAGAGAGATATATAGAGGAGAGAAGCGATCAAGTTGTAACTTAGATATAACTTGTATCTCAATTGAAACTGAGATACACATATTAACAATCTCATGTCTCGTTCAAATCTCACTCGCCTCTCTCAGCTCTCTCCTAATTTTGCACGCAAATACATAAATCAACATATTATACACGGATACACATTGTATCTCCCCTAAAATAAATACACACATATAATAAGTATCAATTTTTGTGATATACAAATGAAAAAAAATATTGATACATTGTCTGAATATTACATTACCCCTGAAAGAAATAATCTAATACAGTTTTCTAATAATGGTTATATAAAAAAAAATCGATATACAATGTAGTTTGATAATAGTTGTATCAGTTTTTTCTGATACTAATATACAAATTTTTTTAATACAGAGATACAATTTGCCATATCCATATGTATCAATCGAAGAGGATACAATTTGATAATAGGTGTATAATTGTTTAAAACACAAATACATTATAGGGAAAACTACATAAATAGGCCATAAAATCTAAAATAATAACAAATTCATACCCAAATCTAAAGTAATTCCTGAAATATCCATTCTCTCATAAATAATTACAGTCCATACCCCCCCATTTATTAAGGCTGATAATTTTTCTAAATCAGTATTATATATCGTATTGGTATCACTAAGGCTGATGATTTCGCTTAACTGATACTAAATCAGTATATATATACTATACTGGTATCATAAAGATTTCTGGTTCAGAAATTATTCATTAGTCAATGATACTATAAGAGTATGTGTATATTGTTGTGGTATCATTAAGGTTTATATATATATATATATATATATATATATATATATATATATATTGTATCATTAATGTTTCTTGTTCATAAATTACTCATTAGTCAATTGTACTATAAGAGTATATAGGATGATTATGAACCTACACCATCCAACCATCTACTTTACATAATGTGCAAAGTATGTATAAGTAGTGTATATTTTATGCTAAATATACATATATCATATTGTACTTATAATGTGCATACCTATACGCAACATATACGTGATCATTACATATGTTTTGTATAATTTCATCATATTGATAAAACTAATTGGACATCAGGTGGTATATGTACATAACTTGTCCTTTCTAAACTATATGAAATATCGCAACTTACTAGTAATTTACCCTTCCCTTTTCAAACTGAAGTACGATTTATGCCTTAAGACTCTTTTCCCTATTTCAACCTCCCCAAAACATCATTGTAATGTTTAATTGATTCGCGAGGTGATCCATAAGTGTTTTGAATTGAAGAAATTTCGCTTTTGAAAATTTGAATAAGAAGTTCGATCAAAGTCAATATTTTGGATTAACGAATTTGAATTTGAGTTTTTCTAGCTCAATGATACCCTAGGGGTAGAGCTGTCAAAATGGGCCGGCCCAACCCAACCCAACCCTAACGGGCTAAAGAGTTAAATGGGTTAGGACAGTCTGACCCTTTTAACTAAAGAGCCTATAAAATAGCAGCTCATCCCAGCCCTAAGCGGGCCACGGATTGGGACGGGTTGGCCCTTCAACCAAAAAATGAACAATATTACTCTCTTAGAAAGAGTATCGAATGTTGACGTTTATGAACACGACATCAATACATACAAATTTTCATTTATCAATCACACACCTCGGTGAATACTTAAAAAATACATTTATGAATCACACACTTCGGTGAATACATACAAAAATACATAATAGTCGACGTAAGATTTAGCGGAAAAATGTTGATCATTCCACCATTCCTCCCACAAAAAACTAGCTAGTTTAAAAGACTTGATTTTTTATTTTTTTAAATATTAATAAAAACTTTACAAATAAAACACTACTAAAAATATATATAAAAAATATTTTTAAATATTCATAGCACACGGGCTGGCCCCTGAGGCTTGCGGATTGGGCCTACGAGGCTAGCGGGCCAAATGAGGCTGGGCTAAAAAACCTCATTTCTAAATGGGCCAAAAAAATTAGGCCCAACCTCACTTAATTCAAGAATTGGGTTGGACCACCATAGCGGGCCAAGCCCATTTTGATAGCTCTACCTAGGGGTGATTTATAAACTAGTCAAATGTTTTGCATGACTTTTGAAGTGAAGTGAGATTTCATTTGGGACCATATAATCAGCTGCTGAAGATAAAGGAAATTGAAGGTATGGAACAATCAACGTGTACAACAGAGTAAGAGTCACACTAGGACTAGACTACTTATATCAACTAGGCTGCTACTTCTTGTGCTAGTTGCAGTATTACGACTAGGATTAGATTATTTCTGCCCCTCCCTTATTATTTTCTTAGTTTTTACCCACCCCCACACCACCTCACTCTCGTCCACCTTTATTATCTTCTGCACATCCTTACACTTCCTCAAGCAAAATTCAACTGAATAACTACTAGCGATAACACTCATAATTGAAGTAAATTTTGAATAAAAAAAATTTATTCCTCCGTTTCTTTTTTAAAAAAATTCCATTTTTTGGTGTGGAACTGGAAATTTGATCCAACAGACCATAAGATGATTAAATTTATGCTCGATTATGATACAATATCGTTTTCTAAGATTTTTATATCGACGATAACCTTGGTTCATCTTTTATGAGCTGTTAGAGACCCATCAACTCAAGATTTTGCAGGAGGCAAGCAATGTGGAAAGATAGCAGGATTCAAGTAAATTACAACAAGAAATGCTTGAAAGGTCCCCAGGTATAGAAGAATAGAGCATTTTTGTCAAATCTTATAGTTGAATAAGCTTATGTAACTCTAAAGCCATAAAGAAACTGGCAAATTTACAGCTGAAGTTGGCTTCTAAAGACTACTCATAAGCCAAGGCAAGTAAGTTAACATCCACAAAATTTGAGAAGGGCAATGAATTTATATAAAGGAGGCAACGTTATCATGTGCATCCGTTGCAACAGAGGGTGCAAACTACATCTCAGAGCCCAACAATTCTGACTGATACCTCACTCAAACAGAACAAAAATGACAGCGTTGTCACATAATAGCTGCTTAAGCATGAAGGAAAGAATCAAGGTGAACCTGACACCCCAGGGAATAGTTCTGATATTTTGTTGAAGACATCCATCACCTACAACCATATGTTCAACTCTATGTATTAGGTATTTATCAAATATATATACACATATATGCAATATAATATGCAGTTAAACCTCTCTCTATTTAGTCCACAGAATAATCGAAGTAGTAACTAATATGTATACATTGAATCTGTGCTGTACTGGGAAAACATAAGATGTAATAAGAACAAAAAATTTGAAGTATTGCTCAAAACTGTCAAACTGATGCATTTTACTGCTCTCTAGTATAATGTAGTGAAGCAAAATGTAACTTAGTCAATAACAAGTACAGTTCATACTCAAATTTAGATCGATATCAAGAAGACATGTTTCAGATGAAATTATGTTCTTACCTCCTTGTCATTTTGATATTTTGCGATACTCAGTGGATTCTGAGAACACTGCAACAAACATAAAAGTCAGAAGTGCTCAACATTTCAAGCAATAATAAATGTGTGTTATATATCTTATGATTATTCAAATATACGCTCTTTGGAATTTCAACAAATTCAAGAGGATATAATGGGGGTGGGGGGTGAAAGGGGGCAACAAGTGCATACATCCATGATGGCTGCTTGAACTCTTGGATTTTGGAAAGCCATAGCAACATCAGGATTAGCCATGATCTTTGAAATGACTTCTTCGGGAGTAAGTCCTATTTGATCTGCAACCATAAAAACAAATAAACAAAGAAAAATACAGATCATATCATTGTATATTTTTGGCTATAGCAACTGTTTGTAGCATGAAAGGAGGTCTTCCTGACAATGCTATAACAACAAAAATTTTTCCCACCTTCAATAACATTTACTAGTATTTCCCTAAGCATGTGTGCTCATGTTGGGCTGGTTGGTCTACGATACATTGTTTAGCACATCTTAGCCCATTTAAACTCTGGCCATAGTTGGGCAATGATCCATTCATTGACCTGCCCAAATTTAACCCAAATAGTGCATTCCCCACCCCTAGTTCTGGTATTTTATTGAAGTCATCTATCACCTATTACCATATGTTCAACTGTATGTGTTAGTAATGACTTTGTTGATCAGATGGATAGAAAGAAAAATATATGTCGATATTCAGTGGAATTCAGCTATTGTTACGACCCTCTTATCCCCCCACCCTCCCCTCCAGATTAGTGGGCTGCAGACACTGCTATTGTTGCAAATAGATCAGGAAATGAACAATATAACTACTCTGACTTACCAAATTGTTGCTTGATTTCAGGGCTGCTAAGATCAAAATTCTTCAAGGAATCCATCATGCGGTTGTCCCATTCTGGGTTTCCACCCATGTTATTCCTGGGATGGGGCAATGATGAAAACCCCGATAAGTTTTTCATAGACACAAAGAGAAGTATTTAACACGAAATCCTCATCAACCAAAAAATGGCGGATGATTCAACATCTCTGTTTCTTTCCATGTTCTCTTCTTTTCTTTTCTTTTCTCCTTCCTTTCTTTTCAAAATTGAGCAAAGAACGACACCAAAAATGCAGAACTGCAAGCAGCCTGACCAAAGTAGGTAGTCCTATGAATATTTGATTCCAGACAGATAATTGATATCAGTTGATATTAGGTGTGTACTGAAGAATCATTTAAAGCTTTGCATTGTTCTAGTCTAAACTAGAAATGCAATCAGATGGACAAGAATCAACTAGATGAGAACTACCAATTAGGGTCCAATGTAAACCAGTGTCATACATACATTGTAATGGAATATATTCTCATTCAAGATGAGAATTTTAACCCTATGCAGGCAGAAGAAAAAGTCAGATCTCATTTGCACAAGTTCAAAAGGAACGGGTTACTCCAGTAAATAAATAGTCTGTGGAAGGGGGGAAAAATGAAGCAGTTGAGATACAGTAGTCACACGAAGATATGTTTTTCCTAACACTTAAAGCAAGTTATAGGAATGGCATAATTAAGTTTCTATCCAAACAGCCTTTGTGACAGTGCTTATGGTAAAACTCAGTGGATGGATGTGCTACTGATAAGAATACGATAATCAAACAGAAAGTTTAGAAAAGTAAATGATAATACAAGTAATGCATTTTGGCATGGAATAAAGAAATATGCACTTGAAAGACAATTGAAGCAGACTTACATCATGTCCTGCAACTGTTGACGGTATTGTGGATTTTGCAGCATCCCTGTGATAAAATTAAATGCAAGACCACTTTAGTTTAATCTGATAGAGAGAGAAGATAAAAAGAGCTTTAAAAACTTATAGCAATGAACCATAAAGGTAGTATAGTAGAGTCACAAGAAACCAGAATGACAAGTATTCCTGATAAGAAGAGGACAGGAATAAACAATTAATGGCATTTAACTCTTGTTCTTGCATCGTCCTACAACATAGCAATTCAGACAAACAGTCGATGATAAAAGAGGAAATGAATTTTACTCTAAAACCTGAACCATGAGTTGGCTAAGCACATCTAATGCGAAAAACACTAATAAGAAAAGTTGCACAGCTTAGGCAATGTATACTAGATGTACTTGTCAGCACTTACATCCTTCTAGAGATCCATCAGTAGTTAAAATTAAGAAAAGGAGTACTGAAAAAGTCAGATTTCGTAGAAAAGTTTATCAGATGACAGCTCACATTTAAATGTTGTAGGGTTCCTCATCTCCTCGGGTAGATAGCTGCACAAACACCGAATAAAAAGTTGGGTTCTCATCAAAATAAAGCACAACTAGTTTATACACACAAAAGATATGTCACATAAGAATAAGATGAAAGGTCTGGTTGTGTTCACAAGACAAGCAAAATAGATTTAACATAGAAGAGAAATGTCACTTTAGATTAATACTTCGCAAGAAATAAATAATTAGAACATTTCCTTCTCTATAAACTTTTAAAAAACTAGAATATGAAGTAGCAGACTCGTATAATATCTAGTAAACTTTAATATGCATAAGAAATTTTTTAATAGGACTATGCATTAGCCAATTAACTCGAAGTTACCTTAATTACACTTTTTCCAGTCAATCTCAAAAGTACATTCCACATCTTTATCATTTTCAACTAACTACCAACATCCATCTGAAATAAGGTAAAATGCTTCAAGTCCTATTCTCTTGAGTCCATCCAAAATCTTTTTTAAGACATCATTTAAGAATCCAAATCTCATATTAGTTCACTTCCTTCCATCTTTACCACAGTAGTCTACTGCATACTATAAAAACCTATTTGATTGAACACAGTACTGACTACTGATGGAATGATATTTTCCCTGTAATGCCTTAGAGAGGTTCAAAACTAAATCTCAACATAAGAATTTGACTCCATTAGAAGTGCATTACAATTTTATTTATAACACAATACAAAGTAACATGGTGTAACTGAAACTAGAGTTTCATTATTATAAATCAGAATGCTGAGTGATCTAAACATTAGCAAATATTCAAGATAATCCAACACAACTAGTAGAACGTCAAAGAAAAGGTAGATGCTATCTTACGGGTAAACCATCTTCTGCACTGTTGGATCTTCCATCATTTTCTCCAGAGCATCTACTGACATTAGCGGATTAGATTTTCCTGTTCAAGAAAGCAGATCATGCAAAATTACTTGTAGCTGAGAGAAGAGAGCATGAAGGCAATTTATTTTTCCATAAAAAGAAAGCATGAAGGAAAATTAGGCTAAAGTAAAGTCACACAACATTTTTTACTAATAAACAGACATGACCAATAAGGCTGGACTATTTATCACTCAAAACCTCCAACCTGAAAACAAGTTTATGGACACAGAATTCCATGGGATCTGTAAGAAATAAGCCGTTCTTCCGTAAAACATGCCCACTAGAGCACTTAGCATTTTTTAGGATGTAGGAAGTTCTACTCAGGTTCCCACAGGACACAATATTTGGGTCATTACAAAGTCACAGCTTCTGATCTGGATGTTCATCCTTCTTTTCTGAACTCTCATTTGTCTGTATCTCATGCAATATCTCGTACAAAATGGCTTATTGACTTTCAAGTTTATACTTTTTACCCACTTCTAAAAGAAAAAAGTTTGTACATAGATATGTGTGCATTACAATGATCATGCAGCCTTTAGCCTTTGCTGCAATATCTCGTACAAAATGGCTTATTGACTTTCAAGTTTATACTTTTTACCCACTTCTAAAAGAAAAAAGTTTGTACATAGATATGTGCATTACAATGATCATGCAGCCTTTAGCCTTTGCTGGACTCAAAAGGATAGCATTGAAAACACAAAAAGTACTAAAAGTTGTGTCATTTCTTGGAATCTTACAACCAGGAGATTCACCAAAATACCACTACGTATCTATATTATGCTACAAACATACTGCAATTGCACAAGAAACTGGCCTTTCTCCCCATTTTTTCCTAACTAGAAAAAGACCCCAGAATGTGTTTTCCCCACCACATTATGGAACGTACAACCTCATTTCATTTTGTCAAGGCATAAGTACAGAGTGCCCGGGCATTAAGCACTTCATAGTTTAACCACATTGGGCATTGTTCACAGCTTACCACATCCTCCAAACCACCCTATAGGCTAAAAGGGAGGATCTATGTAGCTATGAAGTATGTCCATCTTTATTATCTATTGCAAGATTCTTAAACTCAAATACAAATAATGATTGACAAAGAAAAAAAGAGAAAAATGACCAATAGAAACACGAGTAAGAAGATGGGAATGTGCATCTAATCTTGATTCTTGAATGATATCCGTAGTACAACAGCTATGCCATAAGGACCAACCAGCAAGTAATTTACCAATCGATGAGGTACTGTCAGATGTATTTGGACCAAATCCCGACTGTGAAGCAGCTCCGTTTTGAGTTACCTAATAGAGATTCAAAAAATTATTGAAGTGCAATTGTTAGACGACACAATATTCCCAGATAATAGCTACTCACTGACCTGATCAACAGTTACTGAAGCTGTCTCAGTTGAGTCCTTAAAATTTTCAAAGGCACCCTTCTGGAATGTTTCATCAGGAGAAATGTCAACAAAAGCTGCAAAGAGTTTTTTTCACAGATTTAATATCATAAGTTCATAACCAGAAAATCTAAATATTTTATAAGAGTACTGCAAAGTGTATCACTATCTCAAAAAGGTGGTTATAACTTGGGAAGCATTAGCATTTTTGTAACTATGGTTAGAATAAAAGTGAATTCCTCTGATATCATTAAAACTGCTCTGGTTCCCCACTACAACTAAACCCAGGTATCAATTTCTACTGGTCCACAATAGTTCTTAGCATTTAAGAAAGATGTCAAAGGAGGATACAAGTTACAAATCGGAGTTCCCCACTACAACTAAAACCAGGTATCAATTTCTACTGGTCCACAATAGTTCTTAGCATTTAGGAAAGATGTCAAAGGAGGATACAAGTTACAAAAGCAGCATTCTTTCTGCAAAGCCTCCTACTATTCTTTTTTGAGGAGATTGTTATTCTGGGATATTAGTGGAGTCTAAAATATGGCTCTGGTCAGGGACTGTTGCGGAAGCCATGCCAGTAATCTATTTGATTAGCAAAAGAAAAGAAATTTTTTTTTGATGATTGAGCCACAAATAATTTTTTTTAAATACTTAAAATGGATAAGAGCCTAAAATGCCCCTCAACTATATGAATTGGTACAAAACTACCCTCCGTCTACCTTTCGGCTCTTAAATACCCTTGACGTCAATCTTTTGGCTCAGAAAAACCCTTATTTTTAATAGTCCACACTCATAAGGTGGATGGGAGGGCAATATTGTACCAAATTCCATAGTTTAAGGGTATTTTAGGTCCTCCATATATGAGCTCATATGATTGACCTGATTTTGGGTTTCATAGTAAAATCACCTCCCTCCTCTCCACTTCCTCTTTCTTCCACTTTTTTTCTTCTTGGATCTTGTCCACCATTTTAAATTATTTTTTTAAATTTATGACAAAACAAGGGAGAAAAAAAGGACGAAAATAAGGAGGACATTCATATAGAAATAATTAGTTCATATAGAAGAAAAAATTTTCTTCCGTGTGTACCCAAAATGCAAAATAAACAAATTAAAAAAATCTTTTCTCCTATTCTCACCCCTACCCTACCATGATAATATTATAAATTAAAAGAATATGAACATGTAAGTTCATTCCAAGTTTGAATCTCCGATATCTTTATAAGAATAAGAGATTAAAAAAGAATTAAAAGAGGGAATGAACAAGACAATTGTATAATTAATAAAAAAATTATATTAATAAAAAATTATAATCTTTTTTAGATGGACATTCAATCGCGGATTTTAGATGGATCCCAAGCTATTAGTTGAGTTATAATAAATTAGGTATTGGATTTAAAATAGACCAATAGAAAGATATCATGAAATTAGTAATTTTTAAATATTATTTTCAAGCATATCAGGTCAAAATATGAATTATATGTGGTTTTTATTATTTATTTGAGAAGGGTTTAAATTTGGACCAATCATATTCGACAACATAATAAATAATGATTTTACTTTAGGGAGCTATTAAAAATAATGGGAAAATATGAGCCAAAGGGTTAATTAATATCAAGGGTATTTTTGAGCCTAAAGGTTGATATCAGGGGTATTTGGGAACCGAAAGGTGGATGGAGGGTAGTTTTGTACCAATTTGAATGGTTGAGGGGCATTTTAGGCCCTTCTCCATACTTAAAACGAATTAACCTCAAAGATTTTATTTTAGACGAGTTACCCTACACTTCAATGTAGAGCTTTTCTTCCAAAGACCAACCTTCCCCTCCCCGTTGTCAGCAATGGGTTCTAGTAATACATAAGGAGGTTAGATTTCTAGGGCTATGTAGGATCAACATGGCTACAACTTAGATGGATTACCCTTTTCTTAGTTCAAACTTAGGGCGATACCCTTGCAAAGTGCCAGCATAGCAATAATGTGTGATAGTGACTTCATGCATGAAAGAGATGGCAAGTGGTTTTAGGGTGAGAAAATACTTGGAAAATAAGAAAGAACGGAAAAGATGAATTTCCATTTAAAAGCTCAGAAGTTGACAAAGGATCACATCATGACACTCCAGATTCCTTCAAGAATGCGTTGTAGATGGTTGATGTTCTGGCGTTTTTAAATCAACAGCTAAATTGCTTAATCTTAAAATTTAGCAGCGAACTCACCCATTTAAGATAGTTTAATTGTCTCATTGATATACTCTAAGGGGTCGTTTGGCAGAGTGCATTAGTAAAAATAATGCATGCATTAGCTCTGTGTTAGTAGTGCCTTATTTGGTATACTTTTTCATGCTATGTATAACTAATGCTTGTATTAGTTGTACACTTTATTGTGTATTGAAGAGTACATTACTAATACCATGGATTTCTAGGTACTAGTAATGCATAGGGATTTAATACATGCATTAGCATGGTTAAATACCCAATTACCCCTCAAAATCCCTTTTACATATTTTCCACCATAATTGTGAAGAATATTTTTGTAAATAATTATCTTTATATAATGCATGCTATTTTTAATACATCAAACCAAACAATGCATAAGAAATAATCTATGTATAACTAATGCAAGTATAACTAAACAAGCATTACTAATACACTCCATTTAGCATTATTTTACACACTCTACCAAACGACCCCTAATATCTTTCAGTTTAATGAGACAAATCAATGTTAAGGGTGATCAAAGCATGACATTGACAAGGTCTACTCAAGGGTAAATGTCAAGAGGCTTTCAATGAACCTGCCCCTTCTTGCTAGATTTGCTGTTTTTCTATATGATAGGAAAAAACAAACAAACAAACAAACAAACACTAGAACCAGAAATAAATGATATTTAGAGTGCAATCATTATGTACCATTTTTCTTTGGCTCCTTTTCAGCCTCTGTATCATTTTTGACATTCACAGTTGGAGGTTCCTCCACTTTAGTTGCGGATACATCAACAGTCACCGGTTGAGATGCAAATGAAGCTGATGGTGTAGATGAGGTAGATGCAGTAGGTGGTGGAGGTGATGAACTAGCTGGACCTGACACTGGTGGTGGTGGGAATGGAAAAGGAAAAGGTGACCCAGGTCCAGGTGAAAAGGCAGTGTTGCTAAATTGACTATTCTGGCCATTCATTTGTCCCATCATTGTTTTTAACGCTTGCTGCATAGCATACTTCTGGAAGCATGGGAAAACAACATGCAGAAATAGTTAAGACACATATGAAGGGTCAAGCTTTATCGAATTTCTGTAGCTGCACTCAGTGGCCTCCACATAGGAAACAAAGAAATATATCCACGTACAATTAAAAACCAAAAAATTTGAAACAAAAAGAATATGAAAGTAGTTTAAAACACGATTTTCCGCCATAGAGAATAAAAAAGAAGGCACCTAAAACAAGCAATCTCGTTTTATGTTTTCCTGAGCAACTATTGTATCTATAATTCAGACCGACTCATTAGCAGAAGTATTTAGGTGTTTAAAAGGAGGATAGCCATTGAATTTATCTTTAAACTCACAGAAACCAAGAAGAAAGAAATCAACTAAATTTAACAGCAAGAGTTGGGACTCTAAAAGAACAGACAAGTATAGCAAAATAGTTTTAAAAAAATAAGGATATGGCTGGCCTCTCAATACCAGATTGTGATGACGTAGCATGATTTTAATTAGTCAACATCGAAAGCATATTCCACAGTGAGGCCCTAGCTAATTTCAGAAGTATTCTAGGTTGATGTGCTCATCATTATTGACTTTGTAATTACAGATACCATCAACTGATGCATGGTCATTCTTGTCTTCCGTATCTGCTTTGTTGGTCCCTTTTTCTTAATATGTGGTCAATCCTCTTAATACTACTGCTCATAACAAATGAGGTATGTCCCATCATGTGCATGTCATATTATTGATAAGTTAAAATTCATATTTTCTCAAAAGTCTAAATTCTCTTAGCTGCCACTCTGATAGTAGCACTATAAGAAACAGAGTGAGATAAGCATCAAATTCATGCAAAATATAATTACACCTCATTTAAG
Source organism: Solanum bulbocastanum (assembly GCA_037074985.1). Classification (NCBI taxonomy): domain Eukaryota; kingdom Viridiplantae; phylum Streptophyta; class Magnoliopsida; order Solanales; family Solanaceae; genus Solanum; species Solanum bulbocastanum. The sequence continues at coordinate 11,670,633 of CM073607.1, forward strand.
AAGTACTTGCCTTTAGGTATGAAGCCACCTGCAATATATTTCAGAAAAAAACAGAAAAACGTAAAGAGTTAGTAAACAAAAATGAAACAAGAGTGTAACCAATAAAATTGAAAGAATTCTCCTTCTCACCCATGCGAAAAGTGCTGAAAGCCCAACACCAACTCCAATCCAAAAAAGAGGAGACCCCCTGTAGACGACAAATAACAATAAATAAGTAAGCAAATCAAGAGATGTTAATTGTTAATGCAGATAGAAACACAATAACAGAAACATGTAAAGTGAGAAACTGATAGGTTAGGTTATATACAAGATGAAACAAATTAAATCGGGGATAATACAAATTATTACACTTGAGATGGTTGTGATGGAGCTGAAAATTGTGGATTTACACCAACTGAAGAAGTCTGTTGGCCACCTGAAGTTGTAGTGCTAGCAAAAGAACCCCTCCCTGATTTTCCCAGCACTGCATAGAACACGTTTAAGGAAAGGCTCAGCAGCATACTTATTAGCAAGAATATAACAATGGACCACTAAATGATATATTTATAAGAAATTTGGGACAAGAAAAGTGACTACATCCAGGAAAAAGTGGTTTTACCCTTTAAGATGTAGCAATTTTATGTATAATCTTTTCCATTCCAACAACACAGGTTTTCTTTAATTTGGCAATCTAGCCAGATATAAAACATACCGAATTTGTAGAAGCAACAACTACAGGAAATTTTGTCGTTACCCATGTAAACATGATGTGAATGAACTTAAAGAACAAGAACCATCCAATAATTTATTCAGTTGTTTATTTGATCAGGTATAATAATATTGATAATGAAAACACTTATGTATAGAAGTATTCCCAAAAGTAGAGAATCAACAAAAGATATGACTCACTTTGAAAGACACCCGTTATACTACACAAATAGGAACCATCATACGTGCACCAAGAGGAAATCAAAAGCAGGAAGTTACCCCTCAGATGTACAAAGTTGTGCCTTTCCTTTCAAATCTCCTATTTCTTTCCCACAATACTATCCACACAAGTACTATTGGAGATACATCCCACGTTTGGCATCTTCTTTACACTTCTCTAAAGGCGCAATTAAGTAATGCATCCTTCACAGTACCCAGCATGGTTCATTGTATCCCGAACAATAGAAAATGCTCCCACAAATGTGATGCTAACCTAAGTTGCTCAGACTCGGGTGCGGGTGTCCGATACGGGTGCGGATCTAGTGGTCAGATCCTCTATGATCAAAATATTAAGAATCGGAGATACAAATCCATATATGGATACAGGTGCGGAAATTTAGCTAAAAATAATTCAAACATCTAAAAATAGAGTTATAAAGCCAAAATTATGAGATATTATGTGGAGAACTTGAGAAGAAATATTGATCAAGAGGAGAATCCTGAAAGGAAATAAAAGGAAAGGGAATGACAATAGAAATCTATATATACAAGGTATTTCATTTTCTTCAATTTCACCTTAGCTTTTGTTTTGATTATAGAAATCGTTGAATCTGTCCAGAATTTCTCCCTCGAATTTGGTCAAAGTACCCAAAACTAGCTGACCAGATTGGGTATGGACCCCACACCCACATCATGTCGACACGGGTGCAACACTGAAAGTGAAGAGTATGAGCAACTTAGATGCTAACTAGCATTGTAGTAAGAAATGACCCATGTCCTACACAAGAGTTTACACATGAAGCATTAACTAACATAAGTAATCCTCCTCTTTTCAAGTTTTTGGTTGTCAAATTCGCATCCCTCTAAGCAAACAAACATACCTTTCCAAGTGCTCTAGGGGTCCAAACTGATGAGGGAAATCTAACTTCACTCTAGCTAGCACCTTACAGTAGTAACTTTTCACTGAAAAATAGACTCCTGCTCTCTAACACCCAATTGTCATGGCTCTCTACCAGTAAATTTGCTTGTAGAGCATTTCAAGTAGACTTTGGAACTCCACTATGTCCCAATCCCAAAATTTCCTTCATAAATTTGAGATCCCAAATAACACACACATCATGTGATCTTAGAACTTGAGGTAGTATCATCTCTTTTTAGTATAAAATATTCTAGATTTTGGAAAAGTGATCCTTAATTCACACCTCCTGTCCCGCAAAGTGATGCTTAACTCTTCCTTTCCCTGTATAATGTTCCTGCAAAGAGTGCATAATTAAAAGGATTCGTGATGTTTCTTGTTCTCCAACACCCACTCCCATTGATATCTAGAGCTCTTGAAGTCTACCCGGGCATGCTTCTTCACTCATCCATGTATGTTGATAAGACCTCTCCAAAGCACATGTTCCTTTATCCTAAATCTCCACGGCAATTTCCTTAGCAAGGCCTTGTTAAAAACGCAAAGATCTTCCTTTCATCTTTTAACAAATATATATTTTTGCTAAACAAATATAAAATTCTCCAATCTCCAAATCTTTTCTCTACCATTACCCTATAATATATTTTGGGAACAATATCTTCTCAAGAAACTTGAGCTGGCAACTGCATCAAGCCATAAGTAACTTTTTCCTAACATTAAAACATACTACATATTGGGATCATTCTTCAACAAATTAAAACAATCAATTTCCAAATTACACATTTCTAAATGGTATATTAGATATTTTATATGCTTAACCACTTTGAGCCCTTAACTATAGTTACTAATCAACATAATATGCCCTGCTTGTAATATTTTAGAAAATACTTTTATATTTTAGGCTTTCTCTCCTTTTCTTTTTTCCCTTTATCCAAGTGAAGGGCATATGAATACCTAGTTACCTACATAATGTGCACTAGATGGGCTTTTGGCTCTGTTGTTGCATGCCTCCCAAAATATAAGCCCCTATAGGCATGATTTCATTGGGGTATATTACTACCCGTTGGCAACAGCACAAAACTCGAGACTGAGTTTACATCAATTAAGAGCAGGATGATGTAGACACAACCGGAAGTGGGAAAATCTTTCATCCTAGAGATTTTTTACTTGTAGCATATTTTTGGTAGCTTTAGATCTACATTTATGCATTGCTTCGTCCCCAGGCCTTTGGTCTAGTAGTGAGAGCATAACTTGTGATGTTTGGGTTAGGCGCACTAATGGGTCCAAACCTTGTAGTAGACAAAAGCCTGGTATTTAAGTGGAGAAGGGTGGGTGGTCCATTATCCACCAAGTTTCAAACAGTGCACCATTAGCAGGGGTCTCTCAGTTATCAAACAAGAAGAAAAGATTTATGTATTGTTCTTTTTAGTAAACTATTTGAGCTTTAGGCCACTATATTAAGCTTCCATAGCAGTGCGAGTTTGAGTATTTAGGTGTGCTGCAGTGAATTTCATGAAATATAGCCAATTCATCTGTAAGCCAGTCATTCAATGATTTCCTTCTTCGTTTCCAGTCCTACTTGCCTTATAAATCAGCATGTAACAGTTAAGATCTTATCAATTCTAAAATGAACCCAAAAGCTGGCAACATAGAGATACCTATGTAATCTTTCCAGTAAAATGAATTATATTAGCATATATGTGATCTTTTGATACATTGATATCAATAACCAGTACAGGTTACCATTTACGGAAGCACCACATTAGCCTCATCAATAGATTCCTTGAAATCAGTCACCATGTTCTTGATGTAATCCACAACTCATTAATCAGAAGACATCATCTAAACTATGAGTATCAAAAGCCTTCATTTGCAAGATACTTGATTTGCATTTGATAATGATTCTAGCTCGGGTAGTAAGTTTTACCATCTACCCATTAACATAGTCAAAAGTATACAGTTACCTCACAAACATAGCAGCCTTTCTGAATCCTATACAAAATACTGAACTGACTTAAAATCCATTAGTATCTAGACAAAAAGAATTATCATTAAGTTTATCCATCCCTCTGATCTTCACATCAAACTTCACCGCAGGACACTTGTTTTACTAATAGAAAACAATATTGACAAAGTGTCCTACCCAACCAAATGACAAACATATGCACGAGCAAGCAAATCCACACAAGAGACAACTAGCAGAATGTCACAGCCCTCGCAGAAACAACTCGCACTTTAAACAATTCCACGCAGACATCAATTCACTTATTTTAGTATGAACAAATTGGCATTTATGCCTACCAACAAGCAAATAAATCAAGAAACATTTTTAGTACTGAAATTTTCAAATATTTCTCTCAAAAGATAACTTCTGTTAATACTGAATTTCTTGTTTGAGATGCAGCCAAGCTTTAGACAAATAAAAAAAAAAAGGTTCCTAGTGCTATAGAAACAGCAAAATTAACATGATCAAAACTCAGCCTAATCCACCCCCTAACAAGTAAATATATCTAGAAACAACTCTAAGAACTATCATGCAAAAGAACAAATCTACTCTTTCAGTGATGAATCAGTTAAACACAATACACATACAAAGAGGAAACCAAGGGATAGAGAATAAGAATAAGGAGCACTTCACACAACCAACAAAATTTGAAACAACTCTAGTAACCATAATTCAGAAATTCTCTTCAAAGATTACTCCCCATAATGAATAATTTATAACATAATATGCAATCAAGTTTAAGAGTAACACAGCATTCATTAAAAGATTCAATTTTTACCTGAAGAGAAATCAAAACTGCACTTTCCAACTACTAAATAAACAAAAAAATAACTCACAACACCATAATTTCAAAACTTATCTTCAAATACAGCTAATCATGGGTAATGAACATCTACTTTAAGATGAATTGAAGCTTCAAATAAAACACAGAATACATTTAAGTTAAAAAGACATTGAGAACTAAATAAAAGAGTTGAAAGTACCAATCTTTTTAGTGACCCTTGGACCCTGAAAACAAGATACCACTTCAAAACAAGTTGTGGGTCTGACAATTCTTCCATTCTTGAAGGGTCTTTTGGGTAGATGAGGAAGGCCAAAGAAGGGTTTGTTTGAAATTACTGGGTTTGAAGAGAGACCCAATACCATTTTAGGTGAAGAAACTATACATATGTTCTCCATCACCTTGAAAAATACTCAAAACTTTTTTTGCTGATAATTACTGAAGAAGAAGATCAGAAGTGCAGAAGGGTATATCCTTTTTCGCTTATTTTTCCAAAGAAGAGAGGTGAAGTGTGATATCGGCTGGAGAAGAGTGTTATGAATTGAAAATGGAGCGGGTTATATGGATAGGTTTCGCAGCAGCTTTCTGCCCCACCATAAAGGTTCAAGGTTAGTCAAGGATTTAGTAAAATGTCCATCTAATATGGGTAAGCTTATATTTTATTTTTAATTATTTCATAAAATTATACATTAAATATTATTGTTATTATGTATTAATTTGTGGTTGTTTCTAAAAGTAATTCAATATCTATTTCATTATATTTTTATTACACGTGTAATTAAAAACTAGTTCAATATTTATAAAGATCAGTTTTAAAAGGTTATATTATATTGAAGTACATTTTTTTTTTCTGTTTTTCACTCGATGTTTGGTATCCCATATTGGAGCTCGATAATTCTGAATTTGTGTCGCATTTCATTTGGGAGAAGCGCTCCGTATCAAGAATTTTTCTTAGTCGAAACTAGAACTCGAAAGCTCTGATTAAGAGAGGAGTAGCCTCGTCTACTGCATCAGATCCTTTAGTGATGTACAAAAGTATTTAAAAAGTGAATAAAAACAATTTTCTTTTAGATTTTCTTCTTTATTTTCAAAAAAAATAATAAAAGGTTTTCTATATATTAGAAAAGCCATGCACTTAAAATTCATTTTACGGACATTATAGTCATTTTAGCTCTTAGTACGGGTGTACTAACGTGTCAAACACTTGTTTGCATTTGCTAACTTGTACCATTATGTGACCTCCATTCATGTCTTTCTCTTGATTTTGCCTATTACATCCTGCTCTCTTTTTAATAGTATCGCTTTGTAATGACTCATATGATTATTTTATTTCTTTTAATTCATTTCAATTTGAATCTTTTGTTAGCTTTATGTTGTTTATAACTTGGGAGAATGAGTGGCACTGTGATAAGATGAGGATTGGTTGAGATTTTCAATTTTGAAAGTTTAAAGTTTGAAAAGTTTGACCAAAATTATGATATCAAGTTGATGAGGTCGGTTCCTAGTTCTAACGATCTTGTTAAGTATAGAAGATCATTTTTAGCTTGATTGGATGGTTTGAACGATCACAAGGTGTTCGGGAGAGAGTTGAGTCTTTAATTAGTTGAATTTTTGGAGTTTTAAAAAAGTAAAATTTGACCTTAGTCAAGACGATCTTGCTTTTTTAAAAATCAATAATAGGGCATAGCCCATTTATTACCAAAAAATGTTTTTGACCCAGGCCCAATAGTGACATAGGGAAAACTTCATCAATATTCCTCCGAAACGCCTCAAATTCTTCAATTTCTGTTGAACCAGTATTGTTGAGCTTAAGTGAATTCCAGATAGACACGTAACGTCTCACAAGTATCATGGAATCAACCTCCTTAAAGACTTCTTCAGCTTAAAATGGATTCAAACAACAGATCTACAAACTTATAGCCATGAACCATCAACATTTCATCAAGAATAAGCTGAGGTGATAAATACCCCATGAATCTTTCCCTCTACACAAAATGACTTCTAAAGAACTGATACCACTGTGAAGAGATCCATCTCCAAAAGGTATTTTTGACTCAACTGGATCTTAACTGTTTAAGTTTTTTATATGAGTAACCATTGATCAACATTGAATCCTTTGTCTTTGTTACAGAAGCCCCTATTATTGCATCTGATTCTTTGAGTCCCTTCCTATTGACTTGTCGCAGTAATCCTTAATTGCCTGGTTGTGTATTGAATCCATTATCTTACATCTTCTTAATTCGTATATTTGGGATTTTTCTTTGGTCCGTCACTAATATTTTTCTTGCTTTTTGTGGTAGTCAAAATGATCTTGTATTGGCGATTTGGTGTCTCTAACATATTTGGAACATGTTTTATGATCGAGTCGTACTATTGATTTGATTCAGAAGGTCTCAAATGATATTTGTACTTGTTTGAAGGTTGGAATTTTGACATGTTGAGTTCCAATAATGGTACCATCTGAATCAAATGAGCTTCAAATGGTCTTCTGATTGAACCATTAGATCTGTATTATAATTGTTGACAACCAATTTTGACCCTCCATGATTTAATTAATTTTTTTGAGTTTCTTCAATTCTAAATAATTGATTTACAAAGATTAAAATATTTTCAAAAGCACTTGCAAGGAAAAATTGTCATTGTCAATACATAAATATAATTCTATAACGCTTATATAGATTTATATAAGTTTTACTTTAAATAAATATTTAAAAATATCTGACCAAATTAGTGTCTAAATTAAGTATGCATTTTATTTCTTCAAAATCAATAAAGTTACATAATTAGTCTCTTTATTTAAAAATAATTATTTTATGTTGTTAAAATTAACAAGCTCGATAATTAGTCAAAAATATAATTTGTTTCATTTTCAATTTATCAAAATCAATTGTTTTAGACCAAAGAACCTGGTCCTCCTTGGCCTTACCTTGCAAAACCTTATCACGAATCGTACTCTGATTTTATCCAGAAATGCAGACCTTGCGTCTATACTAACTAGCAATCCATCCCTCTCAAATATCTCAAGTCACATAAAACGGTTAACCAAAGCCTACACTTTCCTAGCCAATAGATGTTTGGTAATTGGTAAGCAATCCAAGCTACCAATGCTCCAAGCTAATCTAGGTAAGGCTACCACATTAACCTTACCTAGATAATAAAAAATGGTTACATCATCACCTTTTAACAACTCCATCCACTTACTTCCTCATCCTCTAGAGGAGTGGAAGAGACTTCTTTGTCCTTCTTGTTTTGACTTTTGCTCTAACTTCTTCTCATCTAAGCATTTGCTTTGGCCTACAAAAGCTCGGACGTGTGGGGAATATCATAAACTCAAAGAAGACCAGGGTCAGCCAAACTAGAAGAGAACACATCGCCTCAAATTCAACTCTTTTTGTGTGAAAATATGTTATAGAGTATGGTGGTTAGTAAACACTTTTCAGCGAACTCCGTACAAATAATGCCTCCATATCTTATGTGCGAAAACTATAGTAGTAAACTCCAAATCATTAGTAGCATAATTCTTGTCGAGCATTTTCAACTGTCTAAAAGTAAAGGTGATAATATTCCTTTCCTGCATCAAAGCAATACCTAAACCAAAACATGAGACATCACAATGTACAATGAAATCCTCACTCTCCACTAACAACGCAAGAATAGAAGTAGTGGTCAACATTCTTGAGTTGTTGGAAGCTATCCTCATACTCATTCAACCAAAAGAGGGGTACATCTTTCTGAGTCTGACATGTCAAATGAGAAGGAATAGAGGCAAATTCCTTCATGAACCTATAATAGTAACTAGCCGACCCTACAAAACTATGAATCTCGATCATGAAGGTAGGCACAACCCAATTCTTAACTGCCTCAATATTTTACGAGTCTACCATAACTTCTCCTTTTGAAATCACATGGCCCAGAAAGGACAACAAAGGCAACCAAAATCAACACTTACAATATTTTGCATAAAGTTATTTCTCCTTGAGAAAACTCAACACTATTCCCAAGTGGTACTCATGTTTATATTTACTCTTAGAGTAACCAAAGATACCATCAATGAAGATGATCACAAAGGAATCAAAGTAGGGCTTAAACATCTTGTTCATTAATTTCATAAAGTAGTATGGGCATTATTTAGACCAAAGACATCACCGAGAACTCAATTGATGATACCAAGACCTCTAATAAATTTTTGAGAAAACCAAACCACTCTGCAGTGGGTTAAACAAATCATCAAATATGGGCAAAGGGTACTTATTACGAATTGTAACCTTATTCAACTACTGATGAGCAAATTACCTTCTTTTTTTTTTTTTTAACAAACAACACTGGAGCATCCCATGGAGATGCACTAGAATGGATGAATCCCTTACTTAACAATTCTTGAAACAAAGCCTTTATCTCTCTTAGCTTAGCTAGTACAATTATATATGAAGGAATAAAGATGGAATGCATGCCTCACTCTATATCTATACTTAAATAAATATCTCTGTATGGCGGCATGCTTGGCATATCAACCGAAAATACCTCTAGGAACCCACATATTACAAAAACTGACTCAATGGGTGGGACTTCGACACTAGTATCCCAAAGATGGGCTAAGAACGTCAATACCCTCTCCCAATTGCCTCTTGTCATGAATAAAAGATATATGTTTAATAGGAATAGGATGATAACCACCCTCCCACTTAAGCCTAGCCATCCTCGATATGGCTATAGTTATTGTCTTAGCATGACACTCCAGAATTGCATGGTAAGAGGATACCCAACTCATCCCCTGGATGATGTCAAAATTCACCATGTCACCAAATCTACCCAAGTTGGATACCCTATGAACATAACATTACAAGAATGGTACACCTTATCCACAACAACAGAGTCACCAATGATGGTGGATACATGAATAAAATATCAAGAAAATCAAATACCATATACAACCCTATAGCAAACTTAATAGGTATATACGAGAATGTAGAATCTAGATCAAACAAACTAGTGGGCATTCATTCATACACAAGAATAATACCTATAATAATCATGCCTGGTGCCTCTACCTCAGGTCTGCTTGGAAAATAAAAGAAATGCACATTATCACATGCCTAATCATCGCCCTACTGGATGAGTAACTTCTCAACCTGCATGTACACCGCCATGGTTAGCCTGGTTGAAACCTTTATGGTGACCACCACGTGTACCCTATGGATGACCTTTCCCATTACAACATCTCTCTTTTCCTCTTGACCCGAATCTTAGAGAGCCTGGTGAGCCTTCAATAGTGCCTAGCCGTAAAACACTCATTTTGGCCGCTTAAGCGGCCTAGTTAAAGAGGTGTGCCTACCTCTTAAGTGGCTAGGCATTGCTAGAACATCTCCATGGACACTTAAGTGACCATCGATTAAGTAAGGATATGGTCGCTAAAATAGTTATCCCTTAACTGGCAAGCCCTGCATAAGTGACACCCTATCTGCTAAAACATCTACCTCTTAAGCAGTGCCAGGGCCGCTTGAACGGCTGCACTAACATAGTGCACCAGCCAAATAAGTTATGTCCTAATGGACTATTCTCAGGTGATCAAGATTGATTTGGAAACCAGTGCACACAAATTAACTATGTTACCCCACCAAAACTTCCAACGGAGGTCTTCTCAAGAAGAAGTGGGTCCATACTTAAAGCTTTATTTTAATACAAAATCAGAAGGTAGCTCGAAATGAGCTTGGTAGTCTCAAGGCCCGCACCAAAGGTCCTTCTAGATCAAACTTGACGTTTTGGAGCTAACATGACTGTTAGAATTGCATTCTGAGGCTGTCTATCTAAAGTTTGAACCGAAGACAACCATTCATGTTTTGAACGATCCAAAATACAAAAAATTGCATAAAAACCAAACACATGACTAGGTGATCGATTTGTCAGTCCCAACAAGTCATAAGACTTGGGTCCACTTAGGAATGCTCTAAATGTCGAAAATAACACAATATGGGGAAAATTACGTAAAGGATCATTATAACATCCACTACTAAAGAGGCTTTCGTCCTCAAAAAGTAAAGAGTCAAGAAAGACCTAAATGCCCAAATAGGTGGGGAAACTAAACTCACATCTTAACTAAGTCTCCCAGGTGGCTTCCTCTACTGGACAGTGCCTTCATTAGACCATGAATGACTCTTGAACGCAATCGCCTCACATCTTTGGCCAAATTAGCAACTAGCTTCTTCACAAAGGTCAAATGGTCATCTAACTGAATCGAGTCATGCCGGAGCACATGGAATTTATCATGAACATTTATACAAAGCATAAAAACATGAAAAACGAGATGAATAACAGAAAATTCAAGAGGTAAGGCCAACTCATAAGAGACATCACCAATGTTCTAGAGAATGTCAAATGACACTATATACCTAGGTTAAGCTTGCCCCGCCTAGTAAATCTAATCACACCCTTCATGGTTAATACTCGAAGAAATACCAAATCATCAACTTTAAATCTTAAAGGTTGGCGCCTATGGTCAACATAATTCTTATGTCTTCTCTATATTGACCTAATCCTATCTTGAAGCACTCAAATTCTATCAAAAGCCTCCTGAAGCAAATCAATACCACATGACCTAGGTTCCAAATCCGTAAACCAACCAACCGAAGAAAGACAATGCCTACCATACAAGGCATCAAATGGGGCCATTTGAGTACTCGAATGGTAGTTGTTGTTATACACGCTGATTTGTGATACCCTATTTTAATTGGGTCAAAATAGTGTACAACATTTTGGTGATTTTCCAAATTAACAACTAACTTAAGAAGTTGCCACCTAATTAATTATGGTGAATTAAGACACATAAATATTTAACTAAGCAATACTAAAATTGACTCCAATTAAGGTCTACTTAACTTAAATGATTCTATGTAAGGGTTTTAGTTATCCTAAAGGAAAAAGGTTAAGCATCCTTTAAGATCCGTTAAAGATGGTTATCGATCAAACTTAGGTTATAAAAATGTCACGCCCGGAGGCTACCCCCTTGACGTAACACGGGACCTAGGATCACGAGTGACCCCAAGCTAACCATGTGTCTGGAATATATCAAGCATACTGAGAATCACTTAATAAAACATGTACTATGCGGAAGCTAAAACAATGGACAACTGAAAGTAGGGAATACCCAAGTAGTCTGAATGTATAAAACATACTAAGAGTTTCAGAAAGATTAACTTAACAATTCAAGTTGATTCTATTACTATGTTTGAAAAGCCTCTAACTGAGTTGAGTTGCTGGGATATACCCCCAGCTAACTCTAACAAAACTGAAAACTGAAAGTAAAGACTAAAATGAGAGCATATCTACTGTCCTCGGAATATGAGAACTCACCACTGAATCTACTGAATGCAGACCGAGAATCGATCTACGTGTGATCTCGATGTTGAGTACCTAAATCTATATCATAAAAGGATGTAACGCAGAGTATGCAGTAGTACTTGGAATATACTGATCATGCATGATCTAGATACTAAGCTGACCAAATCATAACTGAGCAATGAAATAAACTGAGTAAAAATGTAAATACTGAAACATATCTAAAAAGCTAAGTTGAATGCAATGATCATAATCATGAAAATAACATGTTGAATTGATTTCTGAAGTATATACTGAAAACGTGGTTAAATGAACTAAGAGTCTGACAGTGGAAGCTACTATTAACCGACATAAAACCACGTGAGCTAAACGTGGAGTCCGATGTATATGCCTCATCGAGAGGACCCAATAAACCTTGCTAGGGGTATAAAGGCATGACTGGCGTGATCACTAAATTTGATGCCCAATAGAGGGGACTTAAAATCCTACGAGGGCATGTAGTTTTGGGACTATGAGGGTACACTGAACCCTAGTCCAAATCGGTGCTAAGTCTACTCCCAACTAAATATGTATATGACCGAAATACTTAATAGCTTAAAATACTGACATGCTAATGGAGAATGCAACATTTATATACTGAGAATGTGATATTTGAAATCTAAAGTATGATTATCTATTTAACTGACCTAGCAAGTGTACTTCAAGACTAGGAGAATCTACACAAACTAGGGTTCTGAGTTTCATACAAGGAATTAAGCAAACGTTCCAAGAAAACCTGTTATTTCGATTTTGGTTCGTCTCCAGTCTCTTAGTTTGCTCTTGCATAAATTCATTCTTAGTATCATGTTCCTTCAGTTGTTCTTGCATTTTCATCATATTTGCATATTTTTGGAACTTAGTTAAGCCAGATATCAGTTTCTAGTACTTAGTGGCAGGGATTGCAGCTCCTTCCCTCCATACTAAGCTAGTTTAGGCTTCATTCAAGGACGAATGATCCTAAGTGGGAGATATTGTAACACCTCAGAAAAATAGACTTGGACTTTCAGTCGAAATAGGTGAACCATGGAGGGGTTCACAGGCCGTGATCAGAACCACGATCCGTCACCCTCATCGTAGTTCAAACCCTTTCAAGAGTGATGGACCACGGGACCCTTCATTGGTCGTGGATCCCCACACGAGCTGTGGGAAGGGTTGTGGAGGTGAAACAGAGCCACCGGGGCTCAAGTGCCAGACCACAGAGCCCACCACAGGCCATGGTCTTACTAATGAATCGTGGATGGGTTCGTCATCTTGAGCCAGCGGACCACAGTGGCCTTCACGGTCTATAATCCTCCACATGATCTGTGGTATGGCTCGTGGAAGGGACCTCCTAGAACCAGTAGTCACTGGCCAAGAATCCATGACCCACTTGATGGGGCATGGTCCCTTTGCCGGTCCGTCAGTGGCGCCGTGGTAGCCCTCCGTCTGCTTTTAAATCAGGGTCATTTTGGTCTTTTCTCCTATGCTTTGGGCGTTTAAACTACATCATTTTACACTTAAACTACGTCATTTTACTCAGTTTAAGCCTAGTAACCTAGTCAGAACATAACCAAAATCATTATTCACCAAAATTCATCGAAATTAGAGCTAAAAAGGAGAGAAAAGTTGACAACCCTGTCAAGAACACGCAACATGTTTTCTTCAAGTTTCTGCCTCGAAATCGAATGATTTCTCCATAGATTTCGTCACCAGGTATGTGGGATTTCACTAGTGGGTTCCTTTCATCCACTAGGTCCCTATAATTCATTTAGTTCCTTGATTCTACATAGCTTGTTTAGACCTAGGGTTTGTAAAATCTTGGGAAATTATTATGATTTCAGCTGAAAATATAATCCATAGTCTAAATATTAGTTTTTTTTGGAAAGTTTGCTTAATTCCTTTTATGAAACTCAGAACCCTAGTTTGCATAAATTCTCTCAGTTCATGAATTATACTTGCTAGGTCAGTTAAACAGATAATCATGCTCCAGATTTTGAATGTCACATTATCAATACATAAATGTTGCATTCTCAGATTGCATGTCAATATTTGAGCTATTCAGTATTTCAGTTACATTTGTGTCATATACATATTCAGTTGGGAGTAGACTTAGCACCGAGTTGGACTAGGGTTCAGGTACCCTCATTGTCTAGAACTAAGTGCCCCCGTAGGATTGTAAGTCCCCTTTGTTGGGCATTAACTTTAGTGAGCATGCCAATCATGCCTTTATATCCCTGGCAAGGTATATTGGGTCCTCTCGATGGGGCGTATATATCAAACTCCACGTTTAGCTCACGTGGTTTTATGTCGGTGAATAGTAGCTCCCACAGTCAGACTCTTAGTGCATTTGACCAAGTTTTTAGTATATACTTCAGTATTTAGTTCAATATGTCATGTTCATGATTAGTACTTGGTCATTGCATTCAGTTTAACTTTTCAGTATTTACATTCTTTCTCAATTGACGGTATTGCTCAGTTATGCCTTGTTTCAACTTATATATGTTTGTTCAACTTAGTATTTATATCTTACATGCTTAGTACATTCAAAGTACTAATGCATACTTTGCGCTATATCCTTTTATTATGTAGGTTCAGGTATTCAGCATCCAGATCACGCTTAGATCAATTCCAGGTTCGCATTTCAGCACTTCAATGGTGAGTCCTCATATCCGAGGACAATAGACATACTTTCATTATAGTCTTTATTTCTAGTTTTCAGCTTTGTTAGATTTAGCTGGGGGGCATGTCCCAACAACTCAACTTAGTTAGAGGATTTTCAGACATAATAGTAGTATCAACTTGACTTGTTAAGTTTGCTTTTCTAGTTGTTATTAAACTCTTAGTATGCTTTATACATTCAGACTAGTTGTGTATTTTCCACTTTTCAGATAACCTTTGTTTAGCTTCTGCATATTTTATGTCTTATTCAGTTATTCTCAGTATGCTTGATATATGCCAGACACAGGGTTAGCTTGAGGTCACTCGTGATCCTAGGTTCCGTGTTATGCCAAGGGGGTAGCCTCGGGGCGTGACATTTATGCTTTAGAATTTCCCTTACACGCTCGTACATTCCATGTACTGGCGTCATTTGGCATGCATCATTTTATAATGCAAATACAGGTATTCAGGGTCATCAACAGAAGCTTCGTTGATACCGCTTGTAGATCGAGCTAGCTATGGTGAGCCTCTTTCCTTCTAGAGGATTCCATTTACTTTTCATTTTTGTCAGGATGTCGTGGGTCTTGTCCCGATTTCTATCTTTGTCATTTAGAGGTTTCATAGATAGAAAGTAGAGTTTGAGAAGTTTGTTAGTTTATTTTGTTAAATGTTTTAAAAACTTGAGTTGCCTATTTTGGCTAGTTGAATATTCTATAATAATCAGAGTTAATCAGTTGAGTTAAATATTTGTATCAAAATTTTATGAATTTTATCCAGTTTTAAGCTTTGTATGCTTGAGTTAGTTTTCTGCTCATAGTCAACCAAAATGAGGGTTCGCTTGGGGACTAACAATAGTTCTCGCGTGCCGGCCACGTCTAGGGTGTAAGCTCGAGTCATGACAACATGCCCCCAGCTAACTCTAACAAAACTGAAAATGGAAAGTAAAGACTAAAATAAAAGCATGTCTATTATCCTTGAAATATGAGGACTACCACTGAATTTGCTGAATGCGGACTGAGGATCGATCTAAGCGTGAATAGGATGCTGAGTACTTGAACTTACATCATGAAAGGATGTAACATAGAGTATGCTTCAGTACTTGGAATGTATTGAGCATGCAGGATCTAGATACTAAGCTGAACAAAGCATAACTGAGCAATGACATAAACTGAGTAAAAATGTAAATACTAAAACATATCTGATAAGCTAATCTAAATGCAATGACCAAGTTCTAATCATGAAATTAACATGTTGAACTGATTTCTGAAGTATATATTGAAAACCAGGTCAAATGCTTTAAGAGTCTGACTATGGGAGCTACTATTTACCGACATAAAACCATGTGAGCTAAACGTGGAGTCCAATGTATACGCCCCATTGAAAGGATCCAATATACCTTGCGAGGGGTATAAAGGCATGGCTGGCATGATCACTAAATCTGATGCCCAACAGAGGGGACTTAAAATACTATAGGGGCACGTAGTTTTGGGATTATGAGGGTACGTTAAATCCTAGTCCAAGTCGGTGCTAAGTCTACTGCCAACTAAATATGTATATGAGTGAAATGTGTCTGAAATACTGAATAGCTCAAAATACTGACATGCTAACTGAGAATGCAACATTTATACATTGATAATGTGACATTCGAAATCTAAAGCATGATTATCTGTTTATCTGACATAGCAAGTGTAATTCATGAACTAAGAAAATCTACACAAACTAGGGTTTTGAGTTTCATACAAGGAATTAAGCAAACGTTCCAAGAAAACGTGTTATTTCGATTAGGGATACTACAATAACTAAATCACAACAGAACTCCAAGGTTTTAGAAACCCATTGTAACACCCTAGAAAATTTTCGAACTAAGACTCGAACCATTCTTCGTAGTAAGTGAGATTTTACCAAGGAATTAAAAATTTCTAAAGTGTTAAGGTCACTAGATTGGACACCTTGAGTTTCAAGAAGAACTAAAGAGAGTTCATTCAAGTCATTCATAAGTTTTTCTTAAGTTCTTCAAATGATCTTAACTTTTAGTACAAGATGAGCTATAGGACCCATAAAATATTAAATTAAAGCCCTTTGAGTCCTCTTTCCAATGCCACCTAGTTTTAATTTTGAGCTCTGAGTGAATAGTTTTGACTAATTTACTAACGATGCTCAAACCTAGCAGAAGCTCCGCGATGACTTTGCGTTACGGAGCCAATATGGACCTCACTTCTTGCTGAAATATTATTCTGACTCCCAGCTCATTTTATTTATTTATTTAGGTATATTTTAGTCCTAAAAAAACTTAAGAGGTCATCTAAGTTGCCCTAAACATGTAGAAAAATCGGTTTTCATAAATCATACCCTCTTATCCACTCTAAAAATTCTACACTCAAGGAATTCAAGAAACGCTAAGGCTAGGGTTCTTCTTCTAAGATTTTCCTTTAAGTTCTTCAAGAAGAAGGTTCTTTCAGGTATTTAAGCTTCCATAGTGTTGGATTTGTTCATCCACACGCCAATCATGTTAATTTCAGTGTTAAATTCGTTCTAGAAAGTTGAAGGTTTGATGTTCTTGAATTGTGTTCTTAGCATCAAGCAATGCCTCATCCATCTCCGCCTTTCACTCAGTAACAGCCACATCATCCATAGGCTCATCTCCGATGGTAGTCGGAGGTATATCAGAACTGTTCGGAACACCCAGGGCCTTAGTTGACTCAAACAGTGAAGTGAAGTAAGTGGATTTCAGATAGTCCACATCCTTCCTCAAATCAGAAATCTCGGCTTTCAAAGACGTAACCTCAATCATGAGAGTATCCATCGATGTTCGGAGGGGTGTCAAAGCAGCTGAAATAGCCCGCTCAATCATCCAGGGTACCTCTGCCTCTAGCAGGGAAGCTCGCACATAGGCAGAATGGGCTAGGTACCCCATTTTGAGGAGCATGGCCTGAGATCCTAGTAGGCTGGGAAGCAGCAGAAGAACCTGGGGCTTGGGAAGGAGTGGAAGTAGATGTACTTGAAGGCCCGGAGGCCGGAGTAGGCAAAGATGCCTCTACAGGTATAGTCTCAACATTAACCTCTGAGGATGTCTCCACCAAGCTGCTCTCCTCCTATCCGTCTCATCCCGTGTGTACTTGGCCTCTATGTGCTGGATATCAGTAGAGGATGTGGGTGTGACCTCAATGTCCCTCTTCTCGTCACGAGGAACTCCAGCCCACCGATATAGCTCTGTAATCAACACTGGGAAAAGAAGGGATGTCTGGCGCTATTTGGCCCTCATAACCATATCTTGCTCAATTATTAGCCCCAAGTTGATGCTCTTCAGGGCTATGATTGATCTGAGGCATGTCGCCTTTGGGTGGTGAAGGATGGACTCATTTTTTAAGAACATGGTGGAGCTGCTGATGAACCTAAACCAGTACTAAGCCGCTATATTCAAGTCCTTTTTCTTAATAGGAACTTCGGCCTCGATCCACCTTGGAGTGGTATCAGCAATAAGGGGATCTAGCCATCCCTTTAGTTCATCCAAAGTCATCACAGTGGTAGATAAACTCAGGTAGTCAAAATCTGAACCTCTATCAACATTGATATAATCGTAACTGCATCTCACTGCCTTCCCCTAGACCATTACAGACTCTATCGATCTGAAGGTACTGGCTTTCTTCTTTCTTTTTGGTACCAGGTCACCATATGCCGTGTAAAACTCCCGGACCCATGTAGTAATATAGGGGCCACGAGGCTTGGTAAATTGCTCAAACCTGTGGAATCGGAGAGTGTTCCACACATTAGGGTACTTGTCTACTACACCATCCGTGGACAATCTCACCTCTTCCAGAGTGGTCCTTAGTCCATCTACCCTTAGCCTATTAAGTAACCGGGCAGGAGGACCCTGAACTGGTGGTGTTGAAACCACCGTCTGTGCCAGAGCTGGCACTGTATCAGCAGCAGGAGGGGTAGACTCCAAGATCCTAAACGGATCTTGACGAACTCTGGTACGAATCTCAGTTTGCCGAGTTTGAAGTGGTTGGTCATCCTCAGGTTCGGAGAATGAGGCCTGAGAACGAACAAAATCCCCATCACTACCAGAGTTGTGCTCCGGTCTCTCAGCCACGTGCACTTTGCCCTTACCCTTGCCTCTCTTCGAAGGTGTTTTCTTGCCCTTTTTAGAGGAAACAGCTGCTCCCTCAGTGATCACAATGCCTCGTGCTCGTTTGAGGGGCGGCATTCCACTTTCGTCCCAGTTGGTCCTAAACATATATGCAAAACATATCAAAAAGAGTTAGAAAATACTCAAGAAAAAATTGTAGAATTCATGTTGCAGAAACACTCATCGAACTAATCAGCGAGTCGCCTAGTCACTTTGGCGAGCAAGATTGGGTTCGCCGAAAGGATCAACCTGAAAAATTTCAAGAAAAATGTCCATTTGTCGATGTACAGGGCCCTTTGGCGAATCACCGACATCACTCGGTAAGCTCAGACTAGCCCGCCGAATTTTACAGTGTGTTTTAGGGGTTAGGGGCGCAGAAAGGGCATTCAAATGAGACTTCAGACAAGTTGCTGAGTGAACTCGGTGAACTCAGGCTTCACACCAAAAGTTACAGACTCCAAGAAACCAAAACAAGCAATAAAAAGTGATCAAAGAGGGATGCTGGCGAATCGCCGAATCGTTCGGCGAGCTCGACCCAGCTCGTCAAACTGCCTAACATGCCAAATTTCAACTCCAAATTCCAAAATCAAGCTCACAACCCCCAAAATCAAAATCAAATTATGCACTTATGCAATTAGGACTAGACCCAATCGACCCATGCCTCCGTGGTACTCAGACTTTCCCCGGTTTGGCCAAAATTGGTCATTTGACGACTTTTGCCCTTAAGAATGACATCAAACTCTCCATCATTGGGCAAAGTACGTCATTTGGCACAACTGGAGGTTACTTAGACTTCACCCAACTAGACCCAACACAAAATAACCACAACCCAATAATTTTCAATCAATTTTAACACATAAAACTCGGGAAATCATTATTTTGAACAATTAGGCAACCTTTTAAACTACTAAAAAGGCAATCTAACAGATTAGATATAAGTCAAGCACATGCCCAGCACACATCAACACAAATTTACCAAATGCAATCGGGTTTAACTTCTAAACTAGAGATCGGAGCTCGGAAAACCAACCTTTATACCGAATGAAAAGTTTGATATGCTAGGCGGAAATGTAATCCAAATATGAGCACGATATCAGAATAAAAAGAAATAAAATGGAAAAATATTGAAAATCTATAGTGTGTGTGAGAGAGTACGGGGTTTGAAATAAGGGAATATGAAAGATTTTGAATTTTTAAACTGTTTAGCCTTATAAAACCTTTCCGTTCGCAGCCCTTTCGACCGTATTAGTTGACCACGTCGAACCACTCGGTGATGCACCGAGTGGTGACTTACCTCACCAAGTTTTACAGGACCTCTAGTTAATTTGGGGGTCCAAACGACAGACAAAATCAGGTTCACTAACCTGTTCGGCGAGTCACCGAATCATCCATTGGCCCACCGAGTTTTACAAATTTACACTTCAGATTTTTGTGGGTCTAATGGTGGTCCAACTCGGGCTCATCGACCTCTTCGGCGAGTTGCCAACTAGACTCTTGGCGCGCCAGGGTGCACATTCTCAAACATCCTCCACTTTTCAACCTGCACAATCAACACCCGTTATTCAAAATCAAACACAAAGCATTAAAAGCTTGAGTTGCCTCCCAAGAAGCACCTTAATTAATGTCGTGGCATGACGCAAATACCTATTCAAGCTTCATTCTTTGGGTTTGCCATAATATCACTAGGCAACCCCCTTGTTGTATTGGGTTTAGATGAGACGAAATTTGACCCATTTGGGTATAAAACTTCTTGATAGAGAAGGAATGAGAGGTCACCGTTTGGTTAAGAGTCAATACATCATATTTCATTTCCTTCAATACTTTATTAGACCCTTCAACCTTGTTGAGAGTACGTGATAGTATATCTTCCGTACAGCCACACTCAGAATCTTTGGGCTTTTGACATTCACAGGGAGGAACATACCTATCCTTCTCGCTTTCTCTTTCCTTCCAAGAGGCGTTACGATCACACCACTCTCTGTCATGGTCTCTCTAGCCCTCATCTCTATTCCAACTTTGGTTACCACCCGACCTTGGGTAGTTTGCACGATAACCTCCTCCTTGGTTGGCTAGGAAGTTCACTTCCTAATTGTACAACGCTTCAAACCTTGCATCTTCATGATTCACTCCACCAATACCCATAATAGTGACACTCTTTGAACCAGCACCCATGACCTTGTTAGCCAAGATATCCAGCAGTGTCATCATTTTAGCCATGTTCGGGTCTCTTTCTTGATCTTTTTTGATCTGTTCTTTTGTCAATTTTACATAAGAGGAAAGACTTGGTCTTCTTGAGTGTACTTAGCCCTGTTTATCTTGGTCATGCAATCAAGGAGTTGATAGGCTATTGTGTAGGGTTGTTGCATTAAACCACCCAGAGAAAGTTGATCAGCCACTCCCTTATTCACAGAATCGAGGCTTCTATAGAAGTATTACAGTAGTACATTATCGAGAAGTCCATGAGTTGGATATTGCAGCACCATCTTTTTAAACCTTAACTAAGTTTCATGGATTGGCTCACCCTCCAAGTGCTTGAAGCTTTGGATGTTGTCCTGAAGAGTCATCATCTTCGAAGGGGAAAAATTGCACTTGGAATGCGGTAATAAGCTCGTCCTATGAAGTGATAGAATATCTTGGCAACTCAGCCAACCACTTGCTTGCCTCGCCTATAACAGAAAATGGGAACAACCTTAGTTTGATCGATTCTTAAGATATATTCTTAAAGGAGAATGGTCCATAGACATCAGCAAAATTCTTGATATGCTCATGGGCCAACCACCAAACAAACCTTTCAATTATAGGAGCTGAAGCATGGTGCTTGTGATGTGAAACACAACGTTTCCTTCAGCTGGAGGCAAGCGAATAGCACCAACATCACCCATTTGGTCAGGGTCCTTGACATTCGGATCATTGACATCATTGAGATTCCCAATGTCATCTTGGTGGCCCACTTGGCTACCATTACTTCTGTTGACGCTCATTTCCTCCTCTATTTTAACACAAGCAACACAAAACCAAAAGCAAAATAAGTAGATTCAACTATGCTAAGAAGAACACAATTCAACTTCTCCAAAAGAATTTCAAACAACACCACTCCCCGGCAACGGCGCCATTTTGATTTAATGTTTCAAGTACACATCATCCAATTTTAGGTGTTCAACGATTGTAAATTAGTATAAACCCAACTAAATGAGTTGGGGTCGAATCCCACAGGGATAGGTACGTGTTTAGAATTCAATTAAGAAGTATGAATGCGGTCTAATCAGCCATAGAAATAAACATTATCGAAAAAAGTCATACTAAATCAAAGGGGTGACACGAATGTCAAATAGGGGTTTTGATTTGCAATTATCAACTACACAACAGTCACAAAAACTATGAACTAACAATAGAGAGAAGGATTCTCAGGGTGTGATCGATTATACGCAACTACTAGTAAATAGCTAGATATCAGTGAGTAGGCTGGACTATAAAGGAGATAGTTTTCTCTCGAACAACTACCCCGAATCAGGTGATTTCTTTTGAACATCAACAAGCATGATAATGAAAAACAACCACACCTTAATCTATTCACTCTCTCGAGCTAAATGTGTGGGATTGAGTTTAAGATTCACTCTCTCGAGCTAAACCCAGGTCAACCCAATACCCACAAACGATCAATCAATAATCTTAGTTCTAAAACATCTCTCTCTAGCAAGCAAAAACACAAATATAGAACTGCATTTGCAACTACAATTCTTAAATTAAACCACAATTAATGATTAAACTCACTTTTAAATAGCATTTAAACTAGTAATTAACAATACCCATAAACTAATTCAACCCATGATCACATGATCACACCCTAAGAATTAAGGTTTTAGCCTAACATCATAAAAAGGTAAAAACTATTACCGAATTGATTATCCATCAACTGGTAAAAGTGATTTAGTCTTTACAATGTTTCAATTTGTCGAATCTTCGAAACCCACTTCCAAATTCTCCAAATTGAACTTCTTAAATTCTTCAAAGCTATGGAAAACTATGGAGAGAAAACTTCTAAGTATTCTAAAATAAAAATAGAAGGTCACATATGTAAACAATGTCCCGAGATGTAAAAAAGATCCTTAAACTAAATGTTCAAAATCTAATTTATAGTCACCAAAATTGAACTACGAAAGTCCCTTTGACAAAGTAAGTCGGGCTCGCCGAACCACTCAGCGAGCCACCCTTTGATCTCTTCCATTTCGCTTTTCGCCATGGCATTCAGCATCCTCAAGGTCTGTAACTTTGGGCGATCTATCTTGGCTTCGTGGAACTACTCGGCGATTCACCGAGTTAGTTCATTCTTTCAAGGCTTGGCACATTGGAACTTTAGGCGGTCATATAGCCACTCGGTGATTCTCCAAGTGACCTTGACGATCACCAGGCTTGCCTTTCTTCATTCTTTCAGCTTGTTTTGTTTTTTTTTACCTGTTAGTCTCCTTGCTTTGTTTCTCAATCTATGTACTTGAAAATCAAGTATTTAATATAAGTTTATGGCATAAATTAAGCATTTGAGGACACTAAATCTATATAAACAAAGCCCTAAATGAGTCCAAATCTCAGACTCATCAGTTAGCTATGGTAAGCTTTTTTGCTTTCGGAGGGTTCCGTTTACTTTCAGTTTTGTCAAGATGTCGTGGGTCTTGTACCGATTTCCATCTTTAACATTTAGAGGCTTCATAGATAGACAGAAGAGTTTGAGAAGTCTGTTTCATTTATCTTATTAAATCTTTTAAAGACTTGAGTTGCCTATTGTTGGCTAGTTGAATATTCTATTTCTATTTAGAGTAAATCTTTCAAGTTAAAGCTTTGTATGCTTGAGTTAGTCTTCCTCTTGTATCACCCAGGATGAGGGTTCGCTTAGGGACCATCAATGGTTCTCGAGTGTCGCTATGTCCAGGGTGTAGGCTCGGGTAGTGACACCCTAGGTCTAAACAAGATATGAAGAATCAAGAAGTTGACTGAATTCTAGAGACCTAGTGGATGAAAGGAATCCATAAGTGAAATCCCGCATACCTGGTGATGAAATCTACGGCGAAATCCTTTGGATTTCGGGGTTAAACTTTGAAGAACACTGCTTCTTTTTCTTGGGAGGTTTGGTTGACTTTTCCTCTTCTTTTTGCTCTTAGTTTGGATGATTTTTGGAGAATGAGGGTTCTTGGTAGGTTCTAACTAGATTATTAGGCTTAGACTAAGTAAAACGACGTAGTTTAGGTATTAAACGACGTAGTTCAGATGCCCAATGCATAGGGGAAAAGACCAAAACGACCCTGACTTAAATGCTGACGGAGGCAAACCACGGAGCCACTGATAGACCGTAACGGGACCATGGCCCGTCAAGTGGGTCGTGGTTGCTGGCTAGTGTATATTGGTTCTAGCACTCCCATTTACTGTCCACTTCATGGACCGTGTAAAGGACCACAGACCGTGAAGGCCACCATGGTTCTTCACTTAGGCTAGGGGGTTTGCTGGCTCAGGACGACGGACCCATCCACGGCTTGTCATCGAGACCATAGACCGTGGTGGGCTCTATGGTTTAATGCCTGAATTCTAGTGGTTCTGCCTCGCTTCCACGAGCCATACCACGACTTGTGTGGGTGTCCACGACCCGTGGAGGGGCTCGTGGTCCTCCAAAATTTTCTGGTTTGACCCTTTTTCTGTTGTTTAGTCTGAGTCTGATTTTTGAGGTGTTACAATAAATAAGGTCTTAAAGGTTGTAAAATTTTTGAATATTTTTGTAAGTAAAACCCGTTAATGTTAAAAGTATCAATAATATAATAGCATAAAAAAAAATACAATTATAGGAAAGAATAGCATTAAGTTGCTAATTTTAGGAAAAATAATAGTTATATTTAAAGATAGGAATATTTTTTTTTAAAAAAAGCAAAGGGACTGCCCAAAAGTCATTGCGTTAAAAAAGGATGCCACTTTTTAATATCATTCTTAGTTTAAGAAAAGTTTGCATAAGTTCAAATCAATTTGTCCTTTGATTTAAAAGAAATTTGTGAAAATGTTATTTGAAATAAAAGCAATGAGCTTGTATACTTGCAATATCAAAAGAAATCAATTTCTAAAATAATATTTTTTTCCTTTTAAGAAAAATATGTCAAAGATAGTTACTAAAAAAATCCCATTAACGTTCAAAACTTTATGATAGAAACATAATTTTTGGATGAATGAAATTAATCAAACCAAAAGAAAATTTATTTAGTCCAAACAAATTGATTTGAAAAGATTTCCTAATTTTTTATTTGTTTTAAAGAAAACAAACATGATTTATTCCTAATTGACATTAAGCATCATCTTAGGAGTTTTATACTTTATGAACCTCGAATTGTACTTAAATCTACTAAGCATATGAATATAAAGATAATTTAAGCTACTAAAATATAGAAATAGTAAAATAGAAATAGTAAGACTATTTGAGTAGTCTTAGGAATCAAATGATCATCCTCTTCGTTGTTTTGGCTACTTTTTTTCGATACATTTTGACCAAACAAGAGATGTGAATGGAAGAGTTATGCAAGGGCCGGGTTTTGCAGCAACATTGAGTCTCAACACGAGACTCTTCGGCTCCAGTATTCATGCAAACAAAAGACGGAAATGAAAGATTAGAGAAGGCGATTTAATTTCTAATAAAGTATTCAAAGTAAATAAGCAATGCTATAAAAGTATGACCACATTATATTTCCCATAGCTCGGAAATAAAACAATTCAAGATATCAATTACAAGGCGATATGCTTTAACAAACGAAATCATTTACAACTAAGAAAAATAACAAGCTGAAACAAACCTTTTGTTTCCCAAAAATTAAATCGCTGTAGTCTAAAAAAAAACTGTTTTAAGGCATGAAAGAAGAAGCAACTTTAATAAAGTTATTGTTTTCCCAAGGATTAGAAGCAAGTTATGACCTCCATTAATGCATCATATAAAGAGATTACAGAGGGCAAATAAAGAGACTAGTTAAATTCATGGTAGATTCTGAATTAGGCAAGAACATGAGGGTTAATCTCTGGAAGAAATAGGAGTAACCTTAGTTAAATCAGCACATAACAATAGCGAGGCTACGAACATAATACCATGAGCTAAAACCAAAGAGACATAGACGCCTTTCCGACTAAATAAGAAGAGAGGATAGATATATCTATTCAGCAAGTTCAAAACTGGTATTAACAAGAATCTGTAACCATAAGAAAGAAATGGAGGCAGGCAATCAATACAACAGCTAACTTTATATCGCATTGACGGAAGCAAGAAAAAATGGTGAAAATGCAAATAACAGAACTAATGTATTCACGATTGAAACCAGATCGTTAAATCATTTGGAGCAGAGCAACTTAACTCACTTTGCAGATACGACACTGAATCAATGAATCAAACCACCGTCATAAAACACTAAAGAAAACTTCATTAATATTTTGACTTCTGCTCGCTATCCTGAAATTCATGGAAAAGCAAAACTAAAGAAACACTAATACGAGGAGCCAAATGCACCTAATAGCAAAACTTACAACAAAGTTTGAATATACAACAAACCATATCAAAATAGAATGTAAGAAGCGGCGGGATTACAAGAACAGGATGTGAAAGATTACATTTTTAACAAAGGGAACAAAACTACAGAAATGTTAAGTTAATATCTCTCGTAGAGCAGTGAATGGTGCTTTTAGGTCTTAGATCCACCACTCCTCCACTAATTATAGAACAAGATTTAGAACTTGTATGAAATGAAATATAATGACAAAAGAGGATGGAATTTTTTAGGGTAAAAAACTTGGTTAAAGCTGAAGAAACAAAGGTGTATTTATAGGTGAAAATGATTGAAATTTGAGCGGGATTTGATTTTTGAATCTTTTTCCCACACGCTGAATCCGAACGTTGATAACATTGGATGAACTTTGAGCCTTCACGTGATTTGAATAGAGAAGACCAGATATTGCCTCCGCCTATACATGAAATAGGAAAGCTTTTATTGTGCCTTTGATATGGACAAATGTTGAAACACGAAATGGGAAAAGGGGGGATTGAGACGCATCTGTAGCTTCCAAAATTTGCACAAAAATGGTGCCTTAAGCATCTGTAAAATGGAGAAAGTGTTTGAAAGTTCATCTTGAAGAGAAAAGAAGTATAAGCAATGAATTTGGGGTAAGAAAAGATTGAAACTTAATTTTGTTGTAGGGCTTAAAGGGTTTGATGGCTGAAAACTAAGTGGGCTGGCTGACTTGGGCTCATTTTTTACAAAAAAAAAAAAAAAAAAACTTTCACATATAGCAAACACAAAAATCATATTTGCATGCTATAACTATAGTTTGCATAATTACACTCCATTGCAAACATAAATATATATATTTTGCTGTACATATACAAAAGAAAGCAGTTGTATATAATCTGTTTTTATTTTGGTATACATTTACAAAATATCAATTGTATAATTTGTGTTTGTACAAAGCGAGAAAGAGAGAAACACAAAAGATAACTGGGCAGGAAAATATTTGTATTGTATAATTATAAGTGTATAGGACAAAGATATATGCATTTGCATATGTATATACAATTTTCTCTCGCTTTGTACAAATAGAAATACAATTTATACATTTATGTTTGTATAAGCGAGAGAGGCGAGGGAGAGACTGGCGAGCGAGATCTGGGAGAGAGGCGAGCGAGATCTGAGAGAGTGGCAAGCGAGATCTGGGAGATGGGAGAGAGGGGAACGAAAATATATGTATATATACAATTTTCTCTCATTTTATACAAACACAAACACATTTTATACATTTGCATTTGTATAAAAAGCGAGAGAGGCGAGGGAGAGAACGAGAATGGCGAGCGAGATTCACCATGAGAGAGGCGAAATAACAACAATTTTCTATGGGGTGCAATTAAATCAAACTATGTTTATAGCATTTAATTTGAATTAATAGTTTGCTATTATATACAATTTTCCAAAAAAAAAAAAGGGTTGATCACCTAATTTGATTTGGAGCTCATTTGGTTCGATTATGTTGGGATTTTCCCTTCTTGTTTTCAATTATTTTGGGGCTTCTATCTTAATAATTAATATAACATATATTATAAGATGAAAATTAATAATTTATAAAATAAAATGTCAATATTACGAAAAAGTGGATTTATAATTAATTAAATAAGTACGAAACTTTAAAAAATAAATTGATGATAAATTCAATATTTAAGGAAAAGAGATATAATAAATAGAACATATGATTTTAAAAGATCATTTTGATACACTTTTAATTTAGAAGCTCAAAACTTAATGAACTAAAGAAAAGGATGTCAAAATTGGGTGCTAACATAGATCCTTTTTGTTTAGAAAAAAAATGATAAGGCCTAAGTAAGTCGCACATGAGTTTATATACTTGTGAGTTGTGAAGCATACTATGTGTGTAGGAAATAAATAACTATGTTGCCAACTTTATAATATGCATAGTTGTCTTAAAAGTTGGAAAGTTATTTATTCCTAAAATAATATTTATGTTCATACCTAATTAGGAGAATCAGATTAGTAATGAAATATATATGAAAAGTAAATAATTAAATTGTTGACTTCAAAATCTGAATTTTTGTCCTATTTTCAAATTTTGGAAAACTATTTTTGCATGAAATAATCTTTATAATCACACCTAATAGGGAGAATCTGATTATGATATGTTAGTATGGGCATATACACATAAAGTGTTTAGGGTGCTCAAGCACCCATTGACTCGGTCAAGACCTATATATCCTTACATAGAAATTTCATAAATTTGGGATATAATGAATGAATACAACCTATAAAACAAAAATTGGTGTGGGTGCTTTGTTTGAGAGCTGAATTTAAAGTGGCATTGCTTTTAAAGTTGTAACATGTTTGATTAAGATGTGACCCAAAAATTTTAAGAGCTTCATTATATTTTTCTTATTTGCTGTTTCCTCCATTTTCTCTGGTACAACTTGTTCTTTTTTTTTTTTTTTTTTATAATTCCTTAGTTCTTCACTTTTTCTCAAGTTTTTGTTTTTTCCTTCAATTGCTCCTATGTATACTTTTATTTTCCTCCCCCTTCCTTTTTTTTCTTTTACATTTTTGTGCAGTTCTTAACTACTTTGTTAATAAATTTTTCCAGGGAAAATGCATAAGTACCCCCCACCCCAACCTATGCTCGAAATCTTAGAGACACACTTATACTATACTAAGGTCCTATTACCCTCCCCCCCCCCCAAATTTATTTTATAAATAATATTTTACCCCTTTTCAACCTACGTGGCACTATATTTTGTTCCCAGCGCGTACTGACAATTTTTTCAAGCTATCTGGTTGATAGTGCCACGTAGGTCGAAAAGAGGTAGAAAATTATTTATAAAATAAGTTCGGGGGGGGGGGGAGGGTAATAGGACCTTAGTATAGTATAAGTGTGTCTCTGGGATTTCAATTATAGGTTGGGGGGGGGGGGTAATTATGCATTTTTCGAATCTTTCCATCAAAATATATTTTATTGATGTATTCCCAGATATTATGTTTGTCAAGCCCAAAACCTACACCCTGAACGTGACTGGCACTTGAGAACCATTTCTGTTCCCTAAGCAAACCCTTGACCTGGCCGACTACTTAGTGGAAGACATACTGAAGCGATAATAGGCTTAAAACAAGATTTAGAACATTTAAACTCAAAGTAAATACTCAACTCAAACTGTGTGTAAAATACTCAACGGCAGAAGTATAATATTATGCAAAAACATCTCAAGGAAACGTAAATACTGAGAGACTCATCAACTTTATCTATCTATAAAGCCTTTATTACTCAAGATGAATGTTGAGACAAGACCCACGACATCTCAAGACAACTGACTAGAAAATAAATGTGAAGTCCTCCAGAATGCAAGGAGGCTCAGCCAAGCTATCTGAAGAGCAAAGTGATCTCAACAAAATGCCTATTGATGATTATCAACACATGTATCTACATCATGAAAAGATCTAGGTCGAATGACATTAGTACATTCAATGTACGAGTATGTAATATAGCTGAATGGATAAATACTTGAACTGGTAAGGCAGAAAGAATACTTACCTCAACTCAATTCAACACAAAGCTATAGAAGAGATGAAAATATTTAAAGCTTTATAAATAAAAGATGTTAACTCAAGGATGTATATAAAAATACAATAAAAATACTCTTCACACTTATTAGGGAGATTTTCTAACTGACAACCATCACTATGAGCTACGTGATGATACAACATCTCGTCCAAGCTGCTAGAACTGTCATATACCGTATCGGGGTATATGACCTCTCAGCTAAGTGGATCACTAAGCAATAAGGATTCATCTAAAAGGTATGATCTTGTAAACATGTTGGCAAGACATGGTTTATGAAGATTTTGAGTTGCTTGAACTCATCCGCATATTGGTGGTCAACACTACTCATAATAATACATATACTCATGCTTAAATGTATAAAATATACTATTTCTAGTGTAAGATAATTGCTCAAACTATCCTCAAAAAAGAGTTAACTGCTCTGAACTCATAAACTCGTTTACAAATTAAGGTTTCTCTTTTCTCAATATAATAAAATGATACATTTGGGACTACTTAGTTCCCTTAAACATTACTCAAAATTCTCTTTAAAGTCTACTCTACTCAAAATTTTCTTTAAACTCTACTCAAACTTTGATTTACTTTCTAAAAAATAGTTTAAAATAAATGTTTATTGTGATCTGATCATTAATGACTCGATAAGTCATACTACATAAATATTGATGGGATATATAGATGTCATACTACTTACACATTGATGACATACTTGACTGTCATACTAATCATGCATCATAGTTCTCTTCTCATTGTAATAATATTACTTTTGGAACCATTTATGTTCACTTAAACTCTTGCTCAAATCTTTGTTAAAATTCTTTCTCAAACTTCTATTTACTTTATGAAAAACTCAGTTCCAAACAAAAAATGTTGGCTTTAAAAGATTCATAGACATGAATAACTCAACTCAAGGATCTCAATAACAATATAGAAAACTCAATACTCAGAACTCTAGAACACAAAACTCAATGATACTACTCATCTTAAGAATACTCAATTAATAAGGTACAATATGGTGAAATATAGACATGAACGAATCAACTCAAGAATATCAACACATAATCTATAACAACTCAACCATTAGGAATAGAATTCAAAACTCAACAACAAGCTCATCTAAAAAATACTCAAAACTAAGGGTATAACCCAAGATTAAATTTTTATCGACTGAACTGAGATGTAGGGTGTGAGAATGAACTCAATCCATAACTATGAATAGCCTTACATACCTGGAAGAGCAAAGTTGTTGGTGAAATTGGTGAAAACTTGAAGAGTGCTTGAAAACGTAGCTTTTCTCCTCTTGGAACCTTGCTCTAATGACTTGAAGTGTTAATGAACGTAAAATAACTTACTAACACTATCTAAACCCTTAACTAGTAAAAAGGTCAGGGTTTAGGCTTAGAAGGGGTGGGAAAAGACTGTACTACCCCTCTTTAAAAGCTGATGAAAACTGTCCACGTGACAATCTATGGTTTGTGGTTTAATCTACGGATCGTAGATCCCATTCATGGAATTTATATTGAATTTGAAGGCTCAAATTCATTCTACGGGTCCATTCTACGACCCCTAGAAGTTTCTATGGACCATAGACCAATCCGTAGACTTAATACCAAATTTCAGGCTTAAAAGTCCATTTTACGGGTTTAAAATATGGCCCGTAGAAGTCCCTATAGCCCGTAGAAGGGATCCGTAGGAATTGGACATCAAAAACTAACTCTCTGAATTTTTCCTAAGACTTGACAGTATGGTTCATTGTTCAATCTACAGCCCATAGAAAAGTTTCGTAGTTCATAGACTCAAAAAACTCTGATGTGCTAATTTGTGGTAAAACGTTCATAACTTCTTACTTTGAAGTCCAAATGAGGCAAGCTTGGTGATGTTAGAAAGAAGACTCAAAGACCTTCAATTTAGTAGGTTAAAGGCTATCTAATTGTCACGACCCAAGCCTACACCCTGGACGTGGACGACACTCAAGAACCATTACTGGTCCTCAAGTGAATCCTCATCCTGTCTGACTACAAGAGGAAGACTAACTTGAGCATACATAAGAATTAAATTGAAAGTAACATTTAAAAATAGTTTACGGAATCTTACTTGGTATGAAACATAACTTTTAAATTAAATATCTGAAAATGAAAGACTCTCAAAAACTGTCTATCTATGAAGCCCCTACTAAACAAAGATGATTGTCCAGACAAGATCCACGACTCCTGAAGGGAACTACTACTAACAACTCATAAAACTAGAGTCCTCTGGAAGCAATGAGGTCTTACTCAAAAGCGGATAAAGTGATCTCAACGGACTCTAGCTGAGGATCCTAAGAACCTGTATCTGCATCATTAAAAGATGCAGGTCGTATGACATCAATACATTAAATGTACGAGTATGTAATATAGCTGAATAACAAATAACAGAAAGAAAATATTGGAATAGATAACAATGTACTCAAGCTGAATATAAAGAAATAAAAGAGTTAAAATCATTTAAAGCTTTACAAAATACTTTCTCATCTCTGAACTTAACATAATAAGTGATATATAAAAATACACTTTAACTATATTTGGGAGATTCTCTAACCGACAACTATCACTATGAGCTGCGTGATGATACATCGTCTCTCCCACGCTGCCAGAACTGTCCTATATCTTGCCGGGATATAGGACTCCTCAACTAAGTGGATCCACTAAGCAATAAGGATTCATCTAAAAAGTATGATCCTTTACTCATGTTGGCATATATGGTTTATGAGGGCTCTGAGTTGTTTGAAATCTCCCTCATGTTAGTGCTTAATACTACTCCCAATAATATATACTCATGCTCAATGATTAAAAACATAACTCTTCCTCTGGTTTAAGATAATTGGTCAAACTATTGCTCTTGAAATATCTTTTAAACTCATAACTCATTTAGAAATTTCAGTTTCTCTTTCATAAATGTAAAAATTGATACCTCTGGGAATATATAGTCCCTTTATACTCTTACTCAATTCATACTTGAAAATTCTTTCTCAAAAAACATATAAAAATCATATTTTAATATGATCATTGATAACTCGGGAAGTCATACTGCATAAACATTGATGGTATATCTAGATATCATACTGCTCATACATTGATGGAATACTCGATTGTCATACTAATCATGTTTTAGAAACTCTTTTCTCAAAACTCATCTTTACTTTTTCAAAACTCATTATAAGAACTCAAGTGTTGACTTTAAAAAACTTTTTAAAATTTATAACTCAAAATAGGGTTCATAATGAAATATATCCATGAACAAATCAACTCAAGGATCTCAATAACAATATATAAACTCAATAATTAGGAATAGAATTTTTAAAAGAAACATGAACTCAAGAACTCAAAATCAACTTATCTCAAGAATACTCAAATCTATGGAAAGAATCCTATATTTCTCTTTTAATGATTTGAAAGTAGATGTAGGGCATGAGGACGAACTAGTCCAACACTAGTATAGCCTTACATACCTGAAAGAACAAGGTTCTTGAAGAATCTTGAAGAAGAACTTGATTACAAGCCTTGAAACCCTAGCTTGAAGGAGAAAAATCAAGAAAACCTTTCTTGAAATGTCTTGTATTAGTTTCTTGAAACTCTATGGACAAGGATTATGATTTTCATTAGTGATTCATAATTGTATGGAGGAATTTGAGTTGGAAAGAATGAAATTATTGGAGAAGGACTTACCTTGAAGAAGAATCTTGGAAAATATTGAAAGAATCTTGAAAAAGATTGAAAGAATCTTGAATGAAATCTTCTACTTTAATTTTTCCTTAGGGTTTTTCCCTAGGATTTAAGAGAGAAGAGAATGATGGATTAATAGATGGAAATAGGATTGTTTAGGGCTTTATAGGAGTTAAGAAATCCGTTTTAAGGTTCTCCTAGTGGTATAAAGAGAAGAAACTTATACTATTTAGAATTTTCCTGCAGCTAAAAGGGAACTGCACTACTCAAATTATTTAAATGGTCATAAATTTTTTATTCAAAAATCAAATTGTTGCGAAATTGGTGGCATTGGAAAGTAGATTCAAATACCTTCAATGTAACACCTCGGAAATCTAATGACCTAAACTAGAGCCTAATGTATAGTTTAGTGTCCTAAAAAGGGTTAACATCAAGATAAAAGTCGTAAAATGACCTCCCAAGGTTAGCACTAGTGTTTTAGTTCCTAAATGTCAAGGCATGGACCCCTAAGGACCCCCCAATGAGAGCCAAGGGGCTGCTCAAAAGCTGTCAAAAAATAGCTTCATCCACGAAGAGGGAACCACGAGTCGTGGTTTGAATCACGCCCCGTAGATGGGAGTCGTGAGTTGATGTTTGATGTAATCAAAGACACAACTTCCAATTCAAGTGTCAACAATCACATGTAGTATATAACCCAACCGAATGGGCTGGGGTCGAGTCCCAAGGGAGCGGTTAGTAATTGAGAATTAAATAGAAAAGTAAAATTATGTTCTAATCAATCATAGCTGTAAACATTAATGAAAAAAAACATATTAAATCAAAAGGTGACACGAATGTCAATTATCAATGGGGGGTTTGTATTCAACTAATAAACCAAAAATAGCGAGAATATAAAGATGCGAATTAGGGAGACGGGATTCTTGGGATGTGATAGGAATATGAGATAAAATAAACAACTGGGTAAATGCTATTGATAGTAAATTGCTGAACATTTGTAACTAAGCTAAACTTTAGTGGGGGTAAATTTTCTCTCAAACAACTTACCCTGAATGAACTCGGTTTCTCTCGAACACCAAGTTGTAGCAATCAAGCACAGCCTTCACCTTTGCCCATTCACTCTTTTGAGCTGAATGTATGGGAGAAGGTCTAGGATTCACTCTCTCGAGCTGAACCCATGATGACCCAAAAACCACTAGCAATCGATTTAGCAGTTTTGGTTTTAAAACCTCTCTCTCGAGCAAGCCAAATCCACTTAGATGAAATCGTATTTGCAACTACAATCCCATTAAGTTCAAACACAACTACTAAACGAAATCATATTTAAACAACAAATAGACTAACAATGAGCAATACCCAATGGTAAATTTAACCCATCTTCACATAATCACACCCCAAGAATTGGGGTTTTAGCTAGACATGAATAAAAGATAGAAATCAATACCTAAAAGTGTTTCCATCAAATGGGTACGATAAATAATGTCTTTAAACACATCTAAGATGAAGACTCTTTGATGCCCACTTCCAATTTCTTGGAGATGAAAACCT
Organism: Solanum bulbocastanum; assembly: GCA_037074985.1. NCBI lineage: Eukaryota > Viridiplantae > Streptophyta > Magnoliopsida > Solanales > Solanaceae > Solanum > Solanum bulbocastanum. The sequence goes on from CM073607.1 coordinate 11,705,733, forward strand.
TCAAAATCTTCAAAGCTCAAGAACAATGTCTTTCAAAAACTCTAAGAACTCAAACTGAAATATTCTAAAAATCAGTAATAATATAATATAAATTGATATTAAGCTATAGTTTTAAATGGGTATTTATAGTTTTCGAAAATTTATGCTACGAAGGACCACTCTATCTAGTTCATCGCCTTTCAGCTTTTGCCTTTAGTATCTTCGCATTTTGAATTATTAGGCGATAGGGTGTTGCATTGCGGAACTGTTCGGAGACGCATCGACTGCTCTCTTTTTCTCTACCTTGATCTTTTCCTTTAGGGCTGAGCACACTGGAACTTTGGGCGAGGTGAAGGCCTTTCAGTGACTTGCCTAATGCATTAGGCAATCCTCAAGCCTTCATTTCTTCGTTCTTTCAACCGCCTTGTTACTTTATTGCTTGATAGCGTCCATGTATTGTCTCTAAACTCAAATACCTGAAACTTAAAGATTTACATTAGTTATTGACACAAAATATGCATTTGAGGATACTAAATCGATCAGAATAAAGCCTTAAATGAGTCCAAATTGTGGACTCATCATGAGTATAGATTCTCCTAGTCTCAGTCCCAAATCATGCTTGCACAAAACTGTTCGTGGACTATTCCACGCCTCATAGATAGGTGTTCGTGGATGAGTCCTGGACCAAGGCCAAAAGACCAGCCTCAGATCCAATCCACGAGTGACCAGTACGGTCTATGGATCACTCCACACCCTGTAGATGGGGGCTCGTGGATGAGGACTACAATGCTGTCAAGGATTTCGTCCAAGGGTCAAACTTTCCAATAAATTTCTAATTAATTATGGGTGGGTATGGCTATTTTTAGTTATTTTAGACCCACATAAATAGTTTTAAGTCATTAAACTTCACTTAACTCCTCATAACTCAAAAGACCCAAACTCAACCTACTTCCGTCTAAAAATATTCTCTCTCTAGACTCCATTGAAGAACAAAGAAGAAGCTCAAGATAGGGGTTCAAGATCCATCGTTTTCACTCCAATTTTGTGAGGAAATCATCAATCAAGGTATGTGAGACTTGATTCATGGAACATTTTTCTCCATAAAGCCCTTCAACTCTTAATTTCAAAAATTGTAAATTGGTCAAAAACTAGGGTTTTCATTCTAGCCATGGGTTTTTCCTAAAAGCAATTTCATTATGTTAATTGTCTTATATTATGGATGAATTGATGTTTAATGGTGATTTTTATTGTAAAATTCCCCATGAACTACCCCATGACCCCAATTTCATTAATTGTGATGGGTATATTGATGCAATATGATTATTATGAGTTGTATCCATGTTAATCTAGTTATTGAATCTTGTTTTATTCATGCCTATTGTAGTATCGTTAGGTGTAATTGTGAAACATGATTCATAACCCTAAAAAGGGGGTATAGGTTGATGAAGATTCTATATGAACTCATGATATCCCTATGTAATGATGATCTTATGATTATTGTGTATTGGTAGTATTGATGCAAGATCCTCCTCCCCTACACCCTTACACTTATTTATGCATGAAAGGACTATGATTATGATATTAATGTTGTGTTGGTTGAAAGGACACTCTCATGAAAAATACCATGAACATGATGTGAAATATTTAATCACATATTGAGGATTCTAAGGGTGGAAGGCTATTCTCACCTAAAGAATCCATGAGCTACCACGATACCATGATGGTTGAGTGTTAGGCATTCTTCCATGAACATGATTATAAAGTAAAGACTTAACATGATTATTAAATGGAATTAAGCTTAGCACCAAGTGGATAGGAGCAAGAGATGGAAACCTTTTACCTCAGTTAGTCTGGGTTTCTAGTAGCAATCTCCCTATCCCATAACTATGTGCCCACATAGGTCCTTAGCTAGTGGATCCACCTATAAGCTAAACATGTTAGTTCTACCTTAGGCAAGTAGAACACCTCTTTTTGGTGTGGGTTGATGACACCGGATTCCATGTAGCTCACATGGTCTATGTCGGTTAAGGCTATACTTCCCTACATGATAAGGACAAGATCCATGACATGACATGACATGAACAAGAACATGAACTAAGAACACAAACATGAGTCATGTGCTATGATTACTTGAGGGGTCTTACTTAGTATGAGTGGGGGTATGGGACTTCACTTATGCATTGCACAAGTTAGCTTTGAGAGTGATTACGGTATGTGCTTGATAACATGATGCTTTATGAGTTAATGTATGCTATGTATGAACATGAACCGTGAATATGAATATGAACATGAACGTGAGCTATATCTATGACTTCTTACTGGGGTTTGCTTAGTAGGAGTGGGGGTATGAGACTTCACTTCTACATTGCACAAGTAGACCTATGAAGGGGTTATGGTGTGGTTTACTTATGAAATGAATATGTATGAATCCATGTATGCATGATATGAGTTGGTGTTAAGAAATAATTTCTTATTATGAACTATGAACATGATGTTTTCCTTGTCTATGATTGTTGGCTTGGATAAGGTTAAGGTAAGTTATGCATGACTATTCAAGGTGGCTTGCGGTATGGTTTGACTTGGTGATTACTCTAAATGTGCATAATGGCTTTTAAACTTGGTAAAGGCATGATTTGAGCTAAATGTACCTTTTTGCTTGATTTAAGGATTTTATGCATGCTTTCATACTTAGTACAATTAATTGTGCTAACCCATTTTCTCTACATCTTCTTATAAGTGTAGGTTCCGGCTGTTGAAGCACATTATCTCCTTTCAAGTGAAGCTTGGGTTGACTATTCCCTAAGCTTGGTGAGTCCTCAAGTTCGAGGACAGATTATCCATTTCTTAGTTTCTATTGTATTTTGTATATTGAGACTTTATTGGTGTAAAGGGCTAAGTCCCAAACTTTGTATTCCAAATGATTTAGACGAGGAAGGAGACAAGGTCTAGATTCTTATGATTTTCCTTTATAAAAATGAAGTTTTACTTCTATTGTAAAAGTTTTAAAATTTTCCACATCATTGTTATGTATTTATGTTATGATTATGCTAAGAGCTTGTATGAGACCCCTTCGGGGTCGAGTACGCCGTGTTACGTTTAAGGGGTACCCTTGGGTTATGACAAACTTGGTATCAGAGTATAAGGTTTTGGGATGATATTTAGGGTGACGTCTCATGAACCACGTCTAGTAGAGTCTTGTTCATGAGTGTGAAGCACGCCACACTTATGAATGAGGGGATATAAGATGTTTAAGAACTCTCACTTCTTTGATTACTCTTTAGTCGTGCCTCAGAGTTTTATCTCTATGAAGTCTTTTTCCTAACATTTTTCTTGTGCATATAGGAATATGAATACAAGAAGAATTGTCGCAAGAAGAGTGGAAGAGGAGATAGCTAATGAGGGAGTTCCTCCCAAGATCCTCAAGGTTCTCAAGAGCCTCAAGATGAAGGGACTATAACTAAGGTGGAAAATAAGACCGGTTCTCCAAACCTTGACCCATGCTCTAACGACTCAAGTCACTAGGGATGCTAGAGCTCATGTGAACCCCAATGAGAGTATTATGGCCTTGAGGTTGAGAGACTTCACGAGGATGAACCCTCCAAAGTTCTTTGGCTCTAAAGTGGGTGAAGACCCTCAAGAATTTATGGAAGAGATATATAAGATAATGGATAATATGAGGGTAACCTCTGGAGATAAGGCGGACCTAGCCAGGTATCAATTGAAGGATGTGGCCCAAGTATGGCACACTCAATGGAAGGAAAAAAGGTCGGAAGGAGGGGGTCCTATATGTTGGGATGTATTAAAAATGGCATTCCTTGATAAGTAATTTCCCCATGAAAAGAGGGAGGCCAAGGTGGAATTCATCAACCCTTGCCAAGGAAGTATGGGTGTTAAAGAATACTCTCTTAAGTTTACCAAATTGTCCAAGTATGCTCCATCCATGGTAGAGGAGCCAAGATATGAGATGAGTAGGTATGTAACAGGTATGTCTTGCTTGGTGAGTAAAGGATGTCGTTCGGCTATACTTGATGACAACATGGATATATCTCGTTTTATGGTGTACGCTAAGCAAATGGAGGATGAAAAACTCCAAGAAAGGAATAGATATGTGAACAGGCCTAGAACCGATGATAGAAATTCTTTAAAGGAAAATTCCGAGGGTCAAGGGCAACCAAGATTCAAGAGAAGGTTTTCCAACCAAGGCTCCTTTAACCCTTCAAGAGTCAAGAGAGATAAAGTGCCTAACTGTCAGCCTTAAGGAGGCAATGGTGGTGGATCTTCCATGACAAGGCCTACATGTGCCAAGTGTGGCAACAGACATGAGGGCAAGTTTCTTATTGGAACAGATGGTTGCTTTCATTGTGGAAAGAGTGGTAATATGGTGAGAGATTGTCCCATGCTAAAGGTACAACGAATATTAGGTAAGCAAGTCCCTCCTAGCGGCTCAAATTCCGATGCTCCCAAGAAGAACCGCTTCTATGCCCTCCAATCCTGAAGTGATCAAGAGGGATCTCCGGACGTTGTTACCAGTATGTTGCAAGTATTTTCCATTGATGTTTATGCATTATTAGAGCCCGAGGCCACTTTGTATTTTGTTACTTCTTTTGTGGCTATGACATTTGATGTACTCCCTGATGTCTTAGAAGAACCCTTTTCGGTTTCTACCTTAGTGGGTGACTCTGTTATAGCTAAAAGAGTTTATAAGAATTATCCCATCTCATTGTCTCATAAAGTCACATTGGTTGATTTGGTATAATTAGATATGGTTGACTTTGATGTTATATTGGGCATCGATTGGTTGCATGCTTATTTTACATCCATTGATTATAGAACCCGGGTAGTGAAGTTTCAATTTCCTAATGAGCCTACTTTAGAATGGAAAGGGGGAAACTCTACACCTTGAGGTCGTTTCATTTCATGTCTAAAAGCTAGAAAAAGGATCTCAAAGGGGTGTTTGTATCACATTGTTAGGGTTATGGACGTTGAGTGACACTCCTCCTTTGGAGTTGGTCTCCGTAGTGAGAGAGTATCCGGAAGTCTTCCCCAATGACTTGCCCGATATTCCTTTTGAATGGGAAATAGACTTCGGCATTGATCTTTTGTTGGATACTCAACCCATATCCATTCCCTCTTACCGGGTGGCTCCGGCCAAATTGAAAGAATTAAAGGCACAACTCAAAGATTTGCTAGACAAGAGTTTTATACAACCAAGAATATTTCCATGGGGTGCACCAGTATTGTTTGTGAAAAAGAAAGATGGGTCCCTTAGGATGTATATAGACTACCGCCAATTGAACAAGGTCACCATAAAGAATAAATACCCTCTACCTAGGATTGACAATTTGTTTGACCAACACCAAGGGGAGAGTTACTTTTTAAAGATTGACCTAAGGTCAGGCTATTATCAACTAAGGGTAAGAGGGGTTGACATTCCAAAAATGGCCTTCTGAACAAGATATGGTCACCATGAATTCCTAGTAATGCCTTTTGGTTTGACCAACGCCCTGACAACCTTCATGGACCTTATGAATAGGGTGTTTAGGCAATATCTTAATTCGTTTGTGATCATTTTTATTGATGATATTTTAATCTACTCTAAGAATAAGGGTGATCAAATAAAGCATTTGAGGATAGTATTGCAAGTCTTTAAAGACCAACAATTGTATGTTAAGTTTAGCAAGTGTGAGTTTTGGCTAAGGTCGGTTGCTTTCCTCAGTCATATTGTATCAAGCATGGGTATAAAATTTGATCCTAAGAAGAAGGATGCGGTTAGGAGTTGGCCTAGACCCCTAAGTCCCACTAACATTTGAAGCTTTTTAGGTTTGGCTGGTTACTATAGGAGGTTTGTTGAGGGTTTCTCTTCTATCACTTCTCCATTAACGGCCTTGACCCAAAAGAATTCCAAATTTGAGTGGTCGGAGGCTTGTGAGAAGAGCTTTCAAGTATTGAAGGATAGACTCACATCCGCTCCGGTGTTGACCTTATCGGACGTACCGATGGATTTGTAGTGTATTGTGATGCATCTCGAGTGGGTTTGGGATGTGTTCTCATACAACATGGTAAGGTGATTTCCTATTCTTCATGGCAACTCAAGATTTATAAAAAGAATTATCCAACTCATGATCTCGAACTAGCGACGGTGGTGTTTGCCTTGAAAATTTGGAGGCACTACCTATATGGGGTCCATGTAGATGTATTTACCGACCACAAGAGTCTTTAATATGTATTTAGCCAAAAAGACTTGAATCTCCAACAAAGAAAGTGGTTAGAACTTTTGAAGGATTATGACATGAGTGTCCTTTATCACCCGGCAAAGTTAATGTAGTTGTAGATTCCCTAAGTAGATTGTCCATGGGTAGTGTGGCTCATGTAAAGATGAGAAGAAGGAATTGGTTCATGATGTGCATAGATTGTCTCGGATCAGTGTCCAACTAGTGGATTCCACCAAAGGTGGATTCATGGTTCATCATAGTTCCGAATCGTCCTTTGTGGTTGATGTGAAGTCTAAGCAACACCTTGACCCTATATTAATGGAGTCAAGTTTGTTAAGATTTTCTCCCAAGAGAGAGATGCGGTGCTTAGGTACCAAGGTAGGTTGTTTGTGCTGGATGTTGATGGCCTAAGTGAGAGAATTTTAGAAGAGGCACATGGTTCGCGATATTCTATTCATCTAGGAGCCACCAAGATGTACTGTGATCTATGGGAAGTCTATTGGTAGAATGGAATGAAAAATGATATAGCGAGTTTTATAGCCAAATGTCCAAATTGTCAATAAGTCAAGGCCGAACACCTAAAGCCGGGAGGTTTGTTCCAAGACATAAATATTCCCACTTGGAAGTGGAAGGAGGTAAATATGGACTTTGTTGTGGGTTTGCCTCGTACTCGAAGGAAACATGATTCTATTTGGGTCATCGTTGATAGGGTGATGAAATCAACCCACTTCATTCCCGTCAAGGTCACTTTTTCTGTGGAAGACTATGCCAAGTTGTATATCAAGGAGGTAGTGATGTTTCATGGGGTTCCTTTGTCTATCATATCGGACTGAGGTACTCAATTTACTTCACATTTTTGGAATGCATTCCAACAAGGGCTTGGTGCCAATGTTAAACTTAGTACCTCTTTCCACCCTCAAATGGATGGTCAAGCCGAATGCACCATTCAAACCATAGAGGACATATTGAGGGCGTGTGTGATTGATTACAAGGGTAATTGGGACGACCATCTCCCATTGATTGAATTTGCCTACAACAATATTTACCACTCTAGCATTGCCATGGCTCCATTTGAAGAACTTTATGGTAGGAGGTGTAGATCTCCGGTTGGTTGGTTTGAATTAGGTGAGTTTGCTCTAATTGGTCCCAAACAAGTTTATGATGCCATTGAGAAAAGTTTGACTTATTAGAGAAAGGTTGAAAACAGCTCAAAGTCGGCAAAAATCCTATGCCGATGTTAGGAGGAGGGATCTTGAATTTGAGGTTAGTGATTGGGTCTAGTTGAAAATCATACCTATGAAAGGTGTGATGAGGTTTGGCAAGAAGGGAAAGCTTAGTCCCCAATATGTGGGCTCGTACCAAATCTTGAAACGTGTTGGAGAGGTTGCATATGAGTTAGATTTGCCAAGTGAGTTGGCTTCGGTTCACCCTGTGTTTCATGTCTCCATGCTTAAGAAGTGCATTAGTGATCTGGTGTCCATCCTTTCTTTAGATGTTTTAGGAGTTGATGAGAACCTTTCTTATGAAGAAGTCCCAGTTAGGATTTTGGACCGGCAAGTGAAGAGGTTGATAAATAAGAAAGTAGCCTCCGTTAAGGTTCTATGGAGGAATCACTTAGTTGAGGGTGCTACATGGGAGGACGAGGCCGATATGAAATCTTGTTACCCTCATCTTTTTCCTTCTACTCCTATTCAAACTTGAGGTAAGTAATTCCTCTTAAGTTTTATGTGTTTTGCGAGTCATATGGTATGAGTTTTCCATGATTTCCTTATTTTGTGCATGTTCTTGTGAGGATTCATGATTTGTATACGTTGAGTTTTCATGATTTATGTGTTCCTTATGTTGAATTGCATTTTAATATTATGATTGCGTTTTTGAATTCATGAGGTGAATTGATGAACATGCTTAGATGTGTTTTGATTAATTGACTTATTAGCTCCCTATTGTTGTTTTGAGCTTACTTGAGTTGGAGAAGATAGTTCTTCCCATGTTTATGTGAATTGGTGAGTATCATGTTGCATTGACCATGTCTTGAGATGGAGTTGAAGTTTCCTCCTTTGAAATTTTGCATGATGTGGTTAGTGCATTTTAAGTTATTACACCTTTTGATGTTTCATCCATAATGGACTGTTAGTCTAAAGTTTCTAACTTAGTTTGGTGTCTAGATCATCATTCGGGGACGAATGCTCCCAAGAGGGGATAATGTAACACCCCGGAAACATAATGACCTAAACTAGAGCCTAACGTATAGTTTATTGTCCTAAAAGGGTTAACATCAAGATAAGAGTTGTAAAATGACCTCCCAAGGTTAGCACTAGTGTTTTAATCCCTAAATGTCAAGGAGCCCCCAATGACCCTCAAGGGTCCTTCATGAGGGCCAAGGGGTTGCTCAAAAGCTGTCAAAAAATAGCTTTATCCACGAAGGGGGAGCCACAAGTTGTGGTTTGACTCACGCCCCATAGATGGGAGTCATGAGTCAAGACTTAGCTCCCCCAAACTTCCCCAAAATCTCCTAGTCTCAGTCCCAAATCATGCTTGCACAACACGATCCATGGACTATTCCACGCCCAATAGATGAGGGCTCGTGGATGAGTCCTGGACCAAGGCCAAAAGACCAGCCTCAGACCCAATCCATGAATGACCAGTATGGTCAGTGGATCACTCCACACCCCGTAGATTGGGCTCTTGGATGAGGATTGCAATGCTATCAAGGATTTCGTCCAAGGGTCAAACTTTCCAATAAATTTCTGATTAATTAAGTATGGGCGGGGACAGTTACTTTTAGTTATTTTAGACCCGTATAAATAATTTTAAGTCATTAAACTTCACTTAACTCCTCATAACTCACAAGACCCAAAGTCAACTCACTTCTCTTTAAAAATATTCTTTCTTTAGACTCCATTGAAGAACAAAGAAGAAGCTCAAGATAGGGGTTAAAGATCCATCGTTTTCGCTCCAATTTCGTGAGGAAATCGTCAATCAAGGTATGTTAGACTTTATTCATGGAGCTCTTTTCTCCATGAAGCCCTTCAACTCTTAATTTCAAAAATTGTAAATTGGTCAAAAACTAGGATTTTTATTCTAGCCATGGGTTCTTCCTAAAAAGGATTTCATTATGTTAATTGTCTTATATTACGGTGAATTGATGTTTAATGGTGATTTTTGTTGTAAAATTCCCTATGAACTACCCCATGACCCCAATTTCATTAATTGTGATGGGTATATTGATGCAAGATGATCACTATGAGTTGTATCCATGTTAATCTAGTTATTGAATCTTGTTTTATTCATGCCTATTGTAGTATCTTTAGGTGTAATTGTGAAACATGATTCATGACCCTAAATAGGGGGTAAGTTGCTAGGGTTTGTATATGTTGATGAAGATTCTATATGAACTCATGATATCCCTATGTAATGATGATCTTATGATTATTATGAATTGGTAGAAATGATGCAAAATCCTCCTCCCCTACACCCTTACACTTATCTATGCATGAAAAGACTATGATTATAATATTAATGTTGTGTTGGTTGAAATGACACTCTCATAAAAAATAGCATGAACATGATGTGAAATATTTACTCACATACTAAGGATTCAAAGGGTGGAAGGCTATTCTCACCTAAAGAATCCATGAGCTACCACGATACCATGATGGTTGAGTGTTAGGCATTCTTCCATGAACATGATTATAAAGTAAAGAGTTAACATGATTATTAAAGGGAAATAAGCTTAGCATCGAGTGTATAGGAACAAGAGATGGAAACCTTTTACTTCAGTTAGCCCGGTTTCTAGTAGCAATCTCCCTATCCCATAGCTATGTGCCCACATAGGTCCTTGATGTGCTGCGAAATAGTGGCACATTTAATGCTTAATAACTATGAACTAATACTGTAATTAAGTGAAATTTTGGATTATTTGATGGGTTTGTTAAATTTGTAGGCAGAAGCTGGGTTGTATAGAAAAGCGAAAAAAGAAGCAAAACTGATGTCGACCAAGTGAAGTTCACGGCCAATTTCACGGACCGTGAACTTCATTACGGTCCGTAGTGGAGCTCGTGGAAGTAAGGCATTGTTGGGCATTGAGAATATGAAGAGTAGGAATAGCCAAGTGAGGACCACAGAGGGTTTTATGGGCCGTAGTCCTCACCATGGACCGTGGTACCTGCCGATGAAGCTGGACGAGTGTGACATCAAGGGAGAAGTGAAAGAAGGTTGAAACCCCAAGTGAAGACCACAGGCAACTTCACGGGCCATGGTCCTCACTACGGATCGTAGTAGCTCTCGTGGTGCATTTTCCATTGAAGACATTGAAGACCCAACCTTGGAAAATTTGAAGGGAAGATCACGGAGGGCTTCACGGCCCGTGAAGCCCTCTACGAACAATCAAAGTGGTCGTTGAGCCATCCGACACTTCAGTCCTAGTTCGACTAGGACTTCTTTTAAACATTCTATTTTTAATTACTTTAGGTCGTTTTTGGATCATTATTCATTATATTAAGTTTTACGACTAAGAACACAATATTACTTTTAGCTTCCAATATTTGGATTTTTTATTATTGTTATCAGTTGGAAATTTGGATTCAGACTATCAGATTATCAAAATGGTTGTTGATTTGCTAATTATTTTCGTAAGTCTTTCTCAATATGTTTTCATCCCTAATTACTTATTATTTTTGTGAAAGCATGATTGGCTAAATACCATGACAGGGGTTCTGGGATCTATGACGATATTCTAGTTGCGATTCCGTAAAATGAGTAAAAGGCAGTTTGTGTGTACAACTTGTAGTTTTTAGCTTTCAATATCATTTTAGTCTAGTGAGTGCACGCATTAGACGAGCCTGTATCTGGTATTTTTTCAAGAGAAAAATACCAGTTAGGAAAAAGCTGAATTAAATTAGCAAATTAGAGTAAAAGTTTGAGTTCGAGAGAAAGGATCTTTAACACCATATCATCTCAAACGAGGTTCAATGTTAGTAACACTCTAAGGTCGAGAGAACATGAGTGATCATTAGCTGATTAGGCTGAGAAGCGTTAGATAAATTTAACTTGCAAGGATTCTGTATACGTTGATTTGCTTAGCACTCAAATTACGGGAATACACTAGAACTAATGTTATGGTGAACACAATCCTGGTTTTTCTTAATTAATTGAATCAATATTACAACAAAACAGTTTGTTAGTCTTGAGCCTGGATTTTGACTGCAAGTTTTGGTAATTATAATTCAACCATACCCAATTTACTTTCATTTGTTATTTGTCTAGGAGATAATAACAATATTCAAATAAACGCGATAGTAAAACCTTATCTATAAAGAAGTTCTCTATGGGATCTACCTCAACTCTAGTTGAGTTCTGTAAATTGGCATAGACTGTTTACACTTATTAATTGAAGTGTAAGTTTGGATGTATCAAATTTTGGCGCCATGCTAGGGAATTTCAATTCAAAAGTGTTTTACTAGCTTTTATTTGATTGTAGTTATATTTCCTAATTTTACATTTTGTTTGGTGTTTGTGTCTTTTTTAGGAGAGTCAGATTGTACATGCCCAACACTAGAAGCAAAGGAGGCCCATTGCTTCCTTACGACCCTGAATTTCAGAGAGCTCTTCGAAAGATGGTTAATGCTCAAGAACTAGAGGCTCAGAGACACATACTGGGACTAGAAACTGAGATTGATGCTGCAAGGAATGTACATCAAACTGCAAAAATCAATCAACCTAGGCTAGGTTTCTATAAAAATGTTGGAATCAATCAACCTAGGGTAGTAGAGGAGAACAAAGGGGAGGAAGGAGTAGTCCATCCCCAATACCAACCAATAGCCCAAAGGGGTAGAGCTCAGCATCCAGCTCATATGATGTATGAAGAAGACGATGCTGACTTGAACGGAGCTAGAGCCACTGGAGCCATAGTGTTACCTTCACTACCCCCAGGTGTTAAGTTCACAATCACCAGCACCATGATCCAATTGCTGAACCTGAAAGGTATATTTAGATGTGCAACTATTGATGATGCAAATCAGCACTTGATGAATTTTGTGGTAATCTGTAAGTCACAGGAGATTTTTGGGGTCAATCAAACAGCGATGAGGTTGGGGCTATTTCCATTGTCTCTTACTGGAGAGGAAACTAACTGCTTGAATAAGATGCCAGATGACTCTATCCGAACTTGGAATGAGTTAAAGAAAGCTTTCCTGGAACGATTCTTGCTAGAATCAAAAGATTTGCAGATGAAGGATGAGATTAGTACACACAAGCAGCTACCAATAAAGGCAATGCATGATACTTAGTGGAGGTTTAGCCAAAAGCTAAAGAAATGCCCCAACCATGATCTTACCGAATGGCATCTTAAACAAGCCTTTTATAGGTCTCTGAATTATGTTACTAAACCTGTTGTTGATGCAGTTTGTGGAGGCTCATTTATGAGGAAGTCATTTGCAGAGAGCATACAACTATTGGATGAGGTCTCAAAGAACAACAGAGCATGGTACACCAAAGATGCAGAGGTAGGAGAGCTTGGGTATACATTTAAGCTTTCAACTGAGCAGAGAAAGAGAGAAGAAGAAAGAGACCAAGACATGGAGCATATGAAGACTCAGATAGACTTGCTCACAAAGCACATTATTGCCAAGTATGATAAGGTGAATGCTGTAGGACAACAAAATAGGTATGAGGATCAGGATCTTGACCTTGATGAAAAAGCTAACTACTTGGGGAACCAAAGGGGTTTCTGGAATTATAACTCTGGAAATCAAGGTTACAATTCTAGAAATGCAGGTAGGAGCTATGCTAGGGATGGTCGGTATGATAAGCCAACAAATAGAGAGCAGGGAAACTGGCAGAATAGAGATGGGTATTGGAATGATCACAATGGTGTTTATGTACCCCTAGGTAATAGAGGCCGGGCAAGTGGTAGTTCCAACGGGTCTAAGCTGTAAGACATGATGGCTAAAGTACTCCAGAAGGTTGAATCAACTGATGCAGGGGTAAATGAGATGAGAGGAAATTTTTCGAGCATGAGTCAATTGGTAGACTCCCACACTACCTCCATTAAGCAAATTGAGCAGCAGTTGGGGCAACTCTCTGCCTCATTAAATCAAAGAAAGAATGGGTCACTACCAAGTGACACCATTCAAAATCCAAAGAAGGACAGACATTGCATGGCCATAGCCACCAGGAGTGGTAAAATTCTTTTTAAGCCTATTCCTGTAGGTACTAATAATGAATAGGTGTTGGAGCAAGCTGGCAGAGAGGATGATGAAGCCGTGCAGGTATATTACTTGGAGGATCCTCAGTCTAAAGCACTACCTGTGAGAGGAAAAGGAAAAGGGGTCGAGGAAGACATGCCTTTACAGCAAATTCCCAAGCCACCTCCTCCTTTCCCTCATAGGTTCAAAAAGAAATCTGAGGACTTGAAGTTTACAAAGTTCATCACCATGTTGAAGCAGCTTTCAGTAAATATACCACTGGTGGAAGTCCTGGAGCAGATGCTAGGATATGCCAAGTTCATGAAGGACTTGGTTACAAAGAAAAGAGCTATAAGTCTTAATTTTTCTAATGATGTTCATCACTGCAGCGCCATTGCGACCAAATATTTGGTTCAGATAAAGAAAGATCCAGGTGCATTCACTATCCTATGCACCATTGGGTCAATCAGTTTTGCAAAAGCATTGTGTGACCTATGAGCCAGCATCAATTTGATGCCATTAGCTATCTACAAGAAACTAGGGTTAAGAGATCCATGACCCACAACAATGAGGTTAATAATTGCTAATAGGCCAGTTAAGCGGCCTGTAGGAGTCCTATGTGATGTACTTGTGAAGGTGGGCACTTTCATATTTTCGGCTGACTTTGTAATCTTGGTATGTGAAGTAGACCTTGAGGTTCCCATCATCTTAGGAAGACCATTTCTGGCCACTGGAAGGGCCTTGGTTGATGTTGAGAAAGGAGAGCTAAAGTTTAGATTGAACAAGGAGGAGGTAAAATTTAATAGTTGCAGGTCAATAAAGCAACCCAATGAAATGAATGTGATATCTGCAATAGAGGTGGTTGCTGATGAGGACATGAGGGTACCCATAGAAGAGAGGATGGCGGTGGAAACATTAGCAGCAGTGCTGATGAACTTTGATGCTGATTTTCGGTCTGACTATATAGAGATCGTGAATGCTTTGCAGGGGATGGGAGCATACTTGTATGATCCAAAGAAATTGGACCTGGACTTGAAAAACAGGCCAAGCCCCCTAGCACAACCATCCATTGAAGAGCCACCGGTGCTAGAGTTGAAATAGTTATCTAGTCACCTCAGGTATATATTTTTGGGGACTAATAACACTTTACCTGTGATTTTGGTTACATATTTGAATGAAGAGTAGGTGAAAGAGGTGATCATGGTGTTGAGAAGGTACAAAAGGGCCATTGGGTGGACCATTGCGATATAATTGTAATACCTTCGGGTATATGCACCCACAAGATTCAGCTTGAGGAGGATTGCAGCCCAAGCATTGAACACCAACGGAGACTAAACCCATATATGCAAGAGGTGGTGAAGAAAAATATAATCAAGTGGTTAGATGCTAGGGTTGTCTACCCTATTTCTGATAGTCACTGGGTCAGTCCAGTGCAATGTGTACCTAAAAAGGGCGGTATGACTGTCGTGGCATATTCCTAAAATGAATTAGTCCCATAAAGATGAGTTACTGGATGATGAGTATGTATGGACTATATGAAGCTCAATAAGTGGACGTTAAGGGATCATTTCCCCATGCCTTTCATGGACCAGATGCTTAATAGGTTGGTAGGTAAAGGGTGGTATTATTTCTTAGATGGGTACTCTGGCAACAAACAAATATCAATTGCTCTTGAAGATCAAGAAAAGACCACATTCACATGTCCTTATGGCACCTTTGCGTTTAAACGCATGCCATTTGGACTATGTAATGTAGCAACAATATTTCAAAGGTGTATGATGTACATCTTCTCTAACATGGTGGAAGAAATTTTAGAGGTATTTATGGACGATTTCTCTGTAGTAGGTGATACTTTCGATGATGGTTTGTTGAATCTTTAGTAGGGCTTTATAGAGATGTGAGGAGGCCAACCTGGTGCTGAATTGGGAGAAGTGACATTTTATGGTGAAGGAGGGCATAGTTCTTGGACACAAGGTATCAAAAAAAGGGATTGAGGTTGACAAGGCCAAGATTGAAGTGATTGAAAAGTTACCTCGCCGATCTGTGTGAAGGGTGTTCGAAGCTTCCTAGGACATGCCAGATTCTGTAGGCGTTTCATCAAGGACTTCTCCAAAATTGCACACCCTATGTGCAAGCTTTTGGAGAAGGAGGTAAAATTTCTCTTTAATGAGGCATGTCTCAAAGCCTTTGAGTGCCTAAAAGTAAAGTTGATTTCAACACCAATGATTATTGGCCCAGACTGGGCAGAGCCATTTGAGGTGATGTGTGATGCTAGCGGGACTGCGTTAGGAGTTGTGTTGGGACAAAAGCGCAACAAGATGTCCCATCCAATTTACTATGCTAGTAAGTCGCTAAATGGGGCACAATGAAACTACACAGTCACTAAGCAAGAACTATTAGTTGTAGTGTATGTGTTTGAAAACTTCAGAGCCTACCTACTTGGCACTAAGGTGATAGTTCATACAGATCATGCTGCCCTGATATATCTCATGGCAAAGAAAGATGCCAAACCCAAGCTGATCCAATGGGTGCTGCTTCTCCAGGAGTTTGACTTTGAAGTGAAGGACAGGAGAGGTTGTGAAAACCAGGTAGCTGATCATATGTATAGGTTGGAGGCTATAAAGAAGAAAGAAATTGAGCTTGAGATAGATGATACATTCTCGGATAAATAGGTATTAGCTGTTACTCTTGACCTTATTCCTTGGTTTGCTGACTATGCTAATTTTCTAGCTAGCAATGTGCTGCCCGAGGGCCTGACATATCAGTAAAGGAAAAGTTTCCTGCATGATGTAGGCAAGTACTTTTGGGATGAACCGTATCTGTATAGGGTTTGTGCTGATAACATAATCAGGCGATGTGTTCTGGAAGCTGAAATGTTGCATATTCTGGAGGCCTGTCACTCATCTCCAGCTGGTGGTCATCATGGAGGATCTCGAACAGCCCACAAGATACTTCAATGTGGGTAACATCGGAAAAGAGTATTAATTTTTTAGTTTTGAGTTTGTTATCCAAGAATTGATATGTTCCTTCTCTTGGTCTTGTTATGTCATGATTGAATCCACCAGGCAATGCATGTATCTACTCCAACATCTAGACATGAAAATTCTTACCTTAAAATTAGAACATGAATAAGTAAGTAAACATAATATTGCTAACCACCTTGTTGTAAATATAGAAATACTCAAACTTTGTTAAAATATAGTACTTTTGTCAAGAAATACATTGCCCCAAGGAACTGGTATAAACATGTGTAAGAGCTTCTAAGAGATTATAAGGTTCAAAATAATAAGACACAACTCGCATCATAAGAAAAGAGAGGTAGAAGCTGTCGGAGAACATCTTTGTCTTCGCCTAAGAAACATCATTGATCCTGTAACCAGACTATGCCAAGTGACATAACAAGAGTAGTATCAAAAAAAATAACACGTCTTGATAGGAATCATTTCTCAACCCGAATTTGCCACATGATATCATGTAAATTCTTGGAAGAAAACATGTAATATGAAATCGCCCAACCCAACTTGGATTGGTTAACCAAAGGAAAATTTACATGATTAATGAAGTTAAGTAAGAAATGACTATTTTGTGGGATTTATTCTTAGCACCGAGAGGATATTGATAATGGGATGGAAGCTCTCTTGTAGTAGAGGTCGGATTTCTAGAAACATACTCATGAGATGAAAGATCCCCCGGTAGTAGAGGCCGACTTTGTAGTAACAATCTCCTTATCCCTTAACTATGTGCCCCATAGGTTGATTAGCTAGTGGATCCAACTAAGCTAGAAGTTCATGGTTCTACCTTGGTTGGTAGGACAACCCTTTTCGGTGTGGGAGACACTGGGGGATCATGTTATTGCTCACATGGTCTCTATGTCAGTTAAGGTTGATTCTCCACAAGTTATAAAGAACAAAGGTTACTTCAAGAAGTATCACATATGAGTTCAAAGGTTTTAAAGATGAAGTTAGCTTGCATTGACCATGGATTTTTGACTTGTGTTTTCTATCTCTCTTATGTCATGTTTTAGCTTGGTCAATTGCATGTCTTGAAATGAAATGTCCTTTTTAGCATGATTTAAATGTTTTATGCATGGCTATCATACTTGGTATGTTGTTTTGTACTAACGCATACTCTTGCCTATATTTTCCTTAAATGAAAGGTCTGACAGTCAGGGTCATTAGTTTCGTGGCAAGAGGTTGAATTGAGATATTTTCGAGCTTTGGTGAGTCCTCATACTTTGAGGACGGATTTTCATTATCGTAGTTCCTTTCCATGTATTTAGCTCTGGGACATGATGTATAGGCTAGGACCAATTTCATTCTATTGTATTAGATGGCTATGATGAGACAAGTGTATTAGACTTCTGCGTTGCGTTTATAAATATTTTGGACTTGGACTATTGTTTTACTCTTATTGTTCTATTTCTTATGTTATGAGAGCTAAGTGGCATGTTTGGAGTCCTTCGGGGTTCTTTACGCCATGTTACATCTAGGGGGTACCCTTGGACTGTGACATTGCTAACGTCTCATATAGAACAGTGAGTTTCCCAGGTTTCTATTCCCGTTGGCAAACATTGAAAAACAATTTTTTAATACCCTATAGTATTCAATGCATTTAACCAAGATTTTCACAACGTGCACATGACTTTTGTGTGATGCCAAGTGCTTCTGGTTTCATGATCACCGAATACACTCTTTTTTGAGCTTGTGTAGGCAGCAACTACAAAATATCATTAATCTACCTAACACATGAACATAAGTGAAAATTACTAATTTCAGAAAACCATGTATAATAGCAAGACATGAATGAAGAGCAGTTTCATGTCCCTTCCAAAACTCTGTTATTGTTATTAACTTTCACCCAGTTCACATTTTCCATCTCTACAATGTTAGGATATATACTATTAATCATGTGTTTAGATGTAGCATTCTAATAATTTTCAAGATTAAACAATTAAGTGGGAGATTTTTACAATATATACTATTAACCATGCATTTAGATATAGTACATTATAGCAATTGTGATGGTTAAAAGTCTAAGTAAGGGATTGTTTAAATGTATACTATTAACCATATATTTTTTATATACTATTTTTATAGAATAATTTCTTATTAAGTTTTAATAAAAGTTTTAAGAGATCGTATATTCGTTTATGGTGTCTATTTACTTATATAGTAAATGATTTAGTGTATACAGTTTTAGCTTATACGTAGAGAATTAAATCATCGATTCTTATAAGGAAAAAGTTTTTTGTTGACAATCTAGGATGGAAATTGGACATGCCATCGGTATGATTGTATCACAATATTATATGTAATTTATCTTGATTATGGGAACGGTATAGTTCTAACTTCTAGTGCTAGTGCATTTTGTATGTATTGATCGGGACAAGTTAGAGATAGCTTTTTCAGACTGACTAACAAAAGCATATTCTCTAAACTGTAAAATATACTTATATTCTCAATCCTGATATAACTATTATGATCTGTATATATTAATTATCGTTTTGATGTATTCAAAGAAGAGACTCTGAGATGGGTCAATATGCCTTATAGATTTGATGATCATAAGATATATTGGTTAAATAATAATTTAGTTGATTGAATCCACGCTTTGATATAGAGATTGATGATATGCCTTTGTGAGAAGCTTATAAGCTTTCATCGTGTCAAACCTTGGAAGTGGATTTGTGAATCTGACACAAGAAATAAGTTAAGCAGTGCTATAAAGGAAAGTAATCATTTAATTAAATTCAGCAGTAGTTTAATTATTGGTTTGTATCTGCAATTTTTACACCTCAAACACAAAAAGGGAAGAATTGCAACTTTTTGTAGGATGTAGTGCCATTTTCGATAGAGCTACCCACGTCCCATAGACTGACACACATTTCGTAGGTCAGCTCCATGGTTGGCTAGCTCAGGTTCCCAAAAAAGCCAAGTTCCAGTACTTTTCCAATGGTCCACCAGGACGGTCCGTCATCTAATGCACAAGTCATAGGTAGGTCTCGAGCTTAGTCCAAGACTTAAAAAAAATTTCAAGGTCAAAAGTCAAGACCCATGGCCAAGACCCACGGCCTATCGATTGACCCATGGATTGCAGGTGGGTCACATCGTTTGAAGGCCTAGAGAACGAGTCTCTAAATCGTCGATGGAGGCCGACAATTATTTTTAAATGGCTTCTTGGTTTTTTCCTGATTATTCTAGCCTAATCCTATCTCGTCTTACCCTTCACTAGAAGACCTATATAAAAAAATGTTTAACCCTCAAACTCACCCAAATTTTAAACTTTCTATGACATTTAAAATAGGAAATTGTAAGGTGAATACTAATACAATACTAGTTATGCATCCATACATGACATATATAGATATATATATACATACATATATATATATATATACACACATACATATACATATACATATATATATATATATATATATATATATGTGTATATATATGTATATATATATATATGTATATGTATGTATATATATATATATTATTCACGCAAATCACGAACATCGTCAATGAAAAATTTTATTAGTTAAATGCAATTATGTATATATTTATTTCAATTTGACGAGGTTCAATCATGTAATTGGTTTTTTCTCACTAATATTACCTTATAGACAATATTTGTTTTGTATTTTTCTTGTCATCTAACAAGATGTGCTTTGCATGTGTATTCTACGTTAAATTATTTAGATGTCATATGAACATGCGAAGAGAACAACTACATTTTATATTTTCATATTTTTTGTGATTTTTTTTAAATGAACGTGGAACATTTCAAAATAATATTTTTTGAAGTTAGAAGATCCCATTAATTTGATAATACATTTGTGACATATATAATACTTTAATTTAAATACAAATACATACCCAAATATAAATATATATATTTGCATTAATGAAAATATTTATCTCATAAAATTAGCTATTAAATAAATAATAAAAATTAAACCGATACAAACTTCAACTAGCGTTATTACAAGTCATTTGAACTTTTCTTTGTCTAAAATACTGAAATATTAAGAATAGTAAATAACTAAAACAAAAGGGCAATGTATATATAGTAATAACTATTTTGAAGCAAACTGACAGTCTAAATCACATAAGTAGCACTGATAAATAAAATCATTCTATTGTCTTGAGCATCAAAAAGAAATTGTGACAATTTTCTAAATTTTGGAAAAAGATATTCAGAAGCATATAGCTACATCACAAGAGAAATTATTAACAAAAACAAAAAGAATTCATACTACATCATGTTAACTTCATATATTTGAACATTACATACAAATGTATAAATTAAGCAAAAACTAATTATTATATCATCAAAATAATATTATTTTCCTCAAGTACTCGAGGTTATGGAATATACCCTCTTAGGATAGAACGACTTACTTCATTAGAATAGTGGTATCTCATATTCCGCTAAACTTCGAACTCATTCAACGACAATAAATCACATACAAAAAAAATTAAATGCAAAAAGAAGAAGAGTAGAAGATTAGAAAAAATTGTGATTGGAAAATGGGAGGAAGTCCCTCTATTTACAGTCAACAGAGGGTAGTATGAACAAATGTTTTTTTGTGTTATCTAAGAAATCATGACCTTTCTGAGAAGACACAACACTTCGAAAAAGTCACAACTTATTAAAAAAGTCACAACTCTTTGGAAAAGTCACAACTTGTTGAAAAAGTCCCAACTACTGGGAAAAGTCACAACTTGTTGAAAAAGTCACAACTCTTTGGAAAAGTCACAACTCTTTGGAAAAGTCACAACTCATTAAAAAGTAACAACCCTTTAAAAAGAGTCATAACTTATTTTGTCTTGAGCATCAAAAACAAATCGTGACAATTCTCTAAATTTTGAAAAAAGATATTCAGAAGTATATTTCTACATCACAAGAGAAATTGTTAATAAAAACAAATGAATTTAGACTACGTCATGTTAGCTTCATATATTGGAAAATGACATACAAATGTATATATTAAGCAAAAAATAATTATTATATCATCAAAATTATGTTATTTTTCTCAAGTACTCGAGGTTATGGAATATACCCTCTTAGGATAGAACGACTTACTTCATTAGAATAGTGGTACTTCATATTCCGCTAAACTTCAAACTCACTCAACGACAATAAATCACAAAAAAAAAATATAAATGCAAGAAGAAGAAGAGTAGAAGATTAGAAAAAATTGTGGTTGAAAAATGAGAGGAAGTCCCTCTATTTATAGTCAACTAAAGGTAGTATGAACAAATGTTTTTTTGTGTCTTATCTAAAGAATCATGACCTTTCCAAGAAGTCACAATACTTTGGAAAAGTCACAACTCATTGAAAAAGTCACAACTCTTTGGGAAAGTCACAAGACTTATTGAAAAAGTCACAACTCTTTGGAAAAGTCACAACTTATTGAAAAAGGCACAAGTCTTTGGAAAAGTCACAACTCATCGAAAACTCACAACCCTTTAAAAAAAAGTCACAACTTATCACAAAAGTCACAACTCATCGAAAAAGGCACAACCTAAGTTAGGGATATTATAGTAATTTAACATGCAAGTTAGGAGTTTATTCTTTTAAGGTAATATATATATATATATATATATATATATATATATACTAGCGATAAGGATCGATAGGACGCTTCTGTTAATAAGCCCTAACAAAGGGATGCTAACACGTTCACATATTTTTTTATTAGTATTTTAAAGTTGAGTAACTACCGTAAACTTGGTGTGAGCATTGAAATCAAGAATGGAGAGACAAGGAATGATGATAATTTGGTCAACGCATAGGCGATAATGTATTTAAAAGCTCTATACATCCTGTGCACCAATCTCATGTTAATGTTTTAGCTATGTGTTTTATTAGTTGGAGGGTATATGATGGAGCAAAGATAGAGGATGAGCTGGATTCTATTTGTAGGAGTTGCGTAATTAGTTTGTTAAACTATGATCAACAAGGAAGAAAGAATTATCAAAAATAGCAACATACCGGAGCTTAAACTACCCACATATATTTTCCTTTAGGATTTTATAGTTTAGTAACTATGGAAAACTTGGTGGGAGTATATATTTTAGTTTGGAATTTGCAAGTTTAGGAAATAGGGGAAAGCATTATGTTATAATACTAAGTGGCCGTAAGTTTATAAAATAGGAGAAATTGTGTTGTGGATTAAGTTTGGTGCAATGCACAAAACAATCAAATGTATTAAAAAAATTGAAATGTTTGGCGGCCCAACGTGGACTTTCGAAGGTCCACCTCAAGTAAAAGTAAAATGGTAATGTCGCCAAATTGTAGACTTTTGAGAATTAAACATATCTCAAATTATGTTGTAAAACCTCGTTCATAGAAAGAGATAATGTTAGAAAGAAGTAAAATTGAAATAGCAAATTCGAGAATTTAGCAAGTCTTCAATTGTGAGTTTTGGGTCAACTTCAAATCACAATAACTTTCAGTACATGATGAGTTAGGTGGTTCATAAGGTATCAAATGAAAGCTCCCTGAGTTCTCTTTCCAATGCCACTGATTTTTCTAAATTAAGAGTTCGGATGAGGGAGATATTCTCGTTTTAATTCAGCCTATTCGATTAAAGAAATTCATCCAAATTTAAGGAGGGGTATTTTGGTTTTTTCCTTACCCCACTAAGTTTAAACGTTTTGTTTACCCAAATAGGGGTCTATACTCATTGAGATCAGTTTACACAGTTCCTAACCATGCTTAGTGTTTTAGAGAGAAGTCCAAGAGGAGAAAAAGGAGAAGTTCAAGCAATCATTCAAGATTCTTGCGATCTTTGAGGAATTTGGCCAAGGATTTGATCCTTACGAGGCATGTAAGCTTTCATAGTGATGGGTTCGTACTCCCTCACTCCAATCATAAGTTTCTTGATTAAAATTCATCCATGAAATCTGTGTATGGATGCATAATGAGTTTTTTTGAAAGTTTAGATCTTCGATCATTACTATTGGAGTTCCATGAGCTCTTGAGGTGAGGGTTTGAATTTGAGGTTTGTTATTGAGGATATATGAGTAACATTTCATTTACTTATGTTGGGTATTCGAATCTAAGAGAATTTGGGAGAAATCAATCTTTTATAAGAAAACTAGGGCCAGAAATCAAAAAGAAATATTCATCGGAACGTTCTAGGAATTGGCTGGGGAGGCACGCCCCAAATGCGCCACAAGGACTGGTGCCCTATGCCTACAGTGCACCACAAACCAGCCCCAGTAAGGGGAGGGCAGGCGCACCACACCAGGGATGTGCCAGGAGCGTCAACCCACTTTTCCTTCCATTCTTCGATTCACACTTGTTCCTTTAAGTCGAGCTTTCATTCCTTCCTTAATCCTAACTATTTAAACCTTCATTAATCATCGATAGATCTTGTATATCAACAATCATAACTCTTGAATTCAGGAAAATATTTATAGTCAAGTTTGAGAGAGCCTTTCAAGTCTTTTTGATTAGTCTTTTACAAACTTTTAAAACTTGTTTTAAGACTTGAGTATGTAGATGAGGAGAGTTGAATTCATTTTTTAAAAATGAATATAAGGGAACTAAGTATTCTCAAGAGTAAATGCTTTTACATTTAAAATGAGAGGAAAATGTTATTTCTAAATGAGTTAATGAGGAGTTTTGATCGCTATTTCTTTTAAGATGACCTTTGGAGTAATAATCTCAAAATTTAAGGAAGAGAAAATGTTTTTAAACATATGAGCATGATTTATATTAATGGGAGTAGTATTGTGCATCGATATGGGGATGAGTTTAGAAAAATCAAAGTCCTCATAAACCATGTATGTCAACATGGATAAAAAGAGTCATATTTTTAGATGATT
Source organism: Solanum bulbocastanum (assembly GCA_037074985.1). Lineage (NCBI taxonomy): Eukaryota > Viridiplantae > Streptophyta > Magnoliopsida > Solanales > Solanaceae > Solanum > Solanum bulbocastanum. Next base: position 11,729,952 of record CM073607.1, read on the forward strand.
CCTTACTGCTTTTAAAGCATAGCTTAGTGTATCTACTTATTTGAGGATGTCTTATACTCTGACAAGGTATAGGACGGTTCTAGCAGCATGAGCGAGACCCTATATGATCACATAGCTCATAGTGATGGTTGTTGGTTAGAGAATCTCCAAATAAAAGTAATAGAGCTAGTATTGTATTTTTAAATACATTGAGTTATTATCTACTATTTTAAAAGCATTCTTTATAATGCATCTTTATTGTTGCTTTTATATTGTACTGAGTTGAGTATTTTTGAGTTTTAGTAGCTTTGAGTATCCTTAATTATATTTGAGTATCCTTGAGTTGAGTTGAGTTGAGATAAGGTGAGTATCATCTTCTTTTTTATTAGCTCAGGCTTATGTCTGTACTTTAGAGTTCCCCTTGTATGCTCGTACATTCCATGTATTGACACTATTTGGTCTGCATCTTTCATGATGTAGATACAAGTAAATAAGGTCATCAACAGGCGCTCTTTTGATACCACTTGCAATTCTAGACTCGCTCTGGTGAGCCTCTTTGCTTCCAGAAGATTTGTAGGCATAAGGAAGATTTTAGATTCACCATTTGGACCTGGGGTGAGGGCCAAGGTGAAACCAAATTAATGATGAGAAGCGGTCAAATCAGTAGTTAAGGCACTAGGACGGACGATTGGGTGAACCAAGCAATAGCTTTGTGATCGATAGCTTAGTAAGGTGTGTCACCCACCTAGGAATTTTTGATTCCTCTTCAATGATATGGAATTTCTGTGAGGAGCTCTATTATAGAAGAAGAACTGAATCTTATCGAAATTTTCCTTTTGGCCATCACAACATTACAATCAGCTTCTTACTTCTCTCCAGAAAGATTTTATGCTTCTTAAAATTTAGTTTATGGCCAACTGTTAGTGATTATGAGAAGAAACTTCTTCAGATAACCTCTTCGAGGAACTTTTGGCATCACTACCTCATGGCAAGTTTACTGATTATCCACCACATCCCTTTCCAAAGATTGATTTTGATCGGTACCATGGTTCGAAGGTCATGATGATTCCACTACAGATTAATGCACATACTAATTTACTGACTAATTTAAGGAGTTAAGACTGGCAGTTCGGTAATCAAGCAAAGGCTTTGTTCCTCCCTTGTTGTACCGAGGGAGGCCTTGGGTCATGCCGACAACCTTGTGGATGAGAACTATCTTGTGCGGGAGTATTCTATTGAGCTAAATCCTTGGTTGAGTATTCTATCGCTGTAACACCCCGGAATGTGTTTAGGCTAAACTAGAGCTAAACGTAAAGGTTAATGTTAAGGAAGAATAATTAGAGCCTAGGGAAATGGGCAAGGGCCAAGGCAAGGGGCCAACGCCAGCCTTTACGGCTCATGGTCGCCACCATGCCTCATGGTGCCACCAATGGTGGTGAGGTAGTGAGCCCCTCTAGGTTGCCCAAAATGGCCTCATCCACATGAGCCACTTCACGACTCGTGAAGGCTTAGACGGCTCGTGGGAGTGGTCGTGGACTTGACTTAAAGTCTGGGGGACTTAGGGGTGTGTAGCATAGCTATTGGTCAAGGGACCACGGGCACCTTCATGGGCCGTGTGCCCTTGATGGCTCGTAGAGAGAGGCATGGCCCTTGGGCAGCCCTTTTTAGATGGGTATTAAGTGAGGTCATTTTGGCTTAGTTTTAGACAGCTATATAATTCATTTTTATCTCAAAATACACCCATTCATCTCATTATTTCCCAAATCCCAAAGAGTTCATCTTCTCCAAAATTCTCCCTCTAGAAAACTCAAAGAAGAAGAAGAAGAAGAAGAAGAAAGAAGTTGGAGCTAGGGTTCAACAAGCAAGGTTTTCTACTCAAGTCAATTGGATTTCTTTGCTAAGGTATGGTAGTCCTTCATACTTGGATAGAATTCATCCATGGAGGCCCTCCAAATTCAATTTCAAAAGTACTGATTTCCCCAAAAGTTAGGGTTTGACTTAAAACTCATGGGTTTCTTTCAAAAATGTTTCTAATGATTTTTTTATGATATATTATGTATTAATTGAGGATTTCCTATGGTTTTGCTGTTGAATCCCTCAAAAACCCATGAAACCCCTATATTTCAATATTATGATCTTGTGATGTGGGTTTGTTGATGATAGAAGTGTGTTATAAAATTTTACATGTAGTAATTGAGCTACTTTAATTATGATTAGATACATGTCTAATGTAGTAATACTAGATGGGTTTATTGAATATGATCTATGATCCTTTAAGGGAAAGGTATGAGAATCAAGTATTATTATGAGCTTTAGGTATATGCTTTATGAACACTTTGAGAGTAAAGTAATTATAATTATGATCTAGTTGTTGTGTTGTTGAAAGACTATCCTCACATACACACCTAGGTATGAGCATGATATGATATGATATGAAAGGTTTTCTCACAATATGATGATTCTAAGGTTGAAAGGCTATTCTCACCTAGTGAATCTAGGAGTTATCTTATGAATTATGTTGGATTGAGTGTCAAGACATTCTTCCATGAGTATGAAATTAAGTCAAGACTTAATATGTACTCTGTGGGATAAATTCTTAGCACCAAGTGGATATTGAATATGAGATGGAAGCTCTTTCGTTAGAAAGGCCGGGTTTCTAGAAGTGATCTCTTGAGATAGGAGCTCCCCCATTAGAAAGGGTGGGTTTCTAGTAGCAATCTCCTTACCCCATAAATTATGTTCCCTCATAGGTTATTAGCTAGTGGATCCACCTAAGATAAAGTTACTGATTCTACCTTAGGCAAGTAGACCAACCCTTTTTGGTATGGAAGTCACCAAATTCATGTTTAGCTCACATGGTCTATATCAGTTAAGGCTTATTCCCACTATGACAACAATATGAACAAGAATATGAATTATGAATTATGATTACTCAAAAATCTCTACTTAGCATGGGTGGGATTATGGGATTTTATTCATGCATTGCATAAGTACTCTTTGAGGGTACTTATGGTATGTTTCCATTACGATATGATGATCTATATGTTGAATATGCTTATGATTTATGCTTTTACACTAGTCTTCCTGATGATCTTTAAACTTGGTAAAGTGCATGCTTTTTCACTAAAAATGTCCTTTTAGCATGTTTTCATGGTTTTATGCATGACTATCATACTTGGTGCATTTTTGTACTAACCCATATTTTCCTACATTTTCCACAAGTCTGGGGTCCGGTTTTTAAGACGGTCATCATTTGGTTCGAGCTTGGATTCAACTATTCTCCTAGCTTGTGGTGAGTTCTCATGATTCGAGGATGGGTGTTTCATTTGTAGTTCCTTTGTTGTATTTCAATTTCAGATTATGTTGTAAGAGTCGTGACCTATTTGATTCAAGTATTGTAATATATGACTATATTGCGATAAGTCTAGACTTGTGCTTTCCTTATTAAAATTTTTGGATTCGAAATGCATTTTTACTCTTTGTTGTTCTATACTTATGTTATGATATATTAAGTGGCTTAAATTATGCCCTTTTGGGGTTCTATGTACCTTGTTACATCTAGGGTGGTACACCTAGGTTGTTACAATCACGCCGCCCAGTCCCTCCGACACCGATTCGTTTGGTTCGACAGGGAGTGTGGAAAGCCTTAGTGGGATCATTAGTGAAGGAATGGAAAATCATCAAAGATGACCATGACTTTCATAGGGATGATTGTTCTTTGCCATCAAATGGAAAGTTAGCTCATAGGAATGGCGCTGGTACTCTATGGAAGATATGTGATTTGACATGCTGAACAAATCTTGCTGAGGGAGGGTGACCATCTTCTAATTGAAGATAAGCACTTTAGCATATAATGGCCGTACTCCTTCCCATTTTCTTCTTTTATGATATTATCTACTTGAAATTATTACCTTTAAGTGTGGAGAAGGTACCCAGGTTTCACGAAGTTAAGTTCAAGTAGCATTTTTATATGTATAAGATCATTTGTGGATTGAAAAGGGAGCCACTACGATGAAGTTTCGGGAGTTACGAAGGAAGCGTCGAGCTCATATTGGTCATGGGTTTAGAACAGGAATTGAACTCTATGATATCGAATCTCCTGTTGTTCCTCAATAGCATAGTGATAGAGCGATCGACTATTAACTTATTGGTCATACGTTCGAATCCTACTTGGGGAGATTTGATTAATTTTGAATTCTTGGCTTTTTGTTCAAAGGTTTGTAAAAAACCTCATTTACTTTTCAGTTTTATTAAGATGTCGTGGGTCTTGTCCCAACGTCTATTATAGTTGTTAGAGGATTTATAGATAGAAAGTAATGTTTTGAGAAGTCTTTTCATTTCCCTTGTTAAATATTTAAGACTTCAGTTGCCTTTTGTGGCCAGTTGAATATTTTTTTTCTAAATATTCTGAGTTAAGTATTTGAGACATTTGAGTTAAATTTATAATTATGAGTTCATCTAATGTTAAATAAGTTTTCTTCTGAGTATTGAGCCAGGATAAAGGTTCTCTTGGAGACCAGCAATAGTTCTCGAGTGCCGACCTGTTACGTCCATGATGTAGGCTCGGGGCGTGAAAAATGCTTCATCAACATATTGTATAGCCGATTATGATTAAATTTGAGTTAAATAATATTTGATTGAAAAATGGAGCAAGAGTGTTGTTTTAAAATCATGAAAATGAAGGGATACATGTCCTTCACATAATACAAATATGCATATTATAACAGCCATAAGAGTTTCACATTCTTTATAAGAACCATCAAATGGAACACACTAGTTCTTTTTCCTTTGTAAAAGGCTTGGGTGTATATAAAGTGGGTAATTACCATTGGCCTAGTGTGTTCCGCTAAATTCATGTTAATGAATGGACACAATTTGTACTGAAGGTTGTATATTATTAGAACTCGAGTTGTAACGTAATACAAATAGAAAGGGAGGTTTGTTGTTCGGAATAAAATGACATTGACACAATAATATCAATGTTAAGCACCCTAGAGGAGTTCGGGTGGGTGATTGGAAGTTTAAGGGTAGAAACTTAGAAGGTATGTAACACCTCAAGAAAAGACTTGAAAGGAAGGGTTCAAGAACGGTGGAAAGGTCTATGGAAGGATTCAAGGACGGTGGAAGAGTCCATGGTCAGTGAACCCATCCTTGATCCCAAGTCTCGTAATAATTATTCTAAAGGCAATGATTCACGGGCATGTTTACGGCCAGTAGAAGGGTCCACAGACGGTAGACCCGTCCATGGAGATTGACTTAGAAAAATAAAACTTGTTAGATATTTTTTTCAAGTTTGTATGGGTCTTTCCTATGCATCTAATACCTAAACTAGGCTATTTTAATCCGAATCCTTGACCCATATAAGTCTTTTAAGCCTTAAATTTAACCATTCTAAATCACTTTTATTTTCCCCAAATCACTCCAAGTTTTTCTCCCAAAAATTTCTCTCTCTAAAAGCTTGAAGAAGAAGGCTAGGATTTCAAGATCAAGTCTCCAAATTCACCATTAATTCTGGGCTTTGAACTCTAAGGTATGATAGTCCTCATCCGTGGAGCCCTTTCCTCCATTGAGTTCCCAAATTCTCCAATATACAAAGTTAGAATTCCCCAATTGAGTTAGAGTTTTCTTCCATGTCATGGGTTCCTTTAAATATTGATTTAGTTGATTGTTTTATGATCTATCAAGCATGAATTGAGATAATTACATGATTTTATATGGAATTCCATAAAACTATGCTCAACCCGTATTTTCTAAATATTGATGATTGAAAATGGGTTCTTGAACTATAAAAGGTGAATTATGGAATTATGCATGTTCTTATGGAATTGATGAGATGATGCAAATTTCTTTGAGAGTAAAAGCATATATGTTGTTTGTTGTGGTTAATTGTTGTAAAAGGATTGCTCACATAACTACATCATGCATGAATGTGAAAGATTTTCTCAAATGTTGAATGGTCTTCTCAGCTAAAATGAATAAAAGATAAGGAGCTGTTCTAATAAAACCTATCTTGGATTGGTTACTTAATTGTACTTTCCATGGATGAAATATAACTTAGCTTGGATTGGCAGGATGACGTTCCCTTATATGGATAATAAGAACAAGTCAAGAAAATGACTATTCCGAAGGATTTACGCTTAACACTGATAGGATATTGAGATGTGAGCTCTCCCGTTAGTAGATGTCAGGTTTCTACAACCAATCTCTTTATCCCATACCTATGTGTCCCCATAGGATGATTTTCTTAGATTGATATTAGCTAGTGGATCCATGGTGAGTCCTAGAATTGGAATCATTTAGGGCTTTATGTTTAATGATTAAGTGTCCTCAAATGCTTATTTTGTGCCAATAACTGATGAAAAAATCCTTGATTTCCACGTACATGGATTGAGGAACAAAGTTAGGACATAAATGGGCAATAGAACAACACGAGCGAAAAAGATAAGGGAGAAACAAGCCTAAAGATCGCCAATGTCATTCAGCGACTCACCAAATTTCCACTCTACCACCTAAAGTTATCGAATGCTATGGCTGGATTAGGGGTCGCTTTGACGAGCATAAGTTCCACTCGATGCAACGCCGATTACATCGGCGATGAATGACCAGGTCTCCAATAATACTGATGGAGATCCAGATAAGTGTTGATGGGTGAGATGAAAGGACAAAAGAGTGCATCATAGAATCACTCAGCGATATCGACCTGGCTCACCTAAAATTACAGTGGTTGAACTAAGAAGAGGTAAAAAATGAAGGTGAGATAAAGGAAAATTGGCGAGTCGCGGAACAGTCAATGAAGCCTAACTTACCTCGCTGATTGGCCCCAAACAACCACACATCAGACTTGCATAAATTGATTTTTGCAAGAGAGAGAAAGCATTCAGAAACGTGAGAAACAAAAGATTGAGAGCAAAAACACTATCATTGTGGGTTTCAAGTGATTTTAGCAAGGTTTTTCTTTGAGATTTTGTAATAGAGAGGATTTTAGTAGATTTTAACTTCCAAATCTCATTTATCCATCTATGGAAAATGTGGCAGGTGTTGATTTTCATCTTTTCAGCATGATTGGCTAAAACACTAACCTTGGGGGTTTGACAATATAACCAATTGTTTCATTTACTAAATGATTGTTACCGATTAGTGATTGTTGGCGTAAATTTGAAATAGGTCCAAATTATTATGGTGGTTTAACTTTATTATTGCACCTTTGGTGTGATAGATTTCAGATTTTTGTGCTTTCTCGAGAGAGAAGTAAAAACATACATAGTATTTTGGCATCCATAGTAGTGGGTCTTGACGGTTTCAGCTTGAGAGAGTGAAACCCAACACCCAACCTTCGTATCTAGCTCGATAAAGTAGTTTTTATGAGAATGTGGGCTGGTTAGCTTCTGGACAGCGATGAGGTTCGAGAAAACTCAACAAAAATAAGGCAATTGTTCAAGAGAAAATAGTTTTACATATAGTCCATTCTACCTATGACAAATTTGCATTATTGGTAATGATGTACACCAATTAAGTTGATTGCCGCAGTTGGTTAGTCTATCCCCCAAGTGTTCTTTAGTAATTTGTTTGTTTCTTGTTAATACATTGAAGTGTGATGGTAATTACATCCTGAGAATTTGATTATTAAACTCGTTAAGTGTGTGCTGCTCAGCCGTAAAGGTCATAGTCATAGCCATATCTTTTTCTTTGAATTCAAAGGAAACTACTCTCTGTGGGATCGACCCTAACTCAGTTGGTTAGGTTATATACTGACTAACGATCGTTGACACTTAGAATTGGATGAAATATCTTTGACACGTTCATCAAAATGGAGTCGCTGCCAAGGAGTAACATTATTTAGAGTTCTTTTATCAAAGATTTTATGTGACAATTTGATGGCTCTAAATGAATCGACTTAGATTGCATTGCATAGTGTTGGTTGGACTGAATAGAAGTGCAAAAATCACTAAGGAAGAGATGAATGGTGGTCAAGAAGGTCATTAGGAGGGTATCAATGAAATCAATAGTTTTTACAATCCATCTCAACCAGGTGAAATGGGTGCAATTTTCCTACCATAAACTGATGGGGATACAATATTTGTGGTCACTATCATGACTCTTCATCTTCTCCAAGTGAGGGGACTCTATTGAGGGAAAGAACACGAAGCACCCTATGAGCATGTAAGAAGTTTTATAGAGGTGTGCAGCCCATTTTCATTTAATAATATGTCACAAGAGTCGATTCAACTTAGGTTATTTACGCTATCTTTTAAGGGGGAGGCTAGCAAGTGGTTGGGCGACTTACCAAAAAATGGGAGGATCTAATTATAGCATTCAATGCGAGATTGTTTCCCCCCATCAAGGATGATGAAACTTAGAGATGACATTCAAGGTATCAAGTGATGGGAGGGTGAACCCATCTATAAAAAGTAGGTGAGATTTAAGAAACCCTTACTTAAATGCCCAAATCACGGGTTACCAAACGATTTTCTACTCCAATATTTTAATCGGAGTCTTGATTCTATTAATAAGGGAGTGTCTGATCAATTGGTACAAGGAAGAATAATGTTGCAATCATTTGAGGTATCTTTATTTCTTCTTGATGACATGACGAAAATAAATCAAGCTCGGTACACTCAAGAGGATCAACTCTCTCCTTTTTTCTTTAGAATGACACAAGAACAACTTTATAAGGAAAGAGAGAGGGATGCAACTATCAAGAAGATGTTGACCTAAATGGAACTATTACAAGAGCATATGATGGAGAATGTTGGAAAGCCAAAGGGGACAAGTGGAGTGTTTAAAGTCGAGGAGGGTTCTCCTACAGGTTATTCAAAACCAGGGGAGAATCAAGCTTGGAACTCCAAGAGATATGAGGAGGGTTTCCACCCACGCTATTTATAGCGAGGTGGGAATCAAGGTTGGAACTATCACAAGGGAGAAGAACAAAGAAGATACTATCAAGATTGGGCTGAGCAAGGTGATTATTGGAAAATGGAGGATGACCATGAAGAGGATCACACTTACTCCAGTGAGAGCCCAAGATCGAAAGGGAGTGCAAGTAGTCCCCGGGTGAATGATTTGCTGTCACACATCCCTGACAAAGTTAAAGGTTCAAATGATTTGTTAAAAGGGATGAAAGATGACTTTTCATTATTGAACAATAAAGTGAACTCTCATGCAGATGCAGTCAAGATACTTAAAGGTCAGTTGAGTTTACTTTCAGCACAATTGAAACCAACAATGACAATAGAAGATGATGATAAAGGTCTGGCTGTGGTTACTCGTGGTTGAAAGGTGACAATAGGCGATGTGACGATAAATGAAGAAGCTCCATTGCATGAAGAAGAAAAAGGTAGAGAGGAAAAAGAGACACCTATCCATCAAAGAATTGCCAAAGGAAAACAAAAAGACGTGGAGAAACACAATCCAATCCCAAAAGTTGTGCAACCTTTTCCCAAAATATCTCCTCCATTTCCCCTAACGTCTCAAAAAGAAGAATGAGGATTAGAAGTTCAAGAAGTTTTTATCGGTGTCCTAGACATTATCAATTAATCTCCCTCTAGTTGAAGCACTATTGGAAATGCTGGGCTATGCAAATTTTATGAAGGAGTTAGTCACAAAGAAAAAGGGTTTGGATTTTGAGACAATTGAAGTTTCTCATAGTTGTAGCGCAATTATTACTAAGGAGCTGATCAAAAAGAGAGAAGATCCTGGATCATTCACCATTCGTTGCACCATTGGCATGCTCCAATTTGTGAAAGTCCTATGCGATTTGGGAGCAAGCATCAACCTAATGCCATATGCGATCTAAAAACAACTTGGGTTGGGTGAACCAAAAGCCACAACAATGAGACTATTGATGGTGGATCGATCAAACATCTTGTGGGAATACTTTATGAAATCTTGGAAAAACTTTAACCGATTCATTTTCCTGGCTGATTTTGTCGTTCTCGATTGTGAAATAAATGCTGAAATTCCCATCATCTTGGGGAGACCATTCTTGGCAGCCAGTAGAGCGTTGGTGGATATTGAAAGCGGAGAATTGAAGTTTAGGGTGAACAAAGATGAAGTAACTTTTAATATTTTTAAGTTAATGAAAAACCTGAGTGATATTCACATGGTTTCCACAATTGATGTTTTGATTAGGCGGTGGCTAGTGTGAGCTATTTGATGTGTATGAGTGAACCACTTGAAGCCGTGCTTGCTAACTATGATGAATTCGAAATTCAAGGCTATGACGAAGTAGTAGCTTCTCCTTCAAGCTTGGGGGATATTCAAAGACTCCATTGAAGTTGGACATTGATCTAAAAAATCGAGAAAGTCCTCCTGCAAAGCCATCAACAGAAGAACCACCAACTTTGGAGCTGAAAGTACTTTCTTCCCATCTTCGATATGTTTTCTTGGGGGCAAATAACACTTTACTGGTGATTGGTACAGCTGACTTGCTTGAATGGCAGGTAAAATTTCTACTTGTGGTGTTGATAAGGTATATCAAAGCTATAGGTTGGACTATCGCTGACATAGTGGGCATTTCTTTCGGTATTTGTACTCACAAAATTCAGATAGTGACTGTAAGCTGAGTGTTGAACATCATCGGAGATTGAACCCACAGATGCAAGAGTTGGTGAAAAAGGAGAAAGTAAATTGGTAGGACGCAGGTGTGATCTACCCTATTACGAAAATCAAATGGGTAAGTCCGATACAATGTGTACCAAAAAAGGGAGGCATCACAGTAGTCCCAAATGAAAAGGGGAAGCTTATATCTATGAGGGCGGTGACCAAATGGAGAGTATGCATGAATTACCAAAAGTTTAACTTGCGGACTGAAAAGGATGACTTTCCCATGCCTTTCATGGATCAAATGCTTGATCGACTCTCAAAGAGAGGTTTGGTATTGCTTTTTGATTGGTATTCCGGGCTGCATTTCTCTGGAAGATCAAGAGAAAAACACCTTCACCTGCCCATATGGAACTTTTGCCTTTAAATGGGTGCCATTTGGGTTATGTAATACTTCAGCAACATTGAATGTTATCTATTTTTGCTACTTGGTCGAGGATTCAATGGAGGTATTTATGGATGACTTCTCGGTTGTAGGTGACACTTTTGAAGCATGTTTAACATACTTAGAATAAGGTCTCCAAATATGTGTAGAGACAAATTTGGTCCTAAATTGGGAAAAATACTATTTCATGGTTAAGGAAGGATAGTTCTTGGTCACAAAGTGTTGCTAAAGGGGATGGAGGTTGATAAAGCAAAGATTGAGGTGATTGAAAAATTACACCGCCAATTTCAATGAAGAGTGTTTGTAGTTTCTTGGGACATGACAGTTTTTACAGAGGTTCATCAAAGACTTCTCAAGATTGCACATCCTCTATGCAAACTCTTGGAGAAGGAGGTGAAATTCCACATTAATAATGCTTGCATAGCGGCTTTCAAGTGCTTGAAAGAAAAATTTGTATCCACCCCAATCATCATTAGTCTTGATTGGTCAAAATCCATCGAAGTAATGTCAAGTGGCACGGCATTGGGTGTTGTATTGGGAGCAGAGACGCAACAAACTATTTCACCCCATTTACTACGCAAGCAAGACTCTAAACAGTGCTCAACGTAACTATACCATTATTGAACAAGAGTTACTTGCGGTAGTTTATGTGTTGGAGAAGTTTCGAGCATACTTGCTTGGTACAAAAGTGGTGGTTCACACTGATCATGTTGCACTGCGTTATCTAATGGCAAAGAAGGATGCCAAGCCAAGATTGTTAAGGTGGGTGCCTATTATTCGAAGAATTCAACTTTGAGGTCAAAGATAAGAAAGGTTGCAAAAATCAGGTAGCTGACCACTTCTTAAGATTGAAAAGCAAGGAAAATGACGAGCTGGAGATCGACATAAATGATTCTTTTCCTAATGAATAGGTATTCACGGTAACTCTTAAACAACCTCCTTAGCATGCTGATTTTACAAATTACGTAGTGTGTGGATAAATGCCAGATGAACTGAACTTCTACAAATAAAAAAGGTTATTGTTCGATGTTAAGAAATACTTTTGGGATGAACCATAAATATTCAGAGAGTGTACCAACCATATTATTAGGAGATGTGTTCCGGAAGAAGAAGCCATCGAAATTGTCCATGCTTGTCATGTTTCACCAGTTAGAGGTCATCATGTTGGTGTACATACAGCTGCTAAAGTCCTCCAGAGTGGCTACTACTGGATATCCCTCTACAAAGATGCTCATGAGTTTGTTAAGAAGTTCAATGTCTGAAACAATGCGGAGTGTCCAAAAGACACAAATTGTCTCTTACGCCTATTTTGGAAGTTGATCTATTTGATGTTTGGGGAATAGATTTCATTGCCCCATTTGTGAGTTCGTTTGGCAATAAGTATATCTTGGTGGCCGTGGATTTTGTTTCTAAATGGGTGGAGACTGTTGAACTTCCAAACAATGAAGGGAAAAATGTTGTTCAATTCCTGAAACTCTACATCTTTGCTAGATTTGGTACTCTTCGGGCTATTATTAGTGATGGGGGATCCCACTTTTGTCATAAGTGGTTCTCAGCCGCATTGAGTAAGTATGGAGTGAAACACAAAGTAGCAATGTTGTATCATCCCCAAACGAGCGGCCAAGTTGAAGTGTCAAACCTGGAGATCAAAAGTATCTTGGCCAAGACGGTGAATGCTAATAGGACTGATTGGTCTTGAAAGCTTGATGACGCGCTATGGACATATCGAACCACATACAAAACGCCAATCGGTATGTCTTTGTATCGATTAGTCTTCGGTAAATCTTAACATCTATCAGTTCAATTGGAACACAAAGCATTATGGGCATTAAAAGCTTTAAATCTAGACTGGACAAAGACTTCAAAAGAGATATTAGAGCAGTTAAATTAGTTAGACGAATTTAGGTTCAAGGCTTATGAAAGTTTAGCCCTTTACAAGGAAAAGATGAAGAAATGGCATGATTCTAAAATACTTAAGAGGGAGTTCAGAGTGGGAGACTGGGTGTTACTATATAACTCTCAACCTAGACTCTTTCCAAGAAAGCACAAGTCCAAATGGTCTGGACCTTTTAGAGTGACACGAGTATTCACAAATGGTGCCATCGAAGTTGAAGGTCAAGAAGGACCTACATTCAAGGTGAATGGGCAATGCTTGAAGTTATAGTTTGGCGAGTGCCAAGAGATTTCTCTGATTGAGGTGGTGTACCTAGAAAATGCCTTAGAGCATTTCCACATCGTGCCACGATATTAAATAAGGCGCTTCTTGGGAGGTAACTTAAGTGTTAGTGCTTTAAATAATGTGTGTTGATTTTGCAAGTGCAAGATGTTGTGCGAGAAGAAGATACAATTGGTGAATTGCCGAATTCGTACAGCGAACATGAAATAGTCCACCTTATGCACTTTAAAAATGGAGTTGAGCTACTGGGACATTCGGCGGGAGACCTTCACCACTCAGCGAATCACCATGGTTCTTCGGCGACCCAATTTTCCTTGCTTTTCTATGTCAACGCTAACAACTTAAATCAAAGATTGTTCGGCGACTGATGAGTCCACAATTTGAACTTATTTAAGGCTTCATTTTGATAGATTTAATGTCCTCAAAAGCATATTTTGTCTCAATAACTAATGTATATCCTTAAAGTTTCTGGTATTTAGAGTTTAAGGCAAAGCATGGACACTACTTGGCAAAAAAAGAACAAGGCGGCTGAAAAGATGAAGAAAAGAAGGCCTGAGGATCGCCTAATGCATTAGGCGAGTCGCAGAAGGGCCTTAACCTCGCCCAAAGTTCCAGTGTGCTTAGCCCTGAAAGAAAAGATCAAGTTGGCGATGAAAGGTAACAGTCAGCGTGTCGCCGAACAGTTCTGCTAAGCAACACCACATCGCCCAGTGATTCAAAATGCAAAGATGCTGAAGGCAAAAAGCTGAGAGCCGATGAATCAGACCAAAGGGAATCGCCGAGTGCATCGGCCATCCTGACTAACTGCGCCGAGTGGTCCTTCGCAGCACAAATTTTTGAAAACTATAAATACTCATTTAATTCTGTAGCTTAGAATGAAGTTTTTGAGAATTATTACTGAGACTGAGAGTATTTTCATATTTAGTTCTTAGAGTTTTTAGAAGACATTGTTCTTGAGCTTGAAGATTTTGAAGGTTTTCATCTCCAAGAAATTGGAAGTGGATCTTGAAGAATCTTCATCCTTAACGTGTTTAAAGACCTTATTTATCATACCCACCTGATGGAAATACTTTTTAGTATCGATTTGTAACTTTTTCATGTCTAGCTAAAATCCCAATTATTGGGGTGTGATTATGTGAATATGGGTTAAATTTATTACTGAGTATTGCTCATTGATAATCTATTTGTTGTTTAAATCTGATTTCTTTTAGTTGTGTTTGAACTTAATGGAGCTGTAGTTGCAAATACGATTTTATCTTCGTGTTTTTGACTTGCTCGAGTAAGAGGTTTTAAAACTAAGACTACTAAATCGATAGCCTGTGGTTATTGGATCGTCATGGGTTCAGCTCGAGAGAGTTAATCCTAGGCTTTCTCCCACACATTCAGCTCGAGAGAGTGAATAGGCTAAAATAAAGGTTTTGCTTAAATGGTGCAACTCGGTGTTTGAGAGAAATCGAGTTGATTCTGGGTAAGTTGCTCTTGAGAGAATTTACCCCCACTAAAGTCTAGCTTAGTTACAAATTTTCAGCGATTTACTATCAATAGCATGTACCCGATTGTTTATTTGAGCCCACATTACTATCACATCCCAAGAATCTTGTCTTCCTAATTTGCACCCTTATATTTTTGCTCTTTTGTTTTTAGCTAAACACAAAACCCCCATTGATAATTGACTTTCGTGTCATTTCTTGAATTTATTATGTTTTTACTCGTTAATGTTTATAGCTATGATTGATTCGAACATAATTTTACTTTTATACTTGATTCTCGACTACTAATGCTCCCTTGGGACACGACCCCAACCCATTCGTTGACAGTTGAACTGGAAGTTGTGTCTTTGATTTTGTCAAAACATCAAAATGGTGCCGCTGCCGGGGAGTAGTGTTAGTTGAAAATTTATAGTTAAGTAGTATCTTCATTCTTGTTAGTTGTAGTTTTACTGACTTAATTTTCAGTTTTTTTTTAATCTAGTTTTATTTTTTTGTAGTGAAGCATAAAAATGAGTGTGAATTAAAACTATGGGTATCCAATGGATCACCCTCTCTTGAAATTGTTGAACCTTAGGGACAATATCCTAACGTTCAAGTAAGTAGGTAGTGTGACCATCCAAGAGATGTGGGTGAAATTTCAAGCAGTGATACAGCCATGCCCAACTCATGGGATGCCCGATAAAGTGCGATTAGAATGTTTCTATAGGGGACTTGGTTCCGACAATAGAAGCGTTGCTGATCAACTCTTTGCAGGTTGTTTTATGCAACAACCCTATGAAGTGGTAGCCCAACTCCTTGATGGCATGATTATGACCATCAAGGAGACAAAGAAGGATTAAGAATGGGCTGGAATGCTAACTCAGCTAGACTTCTTGTCCACGAAAGTCATGGAATTGGAAGAGCAAACCATGAAAAAGGATAAGCACTTTCCCCTTTGCAAGTGTGAAAAGGGAAAGATATAGGAGGGTGGACAACATTAAAAGGTCCTCTAACTCATTCAACACAAGATCGAAGAACAAGATAAGGTGGTAAATGAGATAAACAAGAATATCGAATTGTTGAATCAGACGACAACCTCTAATTCCATGATCATTCAGCTATAGGACGCCCAGATAAACCAATTGATATCATATCTCCTCTCACAGCATAATGAGGAGTCTCCTAGTGACACTATGTCCGACTCTGAAGATGAGGATTAGGTGTTAACTTGCGTAGTGCCGCAATGTTAACAAAGGCACTGCTTGGCAGGCAACCCAAGACTTTTTATGGCTTTATTTTTTGTTTTAAAAATAATGGTGTGCTGTTTGTGCAGGTCAAAGTGTGGGAACTATTTGAAAAGAACAATTTGGTAAGCTAAAGTCCAGTTGGCGATGCCGGACCTAGACCGCTGTTAAACTCAAGACAACTTTAAGATAGAGTCTGTAAAACTAGACAACCCTAGGAAATTATTGGCGAGCCTGATCATGTCCACCGTTTGGATCCCTACATCAACTGAGAGTCCTATAAAACTTGGTGATGTAAGTGACCACTTGGTGTGATGCTGAGTGGTTCGGTGATCATAACTAATGTCGCCGAATAGACGAGAGCTGGATGGTTTTAATGCCAAGAGGTTATACTTCTCAAAATAAATAAGCTTCCCACTCTTTAACACTTCACAAACTCACACCTTTGCATTATTCTCAATATTTTTGCATTCTCTGAGTGTTTTAGTTCTCGATTTGTGCTCTGAACTTGGATTACATTGCTCTTTAGTGATTCAATCCGAATTTAGTCAGAATTAAAGGTTGGTTTCCAAACCTTGAGCTATATTTATCAACTTCGTACCCAAGTGCAATGATATTATCGTATTTAATTGTGTTGGGCTTCTCTGCTAGAATTAATTTGTTTGATCGACTATTTTAATTTGAATACCTAGCCCGTAGTGTTGATTGCTAAAGTCCTGAAAGTTGGCTCTTAAAATAGATTAAATTTTGTAGGGTTGTGCTTGCATGTTGTTGAGTGCTATAGGTCTAGTCTTAATGAGAGTTATGCATGTTTTGAGTTTGTTTTCGGGAGTTATAGAATTGAATTCGAGAAGCTGTGTGTTGATAAGCTCTGTAACTTTTGACGAGAAGCTGGAGGTCGCCAAAGACCCTCGGTGACTTGTTGAAAGTCTTCTTTCTCATCATTATCTTCTCCTCTATATCCCTTTTCACTATAGCTTTTAGCGAACTAAACCTTGATCGCCAAATGACATCGGCAATTCACCAATCGAGTCGGCGAGTTTGCCTGCAACTGATTTTCTATGTATTTATAGAATATTTTTCTAACCTTGTCTCGAAGTTGCAGTCATGGCTAGACCTAGATTTTCTAGAAGAGTCATGCCACCCTGACTAATAAGAGCACGAAAATTCAAATTAGATAATGGAAGGTTGAATCCTTCCAAGAAGGGAAAGCAAGAACCTACACTTGGACATAAAGGCAAAGGAAAAGGCAAGAGGCCCAGTTCCGACCCGAAGACTAATCCACGAGATCCCTCTATCCCTTAATGGGCCTGGGGAATCTATACTGCTGTGTGGAAATTCTTGGAGGATGCACCTGTGGAAACCCCTGATGAGTTTGGTGTCATTGTTCCTTTTGAAGAGACTCCGAGCACTGATGTCGAGACAAATAGAACGACTGCTTAGATAGGATCCCCTCTTTACCTCCATCTCTGTCTCACTTTATTTTAAATTTTGGATATTTTTGTTTGCATTTGAGGACAAATACTTTTATTTGTGGTGGGGTGAGGCCCACATTTCTTTTGCTCTTTTGTGATTGATATTTTGCTTATATATTTGGGCTTTGTGCTAAATTTGTGTTATACTTATTTTGTGGAGGTTTGATCTTGTGTGTCCTTTTGCTTTCCCTTAGGATGACAAAATGATTTTGACCCTTCCAAAAATTTCGCCATTTTTGTGTGTACTGGAATGTGGTTGTTTTTAAAAAAATTTGAGTCTCGGTTTTGATCAATATCGATGACTCAAATAGTGCTCATAATTGAACGAACATGAATGTGCGGCTACGATGAGACCAAGTGAAGTTGCATAGATAATATATGAACTCTTTGCATCTCGTTGTGACTAGCCAAGTATCAAATTGATTCTCTTGTGATGAATGTTGCACACTAGCAAAAGTGTGAAGTCTTGTGTGACTTTGGTGTCAATGCCTTGTGTGATGAGCTTGATGTGAACCATGTATGATAGCACCTAGAATTTCTCCCGTTGGTCCAGTTTACTAAGTAAGGCTATCTCTTCATATGATCTTAGGCAACTTCGAAGAGTGTGAGCCAATTTGACATATACCACTTTTGTTGCCTACCTTGTGAGTGTGTGAACGTCTTTTGAACACCTCTTGAGCCTTACCCTTATTTGGAAGAAACTTGATGAAAACATGACCTTTCTTAATCTACTACCTATAATCCTCTTGATGTGTGGTTGATTGAATAGCCACTTTAGGCTAAAAGCTTAAGTTGCAGGTGTGGTGAAAAGAGAAGGCAAGTCAAGAAGTGCTAAAAAAGTCCTCTTTAACCCATGGTGTTGAAGAAAATGGAACCCCTCCATAAAAAAAAAGATAAAAAGAGAAGAAGAGAATGAAAAAGAAAAAGTCGTGGAATAAAGTTATCAGAATGCAAAAAGGAATGGGGTTCCGAACAATCCATGGAAAGTGAATAACGGGATGACTTGTGAGCACAAATGAACTTGTTGAGGGAAAGGAAATGATGTGTTGTGAGCACCACATTTCATGAGGATTAAAGTCACTGAGCCTAAATGACCATACATATGCACTCAGCCCCATTACAAGCCTTGAAAAGACCTTTTTGATCTTGAGTGAGTTCAAAAATTGTTAATTGGAAAATACAGGCAAACCTATGGGTGAAAGCATGCATAGTGTTCTTCTTTGATTTCAAAACTTTAGATGATTAAACCATTGTGCGTGAAAATGGAATCATTCTTTATGTGAGGGAATTCGCACACTTTAGTTGAGCTTGAACTTGCATTTGAAGCAAGTATTGTAAGCTTGAGAATCTTTGATAATAGTGTGTCACATCTTGAGTCTTTGAGTACACAATTAATCCTTGCATGAGTAAGTTGAGTCTTGTGTGTACATTCATAATTGAGTCTTGTGTAGCACTGTTTGAGACACCCTTTTGAACGGCTGAACTTAAGTTTTACTTGAGGATAAGCAAAAGTTTAAGTTGGTGGTGCTGATGAGTCCACAATTTGGACTCATTTAGTCTTTATTTTGATAGATTTAGTGTCCTCAAATGCATATTTTGTCTCAATAACTGATGTAAATCCTTAAAGTTTTAGGTAATTGGAGTTTGAGGCAAAGCATGGACACTACTTGGCAAAAAGGAACAAGGAGGCTGAAAAGACAAAGAAAATAATGCGCCTGAGGATCGCCTAATGAATTAGGTGAGTCACCAAAGGGCCTTAAACTTACCAAAAGTTCCAGTGTGCTTAGCCTTAAAGGAAAAGATTAAGTTGGCTATGAAAGGGATCAGTCGGCGTGTCGCTGAACAGTTCCGCGAAGCAACACCATATCGCCTAATGATTCAAAACACAAAGAGGCAGCAAAAAGCTGAAAGGTGATAAACTAGACCAAAGGGTAGATCACCAAGTGCATCGACGATCCCGACTAACTGCGTCGAGTGGTCCTTTGCAACACAAATTTTTGAAAACTATAAATATCCATTTAATTATGTAGCTTAGAATGAAGTTATAGAGAATTATTACTGAGACTGAGAATATTTTCATTTTTAGTTCTTAGGGTGTTCGAGAGAAACCAAGTTGATTCAGGGTACGTTGCTCGAGAGAGAATTTACCCCCACTAAAGTCTAGCTTAGTTATAAATTTTCAGCAATTTACTATCAATAGCATGTATCCGATTGTTTATTTGAGCCTATATTCCTATCACATCCCAAAAATCTCGTTTCCCTAATTAGAACCTTTATATTTTTGCTATTTTGTTTATTAGCTGAACACAAACCCCCCATTGATAATTGACATTCATGTCATTTCTTGAATTTATTATGTTTTTACTTGTTTATGTTTATAGCTATGATTGATTAAAACATAATTTTACTTTTCTACTTGATTCTCGACTACTAACTGCTCCCTTGGGGCTCGACCCCAACCCATTCGGTTAGGTTATATTACTACATATGATTATTGACACTTGAACTGGAAGTTGTGTCTTTCATTTCGTCAAATATCAGTGACGCTACAACTCCATTATGCGATGCGTTGACTTATTTTTGGACCTCCTTCATCTCTACCAAATTGCTCCTTTCTGAAAGTGGTGCACACTGGAACTTTGGGAGATATGTAGATCATTGGGCGCATTGCCGAGACATTCAATGGCTGTTGCATTTTCTTGCCAATTGGGTGCTTGGTGAAGATTCCTCATCATCTTGCTCTTCATGTTTACATACTGGAATTTTTTCTTTATTTATTTTTTATTATTATTTTAATTGTGGGATTGTCCGTTCTCTACTCACATTGGGGAAAATGTTGAATGCTTTTGGTGGGGGTGTGCACTTGGTCAGCGAGTTCCTTTACGTGTGTAGACCCCAGTGAGTTCCTTTGCGTGCGTGGACCCCAGTGAGTTCCTTTGCGTGCATTGACCCTTCTGGAAAAAAATTTACACATCTTGGGCCACCTCTTGTGTGTTTAATTTTTGTTGTTCTAGTGCAAATTTGAGTCGATTATAATCAATACCGATGACTCAAATAGTGCTCTCAATCGAACAAAAATAAATGTGCGGCCACGATGAGGCCAAATAAAGTTGCATAAGCAATATGTGAACTTTTTGCATCTTGTTGTAACTAGCCGATTATCGAATTAAGTCTCTCATGATGAAAATTGCACACTAGCAGAGGTGTGGAGTCTTGTTTGATACTGGTGTCAATGCCTTGTGTGATGAGTTTACCGTGAACCTTGTGTGATGACACCTATAATTTGCCCTGTTGGTCTAGTTGACAGAGTGATGCAAGCTCTAGATATGATTTTAGTCAAGAAATTTTATAGACTGAAACAATTTGATATTGTACCTCTTTTGTGGCCTACCTTGTGAGTGTGTGAACTTTGCTTGAACATCCTTTGAGCCTTAGCCTTTCCTTGGAAGAAACTTGATGAAATTGTGACTTTTCTTTATCCATTACCCATAATCCTCATGACTTGTGGTTCGTTTGAATAGCCAGGGTGTGGTGAAAAGAGAAGGTAAATCAAGAAGTGCAAGGAAGTTTCCCTTGATCCATGCTTTTGAAAAAGATGAAGCCCCTCCATACAAAAAAAATAAAGGGTGAAAAAGAAAAAGAATGAAAAAGTTTTGAAATAAAGTTGTGAAAGTGCAAAAGAAATGGGGTGACCAATAGTCCATGGAAAGCGAATAATGGGGTGCACTTTGAGCATAAATAAGAATGATGAATAAAAGGGAAGAAGATGTTGTTCACACCATATTTCATAAGGATAGTAGCCACTGATCCTAAATGACCATGCCTTTACACTTAGCCCTGTTACGAGCCTTGAAAAGACCCTTTTGATCATGAGTGAGCTGAAACAAGTGTTGATTGGACAATAAGGGCCAACCTATGGGTGAAGTCATGCATGTGTACATCTTTGTGAGTGTTAGAGTTGTTTGTGATTTCGGAATTATAAATTGTTGAACCATTGTGTGTGAATAGGAATCATTTTTTATGTGAGGGCATTTGATTACCTTTGTTGAGCTTGAACATGCATTTTAAGCGAGTATTGTGAGCTTGAGAACCTTTGATAATGGTGAGTCACAACTTGAATCTTTGAGTGCACTATTGATCCTTGCATGAGTAATTTGAGTCTTTTTGTGTGCATTCATGATTGGGTCTGGTGTAGCACTGTTTGAGACATCCTTTTTGAACTGTTGAACTTGAGGACAAGCAAAAGTTTAAGTTGGGGGTGTTGATGAGTCCTAGAATTGGACTTATTTAGGGCTTTATTTATAATGATTTAGTGTCCTCAAATGCTTATTTTGTGCCAATAACTAATGAAAAAATCCTTTATTTCCAGGTACATGTATTGAGGAACAAAGCTAGGACAGAAATGGGCAATAGAGACAACACGAGCGAAAAAGAGAAGGGAGAAACAAGCCTGAAGATCGCCGATGTCACTCAACTACTCGCCAAATTTCCACTATATCATCTAAAGTTACAGAATGTTGAGGCTGCATTAGGGGTAACTTCGTCGAGTAGCAGTTCCACTCGGCACGACGTCGATTGCATCAACGATGAATGACTAGGTCGCCAACAGTACTGATAGAGATCCAGATAAGTGCTGATGGGTGAGATGAAAGGACAAAGGGTGCATCGCGGAATCACTTGGCGATCCCGACCTAGCTCGCCTAAAATTATAGTGGTTGAACTAAGAAGAGGTGAAAAATAAAGGCGAGACGAAGGAAAATTGGCGAGTCACCAAATGGTCAGAGAAGCCTGACTTACCTTGCCAATTGGCCCCAAACAGCCACACATCAGACTTGCAGAAATTGATTTTTGCAAGAGAGAGAAATCATTTAGAAATGTGAGGAAGAAAAATATGAGAGCAAAACCACTACCATTGTGGGTTTCAACTGATTTTAGCAAGGTTTTTCTTTGAGATTTTGTAATAGAGAAGATTTTAGTAGATTTTAACTTTCAAATTTCATTTACCTAGCTATGGAAAATGTGGCAGGTGTTGATTTTCATCTTTTCACCATGATTAGCTAAAACCCTAACCTTGGGGGTTTGACAATGTGACCAATTGTTGAATTTTACTAAATGGGTGTTATTTATTAGTGATTGTTGGTGTAAATTTGAAGCGGGTCTAAATTATTTTGGTGGTTTAACTTTATTATTGAACCTTTGGTGTGAAAGATTTCAGAGTTTTGTGCTTGCCCGAGAGAGAAGTACAAAACCAACATAGTATTTTGGCATTGTTAGTAGTGGGTCTTGACAGTTTCAGCTTGAGAGAGTGAAACCCAAGACCCAACCTTCGTATCTAGCTCTATAGAGTGGAATTGATGAGAATGTGGGCTGGTTCGCTTTTTGGACAGTGATGAGGTTTGAGAGAAGTCAACGAAAATAAAGCAATTGTTCAAGAGAAAATTATTTTACTTATATTCTATTCTACCTGTAACAAATTTGCATTATTGGTAATGATGTACAACCATTAAGTTGATTTCAGCTGTTGGTTAGACAATCCCCTAAGTGTTCTCTAGTAATTTGATTGTTTCATATTAATACTTTAAAGTGTGTTGGTAATGACATCTTGAGAATTTGATTATTAAACTCGTCAGTGTGTGTTGCTCAGCTTCAAAGGCTATAGTCATAGTCATATCTTTGTATTTGAATTCAAAGGAAGCTACTCTCTGTGGGATCGGCCCCAACTCATTTGGTTGGGTTATATACTGACTAACGATTGTTAATACTTAGAATCAGATGAAAAGTCTTTGAAACGTTAATCAATCCACATAAGCTAGAAGTTCATGGTCTTACCTTGGCAAGTAGGACACCTCTTTTGGTGTGGGATAGACACTGGATTTCATGTTGAAATCTCACATGGTCTTATATGTCGGTTAAAGGGAAATCACCCAAAATAATGAACTACGATTACTTCAAGAAGTATCTCACATGTGACTTAGGAGGATGTCTATTTGCATTGACCATGTTTTATGACTTATGTCTTCTTGTTCTTTGACATTCATGATTTAGCTTGTTCATTGAACTTTACAAAAATGTCCCTTTTCTAATGTCTTCAAATGTTTGATGCATGGCTATCATACTTAGTACATATTTTTTACAAATGCATACTCTTTCCTACATTTCCCCAAATGTAGGGACCGACCTTACAAATTCACACTACTATGGCCTGGGATCTCATATAGATGATTGAGTTTGGTGAGTCGTCATATTTTGAGGATCGAGCTTAATTACACCTTTGTCTTTACTTTCAGTTTTTGAACTTGATGTATGGGCTACGCCTCGATATACTCTTATGTACTAGATGGCTTTGAGACAATGCTTAGATTTCTGCTTTTATCTATAAAACTCTTATCTGTTGAAACTATCTTTTAATCTCTTTATTATATTTTCTTGTATGATGAACGCTAAATGGCTTATGTGGCGCCTTTTGGGGTCCTATACTCTATGTTAGGCTTAGGGGCCACCTTGGGTCGGGATAAACTTGGTAATCAGAGCACAGGGTTTAGAAAGTTCCTGGGAAGTCTCATAAGCAAGTTTAGTACAGTCTTGTTCATAAGTGTGAAGCGCGCCACATTTATGAATAAGAGGCTATAAGATGATCAGGAAACTCCAGTTCATTCATTACTCTAAGTCATTCGATAGAGTGTAACTCTATATGTCTTTCTTTTAATCCCTATTCGGTTTTATTCAGGATATGGCCCCTCAAAGAGTTTACATAAGGAGGAAGGAAAATGAATGTGGAACGAGAAGCTCCTCAAGTTCCGGTCGACCTTTTGACCGAGCAAGTGACTAATGTGGAGTTTAGTACTGATTTTCAACCATTGGCTCAAGATATGATAGCTCAAGACAATAGAGAGGTCTTGGCACCCGTTAACATAAATGTGGGTACGACGACATCTAGAGTAAGGGACTTCACTAGAATCAATCCCTCGAAGTTTCATAGGTCTAAGGTTGAGGAAGGTCTTCAAGAATTTATTAATGAACTGTATAAGGTGTTGATGATCATAGGAGTGATGTCGTTAGAAAAGGAAGAATTGGCCGCTTACCAACTTAAGGGTGTTGCTCATGTTTGGTTCAACCAAAGGAAGGAAGAATGGATAGTTGATACGGGTCCTCTTGATTGGCAAAAGTTTAAGGTTGCTTTCCTTGATAGTTTCTTTCACCTTGAAATGAGAGAGACAAAGGTGCTTAAATTCATTAACGTTATCAAGGAAATATGAGTGTGAAGGAATATGCGTTGAAGTTCATACAATTGTCTAGATATGATCTTACTATGATTGTCGATCCTAGGGCAAGGATGAGAAAGTTTGTATCGGGTCTGAGATGGTAGTTAAGGAATGTCGTACTGTTATGCTTATTAATAATATGGACATTTCTCTTCTTATGGTTCATGCTCAACAAATCGAAGAGGAGAAACTTAAGGTAAAGATCTAGGGAGGCAAAGAGGGCTAAGACCGGTGATGGTAACTTCTCACATTGAAAGTTCGATGGGCATGGTCGTTCTAAGTTTCGACAAAAGTTTTTTCGCCACAATTCCTCCAATGCTACTTCTAAGTTTAACAAATATAAGGTGTCTAACCCTAAGCCTCAAGGAGGAAATGGTAGTGGATCTTCATAGCCTATGTCTACTTGTGCTAGGTGTCGAAAGAAGGACGAAGGGAAGTTCTTAGCCGACATGAATGGTTGCTTCGATTGTGGTAAAAGTAGTCATAAGATAAGGAATTGTCCGATGGTTATGTCTAAAGGAAGAGAGGGTAAGCAAGCTCCTCCTAGTGGTTCGGGTAGAAATGTTCCCAAGAAAAATAGATTCTATACACTTTAGACTCGTGGTGAACGAGAGAGTTCTGCCGATGTGGTTATCGGTATGTTGAAAGTTTTCCAACTTGATGTTTATGCTTTAGTTAATCCTGGTGGCTTTTGTTGTCTTTCTCATCCATCCAATGATGCGCTAGTGCTATTTTGACTCTTACCAATATGGTTGTTGCTAATTTTTTTTAGTTTTTCCAAAAAACACCGCTTTATGTGTCTTTCCCTACAATTTCATAGCTCTTTCTCTCTTGATTGTTGAAAATAGAGGATCTGGGCAAGCTTGAATACACCTTGATTACATAGTGAGAGACCTGCATCCTTCCACTCTATAAAGACAACTACCAGATAATTTACTGCCCTAGTGTTTTGATAGATGAGGAGGAAATGACCAAACCTTTTTGCCTCTATTGTGCCATGGACCCTACTCTTCTATGGCATTTGTTCTAGCTTCATCGACCATTAAGTCTCATCCTTGGGTTCTACAATATATTAGTTCTCTGATAAGCGTCTTTGGCATGATTTCTCTATATATCATCTTCCTTATTATATTTCCATATTTTGCAGATGGGGCCAGTAGAAGGGGCTATATTTGTTGATTACAGCACAAACCTTGGATCTGGTCTAAGTGTTCCTGGTCTGAACATCTCGTCTGATGGTGAAAATGATCAAACTTCCTCTTCTAAATCCAGACTAGCATCTACCTGCTGTTTTTCAAAATTTTTTTTTCTAATTCATAGTTGCTTTAACATTTTGCTGATTAGAATAGCTGCTATGCAAAATGTTAATTTATAGCTTTTTTAACATTGGATTTCAAAAGATTTTTTTTTTGACTGATTAACATTTTTGCCTGACTTCAAAAGATTTTTTTTGCTTGATTAACATTGGAAAGGAGGTGCTGATTAACATATGTCCACTTTCAATGTCAACTTGCTCTTTTGTTAGTTTTGGAGAACTTTGCTGTGACATTATTGTTATGACTCAATTTTAGATTTGTTAGTTTTGGAGAGCTTCAGTTTGTGGTTGCTCTATTGTTACTTTAATGTTATGGATTGGTTTGGCTTACTATGAATTGGAGCATATTAAATACACATGATTTATTTCACTAATTTATAATTTTATTCTGAATATGCAGGGAAATGACGGTAATTAAATTTTATTAGTGGCATGAAGTAAACTCGCTCTATTGTAGTAAACGATGAAGAGTTTTTGTACTATTGTCATATATATATGTTTGAATTCATTTGGTTTCGTTGAATTTATTGATAGTAGAGACATGTTTGTCGAAATTTTGGTTGTACAAGGCATGTTTGTGTAAGTATTGGTTGTACATACATGTTTGCGTAAGTATTGGTTGTACAAACATGTTTCTCGAAGTTTATTTGAAATATATAACTTCAATTTATTTATTAGCTAATTTTGTGATTTAGATCGCTTATATATTTAGTTATTATATGTGAGTGTTGAATATATGCAAATAACAATTATTATTCTTAAAAATGAAAAATTGTGGCTATAAAAAATTCTACACAACATTGCAACACTTTAAAAATGTTGCTATGGGGATGTCTAATGTGTGGCTTACTGTACATAAGAAAAGTTATACTTTATAAGTGTTGTTCTAGATAAGATATAAAAGGCAACATTTTTTAAGTGTGCCCAATAACAAAGCAAAGGCCACACTTTTAAGTGTAGTATAATTAAACAAAAGTTGTTGCTAATGAATTACTAAAAAGTGTGCCCTTATACCTCTTTGGCCACGCTTTTTAAGTGTAACTGCTTTGGTGACATTTAAAAAGCGTGGATTAATGTCAAAGGTTACGCTTCTTTTGGCCACCCCATGAAAAGCGTTGCTTAAAGTCCAAAAGTGTAGCCTTTTATCAAAGGCCACACTTTTTTCTAGTTTAGGCTACACTTTAGTGGGGTGGCTTAAAGCTTAAAATGTTGTTGTGTTTAGCACTTTATTTTAATATATGTAGTGTCCTCAAATGCTTATTTTGTTCCAATAATTGAAGATGTTTCTCCCATTAAGGAGAATGGGAATAACCTCAACCGAACCGACTCTTAGGATATATTCTTGAACGAGAACAGCCCACAAAAGTCCACAAAATTTATAATGTGCCCATAGGGATCCTCATGAGTCAAATCACCGAACAACCCCTTCAATTGCAAGAGCTACAACATAGTACTTGTAATGTGAAACACTGCATTCCCTTTGGTCGGAGGCAAGCGAATGGCACCAATACCACCCATAAGATGGGGGTCATTAACATTAGGCTTGTTGACATCGTTGAAGTTTCTGATGTCATCTTGTTGGTCTACTTGGCTACCATTGCTTCCGTTTACACTCAAACTTCTTGTTCCACAACAAAAACAAGCAAAATAAAACTAAAATTAACTAAGTTAAACTATAACTAACAAGAACAAAATTCAACTTAACTAAAGAGTCTCAAGTAACACCACTTCCTGGAAGCGCGGCCATTTTAGTGAATAATCTAGACTTTAGTAGGGATAAACTTTCTCTCAAAACAATTTACCCTATATCAAATTGGTTTCTCTTGAACACCAATAAGGAGAAATTAAGAACAACCTAAGCTTCTCTCTCTCGAGCTGAATGTGTGGAAAATGATTTAGGATTCACTCTCTCGAGCTAAACCAATGGCTACCTAATACCTAGAGACTATCAAATCAGTAATCTTGGTTTTAAAATCTCTCTCTCGATCAAGCCAAAAACACAAAGGTAGAGTTGCGTTTGCAACTACAATCCTTTAAATTAGACCACAATTACTAATTGAAATCACTTTTAAATAGCATTTAAACTATAAATTAATAATACCCAATAGCTAAATCAACCCATAAACAGATAATCAGACCCCAATAATTAGGGTTTTAGCTAGACATCATAAAAAGGTAGAATCGTTACCGAATTGTTTTTCCATCAAATGGGTAAGATTAATAATGTCTTTACAAAGGTCTAAGATGAAGAATCTTCAACACTCACTTTCAATTTCTCAGAAATGGAAACCTTCAAAGCTAATGAAATATTATCTCAATACTCTCAGTTCTAAGCTTTACAAACTTGAAAACTAATTCTGATGATAATAGATACTAAGATAGATTAAGGATTCTCTCTAAACTAAATATTCAGAAGGGTATTTTTAGTTGCCAAAAATGTGCTGCGAAGGACCATTCGGCGTAGTTAGCTAGTCGGGATCGCCGATCCACTAGGCGATCCACCCTTTGGTCAATTCCATCGCCTTTTTTCTTTGGCCTTCAACATCTTTAAGTTTTTTAACTTTAGGTGATATAGTTATACATCACAGAACCGTTCAGCGACACGCCGACTGCTCCTTTCTATCACTGACTTGATTTTATCCTTTAGGGCTTGGCACATTGGAACTTTAGGCGAGGTCATGGCCATTCAGAGACTCGCCCAATGTTTTAGGCAATCATCATGACTCCTTTTCTTCATTATTTTAGCTTCCTTGTTCCTTTTTACTCATTAGCAGGCTCACTTAACAACCAAATTGGAGTTTTCTATAGTAAATAAAGTCAGGCATGTCAGTCTCCTTTTGAGTTTCTAAATGATTGATTTTCTAAGTTGAATTCTAGCCAAGAGCTTCGAGTCTATACGCCTAATCTGTTGTACGAAAGTTAAGTGAGGTTACAATGAGACTATGTAAGCACCTTAAGCTCCTTATGAATCATGTTTAAGATACCTTTCTAAAGTCAAATTCAGTATTTAGGTTTATTCTAAAAGCCTATAAGGTTCTATGAGTTGTTACATGTTATACATAAGTGATTACGAGATTATGAGAACAAGAGTACCAATGGGCCAAAATTGGCGGCATAGCAATGATAACATATATGCATTATGAATCTATGACATTACATGCTATGCATTCTGCTTTTGAGCTATAATTGAAAGGTAAGGGGCCTATTGCCTATATTTATATGTATAAGACACAGATGGCCACAAGTTGGCAAATATGATGCCGGCTCGCTACCAGAAGGCACCACCATTGCTAGCATTTGGTTGGGTATGTCATGCATTTCTATCTATATATATGTAATCATGACATACGTTTACACATGCATATCATGCTTGTTTGACTACTAGGAGGTTAGACGTGTGCTACTGAGGATTTCAGAGTTTCTGTTTCAAGTGGTATCTCTTTTACCCTTTTATTGCAACTATTTATGATTTCACTCTCTATCTTACACACCAGTACATTTTCATTCGTACTGACGTTCCATTTCCTGGGGATGCTACATGTCATGCTGCAGGATCAAACAAATATCTTGATTGGCCTTTGCAATGGGGTGTTGTCTCATTGAGGATTTGTAAGCTCCACTTTTCATGGGGCTGTTGGTTGTCAATAGAGTTTGCATACTAGAGTACTACATATAGTTGTTAGCATCTTTGGAGACTTTTTCGAACCATTTGAGTTGTAGTATTCATAGAGACTTGTGGACATACTTTGTTGGGTCTTCTCACTTCTACTATATCCTTGTTAGCTTATTATATTTATGATTTCAGATGCAGCCTTGTCGGCTTGCTAGTTCTTTTTTAGTTAAGTTGGTCTTTTCAGTCTATTTTATGTCTTTAATGTTGGTGTGACCTGGCCAGTCCAATTATCTTGTTTCAGCAGGTTATTGTGGCGGCCTTCTCAACCCTCATTATTGGGAGGAGCTGGTCACCATATTTCAAGTGTAATTTTTCTCTCATTCAAAGATGATGACTCTTCGGGATAGCATTCAAAGCTTTAAAAAGTTCAAGGGTGAACCAATTCATGAAACTTGGCTACGATTCAAGAATTTAGTGCTCCATATGCCAAACTCATGGCTTACTCGACAATGTTTTGTTGCAGTATTTTTACCAGAGCCCTTACTCAGTGAACAAGGGTGTTGCTCACCAACATGCTCCAGGAGGTTTTATACAACAGCCTTATGCTATGGTAGCCCAGCTCTTGGATGGAATGACTACAATCAATCGGGCTTGGTACACCCATGAAGATCAGGCTTCTCCTCTCACATTCAAATTAACCAAAAAGCATATGGAGAAAGACCAAGAGAGGGACAAGAACATGGCCAAGATGATGACACAACTTGACATTTTGTCTAAAAATGTTATGGTAGCTGGTCCTCGGAGGTTAATGTAATCGGTGTCGGGTGAGTTAATCAAAATGAAATCAAGTTCGAGGCTTTATATAATGAAGAGGTAAATTTTCTAACCAACCAAGGTGGTGGTTATCATTCAAACTACCCAGGAAGGGTGGTAACCAATAGGGATGAAGGTTGGAAGGATCGTGATCGTGAATGGAGGGATTGAAATTCCAATTAGAAGGATGGGGAGAAGGATAGGTTTGTGCCTCCCCACTAGCGCCAAAAGACAAAGGATTCTGAAGGTGGCCGGTCTAAGGATATTCTTTCTCGTATCCTCAATAAAGCTGATGGGTCGGACAAGATTTTGAAAGAGATGAAAGAAGATGTGTCGACCCTTAGCCATACGGTTACCTCTCATTTTGTTTCGATCAAGCAGTTGGAGACCAAAATGGGTCATATATCATCTCATCTAAGCCTGAGACAACAAAGGGGGTTGCCTAGTGATACTATGGCCAACCCCAAGAATGAGGTTTGAGTGTGGACTTGAGTTGTGCCGCGACGTTAATGATAATTTTCAAATATACTTCTTAAAAAGAACTATAAACGATCGTATGTAATATATTTACCCAACTATGAGTCAGGGTGTCGATCCCACAGACAATATGGAAGAATATTATCAATAGCAAATGTTTAACTCGATAGTCATTATATAAAGGGATTTAAATTAAAATAAAATAAAAACAATAAACATAGCTTTGAACTAAGTATTTATTTATATTCAGATTATTAGAAATAACTAGGAATGTGCTCCCCATAAGCTCATAACGCGGTAATCCTAGTAATAACAATCCTTTCCTAGTGTATTACATGCAAAGTGATAAAGTTAGGTATCTCTAAATCCTTGGTCCGGCATCTAGAGAATTTCACCCCGCACCTTGGTCCGACTACGTGTGTATAATTTACTAAGCCTTAACTTTACCTCATATTAGACATCACATCAATGTATGACTTAGTTTTCACCCTCGCACCAATAGACATTAGACTATTAGATAGTATCACACCAAATCTATGTTGATAATTCTTTTCTTATTAACTACCTCCTTGGTCCGGCAAGTAGCAACAAGACTAGTTCTAATGTTGGCCATTGTTAAAAAGACTTCTAAACGAAAGAATTGTCAATGCATGCAACAACACTATTGAAGAATTGCTTAGTTACTATTCATACTTTGTTAATCGCTTATGGTTCCCACAACCCTAGTTATGAAATTTAGCTACTCATTATCTCAAAAACACAATCAAAATCCATTAAAATAAATATGCTTGTGTTAATAAATATATAAATAAAAGACACTCGGTTCAAAGGGACTATCCACAGGAATAGAACTGAAAACAAAAGCCAAGGAACCCTCCAAAAAAAAACTCAATAAAATATTAAAAACTAGGAATCATTCCTCCACCCCACACTTAAAATCACACTTTGTACCCAAAGCAATTTATAGAAAAGAGAAGAAGAAGAAGGGTGAGAAATACGCTCTGGGCCCTCTATGGCCTAACTAACAACATGTTTTTTTTTCTCCTTGCATCAAGGGTCGTCACCCCACATTTAAGCTCAAACATGCTCCTTTCCTTCAATTTTTTTTTGGGTACTCAGACTTCCCGTAATCTGTAAAAACAAGAAAAGAAAAAAAAAGTGATACTAATAAAATAAAAATAAAATAAAATAAGAAGTTACATTACTAATTGGGTTGCTTCCCAATAAGCGCTTAATTTAATGTTGCGGCACGACACCATCAATTTTACTATTTTTCCTTCCACTTTGAAGATATAAATTGCACCCCTAATTTCACATCAATTTTACTATTACGCTCAAGGGGTGATGGTATAAAAATAAAGGCCCCAAACAATAGATATCACATTATCCACTTCTTGGATCCTAAGTGAGGAATGTATTTCTCCGATGTTGAAACAATAAATTCAAGAATGTAGACACATTGTTCCACCCCCATACACTCTTCTATAGGCTTAGATGGCTCGATTAGTGTTTCGTCATCTAAACATAATGTGGAAAAATGATTGGAATGAGGTCTAGTGCACCCTGACTTATGAATTGTATTATTATTTACACCCTCATATTTACACATACTAGAGTTTTTAAAAATAATATTATCAACTTCATTACATAACTCTAGTGTACACTTCTCAACAATGACAACATCAATAAAAGTACGATCAACCAATTGGCCCGCAACTTTTAGCTCTTCAAGTTGTCTTATAAGTATTTTATTCTTCCTCACATATATTATTACTAAATTGTTGGGTGTCATATGATTTAGTCTTTGCAGTCAACTCAAAATTTAATCTATAGAGATCCCAATCCAAGTTATCTTCATCAATCATGCACTTAATTATTGATTTATAGCATAATATTATTAAATCTTTCATGTCCTAACATAACTTATTTTGTTGAGAAAAAATTAGCTTAGAAGATTCCATACAAGAACACTTGTCACTACATACTTTTTCAGATGTCATCTCAAGAAGAGTGAAAGAAATATGATAATAATAATAAAAAAACAAATTTAAAACGAATCCTAAGAAAAAAAAAACTACAAGTCAAAATAAATATTAAAGACTATTTCAAGGCCACATTCCCCAGCAACTGCGCCATTCTTGATAACGTTCAAATATACTTCTTGAAAAGAAATATAAACGATCGTATGCAATATATTTACCCAACTATGAGTCGGGGTCGGTCCCACAGAGAACATGGAAGAATATTGTCAATATCAAATATTTAACTCGATAGTCGTTATATAAAAATAGGGCGGATTTAAATTGAAATAAAATAAAAACACTAAAAATAGCTTTGAACTAAGTATTTATTTATATTCAGATTATTAGAAATAACTAGGAATGTGTTCCCCATAAGCTCATAACGCAGTAATCCTAGTAATAGCAATCCTCTCTTATTGTATTACATGTAAAGTGATAAGTTAGGTATCTCTAAATCCTTGGTCCGGCATCTAGAGAATTTCACCCCGCACCTTGGTCCAGCTACGTGTGTATAATTTACTAAGCCTTACCTTTACCATATATTAGACATCACATCAATGTATGTCTTAGTTTTCACCCTTGCACCTATTGACATTAGACTATTAGATAGTATCACACTAAATCTATGTTGATAATTGTTTTCTTATTAACTACCTCTTTGGTCTAGCAAGTAGCAACAAGGCGAGTTCTAACATTGGCCACCATTAAAAAAACTTCTAAATGAAAGAGTTATCAATGCATGCTGCAACACTATTCAAGAATTGCTTAGTTACTTTTCATACTTTGTTAATCGCTTATTGTTCCCATAACCCTAGTTATGAAATTTAGCTACTCATTATTTCAAAAACACAATCAAAATCTTTTTAAATAAATATGCTTGTGTTAATCATAAAAAGTTAAGAACAATAGCTAAACTATCTTTTATTAATCACGAATACAAATAAATAATAAATGAGCAAAAAGAATAAATCACAATTCTCCGACCTCCACGACGACTCTTCCAAAGTTCCTAAGCTAGAAGAAAATTTATATTGTGTATTGTTTCTTGGTTCTTGGCTCCCTCAAGAAAACCTTTTCATGCCCTATTTATAGTTAGAGAAACCCTAAATAAAATAATTGTGTCCACTTTAAATTAGGAATCAAAAACCAAAAGGAATTGGATTCCTTTTTTTTCTGTGAGGTAGTCCGTGTGAAGGTCAAATTCTTGCATCTTCAACACTTGCCACATGGAAGTTGCAGGTAAGTTCTCTTTCGAATTGCAAATTGCAGCCACATTTTTTCTACATATAAATATATTATTTTATTCAATTTATTCCATTAAACTGTCTACTTCATTTAATTCTTTAACCTTCCATCTATAATTCGTTTTAGCTCTAAATTTTGTTTATTTTTCCACCAATTTAGTCCTACAAATAAAATACACAATTTAGCACAATACATAAAATTTATGCTCAAAAAAGAAAAATATAAATAATAAATGTGACGCAAATAATGATTAAAAATATGTATTTTGGCCCCACATCTACACCCTCACACTTAAACTTTTGTTTATTCTCAAGAAAACATTAAAACTCATCTAAATAAAATAAATCATACAAGCAATGCCATTACTTTGGTTAATACAAACAATTAGGCCATAGACCAATTTCAAAACATCAAGTAGACTTATCAATCATTAGGCAAGACATCCAAATAAACAACAAACTTCTAACATTCTAACCTCAAGGAAGAACATTGAACTCATCAAATTTAAGCTTGCTTACCTACTCTCATCAATGAAAGTTAATAAAATCATCTATCTATCATGAAACAAGTGCCCTCACAAGAAGAAATAGTCCACACACTCAAATCAAAGCATTGAAGATAAATTAAGGACTTAGCATCAGAGAACACTCTCAAACTCAAAAAGAAAATTCATATGTATGCACAAATAACCATATGCTTGTCCATTATGTACATCTCCACTAATTAAGCATGCTTGAATAGAATCAAATAGGACTTTAACGGGTTGTAATGTAGGCTAGGGGACGGGTAGGAAAACTATAAAATAGTGACTTACACTTCCTTAAGCACTTTGCAATGTTAGACTTCGTAACCCATTATTTTCTTCTCTTTGTTTTCAGCCCTCTCTTTAACAATTATTTCACAAGTAATTCTTATCATCTCAAGAATGTTTCAAACAATTTTTTTTTCAAGTTTTCCTTCATAATATCCACCCTCAACTGACGTATTTTGCATGCATTAAGGTGCACGATGTCCTTGAAAGGACAATGGCCATCATCAAGGTAACCTTTTTTTTTTTTTCATGTCACATTCTTTGTTCTTTTTTTCATGTCACATTCTTTCAAAGAGGGCTTTTAAACACTTTGTAGCTAACATTGATTACCTATTCACTCAACCATCCCTTTTTCTTAAAATTGATAATTAGAATAGGTCTATGTTATAATGCTCAAGGAAGCAAGGTGCAAAAACTAGAGATTCAAGAAAATAGTCAAGGGAAAAATATGGCTACCAAGAAAAGGCTACAGGCTCAAAAGGACTACCTAGTGATAAAATATCTGAAAAGGCTAAAATTTACCAGACAAATCAAAGAAAGCCTATTATCATATCCTAAACAAAGCAACACTTTTTTATTTTGCTTCAATAACATGCAGGTCAAGTTCTAGACTAAGATGCAAAACATGGAATAAACAAAATCGATCCACATATGGCACAAGTATCAATCAAGATGAATCAATTCCACTTCTAAGAGAGACAAGATCATTACAAACTACAAAATAAAATAAGTTATATACAAAGCACAACCATGAACTTTGATGTCAAAGAGTCTACATTTTGTTTATCAAACATTTACAAGAAAGTACTACTCAAAAATTAGGCCCAAATAGTAAGTATCACATAACTCAAAAGGGTCTTTTTTTTTCTCTCAAAAAAAAAATAAATTAAAAATAAAATAAAAATAAAATTTATTCCTAAAATAAATAAATAAATAAAAGATACTTGGTTCAAAAGGACTATCCACAGGAAAAGAATTGAAAAGAAAAGCCAAGGAACTCATCCTAAAAAAAACTCAATAAAAAAATTACAAACTAGGAATCATTCCTCCACCCCACACTTAAAATCACACTTTGTCCCTAAAGCAATTTATAGAAAGGACAAGAAGAAGAAGGGTGAGAAATACTCCCTGGGGTCCTCTATGGCCTAGCTAACAACATGTTTTTTTTTTCTCCTTGCATCAAGGGTTGTCACCCCACACTTAAGCTCAAACATGCTCCTTTCCTTCAATTTTTTTTTTTGGGTACTCATACTTCCCCTAATATGTAAAAACAAGAAAAGAAAAGAAAAAGTGATACTAATAAAATAAAAATAAAATAAGAAGTTACACTACTAATTGGGTTGCTTCCCAATAAGCGCTTAATTTAATGTCGCGGCACGACACCATCAATTTTACTATTTTTCCTTCCACATTGAAGATATGAATTGCACCCCTAATTTCACATAAAATTTTCTATTACTCTCAAGGGGTGGGGGTATAAAAATAAAGGTCCCAAACAGTAGATAACTCATTATCCACTTCTTGGATCCTAAGTGAGGAATGTAATTCTCTGATGTTGAAACAATAAATTCAAGAATGTAGACACATTGTTTCACCCCTATACACTCTTCTATAGGCTCGATTAATATTTCATCATCTAAACATAATGTGGAAAAATGATTTGAATGAGGTCTAATGCGCCCTAACTTATTAATTGTATTATTATTTACACCCTCATATTTACACATACTAGAGTTTTTAAAAATAATATTATCAACTTCATTACATAACTCTAGTGTACTCTTCTCAACAATGACAATATCAATAAAAGTATGATCAAGCTATTGGCCCTCAACTTTTAGGTCTTCAAGTAGTCTTATAAGTATTTTTTAATCCTCACACATATTATTACTAAATTGTTGGGTGTCATATGATTTAATCTTTGTAGTCAACTCAAAATTTAATAAATAGAGATCCCAATCCAAGTTATCTGCATCACTCATGCACTTAAATATTGATTTATAGCATAACATTAATAAATCTTCCATGTCCCGACACAATTTATTTTGTTGAGAAAGAATTGGCTCATAAGAATCAATAAAATCAGAAGTACAAGAATTGCAAGAACACTTATCACTACATACTTTTTTAGTTGTCATCTCAAGAAGAGTAAAACAAATATGATAATAATAATAATAAAAAATTTAAAACTAATCCTAAGAAACAAAAAAAACAAAAAACAAACTACGAGTCAAATTAACTACTAAAGAAAATTTCTAAGCCACATTTCCCGGCAGGGGCGCCATTCTTGATAAAGTTCACATATACTTCTTGACAAGAAATATAAATGATCGTATGCAGTATATTTAACCAACTATGAGTCGGGGTTGATTCCACATAGAATATGGAAGAATATTGTCAATAGAAAATATTTAACTTGATAGTCGTTATATAAAAATGGGGGGAGGGGATTTAAATTGAAATAAAATAAAAACAATAAAAATAGCTTTGAACTAATTATTTATTTATATTTAGATTATTAGAAATAACTACGAAAGTGTTCCCCATAATCTCATAATGTGGTAATCCTAGTAATAGCAATCCTTTCCTAGTGTGTTACATGCAAAGTGATAAGTTAGGTATCTCTAAATCCTTGGTCCAGCATCTAGAGAATTTCACCCCGCACCGTGGTCCGGCTACATGTGTATAATTTACTAAGCCTTACATTTGCCTTATATTAGACATCACATCAATGTATGTCTTAGTTTTTACCCTCGCACCAATTGACATTAGACTATTAGATAGAATCATACTAAATCTATGTTGACAATTCTTTTCTTATTAACTACCTCCTTGGTCCGGCAAATAGCAACAAGGCGAGTTCTAACATTGGCCCCCATTAAAAAGATGTCTAAACAAAAGAATTATCAATGCACGCAACAACACTATTCAAGAATTGCTTAGTTACTATTCATACTTTGTTAATCGCTTATGGTTCCCACAACCCTAATTATGAAATTTAGCTATGCATTATCTCAAAAACACAATCAAAATCTATTAAAATAAATATGCTTGTGTTAATCATAAAAGCTTAAGAACTATAGCTAAACTATCTTTTATTAAAAACGAATACAAATAAATAATAAATGTGAAGAAAGTATAAATCACAATTCTCTGACCTCCACGGCGGCTCTTCCAAAGTTCCTAAGCTAGAAGAAAATTCATATTGTGTATTGTTTCTTGATTCTTGGCTCCCTCAAGAATAACTTTTCATTCCCTATTCATAGATTTAGAAACCCTAAATAAAATAATTGAGTCCACCTTAAATTAGGAATCCAAAACCAAAAGGAATTGGATTCTTTTTTTTTCCGTGAGGCTGTCCTTGTGAAGGTCAAATTCTTGTGTCTTCAACACTTGCCACGTGGTAGTTGCAGGTAAGTTCTCTTTTGAATTGCAAATTGGCCGCTTTTTTTCTATATATATAAATATATTAGTTTATTCAATTTATTCCATTAGGTTGTCTGCTTGACTTCCTTCTTTAATTCGTTTTAGCTCCAAATTTCTTCATTTTTCTACCAATTTAATCCTACCAATAAAATACACAATTTAGCACAATCAATAATATTTATGCTCAAAAAGGACAAATATAAATAATAAATGTGAGGCAAATAATAATTTAAAATGTGTATTTTGGCCTCACATTAGTTGACTAAGGCTCTACTTGGGAGGCAACTCAAGTTTTTATTTTCTTTTTTTGTAAGTATGAAATAATGGTGTGTTGATTGTGTAGATCAAAAGTGGGAAATGTGTTTGAAAAAGTGAAGATTGGCGAACAAAAGGTCTAGTCGGCGCATCGCCGAAGAGTCTGGACTGCCATTGGCTCAAGGCAATTTTAAATTGGAGTCTGTAAAACTCGGCAAGCCTAGGAGCTGATTGGCGAATCGCCTAACAGGTCAGTGATCGCAATCTAGCCCGCTGTTTGGACCCCCACATTAACTGGAGGTCTTAAAAAAATTGGTGAGGTAAATGTCCACTTGGAGAATTGTCGAGCGGGTCGGCGAGCATAACTAACATCACTGAATGGGCAAGAACGGGATGTTTTTTAAAGGTCAAAGGTTTAAACTTTCAAACTCTTTCAGTTTCCCTCACTTTTAAATTTCCCAAACTCACACCCACACTTTAGTTTTCAATATTTTTGAATTTTTATCATTTTTGAGTTGTAGATCTTGCGTTCGGAGAGGTTTACATTACCGCCTAACATTTCAATCTTCTTTAATCGGCATCTGAGGTTGGTTTTTCGAACCCCAATTTTATTTTTAGAATTTTGTACTCATTTTCAATGATCTTATCTTGTTGAAGTGTGTTGGGCCTCTCTAATTTTAATTATTTATGTGTGTGCCTAATTTAACTCGAATATTTTGTCCGTTATGTTTGTATTATTGAATTCCCAAGTTTTTGTGCATAAAATTTAATAAATTATTATGGGGTTGTGCTTCCATGTTGTTGGATCTAGTCGAGTGAAGTCTAAGTAGCCTGTATTTGCGCCAAATTATGTAAT
Source organism: Solanum bulbocastanum (assembly GCA_037074985.1). Taxonomy (NCBI): domain Eukaryota; kingdom Viridiplantae; phylum Streptophyta; class Magnoliopsida; order Solanales; family Solanaceae; genus Solanum; species Solanum bulbocastanum. Next base: position 11,769,373 of record CM073607.1, read on the forward strand.
TTCCTAGTGATAGAGCGAGTGATGTCATTCTTAAGGGCAAAAGTCATCAAATGGCCAAATTTGGTAAAATCGAGAGAAGTCTGAGTATCCCAGGGGTAATGGGTGGAATGGGTCTTGGTTGAATTTGATAAGTGCATGCTTTGATTTTTTTTGGGGGTTGCGGGGTTTAATTCGAGAAGTTGGGTTGAAAGTAGGCACGTTGGATCGTTTGGCGAGCTGGGTCAAGCTCGCCGAACCACTTGACGGTTCGTCGAAGTGCCCTATCTCACCTTTAATTTCATGCTAAATGTGTAGTAACGGTTCTATAACTTTTGGCAAGAAGCTTGAGGTCGCCGAATGCACTCAGAGACTCTCTGAAAGTCTTCTTGATCGCCCTTTATCTGCACCCCTGACCCTTAATTGCACTGTAAATTTCGGTGGGCTAATCCTTGCTTGCCAAACGCTTTTGGCAATTCGCTAAAAGGACTTTCCCATCACAGATTTGCCAAACTTTTCTAAGATTTTTTAGCCAATCCTTTCGGCGGGCCCGATCAAGCTCACCAAAGTGATTCGGCGACTCGCCTATCGGTTTGGTGAGTCTGTTTGCAACTATTTTTCTGTGCATTTGGTTGAATTGTTTTTAACTTTTTCCTAATGTTTTGCAGATATGGTAAGGACAAACATCAACATGCCTTACCAGAAAAGAGCACGGGGTGTAATGAAAAAAAAATGATAGTTTAAACTAGAGCCTAAACGTGGGGGTTAATGTCAAGAGTTAAGGCCAAGGGCTAAGGTTTTTGGGTGTATGCCATGGTGAAGTACCACGGTTGCCTAAAAACTAGGCCTAGCTGCTGCCTACCATGATCACGAGGGTCTTCACGACCCGCGGTGGCCACCACTAGTTGTGGTGCCACCCTTGGTTGGCTAGGTATTGTGCCCTAAAATTGTGCCAAGCCAAGGCTCTCCTTCACGAGTCACTTCACGGCTCGTGGTCATGGCCACGGGCCATGGGAAGGCTTGTGGGATTGCCTTAGCTTAATGAGGGTTGAAGAGGCTACTGCCTCAAAGACCATGGGCACCACCACTAGCCATGGTTCCCTAGACGGTCCGTACAAGTGGTAGTGAAAATCACTTAGGCTCAAGAGAAGCAAGGCAACTTAGTCAAGCTACTGTCTCTATGACCATGACCATCACCATGACTCGTGGTCTTGACCACAGATCATGGGAGGTATCGTGGTTTCCCTAGGCCCTTGAGGGTTTGTCAAGGTTGAGAGGCACACTGAGCAAGGGACCATGGGCACCATCATGAGCCGTGGTGCCCCTCACGATCTGTCAAAGTGGGGGTGGTCCTTGATGGGGTTGTCTAAATTGAGGGATTTGTGTAATTTCATTTCAATTATTTCTCATGTGGGGTTGATTTTAATTTTTTTATATCACTAGTATATATAATGTTAAGTCTTAAAACAAGTCATTTACTCCTTATTTCCCCAAATCAAATCAAAGAGTTCCTCCTTTCAAAAATTCTCTCTCTAAAAGTTCCCAAAGAAGAAAAAGAAGAAGAAGTGGGATGTAGGGTTGTGGATTCAAGGGGTTTCTTATTCAAATTTCTTGGTGAATCACAACAAAGGTATGGTGATCCTTCATCTAGGGGTAGCTTTCACCCCTAGATTCCATTCAAAAGTAAATTTCAAAGGTTTCAAGTTTCTCGAAACCTAGGGTTTTACTCTAACTCATGAGTTCCTTCTTCAAACGTTTTCAAATGATTATTAATGACAAATTATGATTGTATTAGTGTTTAATTAATTATTTATGATGAAAATACTCTATGAGCCCATGAATTCTCTAAATTCCTAAAATATGCTTTTATGAAGTGGTTTGTTTATTATGAAAGCTTATGAATGGAATATATCTAAATTTCTTTGATATATTGAAGTGTATCATTATCCATGCCTTAATTATAGTAAATGTTTTGGTGATTTGAGACTCATGGCCTTGAAGGGCATAGTATGAGAAATTGAGTATTATCATGATATCTTGTATATGAATGTGAATCTAATGAAGTTAAGGTGATCATGTATTGAATGTAATTGTTTTATTATTGAAAGGATAATTCTCAATTTGACACTCTTGAATGGTGATGATAGAATGTAAAGGATTTCTATGATTTGATATTATAACTTGAATTGGTAGGATTAGGTATCCTATTCTAGCATAAATGAAAGTAATGTGGATTGATGTATCTTGAATTGGTAGGCTAAGGCATCCTTTTCTTGTATTGATGAATGTGTCTTGACTTGATGAATATGAATCGATAGACTTATGGCATTCCTTTCATGAATGAATGATGAAGTATTCTAGGCTATGTCTTGAACCAGTAGACTTAGTGTTGGTATCCCTTCATGATGAGTCTAGAAACTAATGTGATGATAAACCTTGAATTGGTAGTCCTAGTGTTGGTAGCTCTTTCATGTGGGAAATGAAGAACCTTGTATCGGTAGACCCAATGTTGGTGGCCCTTCTTGAGGATTCAATGAGCTATCTATGTAATGTACCATGAATCGATAGGGTTATGACATTCCTTTCATGTGTAATGATGTGTCTTGGGTCGATAGGCCAATGGCATTCCTCTCAAGTACATTAATGTAATATGAATGAAATACTCTATGGGAATAGAGGCTAAGCACCGATGTTAGGCTAGGGTTCTAATGAACATCTTCCTATCCCATAATTATGTGCCTACATAGGATATTAGTTAGTGAATTCCATCATAGCTAAATTGTTACCGGTCCTACCTTAGGCAAGTAGACCACCTCTTTACGTTGTTGGACCATACGACACCGGATTCCATGGTTAGCTCTCATTGTCTATGTCGCTTAATGCTAGTTTCCATCATGTTAGATGTGCATAATGGTTTCTTGAGAAGTTTTATGAAGTGTGGGTGGTAGTATGGGATTCGATCCATGCATTGCACGAGCAGGCATTGAGAGGGCCAGAGTGAGTTCTCTAATCTCTTAATGACTAATGTATGAAAGTGCTCTAAATGAAGCTAATGAAGAATGTTGACTCTTAAATGTCTAATGTGATGATGCATGCTATACTTGGGTTCTATTATGAATTAGTTTCCCTTGTCATGACTTATGAAATGTTTATGTTTCTTATGTATGCGTATTGTGTAAAGATGGAAAGGATGGATGGTAAGTTCACCTTTTGTGACCTTAATATGGTACTTTAGTGTGGATGGTGGTGTGGGACGCTATCCATACATTGCACAAGTTATAGCATGAGGGTTACTTGAGGTGAAAGCTTAATGTGAAGGTAATGGTTTACATGTTGAGTATGTTCTAATGTGGTCTCATGAAATGTATGATGATTATACATGTATTTTATGTCTCTTAAACTATTGTACATGATATTTCTAAAAAGTGGCATAACACATGATTTCCAACCAAAATGTCCCTTTAAAGCATGTTTTTGCATGGTCATCATACTTAGTACATTTTTGTGTGCTAACCCATATTTCTCTTTTTTTACTACAAGTGTAGGTTCTGGCAAGTGAGTTGCTTCTCTCTAGATCAACGGCTTGGATTGAGATTCCTCCAAAACTAAGTGGTATAACCTCATAGATCGAGGACAAGTGTTTAGATGGTTCTTTTCTTTCATGTAATAGACATTGTTAGTCTTTTCGATTGTAAAGGGCCGTGACCCTACATTAGTTTTCAAGACGTTGTTTAGATGGCCATGTGAGACTATAGACTTCCGTTGTGTTTTTAAATGAAGTTTTTATTTCATGGATTTAAATGAGTTTTACATTCTGCACTATTTCTATATATCGAATGTTATGAATGCTAACTAGCTTGTATAAGACCCTTCAGGTTCAAGTATGCTTTGTTGCATATGGTGTCTACACTCGGGTCGTGACACACGGTATCAGAATCATTTAAGGGGGATCAAATCCTCCCAAGAAGGGAAGGAAAAAGCTCCTACTAGGAGACAAAATCAAGGGCAAGAGGCCCACATCTAACAGGGTGACTACTGGCTCCCAGACTGCTTTATCTGAACCTGAGAATAACCAACCCTTATAGTCCCGGTGGGCTAAGATCCGAGCTAGATCCCACCCTAACTCAACTAGAGTCCCTTTAGCTCTAGCACAAGCAGACTCAATGCCAACTCCAGCACCTTATGTGGCTCCAGTGCCACTAGTTATCCCTCCTCCTAGGATTCTCAACATGTTGAAAGGTGATGGATTGCGAACTATTCTGGAGGAGAAGTTATTATCTACAGAAGGCCTTGAGGGCAAATACTCCGATGTGAGGGACACTCTTCACTTCCACCAGTTTGATTAGTTCACCAGGCCCCGAGGCCTCTATATTCCTTCATGGGTCTAGAAATTCTATACAGCGTATGGTAACTTCATTCCAAAGAGCTAGAAGAAGGCAAGCAAATTCAAACCTGTTAAGTCGGTTGGGGTTTGGGGTAAGGAAGTTGGATGCAACAACGAGTACATCAATACTATACTTAACAGGAGCCTTGGAGCTATGGAGGCATATGAGGGTTTGTTGGTTATACAGTCCTTTGATGACTTAAATGGCTGGTTGGCTCCATTGATTTTTGATACTACCCCGAGGTGAATCGAGGTAGGAGTCCCCATAAAGAAGAGGGATTTGAGCATTGTTGCTCAGTTCAGGTTTAGCTTCATTAGTAGCACCATAATGCCATCCCAGAACAAGTCCATTCTGCACCATCCTAAGGCGACATGCCTTCGATCTATCATATCCCGGAGGTGCATCGACCTGGACTCCTTATTAAGCATGAGATTGCCATAAGGGCCAAGCAGAGACAGACTTCCTTACCTTTCCCAATCTTGATCACGAAGTTATGCCAGCGAGCTGGAGTGCCTCGGGATAATACGAGGGATATTGAGGTTACCCTGTCTTCTTGTACTGATAGCCAGCACATTGATGCCAAGTACACACGAGAGGAGGCTGACAGGAGGAGGGCATCTGGTGGATACATCCCCGAAGGTTGATGTTGACTCGATACCTGCAGAGGCATCTTTGCCTACTCTGGCCTTCGAGCCTTTAGGTAAATCTGCTCCAACTTATTCTACTTCATAGGCTCCAGGCACCTTTGCGTCCTCCCAGCCAGCGAAGATTACTCAGGTGATAATCCTGAAGATTGGGCACCCGGCCTATTCAGCTTATGTGAGAGTGACCCGGCTAGAGAGATGTGTCCCCTAGATGATGGAGGTTGGAATTTTAGCTGCACTGACCCCTTCCAGACTTTTATTAATTCTCTCACCATGAGAGTTGAGGCTTGTGAGGGTCGACAAAGGGAGGCCTATGAGGTTACGGCTTTGAATGCCAAAATAGCAGATTTGAGGAAGGACGTAGGCTATTTGAAGTGTACTAACTTCACTTCACTACTAGAGGGTACAGATTATATGGATGCTCCTTAAACTTCAGAGATTCCTCCAGATACCACCGGAGATGTACATAGGGAGGATGCAGTAGTTGGTGAGTCAAATGTTGAGACTGACGAGGAGCAAATCGAGATAAGGAAGGAGAGCATATATGGAGATTTACCAGATCTTGAGGAGACTATTGTGCAGTCAGTGATCCAGCATCGTTAATAGAGACATCCATGCCAGCTCCTTGTGGACCCACTACTTCTGAGATGACTTCGGGCACTGATGCCTAGACAAATGGAGCAACTGAGTAGACAAGATTCGTTTTTACCTCCCTCTCTATCTTTTATATTTTGACTTTTGGTTATTATTTTGCTTGCATTTGAGGAAAAATATTTTTATTTATGGTGGGGTGAGGCCCACCTTTTGTGACTTATGTTTTGTGTATATATTGGGTTTTTGAGCAAAAAATGATGTTGATATTGTATTTTATGGATGATTGAGCTTGTGGCTGCTTGTTTTAATTGTAAATGATATTTGGACAGATTTTTTCACCCTTCCAAAAAATTATGTGTCACCTCTTGTATGTGTTTGAATGTGGCTGTTCTCTTGAAAATTTGAGTCTTGGTCTTGATCAATACTGGTGACTTGCATAGTGATCATAATCAAACAAAAATGAATATGCGGTTACGATGAGGCCAAATGAAGTTGCATAGGTAATATGTGAACTCTTTGCATTTCATTATGACTAGCCAAGTATCAAATTGAGTCTATTATGATGAACATTGCACACTAGCGAAAGTGTGGAGTCTTGTTTGAAATGGGTGTCAATGCCTTGTGCGATGAGATTACCATGAACTATGTGTGATGACACCTAGAATTTGCCCCATTGGTCTGGTTGACTAAGTGACACAATCTCTTGAAATGATCTTAGGCAACTTTGAAGAGTGTGAAACAAATTTGACATTATACCTCCTTTTGTGGCCTACCTTGTGAGTGTGTGAACACCGCTTGAACACCCTTTGAGCCACAACCTTTTTACCTTGGAAGAAACTTGATGAAATTATGACCTTTCTTTATCCCTTCACCCTTAATCCTCATGAGATGTCTGTTGTGTGAATAGCCAACTTAGGCCAAAAGCCTAAGTTGGGGATATAGTGAAAAGAGAAGGTAAATTAGGAAATGCAAAGAAGTTCCCTTTAACCATGATTTCAATAAAAAATATGGAATACCTCCATACAATAAAAAAAAAAGAAGGAAGAGAAGAACAAGGAAAGAATGAAAAAGAAAAAGAACGAAAAAGATGTGGAATAAAGTTGTGAAAATGCAAAGAAAATGGGGTGTCCAGATTCATGGAAAGTGAATAAATAGGGTGACTCTTGAGCATTGAGTGTGAATGATGAAGAAAAGTAAAGAAAGTGTTGTTCATAACACATTTCATAGGGATGGCAACGATTGAGCTTAAATGACCATACCTTTGTACTCAGCCCCGTTACAACTCTTGAAAAGACATTTTTGATCTTGAGTGAGCTGAAACAATTGTTGATTGGAAAATAAGGGCAACCTTATGGGTGAAATCATGCATTGTGTTCATCTTTGTGAGTGTGAGTGTTGCATTTGATTCTTTAACTTTAAATTGATTAAACATTGTGTGTGAATATGGAATCATTCTTTGTGTGAGGGCATTAGAACACCTTTGTTGAGCTTGAACTTGCATTTGATAAAAGTATGGTGAGCTTGAGAGTCTTTGGTAATGGTGATTCACAACTTGAATATTTAAGTGCACAATTGATCCTAGCATGAGTAAGTTTAGTCTTTTTGTTTGCATTCATGAATGTGTCTTGTGTAGCACTGTTTTAGACATCCTTTTTGAACTGCTGAACTTGAGTTTTGCTTGAGGACAAGGAAAAGTTTAAGTTGGCGGTATTGATGAGTCCACTATTTTGACTTATTTAGGGCTTTATTTAAATAGATTTAGTGTCCTCAAATGCTTATTTTGTGCCAATAACTGATGTAAATCCTTGATTTTCAGTTATTTGGATTGAGGAACAAAGCATGGATACTAATGAGCAAGAAGGAACAAGGCAATTGAAAGAACGAAGAAAACGAGGCATTATGAGCACCTAAACCATTAGGCGAGTCGCCGAATAGCCATGACCCTGCCTGAAGTTCCAGTGTGCCAAGCCCTAAAGGAGAAAAACAAGTCGGCAATAGAAAGGAGCAGTCGGCGTGTCGCCAAACAATTTTGCGAGGCAATCCTATATCGCCCAAAGTTACCGAACCTGCAGATGTTTAAGGCCAAAGCAAAAAGGCGATTAGAATCAATTTTCAAGTTTGTACAACTTAGAACTAAGAGTATTAAGACAACATTTCCTTAGCTTTGAAGATTTGAAGATTTCCATTTTTGATAAATTGGAAGTGGGTGTTGAAGATTCTTCATCTTAGACCTTTGTAAAGATAATATTAATCTTACCAAGTTGATGGAAACACAATTTGGTAACGATTTCTACCTTTTTATGATGTCTAGCTAAATCCCCAATTCTTGGGTTGTGATTATGTTATTATGGGTTGATTTAGCTATTGGGTATTGTTAATTGATAGTTTAAATGTTGTTTAAAATTGATTTCAATCACTCATTGTGGTCTAATTTAAATGTAACTCTACTTTTGTGTTTATGGCTTGCTCGAGAGGGAGGTTTTAAAACAAAGATTACTCATTTGATGGTCTATGGGTATTGGGTTGTCATGGGTTCACTCAAGAGAGTGAGTCCTAAACCCTTTTCCACACATTCAGCTCGAGAGAGTGAATGGACTAAAGGGTAGGCTGTTCTTAATTTTTGCTTATTGGTGTTCAAGATAAACAAATTTGATACAGGGTAAATTGTTCGAGAGAAAGTTTATCCCCCATAAAGTCTAGCTTATTCACTAATTTACAGCTATTTACTATTAATTGCAATCACACATTTCTCTACCTTAGCCCATAATCCAATCACATCCCAAGAACCCGTCTCATTACTTGTTAATTCATGTTATTTGCTGCTGTTGTAGTTGATAATTACAATCAAAACCTCCATATTTGACACTTGTTTCACCCTTAATTTGAAATATGTTTTTATTCGAAAATGTCTTTACCTATGATTGACTAGAACATATTCATTCTTGGCTCTTGATTCTCAAGTACAAACCACTCCCTTTGGGATTCGACCCAACTCACTTAGTTGAGTTATATTACTGACTAATGATCGTTGGAACTTATAACTGGAAGAACTGTCCTGATATGTGAAATCAATAACATAAGAAATATAACAATAAGAGTAACACAATATTCCTAGTCCAAACCATTTATAAAAGCAAAGAGGAAGTCTAATACTTTTGTCTCATTAAAGCCATCTAATACAATAGAATGAAATTGGGCCTAGCCCTTACATCATGTTTAAAAGAGAAAATACATGAATGAAAAGTGAAACAATAATTCCGTCCTCAAAGCATGAGGACTAACCAAGGCTCGGAAATATCTCAAGGCAACCTCTAGCCACGAAACCTGAAACCTGACTGTCGATTCTACATTTGGGGAAATGTAGCCAAGAGTATGCATTAGTACGAAATAATGTACCAAGTATGATAACCATGCATAAAACATTTAAATCATGCTAAAAGCGATATTACATCACATGACATTCAATTGACCAAGCTAAAACATGATATGAAAGAGTTATAAAACATAAGTCATTAAATCATGGTCAATGCAAGCTTACTTCATCTCTAAAACCTTTGAACTCATATGCGATACTTCTTGAAGTAACATTAGTTCATTATTACTTGTGTGGAATTAGCTTTAACTGACATAGAGACCATGTTATCTATAACATGATCCCCCGGTGTCTCCCACATTGAAAAGAGTTGTCACACTGTCCAAGGTAAGGACCATGAACTTCTAGCTTAAGTGGATCCACTAGCTATTCAAATTATAGGGGTACATAGTTAAGGGATAAGGAGATTGCTACTAGAAACCCAACCTCTACTAACGGGGGAGCTTTCATCTCGTGATATTGCTTTTAGAAACCCGACCTTTACTAACAGGAGAGCTTCCATCTCATCATCAATATCCACTCAGTGCTAAGCATAAATCCCACGGAACAGTCATTTCTTACTTGACTTCATTAATCATGGAAAGGTGCCCTTGGACAACCAAATCAAGCTAGTTCATTAGGATAGCTCTTACCCTTTTATTTAATTAGGTGAGAAAGCCTTTCAACCTAAGAATCCTTTCTATGTGAGAAAACCATTCACATCATGCTAATGTGTGTTTATGAGAATATCCTTTCACAACACAACATCATCATTGGTACTTTAATCTCAATGCACCCTTAAAACATTTGGATAGATTTCATAAAAGCAATGCATAAGTCCATAATTTACCTATTGAGGCTCAAAATCCACTTTCCATCATCAATGCTTAGAAAACATGGGTTAGATATGGATTTTCTCATAAATACATGTAAAGCTTGCAATACAGTCTTAATTTCATATAACTCTTCCATGAAAATCAAAATCCCACATCATATGATTCATAACTTGAAAGCATGGGGATTACATGGGTTCATGGAAATCATCATAAAATCATATTATTTCATCAATTCATGCATAAGAGATCATAACTCACTCATTTAAAACTATAATGAAAAGAACCCATGATAATTAAAGAAATCCATAACTGAATTAGGGAATTATACCTTTGAAATAGTGGAATTTGGGAACTCCATGGATGAAAGGAATCATACCTTGAATCCAAATGCTAGCCTTCAATGGAGATATTGATACCATAGCTTGAAACCCTAGATGAATCCTTTATCTTCTTCTTCATGTTTTTAGAGAGAGAATTATTTGAGAGCTCTTCTTTTTTGGTGAGTTTAGAGAGGATTATTACTATTGGGAAATTTGGGGGTAAAAAGCTTATATAGGTGTCTTAATGAAGGGTAAAATGATGTAGTATAGGAACTAAGTAATTAGGAAAATGCCCAACTGCCCCTGAAATAACTGTCAACTGTCCATCGACTCACTAACCACGGACCCCAGTCGACAGACCGTGGTTTGACACACAGTTCATCCTGGTGGATCATCAGTGATTGTTAGAGAATTTTGGCCAATCTATAGACCCCTGGACCACGAATTGTAGACCCAACAATAGTCCATAGGTCCAGTCATCGTTCTACCTTGGAGAATTATTGAGGGGCTAATCTACAGAAACACCTACGTTCTGTGGTCCACCCCACGGGCCATGGTTGGCCACTGTGGATGGCACCTGGAAATGCTGAAATCGTCTATGGTGCCCTCTTTCGGATTCCCCTCTTTCGGATTCTAGGTATTAAAATATCTCCTCCTAGGGACAATTCTCCCTCAAATTGAGATTCAAACTAGTTCTAAAAGAGTAGGAGAGAAACTAACAACCCAACCTATAATGCAATGCAAACAACCAAGGAGGAACTATCAACTCCATGCTAGGATGTTCTCAAACCACCATAAGAGGGGTGAAACTAACTCGATCCACCCATTATGCATGCAATACACATAAATAAGGAGGAAACATCAAGTCCAAGCTCATCATACTCAAATGCATGATAAGGAAGTAGGAACTACATCTAGCAACTCAATATGCATGAAATGTCAAAATTACTCGTGTTTAAGGAGGAACTACCTTCTCAGAGCTAAAAGAATGCTCAACACAATCTCATGGAGCTCATATGCAATTAAATCTCAAAAAGCATATCTTAATAATGTTCATCAATTCATCTCGTAAGGTCTATAGGAAAGTCATACTCAATACACAACCAACATGAGGAAAAGCAATCATGTAAACTTTGTTACTTTAAAAACACAAGTTTTCATGAACATGTATCACATAAGGAAATCATGGAAACACATAAAAACACATGAATCCAAAAAAAAGAACAAACCTAGAGGAACTCATTACCTCAAGCTAGAATAGGAGTAGAAGGAAAGAGATGAGGATATTGGGATATCATCGGCCTCGGCCTCCCAAATAGCACCCTCAACTAACTGATTCCTCTACAATACTTTCACGGAAGTTATTTCTTTATTTCTCAACTTCTTGACTTGCTGGTCTAGAATCTCTACCAGAACTTTCTCGTAAAAAAGGCTTTTGTCAACTCCCAACCCTTCTTGGGAAACTATGGATGTCGGATCTCCAACACACTTCTTAAGCATAGAGACACGAAAACATGATGCATTGTTTCTAGCTCATTTGGCTAGTCTAACTCATAAGTAACCTTACCAACACGCCTCAAAATCTTATATGGGCCTACATACTAGGGACTAAGATTCCCCTTTTTACCAAACCACATTACACCCTTCACGGGTGAGATGTTCAAGTAAACCTAATTGTTAAGATAAAACTCTAGATCCCTCCTTCTCACATCGGCGTAAGACTTTTTTCTGACTTTGAGCCTCTTTAAACCTTTCCTTTATAAGCTAAACATTTTCTATGGCCTCTTGTACCAATTCAGGACCTATTAGGGCAACTTCACCCACCTCAAACTAACCTATAGGAGATCTCACCTCTTACCATATAAGGCCTCAAATGTAGCAATACCAATACTCAATTGATAACTTTTATAATAAGCGATCTCAATCAATGGAATATGGTCAACCTAATTGCCTTAAAATCAATTGCAGAAGCCTTTAACATATATTCCAATGTTTGGATTGTACGCTCCTCTTGCCCAATGGTTTGGGGATGAAAAGTTGTGCTAAGCTTAACCTTAGTGCCAAGACCCTTTTGGATTGATTTCAAAAACTAAGAAGTGAACTAGGTACCACGATCGAAAATAATGGACAAAGGCACTCCATTAAACCTTACCATTCCTCTTAAGTACAACTTGGCATAGTCATCCACCGAGTAGGAAACCTTGATGGGTAGGAAATGAGCTGATTTCGTCATTCGATCTACTATCACCAATATCGGATTGTGTTGTCGCCGGGTATGAGGCAAACAACCTATAAAGTCTATATTAGAGTCTTCTCACTTCCAAGTAGGAATTCTAAATTCTAGGGATAAACCTCCCGATTTCTTATGCTCAACTTCTACTTGTTGATAATTTGGACACTTAGCCACAAACCCTACAATATCCTTCTTCCACCAATAGACTTCCCGTAAATCACGGTACATCTTGGTGGCTTCTGCGTGAATAGAATACCGTGAACAATGGGCCTCCGTCAGAATCTGTTCCCTCAAGTGATCCACATTTGGAACACATAAATGACCTTGATATCTAAGTACACCATCTCCCCCTTGGTATAAAGCCTCAATGGATTTCTTAAGAACCGCCTCTTTTAATCCTACCATAATTGGATCAAGACCTTGTTGGCTTTCATATCCACCACAAAAGACAATTCGTAACTATTGTGAACCATAACACTACCTTTGGTTGAATCCACTAGTTGAACACCTAATTGAGCAAATCTATGAACACCTCGAACCAATTCTTTCTTTTCTTCTCCAATATGAGCCACACTACCCATATATAACTGACTAAGAGCATGAGCTACCACACTGGCTTTACTGGGGTGATAAAGAACATTCATGTGATAATCTTTTAATAACTCAAGCCACCTTATTTGGTGAAGATTTAGATCTTTGTGATTAAACACATATTGTACACTCTTATGGTCGGTAAACAAATAATGTCTCCAAATCTTTAAGGCAAAAACGACTGCTGCTAACTCAAGGACGTGAGTAGGATAATTCTTCTCAGGTATTTTAAGTTTCCTTGAGGTATAGGCAATAAATTTTCCATTTTGCATAAGCACACCCCTAGCCCGATTCTAGAGGCATAACAATAAACCACTAAATCATTTGTCCCTTCTGGTGAGGACAACATTGGAGCTGAATTAAGTCTATCTTTCAACTCTTGAAAACTCTTCTCACATAAATCGGACCATACGAACTTAGCCTTTTTTAAGTCAAAGCTGTCAAAGGAGAGGAAATGGAAGGAAATCCCTCTACATACCTTCGATAATAACCAGACAAACCCAAGAAACTTCTAATGTCTAAAGGAGTTAGAGGTCTAGGCCAACTCTTGACTGCATCGATCTTCTTAGAATCTACCTCAATATCCTTACTTGAAATAATATGACCAAGGAAAGTTATGGACCTTAACCAAAATTTGCATTTGCTAAACTTTGCAAAGAGTTGTTGATCCTTAGGAATTTTCAACACAATCCTCAAATTATAATGTAGTGACCCTTTTCTATTTACCGTATGCACATAAATTACAAGATATATATATATCATTTTTTTTCCTCATGCAAGTAAGTAATGATAATAAATATTATCCACTTCCGAGTACCCAACTAGTTGGGTTCATGCTTTATAAGATCATTATAAACAAGTAGGACATGTAACATATTACAAAAATTGGGCTTACACACCCCAAATAAACCAAACATGTAGCCATAATTAGATTACAACCCATGCACATGATACGGTTAGCCTTCAAAATCTAATGCAATATACATAGCATATATCATATATAAGTACCAAGATTTATACAAAATATATATGCCTATATGCAAATGTGATCTTCTTTAAGGTTCTCAAAATTTCCATCGCTCATGGCCATCTTCATCGCTCCTCTCGATCAACCCCTACAATAGAAACAACTATCGCTAAGCATAAAGCTTAGTGGTGTAAAAACTATAGGGTCGAAAACCTCAATATTCATCAAGCCACCTTCTCCAAGTCAATGAGCATCATACTTGAAATATAATAAATAAATCAAGTAACAATAAATAACAAGTATTAAATTCGATATTCAAAGATACAAATGTCAAGAAGCTCATAGCACCATTTTCCAAGAATTTCAATAGCAAGGTTCTCCCAATATATATACTTCATGTCGTCACACTCGGCACAAGCATGTATCAAGAAGGGTCGCTGCCCTGTATCAAGAAGGACCGAAGCCCCGTATCAAGAAGGACTGAAGCCCTGTATCAAGAAGGACCGAATCCCTATATCAAGAAGACCAAGAACCATATTAAAAATGGCTTTCTAGTTCGTACTTAAAATGGATAACTTCCATTCCTAAGACGAACTACAAATCCAGAGTCAAGATGGCAAATGATCTGAATCAAGAGGCCTGCCAATAGTGACAAAGCCGCAGCCACAAGAAGGACATAGTCCCAACAAGAGTGCCAAGTGATCAAACAATCCGTACAAGTGGGCGAGTTGCACAAGCATCATACCAACTCGACAATGCAAAGTGACAAGAGATAGCTGAGGTATCAAGATCAAATTTCATATATACCAGCCATCACAAGAGTGCGAGTACAAGTTTATACACAAACCTCAATACTTTAGCGTAGCAATAGTCCAACAAACTTTGCAAGCAAACCGGAGGCCAACCAACGTATCAAGTTACTCAACTTGTTCACAAGTCTATACAACCTTAAAAATGCAATTAAATAACTTCTTTAATTCCTAAAATCTCAATAATATTGAAATAAAACAGGATTACCACATAGACACAATTCTGTTCTCAAAACAGTGATTCTGGCCAGTTTAGTACCCCATGTTGCAACTTAAATTTGGACAGTAAATAAGCAACAATAGATTTTGTAACCTTCATTAAAGTTGTAGATACATCTCTTAATATTGCAACACAACAAGAATCACTAAAAAATACATTTTGTACAAAAAGATATCATCAATACACTAACAGTGGTTCCTACCGGAATTCTAAACCTGGAATCTGGACAACACTTGTCTTGTGTTGCGTCCCAGTTTTCACATCCTTAACAGGTAAATCAGGCTTTCACATAAACATAAGAGTTGTAGATACTTGAATTATCTTTCCAAAACATATTTATTCACCCAAAACAGAGTTATACAGAATGAGATATTCTAAACGTAACACAACCTACTCAGCTACAACAACAGAGAAATCTGGACAGAATTTGTCCTATGTTGCGTCCCAGTTTTCACATCCTTAACAGCTAAATTATACTTTCACATAAACATAAGAGTTGTAGATACTTGAATCATCTTTCCAAAACATATTTATTCACCCAAAACGGAGTTATACAGAACGAGATATTCTAAACGTAACACAACCTACTCAGCTACAACAACAGAGAAATCTGGACAGAATTTGTCCTGTGTTGCGTCCCAGTTTTCACATCCTTAACAGCTAAATTATACTTTCACATAAACATAAAAGTTGTAGGTACATGAATCAGCTTTCCAAAACATATTTATGCACCCAAAACGGATTTCCAGATCACAAGATAAACATAATTAACCAAACACTACCCAGCTCGAAAACAGATTTCAGCACTTACCAAACAAGGCAGTTTGTATCTTGAATTTCAGCCAAAAGACCAAGGTTTTTCTTGTGATTTGGATGAACAAACTGTTAAGCCAAGTTTCTAAGGTTTTTTTTTCTAGAAAGAACCGAAATTAATCAAAGGGGAGTTAAAATATATTGCCAACAAGTGATAAACATCACTTTTAAAGCTTTGTGGGCTGCCCAAATAGTGTTGTGGGCTGCCCACAATGCACACATATACACTTATATCTATCTATCCTTCACCTCTTATATATAAAAAAAATATATCTAATTTTAGTTAGATTAGGATGGAAACACCCCCATAAAAACCCTTAAATTACGATTCAATATATACTAAGCAACTAGCACTTATCACAACATTACAAGTTCCAAACCAAAGAGTAGAACATATTGAAATAGTTTAATAACGGTAAATTAATATACAAATTCTTATTAATATTTAGGGGTGTTACATATAAATATGCTCACCCTCACTCCTTGAGTAGATTAAAATATCATCAATAAACATAATCACAAATATATAGAGGTATTGTCTAAACACCGTATTCATCAAATCCATCAATGCCGCCGGAGTATTAGTCAACCGAAATGACATTACTAAAAACTCATAATGACCCTACTGATTTTGGAAAGCCGTCATCAAAATATCATTTTCTCTTACCCTCAATTGGTGATAACCGAATCGAAGATCAATCTTAGAGAAATAACTTGCCCATTGAAGTTGGTCAAAAAAATGATCTATCCTCAAAAGAGGATACTTATTCTTAATGGTCACCTCTTTCCACTGTCTATAGTCAATACACATTCAAAGAGAACCATCCTTCTTTCTAATGAACAAAATTGGAGCACTTTATGGAGAGATACTCGGTTAGATGAAACCCTTATCCAACCAATCCTTCAATTTCTCTTTTAACCCGTTAAGTTCTATTGGATCCATATGATAAGGAGGAATAGAAATAGGTTGCGTATCTGGGATAAGGTCTATAGTGAAGTCTATTTCTTACTCAGGAGGAATATCGGGTAAGTCATCTAGGAACACTTTCATAAAATTATTTACAATAGGGACCAACTCGAGAGAAAGGGTTTCAGAATCTACATCCCTCACCCTAACTAGATGGTAAAAGTAGACCTTATAAATAATTTTTCTAACTTTAAGATGAGAGACAAACTGACCCTTAGGCATAAAATTTCCCCCCTTCCACTCTAGGATAGACTCATTTGGGTACTGAAACTTGACTACACGAGTTGTACAGTCAATAGAAGCATAACATGAGTGCAGCCAATTGATACCCAAGATAACATCCACATCTACCATATCAACCTCTACCAAGTCAACAAGAGTAAATCTATGGGACTAGGAAATGGGACACTTTATACAGACTCTCTTAGCCACAATAGACTCACCAACAGGAGTAGAGACAACAAAAGGTTCTAGCAACACATCTGGAAGAACATCAAACCTCATAGCCACATATAGTGTCCCAAAAGACAAGGTAGTACTAATATAACGTGAGCTTACGGTACTTTTAATACATTTCACTTAAGAGTTGTATGTGTCTAGGGCCATTTTGTATTAGAACTAATTACAGAGTTGATCTGTGGACCGAAGGTCCATTCACGCTCCATAGGTTGGAGGCGTAGATGAGTATCAGGGAATTCTTGAACAAGTGTGGAACCACTGAAGTCATTGACGGACCGTAGGTTGACCTATGGGCCATCCTACATGTCCATCATTTGTATACGAAAGTTTGAGTTCCAGTACATGATAAAAAAGTCTAAGTATGAAACCACGAGAGGTGACCTACAGACCGTAGGTCGATCTACGGTCTGTTCTGCAGGTTTGATGTTTGCGTTTGAAAGTTGAAGGTTCCAAGTTTCAAAAATTTTCCTAAGTCCTGAGCCATGGAAGGGACCTATGGACCATAGGTCAATCCATGGTCTATAGGATAGTCTCGTTTATTGAAGTCACATCTATCAGTTTATTTCCTTATTTCATTTCCTTTTTGTTTGGGATTATGTCTTCTATAAATAGGGTACGTAAACCTCATTTTGGGGGTAAGCCATTATTGTTTAACCCTAGTTCTTGGTGTGTTCTTGGGAATTAACTTGAAAACATTAGAAACTTGATATCCTAATTTCGGTTTATAAATATTATTTCTTTGAATTTCAATTGGAGATTCTGGGTTTCTTCTACTCATTACGAAAGTTCGTGAATTATTCTTCTAAAAATATAAATAGTGTTCTTGCTAGCATGGGTAACTAAATCCACAACTAGGGTTCTGGGAACCATGAGCAATGAACAAAGTATGAATAGTAACTAAGTAATTCTTGAATAGTGTTATTACATGCATTGATAATTCTTTCTTTTCAAGTGTTTTTAACGGTGGCCAGCATTAGAACTCACCTTGTTGCTACTTGCTGGACCAAGGAGGTAGTTAATAATAAAAGAATTATCAACATAGATTTAGTGTAATACTCTCTAATAGTCTAATGTCAATTGGTGTGAGAGTGAAAACTAAGCCATACATTGATGTGATATCTAATATGAGGTAAAGGTAAGGTTTAGTAAATTATACACACATAGTTGGACCAAGGTGTGAGGTGAAATTCTCTATTTGTCGGGCCAAGAATTTAGAGATACATAACTTGCCACTTTTCATATGATACACTAAGAAAGGATTACTATTACTAGGTTTACTGTGTTATAAGCTTATGGGGAACACATATACCCTAATTACTTTCTCTCATTGATAAAAACTAAAGTTCTAATCTTGCTCACTTGTTTTCTAAACTACAATCATTTATTTTTTACACGAACCCCGCCCCCCCTTTACATACTTATCTCGAAAATAAATTGACTAAATGAATATAATTGTAAGTTAAGTTTAAGTCTAAACCATATTCCTCGTGGGATCGACCCCAACCTACTAGTGGGGTTCTTTATTTGACAATGATCACTTATACTTTTTTAGGGAGGTGTAATTTGAGTGTATCAAATTTTGGGAGAAAATAGTCTAAATGGCAGTTTCGACTTAGGGTTCTTAGTTTTGTATGCAATGAATTGTAAATAATGAATAATCGAAACCTTAGGGATGAAAAGCTATCATAAATTATGTTGAAATGCATGATTAGACATAGGTTGATGGTTTGAAAAATGGTCTAAAATTGAGGCATATTTGATACCTAGCACATACCTTACCCACGAGACCCCATCTATGAACCGTAGGTCAACCTACGACCGTAGATTAGGTCCATGGTTTGTGCTGATGGAAAATTCATAAAGTGTGGAACAGCGGAGGTGGACTACGGTCCGTAGGTGAATCTATGGACTGTTCTTCACATTTGTGGTTCCCATCAGAGCCCAACTTTTTGGGACTTCTGACCTACGGAGGGGTCCCACGAACCGTAGGTCCACCTATGCTACTGTACAAAATTTTTTTCAATTTTTTTTGAGTGTGTTATTGGTTTATTTTGGTACTAATTAAGTCTCCACAGGTACCATGGCTCCCATGAAAGTTTTGACATTCGCACCAAAAGGAAAGTCCAAATCAGTTGCACCAAGCTTTCGACTGATTGAGGAAGATATTGATGCGGAGAATGATCCTGCCTATGTTCAACCTACCACCAGGACATCCCTCACAATACCTCATACTACCCAGAATCAATCACAACAAATGATTCCTGATGTAGTCTGCCTCTGGATTTGGTTATGCTTTCGGCTTCGCATACGGCTATGGTTCACATAGTAGTGCTGCCTCATCTAATGAGGCCACTAGTGCGGGGGACATTCCAGTTCCACTGAACATCGACCCTGCCCTAGTTGCGGAAGAGCCAAACAGGTGGTGTGTAGATGGTTAGTGGTAGATATACAAAGATGCTAGTATGATTACTGAGAAGAATAGATGGCTCGGTTAGTTGATGATGAGCGTCGGGTTCTTCCAGGCAGTTTGCACATTACACTTGATATTCATGAGTTATTCAAGAGACACAGGTGCGAGTGGATAGCCCGTAGCGCAGGGTTGTATAGTGAGTAGATCGTGAGGGAGTTCTATGCTTCCTACGCAGCCACCCTCCAAGGTTCTATTGAAAAATGGGCCAGGACACACCTTAGAAATTCGCAGGTTTTTTTATGGCCTAGGACACACCTTAGAAATCAACATGGCAGAGTTTGACTATCGGTGGGACATTGTAAAGAGTGGGGAATTCTAGAGGAATGTAGAGCAGAGGGAGAGTTTATTTCACTGGTTGGCCCGTCACCTTGCCACAGATAGAGAGTGCACCGAGTGGGTCAGCACCTCGAGTCTAAGCATCATGAAGGACACTTTGACTTTTATGGCCAAAATCTTCTGGCTATTAATGCGGAACAGGGTGTCTCGTACGAAGGCATACAATGCTTTTACTTGGGAGCACGTGGTTATGGTAGCAGCATTGGTTGCGGGGTCGGAGATAGATTTTGCCCGCATGAAGATTGAGGAGATTCACGAGAGGGACTTCAAGGCCTCCACTACTTACCCTTTTCCTTGCCTCATCTTTTAGTTATGCATGGATTCTGGAGCGCTGATCTGGCATTGTGATAAGTTGATCCAGGCAACTAAGACCCTGGATATAGGCCTAATTTGGGATGAGCCAAATATGGTGGCACCAGGCAGAGAACCGCAGGTTAAGGTATCTCTATTCGGAACAGACTTAGTTGTCGATGTAGAGCAGATGCAGTTTGATGAGCCTGCCCCTCTAGCCCCCACTGAGGATGCTCCAGTTTCCAATTCTCTAGCTGCCAGCCAGGCCCCTAGCTCCTCTAAAGCCACCCTCTCTTCAAGGTTTGTTGTTGTGCCTTTGGCTCGAGACAGAAGTTTGAGGCCCAAATGGCCTCATTCTACAACTTATTAGGCCTTGGATGTAGTGAGCGGTTGATGAGTCTACGACTAAGGTGGAGTAGCAGATGGAGCAAATGATTGAACGAAAGTTTCAGGACGTTCACCAGCATCTTAATGTGTTCGAGTTGCGTGTCTTAGACCCCCCATCCTCCACCCTAGATTTCTTTACTTTCTAGATGGAACTAGGTATTCTCTGGGCTGATCTTGACACCCTCCTAGCTCCACCACAAATTGAGCCCGAGTCAGCCCCCACAACACTGGTTGATAATACGGTGTTCGATACTCTATTCGGGGATGAGACTCCACCTCCACCTACTTCTTCCCGTCATGTTGAAAAGCGCCCCCTTCCAATCGGGCTTTTGATGGTTCTGAAGCCGAGAGAGCTAGAAAGAGAGAGAGCGAAGAGACTGAGATGGCTTGGTTAGTATATATTATAGATGAAAAATTGCGGCAGCAGAGGCTTAAGGTGATTGGAACTTGTGCCTCGAGTAGTGTGAGCACCATTGATGGTGCGGTGAGAGTGGCTGATAGCACCTTTGATGGTGCGATAAGAGTTGAGGTTAGCACTATTGAGGATGCTGAGAATGTTGATGCGGGCACTAGTGAGGGTGACCCGATTACTGATCCATCGGGCTTTGGGAAACTGGACCCACTCGTTTGTTGATAGGTCTTTGGTGCTATGCGCTACAGGTTTGCTTCACCCGATCCTTTAATCTATACTTTTTGCGTATTGGGGACAATTGCACTCTATTTTTTTGTGGGTGGGGTAAATGGATCGTGAGTGATAGGGTGATGTCTGAGTAACCCAACTCATAATCCTCTTTTGGGGTTTTCTTGCATGTGTTTTTTTCCCCAAGAGACTATTTAATTTCTATTGAACCAGCATGTGTAGAAACATGAGAGAGAATGAATCATACTGGTATAATCAAGAATGAAAAAAGAATACCCATCCAAAATTTCTGATATGTGCTAAAATTTGTAGGCTAGAATGAGTTGAATAGGTTGGCTGTGAGTATGATATGATAAAGAACCAACATCATCTCATGACTTAAGCTAAAACTTGAACTAGGTAATCTGATAATCTGGTAATGAAACAATGTGGAGTTTGTGAGATAGTTGATTATTGAGATAGTTTTGTGTCAATCTAGAACTTGCCCCGTTGGTCCGGCTAGGATAATCTAGGCTAGAAGTTAGGAAGTGATCATAGGTCATTGTTCTAAATTAGTCCACTTAAGCCTAAAATGATCTAACCAAATTGTAGCATTATTCCCTTTTGATCCTAATCTTTGAGCCTAAAATTGACCAATTCTTTTGATGCACCTAACTCACCTTCCCTTAAAATATAGTCTTGGCCCTGGTCCCTCCTTAGACATGTGCACCTGGACCTAGGCCAAAAGCCTAAGTTGAAGTGGCTAAGCCTAAAAGTTACCTTGATCTTGACCTTGGTCCAACATCGGACATTGTGCACCTCAATTAATGCAAAATGCATAAGTTTAGGGTGGCTATGAATGAGGAAACCAAATAAAAAAAGGGTATGAAAAGAGTTGTGTGATGAAAAGAGAAAAATTAAAAGGATGTGAATTTGTGCAAAATGAAGCAAAAGAAAAGTGTTGAAAACACTAAAAGAAAAAGCAAATGAAAGAAAAAGAAGAAAGTGAAAAAGAAGAGTCAAAAAGTCAAAAGTCACATCCTTGGTTGAAAAGAGTTAAGGGAAAACAATTGAGATGAAATGTTTCCAAAAATAGGTCAAGGAAGAGGTAAATAGCCAATGTAATGTCAAAGAGGGCAAAAATTCACTAAAAAGTACCCAAATGTACCACACTTGACCCTGAGCCTACGTTACAAGCTAAGAAAAGTCCTATAGTGATCCTAGAAACTAGTTTGGAGACTCTAAGAAGTGAAAATAAGAGCAGGCCTATGGTATTGAGCACTAACTGTACTTGAAGTTAATTTAGAGTGAGTGTTGAATGAATCCTTGTACTCAAAATCAAATTCATTGTGTGAAAAAGGGATTTTGTTTGAAATTAGGGCACTAGTTACATTATTGGAGAGTTGGTACCTTGGTAATAATGAAACATTGTATGGTGTGTGTCTATTGGTCGATCTTTGTCATATCTTGATCCTGATGAGTTAGCTTGTTGAGTCTAAGAGAAAAGACTTGCACTTGAAAAGGGAGTTAGGATAGAAAGCCATGTGATTGCTTGTGCTTGAATGTCTGCATCTATATAAGTGTCGTTTAGAGTCTTAGTGCGTCACTTGAGGACAAACAATGAATTTAAGTTGAGGGTGTTGATATGCCATGAGTTTATGGTAATTTTAATACATTTCACTTAAGAGTTGTGTGTTTCTAGGGCAATTTTGTATTAGAACTAATGATTATTGTGCTATATTTGCAGGAAATAGACTTGGACGAGGTTGAGAGAGATAACAACTGAATTTTTGTAGACAGAACCATCTACAGAGTTGATCTACGGACCATAGGTCCATTCACACTCCGTAGGTTGGAGGTGTACATGAGCATCAGAGAATTCTTGACCAAGTGTGGAACAACGAAAGACATTGATTGACCATAGGTTGACCTACGGACCATCCTACATGTCCGCAATATGTATCTAAAAGTCTGAGTTCCAGTACCCGATAAAAAAGTGTAAGTATGGAACCACGAGAAGGGACCTAAGGACCGCAGGTTGATCTATGGTCCGTTCTGCAAGTCCATTGTTTATATCTGATAGTTGAAGGTTCCAAGTTCTGAAAATTTTCCTAAGTCCTGAGCCACGGAAGAGAGCTACAGACAATAGGTCTATCTATAGTCCATGGTCAGTCTCGTCGATTGAAGCTGCAACCAATAATTTATTTCCTTATTTCATTTCCTTTTTATTTGGGATTACGTTTTCAATAAATAAGGTATGTAAACCTTATTTTTGGGGGTTAGCCATTATTGTTTAACTATAGTTCTTGGTGTGTTCTTGCGAATTAACTTGCAAACATTAGCTATTTGATTTCCTAATTTCATTTTATAAAGCTTCTTCTTTTGAATTTCAATTGGAGATCCTGGGTTTCTTCTACTCATTACGTAAGTTAATGAATTCTTCTTCAAAAAATATGAATTGTGTTCTTGCTAGCATGGGTAACTAAATCCAAAACTAGGAATGTGGGAATCATGAGCAATTATCAAAGTATGAATAGTAGTAACTAAGTAATTCTTGAATAGTGTTATTACATGCATTGATAATTCTTTCGTTTATAAGTCTTTTTAATGGTGGCTAGCGTTAGAACTCGCCTTGTTGCTACTTGTCGGACCAAGGAGATAGTTAATAAGAAAAGAATTATCAATACAGATTTAGTGTGATACTACCTAATAGTCAAATGTCAATTGGTGCGAGGGTGAAGACCAAGCCATACATTGAGGTGATGTCTAATATAAGGTAAAGGTAAGGTTTAGTAAATTATACACACGTAGCCGACCATGGTGCGGGTTGAAATTCTCTATTTTCCGGACCAAGGATTTAGAGATACATAACTTACCACTTTGCATGTGATACACTAGGAAAGGATTACTATTACTAGGATTACCGTATTATGAGCTTATGGGGAAGACATATGCCCTAGTTACTTTCTCTCATTGATAACAACTAAAGTTTGAATCTTTCTCACTTGTTCTCTAAACTACAATCATTTATTTGTTACACAAAAACCCCCCATTTACTTACTTGTCTCAGAAATAAATTGACTAAATGAATATAATCGTAAGTTAAGTTTAAGTGTAAACCATATTCCTCGTGGGATCGACGCCAACCTACTAGTTGGGTTCTTTATTTGACAACGATCGCTTATACTTCTTTAGGGAAGTGTAATTTGAGTGTATCAAGCACCGAGATCAAGTAAAGTATAAACATCAAGTTGGAAAACTTTCAACATACCGGTAACCACATCGGGAGAACCCACTTGTTCAACAAGAGTTTGAAGTGCATAGAAATGGTTTTTCTTAGGAGCATTGAAACCCGTACAACTGGTAGTAGCACGCTTTACCTCTCTTAATTTAGCCATAAGCATTAGGCAATACCTTATTTTGTGACACCTCTTACCACTTCTTTCAATACTCTAAGTCGTGCTTCCTCCCACACTTAGTTCAATTAGACCTAGGCAATGAAGATCCACTACTATTACCTCATTGAGTCTTAGGGTTAGACACCCTATTTTGGTTGAACTTAGGAGAAGCATTGGAGGAACCTTGACCAGAAAACCTTTGTTGAAATCTAGGACGATCTTGTCCATCGGATCTTGCATTAGTGAAATTACCATCACGGGTCTTAGCCCTTTTTTCCTCCCTAGACTTTTCCTTGAGTTTATCCTCCTAAATTTTTTGTGCATGGACCATGATACAAGAGATGTCCATTTGATTTATGAGCATAATAGTTCGACACTCTTTAGCAACAATTTCGGGCACACCCAAAACAAACTTACTCATCTTATCCCTTGAATCAACAACCAGTGATGGAACATACTTAGACAATTAAGTGAACTTTAGAGTATTTTCCCTCACACTCATACCTACTTGTCAAAGGTTAATGAACTCAAGAACCTATGATTCCCTCATCTCAAGGATCTATTAAGACAAGTGGCCTTAATCTTCTCCCAATGAAGAGGACCTGCATCTTCCAGTGTCCCTTTCTTCCATTGGTTATACCATATTTGAGCCACACCTTTTAGTTGATAAGCAGTGAACTCGGCCTTTTCCACTAGCATAACTCCCATGATCATTAACACCTTATAGACCTCATCGATAAACTCTCAAGAATCTTCCCCAAATTTTTTATCTGAAACTCCAAAGGATTCATCCTTGTGAAGTCCCTTACTCTTGATGTCGTCGTGCCCACATTTGGGTTCATGGGAACCACTACCTCCCTAATGGGTTGGGCCGTCATGGCTTGAGCCAATACTTGAAAAATATCTCTAAACTGTGAATTAGAAACTTGCTCGACCAGAGGAGCGACCAAAACATGAGGAGCTTGGGGAGGAGCTTCTTGTTCCGCATTCTCCCTCACATTCCTTTTAGTGTAGATTCTTCGTGAAGCCATGTCCTGAAGAATATAGGATAAGGATTAGGAGAGAGACCTTATAGAGTTAAACTATATCGCACGACTTAGAGTAATGAAAGAAGTGGAGTTTCTTAATCATCTTGTAGCCTCTCATTCATAAATGTGGAGCACTTAACACTTATGAAAAAGACTCTAAGACGTTGCTTATGAGACATCCTAGGACCATTCTAAACTTTCTACTCTGACACCAAGTTTATCACGACCCAAGGGTACCTCCTATATGTAACATGGTGTATAGAACCCCAAAGGAATCCATACAAGACACTTAGCTCTCATAACATAAGCAATAGAACAATAAGAGTAAAACAATAGTCCAAGTCGAAAACATTTTATAAAAGCAAAGCGGAAGTCTATTACACTTGTCTTATTATAACCATCTAATACAATAGAATGAAATTAGACCTAGCACATACATCATGTTGAAAAGAGAAAACACATGAAAGAAAAATGAAACAATAACTCTATCCTCGAAGCATAAGGACTCATCGATGCTCAAAAATATCTCAAGGCAACCTCTAGCCACAAAATCCTGAAACCTGACTGTCGGACCCTATATTTAGGGAAAAGTAGGCAAGAGTATGTGTTATGACTAAATAATATACCAAGTATGATAGCAATGCATAGAAGATTTATAAAACATAAGTCATAAAATCATGGTCAATGCAAGCTAACTTAATCTTTAAAACCTTTGAACTCATATGCAATAATTCATGAAGTAACCTTTGTTCATTATTACTTGGGGGGAATTAGACTTAACCGACATAAAGACCATGTGAGCTATAACATGATCCCCCAGTGTCTCCCACACCGAAAAGGGTTGTCCTACTTACCAAGGTAAGGACCATGAACTTCTAGCTTTAGTGTATCCACTAGCTATGCAATCTATGGGAGAAATTTGTTAAGTGATAAGGATATTGCTACTAGAAACCCGACCTCTACTAAAGGGGGAGCTTCCATTTCATGTTTTTTTCTTCTAAAAACCCGGCCTCTATTAACGGGAGAGCTTCAATCTCATCATCAATATCCTATCGGTGCTAAGCATAAATCCCATGGAGTAGTCATTTCTTACTTGACTTCATTAATCATGGAAAGGTTGCCTTGGACAACCAAACCAAGCTAGTTTATTAGGATAGCTCTCTCTCTTTGATTCAATTAGGTGAGAAATCCTTTCAACCTAAGAATCTTTTTTACATGAGAAAACCTTTCACATCATGCTAATATGTGTTTATAAGAATATCCTTTCACAACACAATATCATCATTTGTACTTTACTCTCAAATCACCCTTAAAATATTTGCATAGATTTCATAAAAACAATGCATAAGTCCATAATTTACTTCTTGAGGCTATAAACGCACTTTCAATAATCACAGTTTAGAAAACATGAGTTAGATATGAATTTTATCTTAAATACATGTAAATCTTGCAATACATGCTTAGTTTCATAAAACGCTTCCTTGAAGATCAATATCCACATCATATAATTCAAAATATGAAAACACGAGGATTACATGGGCTCATGGGGAAATCATCATAAAATTGTAGTATTTCATCAATTCATGCATAAGAGATCTTAATTCAATCATTTAAAACAATAATGAAAAAAAACCTATAGTAATTGAAGAAAACCCTAACTCAATTGGGGAATTCAACCTTTGAAATAGAGTAATTTGGGAACTCTATGGGTGAAAGGAATCCATGGATGAAAACTATCCTAGCCTTCAATGGAGAAATTGAGACCTTAGCTTGAAACCCTATACGAATTCTTCTTCTTCTACTACTTTTTCAAGTTTCTAAAGAGAGAATTATTTGAGAGATCTTCTTTTTTGGTGAGTTAGAAAGAATGACTTCTATTGGGAAATTTGGGGGTAAAAAGCTTATATAGGGGTCTTACTGAAGGGTAAAATGACATAGTATAGGAACTAATTAATTAGGAAAAGATCCAATTACCGCTGAAATAATTGTCAGTTGTCCACCGACTCACCAACCACAAACTCCAGCCAGTCGATGGACCGTTGGTGGTGGTCAGAGAATTTTGGCCATTCTACGGACCCCTGGACCACAGACCGTGGACCCACCTATGGTCTAGTCGTTGTTTTACCCGAGAAAATTTTTAAGGGGTCAAACCACGGACCCACCTATGGTCTGTGGTCTACCCCACGGGCCATGGCTAGCCATCGTGGATGGAACCTAGAAATGCTGAAATCTACTATGTTGCCCTCTTTCAGATTTGGGGTGTTACAACCAATCTGGTCATAGGTTGAAGGATTTGTCTTCTCCCAGGCAAGGACAAGGAAGGTAGTAGGGCTTAGTCTACTACTTCAGCAGCCTAGTAGGTCACGCCGCTCAGTAGGGTGCCCCATCTGGTATAGGTGGCGGTCAGCGCCAGAACTTGCTGTATGCTCTGCAGGCTCGCTAGGACTAAGAAGATTCACCTTATGTGATCATTGGTACGTTATGATTCTTTTATTTTGATGTTTACGAGATCCAGGGCCTACATTATCTTTTGTAACTCCCTATATAACAGTAAACTTTGGTGTTAGTCCAAAAATCTCTTAGAACCCTTCTCTGTATCTATTCCAGTTGGTGAGCCAGTTATAGCTAGACAGGTATACAAAAATAGCCCTGCCACAGTTTCCCAGAAAGTCACCTCAGCAAAACTTGTGGAGTTAGAAATGGTAGATTTCCATATCATTCTAGGCATGGACTTGTTACATTCTTGTTATGCCTCAGTTGATTGTAGAATTAGGATCGTTAAGTTTCAGTTTCCAAAGGAGCCGCTCTTATAATAGAAAAGTAGTAGTTCAATGCCTATGGGTCAAATTTTCTCTTACCTAAAGGCTAGGAAAATGATTTTTAAAGGGTATATTTTTCATCTGAAGCCCCAAATCTTGAGTCAGTCCCAGTTGTAGATGAGTTTCTAGAAGATCTTTCCAGAGTTCCTCCAGAAAGGGAAATCGACTTCCAAATAGATCTCCTTCCATATACCCAACCTATTTTGATTCCTCCTTACATAATGGCTCCAACTGAGCTAAAGGAATTGAAAGAACAATTGAAAGACTTTCTATAAAATGCTTCGTCAGACCCAACATCTCTCCATGGGGTGCTCTAGTGTTGTTCGTGGGAAAGAATGATGGTCTCTCAGGATGTGCATCAACTATCGTCAATTTGAACAAAGTCACACTCAAGAATAAGTATCCCATCCCCAAGATTGATGACTTGTTCGACCAACTTCAAGCGGCTAGTTGATTTTCTAAGATAGATTTCACATCTAGGTACTATCAGCTCAAAGTCAGAGATAGTGATATCCCGAAGACAGCCTTCAGGACTCAGTATGGCCATTATGAATTTGTCGTTATGTATTTTGGGCTAACAAATGTTCCTGCCACTACAACAAAAACAAATTTTAGCGGCAATAAATATTGACATTAATAAAGAGTAGTAAGGTCTTTACTAGCATTAGTTAAGTGCCATTAGAAACAATATCACTAAAGGCTTTATAGACATATATGAATAGTGCTAATTGGCCCTAAAAATATATATTTAGTGAAAACTAAGAATTACTTGCTGCTAATGATAATTTTTTTATGTGATGTGCATCTTTCATGGAGTTAATACTATTCAAACAATATTTGGATGTGTTCGTCATTGTCTTTATTGATGATATCCTTATTTATTCTCGTAATGAGGAAGACCATGGGACTCATCTGAGAGTTCTTTTACAAACTCTCAAAGATAGCCAGCTATTCTCTATGTTAAGTAAATGCGAATTCAGGTTATAGCCAGTATGTTATCTTAGACAAGTGGTATCTAACGAAGGGATTTGAGTGGATTCATAGAAAATTGAGGTAGTACAACACTAGCCCAGATCAACCTGTCCGACCGATATCAATAATTTCTTAGGTTTGGCAGGTTACTATAGGAGGTTTGTTGAAGGATTCTCATCCATAGCTTCCCCATTAACCAAGTTAACTCAGAAAGAGGTGAAGTTTTAGTGGTTAGATGAGTGTGAGAAAAGCTTCTTAGAACTAAAGACCAGGTTGAATACAATTCCAGTCTTAACTTTACTAGAGATTTCAAAGGGTTATGTAGTTTATTATGATGTATTTTTGGGTCGCCTAGGTTGTGTATTGATGTAGCAAGGTAAGGTAATAGCTTATTCTTCTAGAAAAATTAAGGTCCATGAGAAGAACTACCCGACTCATGACCTCAAGCTTGCAACCATAGTGTTTTCCCTAAAGATTTAGACATATTACTCATATAGTGTTCATGTTGATGTGTTCATAGATCATAAGAGCCTCAAATATGTGTTCACCTAGAAAGAATTGAATCTTCGCCAGAGGAGATGGCCTGAATTCCTCAAAGAATATGACATGAATGTGCTTTACTACCAACTAAGGCCAGTGTAGCAGTTGATGCTCTTAGAAAATATCTATGGGTAGTGTAGCAGATGTTGAGGAAGAAAATAAAGAGTTAGCCGAAGATGTGCATCGGCTTTCTCACTTAGTAGTTTGCCTTACAGACATGTCAGATGGTGGTGTGACAGTTCAGAATGGATCAGAATCTTTATTGGTGGAAGTGGTTAAGGAAAAATAGGATGGCAATCCTACATTACATTAGTTGAAAGGTGTAGTGCATTAGCAAAAAGTTGAGGTTTTCTCTTAAGGGAGAGATGGAGTACTTCGTTACTAGGGTCACTTATGTGTTCCCAATGTGGGTGAATTGAGGCAGCAGATCCTTATCGAAGCCCATAATTCTAGATATTCTATTCATCTAGGTGCCACTAAGATATACCATGATCTACAGGAAGTCAACTGCTGGAAGAGCATGAAGAGGGACATTGTAGATTTTGGTGGCTAAGTCTCCTAACTGTCAGCCAATTGAAGTAGAACATCAGAAATTAGAAGGTTAGACTCTAGAGATTAACATTCCTACATGGAAGTGAAAAGTGATAAGCATGGACTTCGTTATGGGTTTACACTGTACTCGTAGACAACATGACTCTATTTGGGTAATAGTTGACACAGTCACTAAGTCTGCTCAATTTTTGGTTGTCAAGACTATGTATTGTAGGCCAAAATCTACATCAATGAGTTTGTCAGGTTGATGGGGGTTCCCTTGTCTATTATCTTAGATAGAGCTCCATAGTTTACCTTTCATTTATAGAAAGGTCTTGGTACTGAGGTAAATCACATTAGAATATTTCATCCATAGATGGATAGTTAGTCAGAGCGTACCATTCATTCCTTAGAGGACATGTTGAGAGCTTGTGTGATTGATTTCAAGGGTAGTTGGGATGATCACCTATCTATCATAGAGTTCGCCTATTATAATAGCTACTAAATCTAGTATTCAATCATAATGTGTCATATACATAATCAGTTGGGAGTAGTCTAAATAATGATTTGGACTGGGTTTCAACATACCCTCATAGTCCTAGAACTACGTGCCCCCATAGGTTTGTATGTCCCCTCTGTGGGTATTATATTTAGTGATCACGCCAGACATGCCTTTATACCCTTGGCAAGGTATATTGGGTCCTCTTAATGGGGCGTATACATCGGAATCCATGTCTAGCACATATGGTTTTATGTCATTTATTAGTAGCTCCCATAGTCAGACTCTAGTGCATTTGACCAGGTTCCAATTATATTTATGTATTCAGTTTTAGCATATTATGTACTTGGTTATCGCATTTAGTTAGTTCATATTCAGTATCTTTTTAGTATATTCATCATGTTCAGATTATATCATTGCACAGTTTTCCTTGTTCAGTTATATATTCCTTCAGTTGTATCTTATCCAACATGGTCAATAACTTTCTAGTACTAACGCATACTATGTGCTACATCTTCTCGTGATGTAGGTTCAGGTACTCAGCATCCAGATCACATGTAGATCGGTACCCGATCCATTTCAGCAACTTCAGTGCTGAGACCTCATTCTTCGAGGAAGACATACATGTTTTCTATTTTAGTCTTTATTTCAGTTACAGTTTTACTAGAGTTAGTTGGAGGCATGTCCCAACATCTCTTGTTAGTTACAGGCTTCTTTTAGATATAGACAAATTCATCTTAGTACTTGAGTTATAGTTCAATATCATAAATATATATATATATATATAGACTTAGATTGTGTAGTCCCTATCATTCGGTTATCTCATGTTTTATGTTTCCGCATAGTATCTTATGTTAAGTTGTTTAATTATGCTGATGATATGCTCGCTCAGGGATAGCTTGGGGTCAATCGTGATCATAGGTCCTATTTTTATGCCAAAGGGTTAGCCTCGGGGCATGACAAACATGGTATCAAAGCATTAGGTTTTAACAGTCCTAGGATGTGTGAAAAGCCGCACTAAGTAGAGTTTATTTCATGGGTGTGAAGTGCACCACATCTAATGAGAGGGAAGCTATGAAGTGTTTTAGGATATGTTCTACCTTCTAACTCGTCGTTATGCATTTCAGATCATGCCTCCTCCTAGAGCTTATGCAAGGAATGCTAATGCCCACAATGATAATGCACTTCCTCCAGTTCCAGACCATGTGATTTTGAATGCAGTGTTTCAAAATGCTATTCAAATTTTGGCTCAGAGTGTGACAAACCAGAAACATCAGCAAGCCCCAGTTCCTACTAACAAGAATGTTGGGTCATCAGTAGCAAGGGTCCGAGACTTTGTCCGTATGAATCCATCATAATTTTTAGGGTTAAGGATTGATGAGGATCCACAGAAATTCTTTGATAAAGTTAATAAAATCTTTAGAGTGATGCAAGTCACTGGAAATGATACGGTAGAGTTGGCAGCCTACCAGCTTAAGGATGTAGCTCACATCTGGTTTTCTCAATGGAAAGAAACAGGGATACAAATGCAGTTTTGATTACATGGGAGTGTTTTACTAAAGCTTTTCTGGATAGTTTCTTCCAAAGAGGGTTGAGGGAGACTAAAGTTGAGGAGTTCATGAATTTGAGGCAAGGTAACATGTCGGTCACAGAGTACAGAGTTAAGTTCACTCAAATCTCCAGGTATGCTCCACATATGGTTGCTGATTCGAGGGCACACATGAGTAAGTTTCTATTTCTAGTATCCAACCTAGTGAAAACAGAGTGCTGAAATGCTATGTTCCTAGAAAATATGAATATCTCTTGGCTTATAACTCATGCTCAGCAAATTGAGGGAGACAAGCTTAAGGAAATGGCTAAGGACAAAATAAAGGCAATGACATGTAACTATGAGTACTTTCAATAGAAATCAGGTGGTGGAAATCGCCCTCAATTTCAGCAGAAGTTTACAACCCCAGCACCTTCATTAGCTAGTGCTCCATCCCCAGGTTTCGATAGGATCAGAAAGGTAGGGCATCAGGCTGTAAGTCTCAAAGGAGTGTTTCATGTATTAGAAACTACCCAACTTGTCCAAAGTGTGGTAATAACCATCTGTGTGAGTGTCTTGTAGGAAAGGAAGGATGTTTTGGGTGTGGTCAAACTGGTCATAGATTAAGAGATTCCCCTTCTTCTAAACAGGGACAATGAGGTAACAATAATAGGGCTCAGTCTACAGCTCTAGCAGTACCAACAAGTCGCCTAATTCAATAGGGTGCTTTATGTGGTAATGGTGGTGGTCAGTGCCAGAACAGCTTGTGTGCTCTCCAGCCTCGCCAAGACCAGAAAGATTCTCTATATATGGTCACCAGTACGTTATGAGTCTTTCATTTAGATGTTTATGCTTTCCTAGATCCAGGGGATACTCTTTCCTTTTTAACTCTCTATATAGCAGTGATTTTGGTGTTAGTCTAAAAACTCTCTCAGAACCCTTCTCAGACTGTACTCCAATTGTTGACCCAGTTATAGCTAGACGCGTATACAGAAATTGCCCTATCATAGTGTCTCAAAAAGTCACCTCAGTAGATCTTGTAGAGTTAGAAATGGTATAATTTGATGTCATTCTAGGCATGGATTAGTTACATTTATGTTATGCCTTAGTCGATTGTAGAACAAGGATCATTTATTTCAAGTTTCTAGATGAACCAGTCTTAATATGGAAGGGTAGTAGCTCAGTGCCTATTGGCCGATTTATCTCTTACCTTAAGACCAAAAAGATGATTTCTAAAGGGTATCTCTATCACCTAGTTAGGGTTAAGGATTCCAGCTTTGAAACCCTAATTCTTGAGTTAGTTCCTGTAATAAATGATTTCCCACAAGTTTTTCCAAAAGATCTTCACGGAGTTCCTCTTAAAAGTGAAATCGACTTTGGAATAGATCTCCTTCCAGATACCCGGCCCATTTATATTCCTTCTTAAAAAATGGCTCTAGCTGAGCTTAAAGAATTGAAAGAGTAATTGAAAGACCTTCTAGACAAGGGTTTTATCAGATCCAATATCTCTCCATGGGATGCTTTATTGTTGTTCATTAAAAAGAAAGATGTTTCTCTCTGAATGTTCACTGACTATACCCAGTTGAAAAAGGTCACTATCAAGAATAAGTATCCCATCCAAATAATTGATGAATTATTTGAGAAACTTCTGGGTGCTAGTTGTTTTTCTAAGATAGACCTCAGATCTGGCTATTATTAGCTCAGAGTTAGAGATAGTGACATTCCAAAGATAGCCTTGAGGACTCGGTATGGTAACTATGAATTTGTAGTTATGTCTTTTGGACTAACAACTGCTCTTGCAAATTTCATGGACTTAATGAACAAGGTGTTCAAACAGTATTTGGACTTGTTCGTCATCGTCTTTATTGATGATATCCTAATTATTCTCGAAGTAAGGAGGAGCATGCGACTCATCTGAGAATTATTCTACAAACTCTCAAGGATTGCCAATTATTCGATAAGTTCATCTAGTGTGAATTCTGGTTACAATCAATCACTTTCCTTAGTGATGTGGCATCTAGATAAGGAATCCTAGCGGATTCTCAGAAAATAGATGCAGTGAAAAAATGGCTCAGACCCACCTCTACAATTGATATCAAAAGTTTCTTGGGTTTGGATGATTATTACAGGAGATTTGTTGAAGAATTCTCATCAATAGCTTCCCCATTGACTAAGTTGACTTAGAAAAAGGTTAAGTTTCAGTGGTCAGAAAAAAATGAGAAAAACTTTGTAGAATTGAAAATTAGGTTGACTACACCTCCTATTTTGACTCTACTTGAGAGTTCAGCCATTTATGTGATCTATTTTGAAGCATCTAGAGTCGGCCTAGGTTGTGAATTGATGCAGCGTGGTAAGGTCATAGCTTATGCTTCTAGACAACTTAAGTTTCATGAGAAGAACTACCTGACTCATGACCTCAAGCTTCCAGCCGTGGTGTTTGCTCTAAATATTTTGAGAAATTACTTGTATGGTGTTCACGTAGATGTGTTCATAGACCATAAAAGCCTTCAGTAAGTGTTCGCCTATAATGAGTTGAATCTTCATCAGAGAAGATAGCTTTAATTCCTCAAGGATTATGATATGAATGTGTTTTATTATCTTGGTAAGGCTAATATAGTAGTTGACACTCATAGCAGACTATCTAAGGGTAGTGTAGCACATGTTGACGGAGAAAGGAAAGAATTAGCAAAAGATGTCACCAGCTCGCTCGCTTAGGAGTTTGCCTTATGAACATATCAGATGATGGTGTGACAGTTCAGAATGGGTCAAAATATTCATTGGTAGAGAAGGTTAAGGAAAAAGAAGATAGTGATCCTATATTGCTTCAATTGAAATGTGCAGTTCATCTACAGAAAGTCAAAGTTTTCTCCCAAGAGAGAGATGGTGTCCTTCGCTACCAGAGTTGTTTATATGTTCCTAAGGTAAGTTATTTGAGATAACATATCCTAACATAAGCCCATAACTCTAGGCACTCTATTTATCTAGGTGCTACTAAGATGTACCGTGATCTGTGGGAAGTCTTTTGGTTTAATGGCATGAAGAGGGATATAGAATATTTTGTGGCTAAGTACCCTAATTGTTAGCAGGTGAAGTCAGAATATTAGAAACTAGGAGGTATGACTCAAGATATTAACATTCCTCCATGGAAGTGGGAAGTGATCAACATGGACGTCATTACAGGTTTACCTGATGCTCGCAAACACATGACTTTATTTGGGTAATAGTAGATAGGGTCACTAAGTCCACTCACTTCTTGGTCGTCAAGACTACAGATTCGATAGAGGACTATGCCAAGATTTACATTAATGAGATAGTCAAGTTGCATGGGATTCCCTTGTGTATCATTTCAGATAGAGGTCCTCAGTTTACCTCTCATTTCTCGAAGTCGTTCCAGATAGGTTTTGGTACCTAGGTAAATCTTAGCACATCGTTTCATCTAAAGATGGATGGTCATGAAGAACTGACCATTTAGAACTTAGAGGACATATTGAAGTCTTGCGTGATCGACTTCAAGGGTAGTTGGGATGATCACCTACCTTTCATAGAGTTCTCCTATAACAATAGTTACCATTCAAGTATTCAAATGGCCCTTATGAGGCATTGTATAGGCGTAGATGTAGATCTATAGTTGGTTGGTTTGAAGTAGGTCAAGCAGCCTTAATAGGGACAGATTCAGTTCATAATGCGATGGAAAAAGTTTAGGTCATCATAGATAGACTTAAGACAGGTCAGAGTCTCGTCAGAAGTCCTATGAAAATGTGAGATAAGGGACTTAGAGTTTGAGATTGAGGATTAGGTTTTCCTGAAAGTGTTACCTATGAAGGGGCGATGAGATTTGGCAAGAAAAGGAAGCTTAGTCCCAGGTATGTTGTTCCTTACAGAAATTTTGAACAGGGTTGGTAAAGTGTCTTATGAGTTAGAGTTTCCAGCAGAATTAGCAGCAGTCTTAGAACTCTGTTCAGTCAAAAATCAATTTTTTGTACTTAGTGGTAGGGATTGCAGCTCCTTCCCTCCGTACTCAGCTAGTTTAAGCTTTATTCGAGAATGAATGTTGCCAAGGAAGAGATATTGTAACACCTCAGAAATCAGACTTAGAAGTTGCAGCAGAAAAACACCAAAAAACAGTGAACCATGAAAGGGACCACGATTTGTTGGCATGTCTATGGTTCAGGAATGGGGGAGCACGGGACCTTTAATGGGTTGTGGACCACCACATGGGCCGTACTGGTGCTCATAGGGGTGGGACAGAACCTCCCAGGCCCTAACGTCAGACCACGGAGCACTCCACGGACCGTGGTCTTGATGACAGATCGTGGGTAGGTCCTTGGACCTGAGCCAACAGGTCGTGGACCACCACACGGGCCGTACTTGTGCTCATGGGGATGAGACAGAACGTCCCAGGCCCTGACGTCAGACCACGGAGCACTCCAAGGGCTGTGGTCTTGATGATAGGTCGTAGGTAGGTCCTTGGACCTGAGCCAACAGACCACCAGTCCAAGTGAGAGACAACGGTGGCCTTCATAGTTCATGGTCCTTTATACAGGTCGTACTAGACCCATTAAGACTAGTAGCTACTACCAGCATACTATGACACAGTAAACGGGTGGTGGTACTAGTGACAATCCGTCAGTGGGGCCATGGTCGAATTCGACAGACTTGAAATCAAGGGTCGTTTGGTCTTTTCCCCTATGTGTTGGACACCTAAACTACGTCGTTTAACACCTAAAGTACGTAGTTTTTGTCAGTTTAAGCCTAGTAACTTAAACTTAACCTACCCTAATCAATTATTCACCAAATATTCATCAATCTTTGAGCAAAATAGAGAGAAAAAGTTGAGCAACCCTTCAAGAACACGGAGTAAGGTTTCTCCAGTTCCAACCCCAAAATCGAAAGATTTATCGGTGAATTTCGTCACCATGTATGTGGGATTTCACTAGTGGGTTCTTTTCACCCATTAGGTCCCTAGCATTCAGTTAGATTCTTGATTCCCTTCATATTATCTAGACCGAGGGTTTCTTGAACATTAGAGAATAGTTGTGATTTAGTTGTTAAAATATTCTTAATCAGATTTTCAAGTTGTTGTAACATTGTTGCTTAGTTTCTTCCATGAAATTCAAAACCCTAGTGGCGTAGTTCTTTTAAATCTAGAAATGCACTTGCTAGGCTAGTAAATAAGATAATCAAGCTTCATTTCACAAATGTCACATTATCAGTTATAATTGTTACATTATCAAATTTTGCATGTCAGTAATTGAGCTATCCAATATTTCAGTATTTCAGTCATATTGACTGGGTTTCAGCGTACGCTCATAGTCCCAGAACTACGTGCCCCAGTATGTTTGTAAGTCCTCTCTGTGGGCATTATATTTATATATCACGCCAGACTTGCCTTTATACCCTTGGCAAGGTATTTTTGGTCCTCTCTATGAGGCGTATACATCAGACTCCACGTTTAGCTCACGTGATTTTATGTCGGTTATAAGTGGCTCCCACAGTCAGACTCTAGTGCATTTGACCAGGTTCCAGTTATATTTCTATATTCAGTTTCAACATGTTATGTACTTGGTCATCGTATTCAGTTAGTTCATATTCAGTATCTTTTTAGTATATTCATCATGTTCAGATTAAATCATTACTCAGTATGCCTTGTTCAGTTATATGTTCGGTCGGTTGTATCCTATCCTACATGGTTGGTACCTTTCAAGTATTGACGTATACTCTGTGCTACATTTTCTCGTAATGTAGGTTCGGGTACTCATCATCCAGATCACGCATAGATCGGTTCCCAATCAATTTATCAATCTTCAATGGTGAGTTTGCATTCTTCGAGGATGACATACATGTTTTCTATTTTAGTCTTTATTTCAATTGCCGTTTTACTAGAGTTAGCTAGGGCTATGTCCCAGAATCTGTACTCAGTTAAGGTCTTATTTTAGATATAGAGAGATTTAGCTTTAGTATTTGAGTTATAGATCAGAATCTTCAACGCTTGTTACTAATATTTCTATATATACAAACTTAGATTAGGTATTCCCCATTATTTAGTTATCTCATGTTTTAAGTTTCCGCATAGTATTTTATGTTAAGTTGTTTAATTATGCCTATGATATGCCAACTCATGTTTAGCTTGGGGTCACTCGTGATCCTAGGTCATGTATTTATGCCAAGGGGGTAGCCACGAGGCATGACATTTCATCTCTTTCCTCAAAACTTAGCTTGTTTAGACTTCATTTGAGGAAAAATCACCCCAAGGGGGGAGATATTGTAGCACCTCAAAAATAAGAACTAAGATTGAACAAGAGAGAAGGGAAAACCATAGAGGGGTCCACGTACCGTGAAAAGGACAATAACTCGTCACCCTGCTCATGGTTGTACAGATAGCAATATGTGAAAGACCATATACCCATAAATGCTCCAAAGAGCTCCATAGGGTCTGTGATGTGGCCCGTGAGGGAGACATAAAACCACTATGGCTACTATGAAGTACCATGGAGCACTAGACAGTTTGTGGAGCTTCACATGAACCATGTGGCTCGTGAAAGAGGCTTGATTGACTTTGAGGTTTGGGTAAACTTCAAACTATCATATCATTCAAAACAAAATTATTTCGGTGGCCCGCAGCCGATTAAATTAAAGGTTTGAGTTCTCTTTCCAACTTCACCAAGTTTGCCTTATTTCGAGCTCGGAGTAAAAATTTATGCCCATTTTAGTGATGCTTGACGGGCAGAGACTCGTCACGACCTACTTGATGGGACGTGGTGCTCATGAGGGCCCGTGAAGCTAGTCTTGAAGTCAATTCGTCTGCTTATAAGTGAGGTTTCACCCCAAAGTCACTACTTAAGTACCACAGATGTCTAAGCGATTCGTGGAGCTCTACACGGACCATGAAATCGTCTGTGACGGAGACTTGTCAGACTTAGATTTTAGGGTGAAATTCAAGCGGCCATATCTTTCAACACAAAAAGAAATTAGGTGGCACATGACCTATCATATTATAGATCTTTGAGCCCTCTTTCCAACGCCACAAAGTTTGCCTAATTCCAGCTCTAAGTAAAATGTTATGCCCATTTTAGTATGGCCTTGTCGGGCAATGCATTTTCACGAGCTGCTAGAAGGGCCTTGGTCATCATGACAGCTTGTGAAGCCTGTCTTAAAGCCACTTTGGTGGCATTTAAGTCAGGTTCGCATTGGTCATTTCCCCTATGCATTTAGTACTTAAACTACGTCGGCTAATGCTTAAACTACATCAATTTACTTAGTCTAAACTTAGAAAACTAGTCAAAAACAACCTAAAACCCTCGTTCTCCTAAAATCACCTTACTTAGAATGAAAAGAAGAAAAAAAGGCGATAGTTTTCCCAAGAACTAGCAGAGGTCTTCTTTAAGTTCAGCCCCAAAATCTAAAGGATTTGTCTATAGATTTCACTACTAGGTATGTGGGATATCACTAGTTGGTTCCTTTCACCCATTAGGTCCCTAGAATTCAGTTAGTTCTTCGATTTCTCATACACTGTTCATACCTAGGGTTTTCAGATTTTGAAGATTTATTGTGATTTTAGATGTTAGAGTTCCCATGATCTAAATAACATGATTCTTGGTGATTTAGTGTAATTTTCATGTATTGAATTACCCTAGTTTGTATCAATTATCAACTCATGAATTATCATTTGTAGGCAAATCAGTTAAAAATCACGCTTTAGCAATTGAATGCCATAACTTTCAGTATATTTATGTGCATTCCCAAATGGCATGTCAGCATTTTGAACTACTCAATATTTTAGTGCAATTTAGCTTTTCATGTAGTTGGGAGTAGAGTTAGCACCGAGTTGGACTAGGGTTCAATATACCCTCACAGTCCCAAGTCTACGTGCCAATGTAGGTTCAGAAGTCCCCTCTATTAGGCATCAGTTTTTAGTGATCATGCTAGAGTTATGCCTCTATACCCCTGATAAGGTATATTAAGTCCTCTCGATATGGCCTATACATTGGAATCCACATTTAGCTCACGTGGTCTATGTCGGTTAATAGTAGCCTCCACAATCACACTCTCATTGCATTGACCATCGTATCGACATTCACTTCATCATTTAGTTCCGCATATTATTCACATGATTAGTACTTGGTCATTGCATTTAGCTAATATTTCATTTACACTTCCATATAGTCTATTTCCATCATGTAACGTCGAACCACTAATAAAACACATAATCAACAAGAAAGAGGGATGTAATGTGATGCAATGCAATGTGACTCCATGGAATGATATGTCTGAGATTCCAAGTACTCTCTCTACATTATTAACATGACACTCCTAGGAAATACATCAAGAGTTCATAACCACATGTGGGACTCACGAGGTCCATATACCAACATGGAAGATCTCCACGTGTATGTGCAGACGATCTCAACGCACTATCATAAAATCAAACAATCTCCGCCATAGATGTTCTCCACATGCCTAACTTATCATAAAGTCACTAAATACATCAGCTAATGCCAATACACTTTGACATTCTCTAATTACAATCTATAATATTGTAGTAATAAAATTTTCCTTTAATAACACCAGTACTCGTACCAATGCCCGTCACACCATTGGTACCACACTCCATCTTTCTCCCGTTCCCATTGTCTATTTAATTTTTTAATCTTTAATTAGAAAACGTCCCTCAACAAGTTGAGGAAGTCTTAACATACCTCAAAAATGAAACAGGTGACATAAATTCTTCAAGATTTCACCTTTCCTTTTTGTAAATCTTCAAAACTTTTCCAATCTGTCAAATATGTAATCCTCATAAGAATATGAATCTGATGACACTCATATTACTATATTTAGTTTTGGCTCAAAAATATGGTAAAAAAATCATCCCGAGCAACAAAATTTGAATTTGAAGATTTCTTTCACATTATGTTTGCTCGTGAAAAAATAAACTCGCATGCAAAATTTCATCTAAAATGGATCGTTATTCAACCACAAAATCTAGATTTTGTTTTAAGAATTCTAGACCAATATTTTCTAATTTAGCATACACTCTACATATTTTTAATGAAAAATTCCATTCATAATCACATAAAAATGTAATGGAAAAGATAAGAAGCATTACCTTAAAGGTTTGGGATGAAATCTCAATTTTTCTCTTGTCTTTTCCGCTCTTTTTCTCTTTTTGTTTTCTTTCTTTGCGTGCGTAATAATATGTTTTTTGTTTTCTATGCTAACTTCACTACTGCTGTGAACATCACCAACAAAACTTTCGTCCCACCCCCTTTTTTTCATTATTTGTTTATTTATTTATTTATTATTGTTATTATTTTCCAGTTTTGGGCTTGGCCCCATTTTTATTTTTTTTCTATTATTATTAATAACAAAATAATCCTTTATTTAATTTGAAAATCTTGTCACACATTCTCATAAATCATAAATTACTTATCAAACCTACTAAAAGGGTTAAACTCAGAAAAATTGGTAAAATTCATAACATGATCAAAAGGGTCGTTATATCATCCACCACTAAAACACATCTTCATCCTTGAAAGTAAAGAGAAAGAAAGTACAAGGAGTATCAAATAGTTGAGAATACATGCTCTGTATGTTGGACTCAACCTTCCAAGTGGATTTCTAACTAGTCAACCTATCACATTGATCATATGACAATCATTAACAAAATACTTATTCAACATCAAAACATGGAGAACTGGATGAACACCTGATAGTTTTGTTGCATATCTGACTCATAAGTAATATCTCCAAAATGTAAAAGTACCTCAAACAAATCAATGACTTTAGGATTGATAATTCCCTTCTTCCCAAACCTCATAACACCCTTCATGGGCAATACTTTCAAGAAAACCTTATCTCAAATCGTGAACTTCATATCACAAACCTTTCGATATGCATATCTTTTCTTTATCCTGGGATATGAGAAGTCTATCTTGAATGACTTGACCTTATCTTATAAAATTCTCAAAAGATTCATGCCTAAGATCTAACTGCAAATGCATTGAATCAATATATTGGAGAACAATATGTTCTATCATACAAAGCCTCAAATAGGACTATTCAGATGTTGAAATGGTAACTATTGTTAAAGAAAAATCCACTAATGATAAGAATTAACCTTATCTATCACTAAAAGAAATTATAAACATCTACAATATATCCTTCAACACTTGAATAATCTACTTGAATTGACCATCTATCTGGGAATGAAAAGTTTCAAATGTCCAACTTCTCGTGTATATACTTCTATAAGTTAGATGTGAACTAAGTACCTCAGTTCAAATTGATGAATATGGACACTCCTTATAATACACTATCTGCTGGATATAAATACAACCAATCTTTCTACCTGTATAAAGTCTGAACAAGCATATTGTGAGATGATTTGGTCAATCTATCAACAATCACCCAAATAACATAAAGATCCTCAAAAGATTGTGGAAATTCTCTCATAAAATACAAGGCAATCCACTCACTCTTTAACTCACATACAAACATCCATTGAGTCATAATACCTAATCTCTAGCCCCCATACTTTTCATACTAGAAATTCAAGCATCGAGACACATACTCTACAATGTTCCTCTTCATTGGATAGTACTAAGAATGATTCAGATCATAATATAGTTTCTATCATCATTGATAAATAAAATATTTAGAACTACGAGTCTCTTTCATAATCAACTTAGTGAAACAATAAACTTTTGAAACTCAAATATGACCCTTAATTTTCAAAATGTCCTTCCAATCGAACATTCCTTCCTTAAATCCCCCCCTTAACTCTCTGTCTTTAATTATATTCAACTTCTCTTCTTTGAACTGTCTAGTCTTGATATGACCCACTAGAAATATATCGAATACTATGATAATTCATGAACACCTCATATTGCTTTTCAAGTAAATAATGCCTCCAAGTTTTCAAAGTAGAAAAAAAAAATATCATTGTCAACTCTAAATAATGAGTAGAGTAGTTATTCTCTTACACTTTTAACCTCTCAAAGTATACTTTATTACCTTACATTTATACATCAAAACATTTCCAATATCAACCTGTAAAGCATTATAATACTTCGTGAACTACTTATTTTTCATTTATAATACTCCGTGAAGTATATTTAAGGTTTTGAAAGCTAGCCTCACACTCCTTAGATCATTAGAAAGCTAAATTCTTCTGAGTTAGTTTTGTCAATAGCGAAACAATAAAAACAAATGTCTTTCGAATTCCATTTGTAGTAATCAATAAAATCCACAAAATTATGGATCTCTATAGATGAAGTAGACCTAGTCCAATCTCTAACTGTCAAAATAATCTAC
Source organism: Solanum bulbocastanum (assembly GCA_037074985.1). Taxonomy (NCBI): domain Eukaryota; kingdom Viridiplantae; phylum Streptophyta; class Magnoliopsida; order Solanales; family Solanaceae; genus Solanum; species Solanum bulbocastanum. The sequence goes on from CM073607.1 coordinate 11,813,267, forward strand.
AAATCTATCATATTGTAATCCTTAGTCACCACATGTCCAAAACTATAACAAAACTTGGATAGAACTCACACTTAAGAAAAACTCTAAATAAGGTCACTCTTTCTTCAAATTTGTTCAAATTTTGGAGTACAATTCTCAAACGATACTCATACTCCTCTCTACTATGAATGTAGATCAAAATATAATCAATGTAGACCACAACAAAGAAATCTTAAATAAGTCATGAACATCTTATTCAATAATTTTATAAAAGTTGATGGGGAGTTAGTCATCTCAAAAGTCATAATTAAAAGCTCATAATGTTATAACGGGTCCTGAAGGCTATCTTAAAGATATCATTCGTCCTAACCCTGAATCGATAGTAATCAACTCTCAATTAAGTCTTCAATATTACCAAACTCCTAGAAAGGTTCTCAATACATTAAATATGATACTGGTCCTTAATAATCCCTTTGTTAAATTTTTTGTATTCGATGCACATCCTTCTTTTCACAATTAAGACTAGAACAATTCGAGGAGAAATACTCGATCAAATAAAAGAATTTACTCAATAAGTCTTATTACGATTCTTTAAATTCTATTGAATCGTTCCAATAAGAAATGATAGAAATGAGCTAAATTCTCAACTCTAAGTCAATACGTAAATCAACATCACAATCAGCTGGAACACCCATAATTGATACTAATTCTAAAGGAGAACTATCGATACTCATATCATGAATATAATCTAAATAGGTGTTATATCCCTTCTCAATCAAACAGTAAGTCATTCAAAATGATATTATATTCCTAGGATAGGTAAATGTGACCGACCACTTCAGTTTAAGAATACCCAACATATCTAAGGTCACAATCAAGAATTTCATAATATGGATGAAGTCAATCTATACCCAATGTGATATCAATGCCTGTCATATTCGAAATAATTATGTATATCCACATGTTTTGTCCTATCAAATCAACAATTTAAGATCGTCATGTAGTGATACATTTGCCTTTTTAATTAGTAAATGTTAAACAACTAGTTGGCATTTCAAATTTGTAGTGGATTTATTTTGTAACAAGCAACTCTCTCTAAATAACTTGTAAGCTCATTTATTTAAATAAATTTGCTAGCACAAATATAAAACATAAAATCAAGAAAATTAATAAAATAATTAAAATTATTTAAGGATATTTTTGTCTTTACAAAGACTTATCCCATGGTGTTATATCATATGTATTGCAAGATACCTCAAAATGGAAGGTATTAGTAATACATTATGTAATACCATGCCGGATGTATAAATAATCCATGGATTAGTTATACATAGGCCTGATTCCTACCAAAATAATACATGGACTATTTATTCTAATGCAGCCTACCAAGCGACCCCTAAATTATTCCATGGCTATTTGAAAGGAGGGAGGAATGCAAACATAATTTTTTTAATCAAAGACAAAGAGGGCAAGGAAAGAACTAATATGGAGGATTTAGCGGAGGCCTTCTTAGAGATCTATAGTGCACAACACACTGATTTATGCTTTTTTTATATTCATTTCCTACTTTGAAGTTTTAACCCCCCTATCCTCCCCATATACCAATTTTCTTTTAAAGGTGAATGCAAATAAAATATAATTATTTCAATAAGAGTACTTTTGTCAGTATAAAGCTATAAATTAATTGGTATTGGTAGTGTTTTTCTATCTAGTAATCGAGATAAAGCAATGAATGAACTGGTGAGCACCTGAATCTCTTTTAGCTAGGTTTATATACTGCTTGAATATTCTAATACAAATTAGATATTTTAATCATTTCATTTTGTATTAGACTGTAGACATGTATTAGGTCTTGATTATATTCTTTATGTTCTACTGTACTTATTTTGATTGTGAAAGTTGAGCTACTAAGCTATTTGGATGAAGGAGATAACATTGCATTTCCCAATCTCAAGAATGTTAAGATTGTTGGCTACACAGAGAGATGCTTGAACACACGGTCTAATAAGCCTTTTGAACTGTCAAAGTTTCTTATAAAGAATGCAGTGGCTTTAGAGAAGTTTGTTATCACATGGAGCAGATGAAAATGCTTGAAATATTCAGAGAGCTATTTCTCCCGGTATTTATCAAAATTTGAAGAGGAATATATTGCTCTACATCCCAATATCATTTATTAGCTTTGTGATTACTTATGAAGAGTCTTCTCTACATGACTAAACTGGAGTGAGGTTGGGTGTTAGCATACAAAAAATATCACCTCATATGGTAGGCTTTGATTGACCGCAGATCTCATTTTCTACTTGTGGCATATCAAATGCTTGAATTCACATGAAGCCTTTGTTTATTTGAAGCATGGAATTTTTTTTGCAACACTTGTTTTTTTTATAATTAGACGTATGATATGTTGTGTACGTTTCGCTACGTTTTCTCAATAGATTCCAAGTCGTGGATTGTATTATGGTTCAGATTTTAGAGTTTTCTTAGAAGGAGGAGGTATGCATTGTCCATTTACTTTTAAGTCATATAAGAATGTATGGTTAGATCTCTATGTTTGATTCACTTGAAATATATGTTGAAAAATTATATGCGCAGCAGAAGCATACCATCATCTTACTGTTTACATGAATAATAGATAACAAATAATTTTTATGCTAGAACAGATATAATCATGCTAGAACACATAAACATGTTGAAATTTAATTCAAGAACTACCTCTTGGTGCGTGAGTCGATACCTTCAAGTGAATCCACAAGATAGACAACATCTTTGTAGTCTTCTACAATGATCCCAAGTTCACATCTGAACTCTCTCAATACTTGGGTGGGCAAGTATTGTATATATAACTTCTTCTTTTTTTGTAATTTAGAAGAAACCCTACTTAAAGAGATTTCTTCTCACTCCAACAAGGAACATAAAAATACACGTTTGTTTCCTTGGAAAAGAAAAGTCACGCTACTTTTTACCTTTTCCCTAGAAAATAAGATTTTGAGTTCTATTTAACTATTGGGACTGTAGGGACCAAAAAATTAATTATTGAGGCTTCCTATTGTGGAAATAATTCCAAATAATTCATTTGTATTATTCTTACTGTAATAAATTACATTCCTTCCACTAGAAATTCGTAATTGCACTCCTCTATTTATATTTTAAAATTCCCCATTAAACACTTATTTAATTCCTCATGTTAAGATTATAGATACTAATCAATAAATTATATTACTGATGAATTTAATTCAACGATTAATTTTCTTAGAGCACCCCTTAACTTATCTCATGTGTCGGATTCATAAATCCACTTTCAAGGTTTGACACAATTAAAACTTATAAGCTTCTCTTAAAGGCCTATCATCAATCTCTATATCGAAACATGGATTTCATCAACTAACTTATTAATTTACCTATATATATTTTCATCAGTCAATCTACCACGTATATTAACTCATCTCAGAATCTCACATTTTAATAAATCAAAACGATAATTAATATATACATATCATAATAGTTATATAGTACATTTAAAAGTTTAGAGAGTATGCTTTTATCAGTCAGACTAAAGCAACTATCTCTTCTCAGTCTCGTTCAATACATACAAAATGCATTAGCACAAGAAGTTGGAATTATACCATTCCTATAATCAAGATAAATTATATATAATATTGTGCTATAATCGTACTGATGGCATATCTATATTCAATCTTAGATTGTGAACAAATAAAACATTATACTTATTAGAATCGATGATTTAATCATCTATGTATAAGCTAAAACTCTATACATTAAATCATCTACTATATAAGTAAACAAACACCAGAAACGAATATATGTTCATTAAAACTGAATAAATAATTATTCTATAATAAATATTACATCTAAACACATGGTTAATATTATATATTCCAACAATATCAATTACTTCAGGTGGAATTTAGATGGCTGTGACAATGACAAAAAAGGAGTATCAAAAACTAGTTCAACATATTGTGAGAAATAGTTTCTGTTTTCCCTTTTTTTCAATATAACTTCAGTTATTGGTGTTGTTAAATAGGATAGGAGCTATGAAGAGAAATTTGCAAAAGTTTCAAGTGCTATTAGAGTCATAGTATATATATATGTTGATTTTAGGTTACAACTTTCAAGTTTTAAATTCTTGACAGAAAATTTGAAATCATTGCACTAAGCTTCATTAGCATAAATAGAGTAGCTACATTTTCTTTGGTAGCAATATGGAAAATAAATAAATTTATGTAAGCCATATTTTCTTTATTCATTTTGGTAACAGTCAGTGAAAAATGTGTTACCTCTAAATCTTGACTATATTGATGAATTTGAGCTTATATAATATATATAAAATCATAAAATATGAGAGGATTTTAAGAAAACATTGTGCGGTTAAGTAGTTTACTAAACATGAGGCAATTGCTACAAGTTATATGCAACAAAATGTATTTTTGAGAATTCATATGTTGTCACTAGAAAACTTAGATTAGCTTGATATCATTTTCTAAATGAAAATTGAGAGCTCTCTTATTGAGAAATAATGGTTAGTTTCCTCTCAGTAGCTGACACATCAATAAATTTTTACTTCTGTTATTTCTTTAAAAGAAGAATAAATGATGCCCTTTTGTATTTCGATGGTTCTTATCGTGTTGGTCATGGTTTTAGCACTTCATTATCAATTTTTGGGTTCTTTATTCATGTCTAAATTGAAAATGGCTTCCATGTCTATTTTAGGATACAAAATCAAGTAAATCTATAGAAGGTAAAAAAATTGAAAAATTCCTAAATATCTCAACCTATGTATTTTATAGGTAGAAAGGTCTAAGTACATCCTGTAGCAAAAACTAAATAAAAAAAAATGACTTCATAGCTTAACCCTAGTGAGATATTTTTCCTTGTATATATAGTCATCATTGAGAAACACCAACAAAACCCAAAGGGAAAACCTTTATTAGATAGAAAAGGAAATATCATTCAATCTTAGCTAGCCTTTCTGCACACCCAAAATATGGATCTATGGCCTCAATTAAAAAAAAAAACAAAGAAGCAAAAGAGTCGAAGAGATGAAGAAGCAAATGAAAGGAGTTGAAGATCGAATTAGTGAGTTACCAGACTCTCTTCTTATTCAAATTCTCTCTCTCTCTCTTGCCAAAAAAAGATACCTTCATAACATGTGTTCTTTAGAAAACACTACAAGAAAAGCAGCCTCTAAGGAAGGGAAATCTAGTCCCTAAAAGTCCAAAACTGGTCCCCAAATGGTCTATTGCGACGGGGAAAGGCTGGTCGCCACCCGTCCTAATAGCTTCCTTCGCTAAAAGTTAATTGCGACGGGATAACATTTCTGGTCGTTAAATACTTACAGAGACGGAAATAATGTTGGTCGCCAAAACACTTTTAGAGACTATATATCTCGTCCCAAATAGGTGATTTTTTTCTTTGAAATGTACTTATTTTCTAGTCATTAAATCACTTTCGCGACAAGCAACTACCACGTCCTAAATTAACCCTTAAGGACAAGAAGCAACCCCATCCTAGATGAACCTTTAGGGATGAGAAACTACCTCATCCTAGATAAAACTTTAGGGAAAGAAATATATTGTCCTAAATGAACCTTTAGGGACGAGAAAGTACCTCGTTTTATATTGACCATGAATGGTTCTAGAGCTTCATATCATAAAATTAAAAAAAAAGTACCAATCAATATAAGATTGCTTCTGAAATCTCCATAAAAACCGTTGATACATACTGGTTAACAAAACTTAGATTCCAATATTTTCTTAACAAACAAACATAGGTGATTAACATCTCGAGCTAAACTATGAAATCATGTCTTACATAACTTTCATAACATAATGATATTGATCTTGTTCATTTTCTAACTTGCATCTGGACTTGAAACTTCAATTTCCAAATTTCTCCAAGAGCTATCCAGAAACATGAACAAGATGCAAGGATGTAAAAAAATTAATTAGGAAAGCTTTGAGATGCATTAACCAATAATTCAATTTTTTTATCACAAATGCAAGAATAAGTTTCCATGCTGACCCCTTGAATCAGAACAATCGCCATGATCAAGAAACTATTTTACTCATTTTCATTAAAAAAAAATGTTATAATACAGCTCCAATGTTCATTATCACATAATCTGCTGCAATAAAGAGTTTCTTCACTGCTAAACATTATAGATATCCATTGAACTGTGATCATCTTCTAGGAAAAAAGATTTATATCTCTTACAAATAATTCTTAAAGCATCCTTCTTCATTTTCATCAAATAAGAACAAAAATGTTTCAGATACAAGAAGTGAACCAAAAAAAAAACAGAAAACCATACTAAAAGATCGAAACATTGTTGCTTCATTACAAATAATATGCCAATAAACCATCAAATGATGCACAGAAATAGAACTTTAAGTGTCCATTTGGTACTACATCACAAGTTTAAAAAGTCTATAATTTTCAAGTTTATACATCTTGATGTAGTGTTTGGAGACAAAAACAGAGTAGAGTACTGGACATAATGATTTCATCATATTTTTATCTTTGATAGCCATTTAACGGAAGAATTCTTTTTTCTTTTCTCATAACAGCCTCACTTAATTCTAAATTGTGGTTGCCTCCTAATGTTTCTTATTAGAACCTCAAGTGTCCATTCAATAGTGTATCAGAAGTCTAAAACATCTATAATTTTTAAGTTTATATGTCTTGATGTAGTACAATAGGTGAAAGAATATCAACTTTGTTTATCTCGTTGCGGGTGACTACACTAGGGTTGCTATACTCTATCATATAGTTGCAGCTCTCAACAAATAACAAATCTAAGCCATCTCTTAGAAATCATTTAAAGATTATTAAGTCAGTCATCTAGTTAAGGGAGTACTATATATCTTATGAAACCACATTTCTATGTTCTTATTGAAGAGTATGATTCGGTGCAGCTGGCAGAAAATAAAAATTGTGCGAACGCAGCTGTGCATAAAATAAAAAATGTGCAACGCACAGATATTTAGAAAATAGAAAATAGAAGAAGACGTGTGTGTAATTTTGTATAAAATAAAAAAAACAGAGGAAGAAGATGTAACGTGTAGTTGTACAGAAAATAAAAAATAGATGAAAAAGCCAAGCACATATAGTTGTGCAGGAAATAAAAGACAGAGGAAGCAACTTCAGCTATGTATCATGAATCAGATCTATATGATTCTTTCACAGTGATCATGTTCAATCATACCTATTAACAGGGACCTACTTTTTCATTAGATATTTAAGTATGTATGTAGTTAGAGAACTTGGTTTTTTCTTTCAATCACATCATTAAATTGTTCTCACAAAAGGAAGGCAAAGTTGACTCATGATACAAATAACTCTAGCTATAAAGCATTGGTCCAATAACTGAGAGCCAAAGGCAATAGGTAATCAAAATCCACCAGCTAAGAGAATAAAATCCTCCAACAAAGGACCACAAGGGAATAAAGCATTCAAACACGATCAACTATCTTATTAGTTTTCTAACAGTTCAGCCTTACAATAACAATTTAAACGACTATATGTAAATCAATATGGGTATATGCTCACTTACTTGGATAGAAAAATATGCCAGTGGTCATTCAGCTAAAACTGTTGATGACGTATGCAGGATATATATGTGATTGTTGAGCAGCGAAGGATACATTAATTCAGCTTTTGACCAAGTGCCACCTTTCATGTCTTCTGGCTTTACTCCACCCCAAAATCAAATACATGGTTACGAGTTTGAGGTCTACAATATTTTTCTACAATCTCGATATTCTGCATTTCTACAACTCCTCGCTTGTATTTTTAACTATGAGTAAAACAAAATTAATACATGAAACAACAAAATCATCTATTTTTCTTGACACAAAGCTACAAAATAGAAGCTCAAAGCAAAAGCTGAAGTCCAATATTGCATATTAAAAGTTCCACTAAGAAAAGTTACCAAGTTCAAAAAAGTTTCATATGTAAATATCACGACGAACTGCAAGGTAGATGCTTAGAAAATTGAGTGTAAATCACTAAGCATACTTGAAAACTTTTAGAAAAAAAATGTTTCATATCTAAATTGCTGCTCACGTGTGTCGAACTTCTGTTGCGTAATATCATTCCTTTACCATAAAACATAGTAGAGTTGTTAAGTCCTTTTCCTTGTTCCTTCCCAATAGCACATGGAGAAGTTGTTTTATTTTATAAAAAAAGTTTTTATCAATGAGAAATTGTTTCGTTATAAAAAAAATAGCACCTTGTCCTTCACTACAATCCAATTGGGAATAAGTTCGTTATCAATAAGAAGCTGTTTTGTTCAACCAAAAAAATGATTTACCATGTTATGAGCAGTAGATTCAGTTAAATATATAATTAAATCTCAATAGACATGAAAAAACTTACTTTTTTCATCTCCTTGGGTGTATCGCTTAACTTCATTAGTTGAAGAAGGAAATACAATATTAACTTGCATGTACTCTTTCTCAAGAACCACATAGTTCTTATGTATCACTCCCTTTTAATTTCCTTAATTAGAAGACATGGCAAGGTTTGTAAGTCCTTGTTATCGTCCCTTACCAATAGTGCCTGGAGAAAGAAAACTATTTTATTATGATATAAGAAGTAGTTTGAATAACAAGATATCATACATGGAGGACAAGAAAATAGGGTATTTGGAATTAAAAGGTGGTCAGACCACAACTGAAAAGAGAGATAAGTGAGTAAGAACAACTATGAGCTAGTTTAGTTGTTTGTTATATCAATACTTACAAGTGTTATCAATAAGTAATTATTCTATTCAATCAAAAATTATTATGTTAGACCTAGTCGACAAGGGCCTTAATATATTGAACTTCTCAACTTAGAATAAGGTTGGTCTATAAAAGTTACATTGGACTATAACAAAGAAGAAAGACAAGTGAAGGATTCATAACATTTACATCAAAGATAACTCTATAAATAATATCCTTACACCTAAACAATCTGGTTGGAGGTTTAAAAAAGTTTTGGATACAAGATCCTTATTAGTTATTGGAACTCTCTATTGAATTTAACTGGACAGATTCATCGGTTGTGGTGGGTTAAACATAAAGAGTGCTTATTAATCGCTTCTTTCACAATATCCTACAGCTACATGGAAGAAATTCACTATGGAAAATGGAAATCTGGTAAACATTAGCTCATCCTCTAGCTAGCCCTGCAAAGAAGACTAACAACATTTGATACATTAACAAAAGGATGTATTTAAGTTGACATTATTTGTATTCTATGCTAGTATTCCTAGAAATACCATACTAGAATTCTATATGTTGCCATTTTCTTCCATACTCGAATAGAGAGAAACATCCGCAAGTTACAACAGAAATGTAGAGGGTCAATCATAGTTCTGATAGAGATTGCTAAAGAGCTACACATAGTTGTCCAGAAGCAAAGTCGGTAGATAATATAAGCAAATGAAAATGAATTAGCATAAAAGACAAGCTAGATTAACAACATCTCGGCAGAAACCGTTAAAACAGGGTAGCTGGCAGCGATCATAGTAGAAAATTTCAAAACAAAATTTATGTCATTATGAAGTTGTGTAGAAAATGAAAAACAGAGCCAGCATAAAAGATATGTACAATTGTTGTTAATTCAGAAATTAATGTACTATGTTCTAAATGTTACGCCTTCTTATTTTTATTTGAAGGCAATGCATCAGTCTCTTGACTCATCTCGTCTTGTCTCATCACCTCACCTCAACTCATCTCCTCATCTAACTGATTTTGTTTAAATAGATTAAGAGTTCAAACGTAACTCCAACTATTCTCTAAACAATCACTAACTTTGCATACAATTATAGACAAGTAGAAGTAGTATTGCTAGGTGCAAACAGAGGTGGGTACCACCGAAGTCGGGATACAAACTAAACACGGATGTCTTTTATAACTAATCTACCAAAAATGAGGGAGCTGGAGGAGTCATGCGTGACAACAACGTCTCTTGGATAACAAGGTTCTCAGCAAGAATAAATTTTTTCAACTCTCTACATTCAGAACTACTAGCTCTAGTAATAAGACTGAAAATGATGGCTTTATGGAATATCTCCAATCTACAAATTGAAACTGACTCAGCAGAAATAGTGCACCTGATTCACAAAGGTCATGATTCATACAACTAATATAATTTTTTAATGCAGACAGCTGCTTTAGAGGTCGGGGAACCTATGGATCAACCATAGTCACAAGGAGCAAAACTAGGTGGATTGTAGTATTTCTGCTGAATCGATTTCAAACGGACTGAATGAATAACATAAAAGACGAGCTGGAGTAACAACATGTTGGCATAAAACGTTAAATCAGAGCAGCTGATCGTAGCAGAGCAGAAAATTAATGTACAGTATATGTTCTAAATGTTGCTTCTCTAAGCAGTAACTAATTTTAACTCTAACTATTCTCTAAGTAGTAACTAATTTTGCTTATATTTATAGATAAGAATCCAATAAATATTTTTAGAAACCACAACTTAACAACATTTGGAAGGAAATAGAAACAAACTAACTGAGTAAATAACATAAAAGGTGAGCTGGAGTAACAACATATGGGCAGAAAATGTTAAAACAGAACAGCTGGCAGCAATGTTGCAGCAAACTAAAAAATTATTGTACTATGTTCTAATTGTTGCGCCTTTTTATTTTTATTAGAAGGCAATGCATCAGTTTCTCGTCTCACCTCGTCTTTTCTCATCACCTCACTTCACCTCAACTCATTTCCTCCTCTAACCTACCTTGTTTAAAGAAATTAAGAGTTCAAATTTAACTCCAACTATTCTCCGAACAGTCACTAATTTTGCATATAACTATAGACAACACTGGTCAAATAACTCAAGTTCTTGTAAGCATAAACTAAACAAGAGGAATAGATTAATACCCCATTATTGTGAATACGTAAGACTTATAAACAGTGAAACAGAGAGTCGTTTCAGATTTAAACGACAGGTTCTCCATAGTCCTACTTCAACCTATAATTCCACAACAACAAAATCAGTCTTTCACATCTATGTTTTTATACTTGGAGTTTCTAATAGTTACTTGTAACCAAGAAGATGAGTCATTGAATTACAAGTCATATACTTGTATATTTTTGTATCATGTATATGGTCGCAAAATCTCAATACCCAATAATTTTTGCAGATGAAATCATTAACCTAATTAATTTTTAAAAAGATGAAGAAGAAGTAACTTGAATACACAAGAAAAAAACGTCATTCATATAACTTATGAAAGAAACACAACAACTCAATCGGACGATGAACCCACCTGAAATATTGTCCCAAGCAAAGTTGTGTTGGATTATATTTCGAACAGGGCAGCAATAACTCAATCAGAAGAATGTTCACACCTGAAATTTATCTCGAGGAAAGTTTTAATGGATCTTTATCAACCAGATCGAGCAGCAACAACACGAGGAAGAAGAAGACATCTTTATCAATTTAATGGAAGAATGTCGACGCTGAGATTAGGGGAGACAACAATAGCACAAAGAAGGATACACATCTATCCATTTAAGGGGCAGAGCATCGTTGAGATTACCTAGGGCAGCTGGGTTTCATTCAAGCTCAGTTGTGATTTGAAGAGATTAGGGCAAATTTTAGGACAAGCATCTATTTTGAGAATTAGGTTTTTTCTTTTTACTTTTAGAATTAATTTTTTAGCGCCTCAAATTTTGATAAAAGAAAAAATTTTCGTTGGAGGAAAGACTTTCCCGCTCAAGCCTCAAAATATGCATCCAATTACATTTAGGTACTAGTTAGTAATCTTTTTAGGGAGTGAATTTAATCTCTTCACAATAACATATACCAATAAGGACCAAAATATAATTTTGTCCCAATAGATATATTTTTAGAGACAAGAATATAGACTCGTCCTTAAATATTGGTCTTAATAAAGGCTTTTTCTTGTAGTGAAATATGTTGTCTTTCCAAGAAAACACATGTTATGAAGGCATTTGTTATTGGCAAAAGAGAGAATCTGAATAAGAAGAGAATTCATCAACTCGTTGATTTAATCTTCAATTCTTTTCATTTGCTTCTTCAGCTCTTCAAATCTTTTGCTTCTTCGTCTCTATGAGGATGGAGACCATAAATGCATCTTTTGGGTGCAGAATGGCTAGCTAGGGTTTGCATGATTTTTCCTTTTCTATCAAACACAATTTTTTCCTTTGGGTTTCGTTGCTCTTTCACAATGATGACTATATATACAAGGAAAAACATCTAACTTGGGTTAAGCTATGAAGTCATCTTTTTTTTCTTTGTTTAGTTTTTGTTACAGGATGTACTAAAACATGTCTACATATTATACACGTAGGTAGAAATATTTAGGAATTTTTTTTATTTTTTCTCCTTAGATATATTTACTTGATTTTGTTTCTTAAAATAGACATGAAGGCCTTTTTCTATTTAGACATAAATGAACAAAAAAACTGATAACGAAGTGCTAAAACCATGATTGACATGATCAGAAAAAAATACATACAATGGCCAGGGAATCCTTTATTCCTCTTTTAAGGAAATGAAAGAAGTAAAAATTTATGGATTCATCAACTATTGACAACAAGATAATTGTTATTTCTCAATAAGAGAGCACTCAATATAGAAAATGATATCAAGCTATTCTAAGTTGTCTTCTGACAATATGTGTAATCTAAAGAAATACATTTTGTTGCATATAACATGTAGTACATGCCTCATGTTTGGTAAAATACTCAACAACATATTCTAAAACTCTACTTCATATTTTATGATTTTGTAAATATCATTTAAGTTCAAATTCATCAATATAGTAGAGATTAAGAGATAACACATTTTTAACTAATTAACACCAACGGGAATAAAGAAAACGTGGCTTACATGATTTTTTACTCACTGCTACCAACGAGAACAAAGAAAATGTAGATTCACTAGTTCCTACCCATTAAGACTCTATTATAACTTCCACCTTGTATTTAGGTTATATATAGTCTTATTTTTTTTTCTTAGGTGATCTCCTTGTTGTAGAAGTTGTATAGAATCTATATTTATTCTGTCCACATTCAATAAAACATAGCGCTCCCTCTATTCTATTGAGAGTCTTATACTTCCTATGGTATCAAGAGCCAATTAGCTCTCACGAGTAAAATTTTGTTGCGAAACTGTCCAACCCTTCCCATTAAAATGACCACAACAATTGTTCAGTTTAACTATATCATCCATTTACCAATCAAGTTAATAGGCAGCCACAATTTTTCCATTTGGAAAGCACAAGTGTGCATGCTTATGTGTGATCACAACCTTTATGACTATCTAGATGGTTTCGCCCTGTCCCTACTCATAAAGTGGCTCAAAAAAATTAGAACATCAAAAATCTTGAACCTCTTTCTTGGTATCGCCAAAATTAGATAATTCAAATGCTATCTTCGCCTCAGTTTATCCTGAACTTGCTGCTATAGTTACCTCTGCGTCCACTACTAAAGCTACTTTGGATGTTTTCCACACTTCATATGCCAACAAATCACAAACAAGAATCTTTATCTTGTGTGGTCGTTAGGCTCGTTTCTCGAAAGAAATCCTTTATGCCACGGATTATATACACCAATTTAGATCTCTCTATGATGAACTGTCCATTACTAAAGCTCTTGTGTCTAATGAGGAACTGATTGTAAAAATCCTCACTGGACTTGAACCTAAATTTCTTAAAATATTTGTTGTTATCAGTGCAACAGATTCCACTATTTAACCAAAGCTTTATAAAAAGTTGTTTAATCATGAACTTTTCATAGAGAATGAATATGCAAAGAAGCCACTATCAATAGCAATTAATGTTGCTATTGCACAACTAACAAACATGCATCCTCACAAAGGACACAACTCTAAAAAGGGTCCAAGTACAAATTCACACATGCCCAACCATGGAGCACCCAAAAAAAAACAACCAAAAACAGCGTTATGATAATGTTCTTAAGTTCTAATTATGGGACCACCCAAATCATTCTGCTAAAGTCTATAGATCCTAAACACTCAATCACCTACAAGCCCAGGAACACTATGTTCCTCATTTTCCAACTCAAAAAGCTCCTTGGATTGTTGATACTGGAGCCACAAATCATATGGCCCCAAATGCTCACAACTCCACTAATGTCCACAGCTACCATGACCTAGAAAAGATTGCAATGTTGTATGGTAACACAATTCCAATATCCCATACAGGTAACACTAACATAAGTGCATCAGATAAACAATTTAAGCTTCTCAATACCTTATGTTCTCAGGCTTTTAAAAATGATATTTATGTTTTCAAATATTGCCGTGATAATGTTGGTGCCTTTTAAAATGATAGTACAGCGAAAAAAATGTTTAAAATCTCTCTCTTTTGATTGAAAAAGCTTTCTGTTGCTTTCAATTTATTTCAATAATTTTGTTAAGCATTGAGAGGCTTTAATTAGGAAACATAAAATACATAATATGCATGATTTAAAATTCAAAAATCTTAAAACCATAAATGAAAATCTCAACAAATAACCATACTTCCATTAGGCATATAAGGTCTGTGAAATCCCAACAAGCCTTCCAAAGATTGCAAATATTGAATAATTTTCAAAAAAAAATTCTCATTAATCGGTTGGTGGAACCATTTCAACAAGTTAGACACGTAGACAAACAAAGAAGAAGGTTAAAGATGTCAGTGGTTAAAGCTAATTGCAATGGCAGGGTATGGTGTTTTATTAATGTTGATTTTGATAGTACGATACTGAGGGATAGAGAGCAACAACTAATACATTATTTAAAATAGCAACAACAACTAATACTTTATTTAAAACAGCAACAATAGAGAAGGGAAAATATTCACTTCTTAGTTGACTTGGCGATCCGCCGAGTGGAACTCCTTGCTTTTTAGCTTGATCTCTGAAGAACTTTAGGTGTGCTAAGTTGAGATCACCATTCCACTCGGTGTGTCACCGAAGTTGACTTAGCCCCCAAGTCGACACACTGTAAATTTTGGGGAACTAAAGGCAGACATGGCGAGTTGCTGAGTGGCCTTTGGCGAGATCCAGCGTGAGAGTCTTTAGTTTTTAAGTTAGGGTCTTTAGAGTCTTTTCAGATTATTTTAATTTTATACTACGTCATTTTACCCTTCATCTAAAGACCTGTATAAGTATTTTACTCTCAAACTTTCCCAAGATAAATCATTCTTCTAAGAATCTAAAAGAAGAACAAAGCTTCCTTCCTAAAATATTTCTCTCTCTAGAACTTGAAGAAGAAGAAGGATTCAACGTAGGGTTTCAAGTCAAGTCTCAATTTCCCCATTGAAGATTAGCAATTGGCTTCAAGGTATGATAATGTTCATCCATGATTTACTTCTATTCATGGAGATCCCAAATTCTCCAATTTACAACGTTAGAATTCCCCAATTGAGTTAGGGTTTTCTTCAATTGCCATGGGTTCTTTTCAATGTTTATTTAAATGATTGAATTATGATCTCTTATGCATGAATTTATGAAATACTATGGTTTTTATGATGATCCCCTATGAACCCATGTAAATGTTATATTTTCCAATTATGATGAAATAATGTGGGTTTGGATTATGAAATAAGACTTTTGTCAAATCAAGCAAGAATTGATAGAATTATATGATTTTACGATGAATTTTTATGAACCCATATCTAACCCATGATATCTATATGTTGAAGATTGAAAGTGGGTTTCAAACCTTGAAATATGAATTTATGAAAATATGCCTGATCATGAAAGTATGTTGATGACTCATGAAAACCTTGTAGATGAGATTATCTATATGTTCTATGAAGCTTGACCATATGACATGAATGCCATCTAGATTTTCCCTCAATGCTTTTTGGGCTATTTTCCTAAATTAGATCTTGATTAGTATGGTAGCTGGATATGCCATCAATGATTAAAGGCCACGGATTCAAAAATATTTCCATTAGTATTAGTAGGGTATCTCTAGCATGAAGTGAATGAATGTGGGCCTTAAAAGCTATTATAAAAAGATCATGGACGGTGAAAGGTTTTCTCACACATGGTGTAAGGAGCTATCATATGATAAGACAAGGGGCCACTACCCATGTCTTTTAAATACAAGATAATTCAAGACTTAATAACTACTCCATGGGTATTTATGCTTAGCACCGAGAGGATATTGAGATGGAAGCCCTCATGTTAGATAAGCCTGAGTTTCTACAAGCAATATCATTATCACTTACCTATGTTCCTCCATAGGATGATCTCTAAAGTATACATTAGCTAGTGGATCCACTTAAGCTAGAAGTTCATGGTTCTACCTTGGCAAGTAGGACAACCCTTTTTGGTGTGGGAGAAACCGGTGGATCATGTTATAGCTCACATGGTCTTTATATCTATTAAGGTTCATTCCCACAATAATAATGAACTAAGGTTACCTCAAGAAGTATCACACATATGTTCAAAGATGATGTTCACTTGCGTTGATCATGGTTTTATGACTTATGGTTTCTAACTCTCAAAATACTTGTTTTAGCTTGATCATTGCATACTTATGAAAATGTACCTTTTTAGTATATTTTAAATGTATTATGCATAGCTATCATACTTGGTACATTGTGTTGTACTAACACATACTATTTCCTATATTTCCCAAATATAGGGTCCTACAGTCAGGGTCATCAGTTTCGTGGCTAGTGGTTGAGTTCGAGGTTTCTGAACATTGGTGAGTCCTCATGCTTCAAGGACATAATTTTATTATTTCACCTCCTTTCATTTATTTCTCTTTTGGAAATAATGTATGGGATAGGCCCAATTTAATTCTATTTTATTAGATGGCAATATTGAGAGAAGCGTTTTAGACATCCCCTTTTCTTTTATAAAGCTATTGGACTTGGAGTATTGTTTTACTCTTATTGTTCTATTTCTTAAGTTATGAGAGCTAAGTGGCTTGTATGGGGTCCTTCGAGGTCCTATACGCCATATTACATCTAAGGGGTACCCCTGGGTCGTGACAAATAATCGCAATTGTTACATGTCCCTATTGTCTAAGCTAAATGCAGTGTTGAAGATAGAGTTATGCTTTAGGAAGATATATATCATCTGTCTACAAGTATAGATAGTCCTTGGATAATTGGTAGAGATTTCAAAGTAGTCTTGAATTCTAAAGAAAAGATTGGTGGATTGCCTATTCAAGATATTGATCATGAAAATTGAAAGACTTGTATTCAAAGTTGTGGCCTAACTGAAATTTAATTGATAGATAGTCCTTTAACATAGTGGAATGGAAGAATTTGTAATTATTGCATCTTTGAAAAATCTTATTTCTATTACTCAACCAAGCATGAAATGTATGGTTGCATATTTGTCCATAGGCCAAATGGCATATGTAATTATTGTTTATTTCGTAACTTTCGTTCAATGAGAAAATGGGTCAAATTCTACAAGATCAAAATTTGAACAAGTTCTAAATATGCTCTTATATTACTGAATAAGGAAGAAGGGATCACCACCTAGAAGAAAACATTCAGATTTCTTAATTTTAGGCTGATCATGCTCAATTTACAGAAGTATTGAGGTGAAACTGGTTTGAAGAGGTTAATAAGAATATTTTCATCCTTCTTAAGGAGAATATTGGGAGGGTTGAGTCTGCTCTTGCCAAATGTCATAAGGAAGTTCTTGGGGATTGATGTACCGCCATTATACTATATATTTGATGCCTTTACTATGAATGGTTGCTAGTTCTTAAGCAATGATAGTGTCTTTTAATAATTTTATACTGTGTCAAATAGGAAATCAGTCAAGTCGAGAAATAAATAAAAATGAAGCAAAGTACTCCAAATAAAGAGCTCTGACGACAATCCTAATAGATCGTCAAACCTGTGATGGGCCATTAGGCTAACCATCACACTTTCATAAAAGAATCAATGTTTTTGATGTATGGAGAACGACAAAGATGACTAACCACTATGAATGCGATACACCATTAGATAAAGTGGAGCACCTACAGAGTTAATTCCACCTTCAAAAGTTTAGGAGACAGTGGGCATCATAGACCATCAGATCTCTTATGAGCCATTAGGATCAAAGTCAGACATACAACTTCATAATTACTCTCTAAAGATCTGCCATGCATCGAGGCTACCCCCAGGATGTAAACATTAGACCTAGGATCACGAGTGACCCCAAGCTAAGTGGGCATATCATAGCATACTAGATAAATTGAAATGAGAAATATTGTGCGGAAGCTTAAAACTTGATGTAAACTGAAATGCAGAATACCTAATTCTATTTGAATATATTAACTATGAGTTTTAATGACAACTGAAAGAACAAACTCCAAGCTAAAATTGAATCTAACTATGTCTAAAATAAAGCATCTAACTGACTAGATATGCTGGGACATGCACCCAGTTAACTATAGCAAAACTGAAACTCAAATGCTGAAGGTAAAAGAAAACATGTTTGTCATCCTCGAAGAATGAGGACTTACCACTGATAATGCTGAGCTGAAGATCGGGAATTGATCTATGTCTATTCTGGATGCTGAGCACCATAACCTACATTAGCAAAACATGTAGCACAGAGTGTGCGTTAGTACTTGAAGGGTACTGAGCATGCATGATATGATAAAGCTGAATAATATATACATAACTCAACAAGGCAAGCTAAAAAGTCATATAATCTGAACATGATAAAGATATTGGGGTAAACTGAAAATGACTAAACTAAATACAATGACCAAAAACATAACATGTTGTTGGGTGTCACTGACAGCCAGACCGACAGACCGTAGATAGATTGACGATCCGTTCTGGCAGGCATCGAATGGGGTTCTAGGACTTGAAATTTAAGGGTCTGACCTACGGACTTAGACCACGGACCGTGGCTGACCTACGGTCCGTAGGTCCGAGCTTAGGTTGACCCTTAGCTGAATTTCCTACGTTTATGGAAGGGGGTTGCAGGTGGCCAACCATGGACCCCAGCTATGGTTTGTGGGTCCCCCTATAGTCTGTAGGTGGCACCCATCGGTGTCACCTACAACTTTTGAAATGACTGTTGGTTGGTCTTTCTAGGATAAGGGGTGTTACATTATCTTCCCTTTATGAACATTTGTCCTCGAATGAAGACTAACTAGCAGAATATGGAGGAAAAAAGCTAGATTCCCTACCACTAAGTACCGAAAACTAAAATCTGACTAAACTAAGTTCCAAGAACATGCAAATATGCTGAAAATGCAAGACTAACTGAAGGAAGAAAGTACTAAGAATGAATTCACGCATGAGTGAAATGAGAGACTAGAGAGGAATTATTATCTCAAGCTGGAATGTAATCAGAAGGAAAGAGATGAGGATAGTTGGCCTTTATGGCTGCTTCTACTTCCCAAGTAGCTCCTAATTTCACGTATCAGGACACTTCATCCAATACTAAGTGCCAACGATCATTAGTCAGTAATATAACCCAACTAGTGAGTTGGGGTCGAATCCCGCAGGGAGTGGTTTATAATTGAGAATCAATGGACAAGTAAGACTATGCTTTAGTCAATCATAGCTAAAAAAATTTATGAAGTAAAACATAATTCAAGTTGGGGTGACACAAGTGTCAAATATCGAATAGGGTTTTGTGTGTATTATCAACTAAAACAACAAATAACACGAAAGTAACAAATATAGAGACGTGTTCTTGGGATGTGATTGAATTATGTGCTAATTTAAACAATTGAGTAATTGTAATTAATAGTAAATAGCTGTAAATTAGTGAATCAGCTAGACTTAAGTGGGGATAAACTTTCTCTCTAATAATTTATCCCGAATTAAATTGGTTTCTCTCGAACAACAATAAGCAACAATTAAGCACAACCTTCGCTTTAGTCCATTCACTCTTTCGAGTTGAATGTGTGGAAAAGGGTTTAGGGTTCACTCACTCGAGCTAAATCCATGACAACCCAATACCCAAAAACCATCGATTCAATAATTTTGGTTTAGAAACCTCTCTCTTGAGCAAGCCAAAAATACAAAGTTAAGATTGTATTTGCAACTACAACTCATTAAATTCAACCACAATTACTGAATGAAATCACCTTTAAACATTAAATACCTATCAATTAAAAATACCGAGCAGTTAATCAACCTATAATCATATAATCACACCCCAAGATTTGGGGTTTTAGCTAGACATAGTAAAAAAACAAAAATCGTTACTAAATTATGTTTCCATCAACTAGGTAAGATTAATATTGTTTTTACAGAGGTCTAAGATGA
Organism: Solanum bulbocastanum; assembly: GCA_037074985.1. Classification (NCBI taxonomy): domain Eukaryota; kingdom Viridiplantae; phylum Streptophyta; class Magnoliopsida; order Solanales; family Solanaceae; genus Solanum; species Solanum bulbocastanum. Next base: position 11,833,494 of record CM073607.1, read on the forward strand.
AGAATCTTCAACATCCACTTCCAATTTCATAGAAATGGAAATCTTCAAATCTTGAAAGCTAAGGAAAATATTGTCTCTCTATTCTTAGTTCTACCTTTCAAAACTGAATACTCTCTAAACAATGATAAAATTCGAACTAAGATTCATCAAAAAATCCCTAGTAAAATCTAATGTTTTTTTAAAAAATTTCAAACATGCACTCTAAAAATGTGCTGCGAAGGACTATTCGGCGCAGTTAGTTGGGATCGATGATGCACTCGGTGATCCGCCCTTTCGTCATGTTCATCGCCTTTTCACTTTGGCCTTCAGTATCTTCAAGTTTTGTAACTTTGGGCGATAAAGCAGTGCTTTTCAGAACCGTTCGATGACTCGTTGACTTCTCCTTTCTATCGTCGAAGTAATTTTCTCCATCAAGGTTTGGCACAATAGAACATTAGGTGAGGTCAAGGCCATTTGGCGACTTGCCCAATGGTTTAGGCGATCTTCAGGCCTTCTTTTCTTCATTCTTTCAGCTGCCTAGTTCCTTTTTGTTCATTAATGTCCATGCTTTGATCCTTAAGACAAATACCTAGAATTCAAAGATTTGCATCAGTTATTGGCACAGAATATGCATTTGAGGACACTATATCTATTAAAATAAAGCTCCAAATGAGTTCAAATCGTGGACTCATCAGCTCCCTCTATGGAATAACTCCTCCACAAAACCTTAACTGAAGCGACATTTTTGTTTCTCAACCTTTGAACCTGACGATCAAGAATCTCAACTGGCACATCTTCATAAGTGAGACTATCCTTCATAACACACTTTGTAATGGAACTACAGATGCTGGATCACCCACACACTTCTTCAACAATGAAATGTGAAAGAATGGATGGACTTCTGCTAGTACTGCTGGAAACTTTAACTCATAAGCCACTTTACAAATTCTTTTCAAGATTTTGTAAGAACCTACATACCTGGGACTGAGCTTCCCTTTCTAACAAAACCTCATCACCACTTCATAGGTGACACTTTTTGGAAAACCCAGTCATCAATTTGGAACTCCAAGTCCCCTCTTCTCACATCTACATAGGATTTCTGACTACTCTGGGATGTCTTAAGTTTGTCTTTGATGAGATGAACTTTTTCCATAGCATCATAAATCGAATCTGGCCCTATCAAGGTTGCCTCACAGACTTCAAACCGACTAATTAGAAATTTGCATCTACACCCATACAATGCCTCGTAAGAGGTTATCTGAATACTGGAATGGTAAATATTATTGTAGGCGCACTCTATAAGAGAAGGTGATCATCGCAACTACCCTTGAAGTCGATCACAAAAGATCTCAACATGTCCTATAAGGTTTGAATAGTACGTTCTCCTTAACCATTCATTTGCGGATGAAATGTCGTGCTGAGATTTACCTCGGTACCAAGACCTTTCTGAAATGACTTCCAGAAATGAGAGGTAAACTGAGGACCTCTATAAAAATGATAGACGAAGGAACTCTATACAACCTGACTATCTCATGAATGTAAAGCTTGGTGTAGTCCTCTGCCGAATCTGTAGTCTTGATAGCCAAGAAGCGAGCGGACTTAGTAACTCTATCAACTATCACCCAAATGGAGCCATGTTAGCTGTGAGTACGAGGTAAACTTGTAATGATGTACATGTTTATCAATTCCTACTTCCATGTAGAAATATTTATCTCTTGAATCATACATCCTGCTTTTTGATGTTTTACCTTCACTTGTTGACAATTGTAACGACATTACCCTAGAAGTTACATGGAGTACTTGACCCGGAATGGGTCCCATACAAGCCCTTAGCATCATCATAACATAAGATCATAGAAAAGTACTGAAAATTTAAAACTTTCTTACAAACAATCTAAAATATTTTCATAAGCAAGCTAAAGTCTTTACTAAGTCTTTGTCTCAAACCATCTATGAATGACATGAATAAAAGTCTTGGGATGCAGCCCATATAAACTCTAAAACATAGGAAATGACATGAAAGAAATATAGTGCGTTTGTCCTCGAAGCTATGAGGACTCACCAATTCTTCAAGTCCTCTAGCGCCTTAGAAACCTAGCCTCCAAAGAAACTGAATCTCCAACATCCTACATTTGATTAGAATGTAGGTAATATGTGTTAGTACAAATGTACCAAGTATGAAAGCTACCACAACATCGTAAGAGCATCTAAAATGGTTAGTCAACATAAGACATAAGCATAAGAGACAATAACATAATCATACCATAATCTCCAACATAAGCATCATATCATTACAAGTCAGCATGATACATTTAGAATTTGATACTTCAACCATTAGTCTTTCATATTACAAGAGAACTACTTCACAAGCCACCTCCAAGCACACTTGTGCAACGAAAGAATAGCATCCCAAAATGCTATCCAAGCTAAATACCTCTCTTTGGTCATTCTTGGTCATAGTCCACCTTCACAGTCAAGGCCTAGGTTTTCATGACATAATAGCATTATACTCCTAAGTAACCTCAAGGAACACTTGTGCAATGCATGTGGGGCATCCTATAATACCACACACACTAAGCAAATCCTTGAAATCACCATATTATTAGTTATCATTTCTAGATGTCACTATTGACCTACTTTATATTGACAAGGATCTATCAACTTAAGTCAATCATATCAGGGAAGGAAACTATAGCAACAATCAAAGCTAGGCATACATCACAGAAGAGGATGCTTCATAAGTAGCTTCAAGTCATACTAGTGCCATGTATGAATAACATCCTATACTACCATTAACACTAAGTACTTCTTTAGGCTAACTTAATCAATGCTTATTATTCATCACTCTAGACTATCAAAAAATAGCATCCTACTATGATAGACCTAACTACCATGGAAAACACCCTATCATGCAATCCAAGCTATCCAAAGAAGGATACAAGTATATTAACATAGCTACCATGCAAACATTCAGTATGATGCAAGCTACCCTTAGGGGAGTACGAATCCTAAACCCTAAGCTATCCTTAGGAGAGTATGGTGTCTCAATCCTAAGCTACCATCAAATGGTCTTGGCCTAACCAAGTCAAGCTACCATGAATGGATTCTAGCAATTCTAGTTCAAGCTACCCATAGGAGAGTGTGGATCCTCAATCCTAGTCTACCATGCCTATACCAATTCAAGCTACCACGACAAGCATCCTACCAATGCTAATTCAAGCTAACCTTAGGAGAGCATAATTCTTCAATCCCAAGATACCATGAGATCTACCATCCCAAACTACCATTAGATCTACAATCCTAAGCAACGTACCATGAGATCTACCATCCCAAGCTACATAATTCAACTATACATAAAGGAATCATAAGGCTCAACTTCAAGCTATTGTAATATAATAAGCATGATTCATTTTAGGTGATTAGCCTTTCAATATAGAACCATTCTATGTGAGAATACCTTTCACATTCTGCATACATACATTCATATAGTTGTAGGTAGGTCATGTAGGTGGAAGCCTTCCACCATAACTCCATCTATGTTATGTACCAATTCTATGCAACCTAATTTATCATATTAGACTTACTCTTTATGCCCTAGTGATCATACTTATGACTTCAAGACCTACATTCAAAATTTACTCCACTATCGTCATACTAGTCTAGATCACAAGATACATTAGTCCTAAGCCTTAGTCACGAAAAATTCTAAGCACAATTCATCAAAGAGTTCCAATTCTAATCCTTTCAATTCATGTTCTATCATTCATGCATAATTCTATTTCAATTCATTATTTCATATTTCTAGTCTTGAATAGGTTCTATACATGGTGACAATTCTAGAAGATCTATCTAGAACCATCAATTCCTCATCAAAATACATAAACCCACATACTTTGAAAATTAGGGTTAATCAAGGAATTCACATAAATTCTTCATAATATCATGAATCAACACTAAAATAACCATATATGAGTATTATACAACCTATTGGAATCATACCCTCCTAAAACCCATACATTGGAAGTAGCCCTAGCTTGTTTAAGGTTCTTATTCACAAATTAAGGGAAATTCTAGGGGACTCTATGGGTGGAAAAACCAATTGATGAAAAGCTAAACATACCTTAATCAAAGCCCCAGTACAAGCCTTTAGCAATGGAGTCTTCTTTCTTGACCTTAGCTTCAAACCCTAGCTTCTTCTTCAATAGAGGTTCTTCTTAGAGAGAGAAATATTTGAGAGAGGAGTGATTTGGGGTTTTAATTTGGGTCATGTATAAAGTGGCTTAATATTGGGGGCTAATGACTTAAACTAGTCTAAATAGGTGAATAAAAGATATACAAATTGACCCCCACTTAAACCTTGTAGAATAGGAATTTACTAAACTAACCTTCACTTGGCAGCCAACTCCCAGGCTTCACGGCCACTTTGACAGCTAGTCAAGGGCACAACGGCTTGTGGTGGTGCCCGTGGTCCCTTGATCAGTGGCCCTCCCAACTTTCTATGCCCCACATTTCCTAAGGCACCTTCACGACCACTTTCACGGACCATGGTCAAGACCACAGAACGTGAAGTGGCTTGTGGACTTTAGGCAGTAGCTTGGCCTCAAGGCCTTGCCTCCCATAAGACTAAGAGGTCTTCACGGACCCCTTCATAGACCGTGGTCAAGATCTCTGGTCTTCAACCCTTAGGTCACTAGCTTGCCAAGGTTGGGCAGCCTTGGCCCCGTGGCTTAGGCTTGCCCTTTGGCCTTGGTACTTACCCTTCCCATGCTCGACCAAACTCTAAATTTTCTGCAAGCTACTAGGTCTAATACGTACCATGACATTCAACAACTAAACCTCTCCTTCTAAGTACGTAAATTCTCATCTACGACTCTATTTCACATGTGTCAAACATTAGAACCCTAGCTTGTGGCTCTAGTTTGGTCTACTAGTTTCCGAGGTGTTACAATATCTCCCCCTTTGGAACATTCATCCTCGAATGACCTTTATAAACACTTCTTAAAGAAAATGACTCTAGATTAGCAGCCCATCATGCATGCACTACATCTACATGCACACAACCAAACAAGGAAACTTCAATTCCAAGATACACATACTCAATGCAACATAAGGGAGTATGAACTACATCTACCAACCCAAAATGCATGAAATTCTTTATCGATTCAATTTCAAGGAGGAACTAGCATCTCCTAGATACAACGTTCTCAACACATACTACGTGGAGCCTAAAATGCACATTGACTCAAATATGCTACAACATGAGGCAAAACCATGCATGTAAGTCATTTCTAACAAGACCTAAGCATTTTCATGAATATTCATATGAGGAAATCATAGCAACACATAATCACATAATAACCTTATAAGGTAGGCACACTATCTCCCCCTTGAGAGCAAGCCTACATATGATTTTCTAAACATCATTAATTGCAAGGACAACATCAAGTCCAACATAACAAGTCACAAAAGACAAGAAATCTAGAAAAATTACTAAAGCATAAAAGACATACCGGAAAGGACATGAGGAGATCACTCTTGATCTTCTCTAGATTGGAGAACATAAAACCTATTCTTCTTTTGAGGCTCAACATCACCACCACTAGAAGCAACTTGCTTACCCTGTAATGACCCTTTCCAATTACCATATGCAAATAAATCACGAGATACTTTTTTATATATATTGTCCTCATGCAAGTAAATAATGATAATAAAAAATATTATCAACTTCTGAGTACCCAAACTAATTGGGTTCATGCTTCATACGATCATTCCAAACAAGTAGAAAATGTAACATATTACAAAACTTGGGCTTACACACCCCAAATAAACCAAACATCTAGCCATACATAGATTATAATGCATGGACATGATATGGTTAACCCTCAAAATTCCATGCAATTATACATCACATAATTGTGTATAAGTACCAAAATTTATACAAAATATAGATGCCTATATGCAAATGTGATCTTCTTAAAAGTTCTAAAAATTTTCATCTCCCATGTCCATCTTCATGCCTCCTCTCGATCAGCCCCTACGATAGAAACAACTATCGCTAAGCATATAGCTTAGTGGTGTAAAAACTATAGGGTCGGAGTCCTCAAAAATTCACCAAGCTACCTTTTTCAAGTCAATGAGCAGCATACTTAAAAACATAATAAATAAATCAAGCAACAAGATATAACAAGTATCAAGTTCAATATTCAAAGATACAAATGTCAAGAAAGCTCATAACACCATTTTACAAGAGATTCAATAACAAGGATTGCCCCATATATACCTCATGTCGTCACACCCGGCACAAGCAAGTATCAAGAAGGGCCAACGCCCTGTAAGAAGGGTCTTAGCCCAATAATCAAGAGAACCAAGAACCATATTAAAAATGGCATTCTAGTTCGTACTTAAAATGGACAACTTCGATTCTTAAGCGGACTACAAACCCAAAGTCAAGATGGAAAATGATCCAAATCAAGAGGCATGTCAATAGTGACAAAGTCACAACCACAAGAAGGACAAGGTCCCAATAAGAATGCCAAGTGATCAAACAATCGGTACAAGTGGGTGTCTTACACAAGCGTCATACCAACACGACAATGCAAATTGACAAAAGGTAACCAAGGTATCGAGATCAACTTTCAAATATGCAGCAGTTAAAAGAGTTCAAGTACAAGTTTATACACTAACCTCACTGCTTTAGCGAAGCAACAGTCCAACAAAATTCCACGAGTTCAAACCGTAGACCACCCAACGTATCAGGGTCCTCAACTTGTTCACAAGTATATACAACCTTAAAAATGCAATTAAATAACTTTTTTAATTCCTAATATCTCAATAATATCAAAATAAAATAGGATTATCATCACTAGTAAGCTCAGCCTGCATAGATACAACTATGTTCCCAAAACAATGATTCTGGCCAGTCTAGTACCCCATGTTGTAACTTATATTTGAGCAGGAAAACAGCGAAACTAGACTTTGTAACCTGCATGAAAGATGTAGATACATCTCCTAATATTGCAATGCAGCAAGAATCACTGAAAAATACATTTTTTACAAAAAGATTTAATTGATACACTAATAGTGGTTCCTACCTGATTTCTAAATCCGAAATCTGGACAAAACATGTCATGTGTTACGTCCTAAATTTCAAATCCATAACAACTAAATTAGACTTTCACATAAACATAAGAGTTGTAGATATATGAATTAGCTTTCCATATCATATTTATTCACCCAAAACTGAGTTCTATAGAATGATATATTCTAAACGTAATACAAACTACTCAGCTACAAAAACAAAGAAATCTGGACAGAACTTATTCTGTGTTGCGTCCCATATGTAGAATCCATAACAGCTAAATTAGAGTTTCACATAAACATAATAGTTGTAGGCATATGCATTAGCTTTCGAAAGCATATTTATTCACCCAAAACGAAGTTATATAGAACGATATATACACAAATTACCAAACACTACCCAGCTCAGAAACAGATTTCAGCACTTACCAACAAAGCTGTTTTGTCTCTTGAATTCCAGCCAAAAGAACCAAGTTTTTCTCTTGTAATTTTTGATGAACAAAAGGTTAATAAAGGTTCTAAGGCTTTTAGACTTTGAAGGAACCAAAATTCACTAAAGGAGATGGCAACATATAGGCATAAAGGTGATATTTATCCCAAAGCTATATCCCTCAAGGCTGCCCAAAATAGTGTTGTGTGCTGCCCAAAATGCATACATATACACCTATATCTATATATCCTTCACCTCCTTTTAAAAGTATAAAATATTCTAATTAGATTATTACATAAATACCCCAATACAATTCCATAAATTATGATTCAATTTATGCTAAACAAGCTAGCAATTATCCTAAAATTTCAAGTTCCCAAAATAATAATAAAACATATTGAAGTAGTTTAACGACGGTAAATCAATATACAACTCTTGTTAGTATTTAGGAGTGTTACAACTCTCTCCCCCTTAAAAAAAAATTCGTCTCAAAATTTACCTTACATTAGTCCTGAAACAAGTGCGGATACTGGGTCCTCATGTCATCTTCTCTCTCCCAGGTAGCTTCTTTTCCCGTATGGTTCCTCCAAAGTACCTTTACTAAGTGGATTTACTTGTTTTGTAAGTTGCTTCACTTCCCGAGCTTGAATTAACATAGGTTCTTCATTATACGTCAAGTTAGGATTAACCTCAATAGATTCAACTGGAAGAACATGAGATGGATCAGAACGATATCTTTTGAACATAGAAACATGGAAGACATTGTAGATATTTTCTAACTCAAGTGGCAAAGCCAATTTATATGCAACTGGTCCAATCCTTTCAAGTATCTCATAAGGTCCAATAAATCGGGGACTAAGTTTGCCCTTTTTGCCAAATCTCATAATCTTTTTCCATGGAGACACCTTTAAAAATACTTTATCTCCCACTTGATATTCAATGTCACGCCTTTTAAGATCATCGTACGACTTTTGTCTATCCGAAGAAATCTTTAGGCGATCCTTGATAATTTTTACCTTGTCTTCTGTTTGTTGCACAAATTGAGGACCAATAATTTTTCTGTCACCAACTTCACTCCAACAAAGAGGGATCCGACATTTTCTTCCGTAGAAAGCTTCATAGATAGGCATTCCAATACTCGATTATTAATTGTTATCATAACCAAATTCTATCAAAGCCAAGTGTTTGTCCCAACTACCCTCAAACTCTATAATGCAAGCTCGAAGCATATCCTCCAAAACCTATATCACCCTTTCCGACTGACCGTCTATTTGAGGATGAAACGAAGTGCTAAATTTCAGCTTAGTACCCAAAGCTTCCTGCAAGCTACCCCAAAATCTAGTTGTAAACCTTGTGTCTCGATCAGATACAATAGACATAGGGATCCCATGTTGTCTTACAATCTCATTAATGTACAATTCGGCTAGACGCTCAAGTGAGTAATCCATCCTGATTGCTAAGAAGTGAGCACTCTTGGTTAGTCTGTCCACAATCACTCATATTGCATCATGATTTCTCTGGGCACGAGGAAGTCCAAAAACAAAGTTCATAGTTATTCTCTCCCATTTCCATTCCGGCATCGACAAGGGCTGTAGCAAACCAACTAGGACCTGATGTTTTGCCTTTACTTGTTGACAAACCAAACATTTAGAAATGAACTCCGCAATGTCTTTCTTCATACCATTTCACCAATAATTTTCTTTGATGGTCTGGTACATCTTTGTACCCCAAGGATGCATTGTATATGATGAGGTATGTGTTTCACTCAATATTTCTCTCTTCAATTTGTCATCATCGGGAACACATAGTCTATCTTGATAAAATAAGACACTATCCTTTGTTAATGTAAAATTAAGTTTTTCCCCCTTTTGAACTTCTTTGGTCAATTTTACGAGTTTCTCATCTAACTGTTGTGCTTCTTTCACCTGTTCCAGTAATATTGGCTTTACTTGCAAGTTGGCAATAACTGAACTATTTCAATCAAGTGTGAAACAAATATTCATAGCGCTTAACTCAAGGAGCAAAGGTAATGGACTCAAAGAAATGCTTGCAAAGGATTTCCGACTTAAAGCATCTGCAACCACATTGGCTTTACCTGGATGACAATCAATTGTGTAGTCATAATCCTTGATGAGTTCAAGCCATCTAAGCTGTCGAAGATTTAGCTCCTTCTGAGTACCCAAGTACTTTAAGCTCTTATGATCAGTAAATATATGACATTTTGCTCCATACAAATAATGCTGTCATATTTTCAAAGCAAACACTACTGTAATGAGTTCAAGATCATGAGTAGGATAATTCAATTCATGCATTTTTAATTTCTGAGAGGCATAAGAAATAACCTTCCCTTCTTGCATCAAAACGCATCTAAGACCACTGTGATAAGCATCGCTACATACTACATACTCCTTCCCTTCAATTGGTAAAGTAAGTATAGGTGCTTGGGTCAACAAGGATTTGAGAGTTTCAAAGCTTTCTTGGCATTTTCATTCCAATTAAACTTCACTTCCTTCTGCAAGAGTTTTGTCTACGGAGAGGTGATAATGGAAAAGCCTTTCACAAATCTTCTGTAGTATCCTGCTAAGCCTAAGAAACTTCTTACCTGGGTTTGACTTTTGGGAGGTCTCCACTCAACAAATGCTTATATCTTACTAGGATCCACCTTCACGCCTTCGGCCAATACAACATGTCCCAAAAACGTCCCTTCATCAAGCCAAAATTCACACTTGGAAAGTTTAGCATAAAGTTCCTTCTCCTTCAAAATTTGCAAAATAATCTGGAGGTGTTTATCATGATCTTCTCTACTTCTGGAAAATATTAAAATATCATCTATAAAAATAACCACAAACTGATCAAGATAAGGCTTGAATACTCAATTCATTAGATCCATGAATACCGCAGGAGCATTTGTCAACCCGAATGTGATCACCAAAAGTTCATAATGAACATACCAAGTTCTAAAAGCAGTTTTAGGAATATCATTCTCTCTAACATGCAGCTGGTGATATCCGGACCTTAAATCAATCTTCAAGAATACTTTAGCACCCTTTAGTTGGTCAAATAAATCATCGATCCTTGGTAGTGGATATCTATTCTTGATTGTGATTCTGTTCAATTGTCTGTAGTCAATACACAGCCTGAGACTGCCATATTTCTTCTTTATGAGTAAAAATGGGGCTCCCCAAGGAGAAAAACTAGGTCGAATAAAACCTTTCTTAAGAAGTCTTGCAATTGAGATTTCAATTCTCTTAATTCTACCGGAGCCATTCTATAAGGAGTGATAGAAATAGGGGTAGATCCAGGAATAAGCTCAATAAGAAATTCAACCTCTCTTTCAGGGGGCAATCCCAGAAGGTTTTCTAAGAAGACTTCTGGGATATCACGCACAACAGGTATGTCCTTGATACCAGGACTCTCTAACCGTAAATCAACTATATGAGCAAGGTATGCCTCAGAAACTTGATGCATCAACTTTCTTGCCAAGGCTGCCAAAATAATACTAGCTACAATGATCTATCACCTTTTACAATGATGTGTGAAAATGTAGGATCTTTAAAAGTACATGCTTAGACCTACAATCTACCACTGCATGATATTTGTAAATCCAATCCATCTCGTTAATAACATCAAAATCCTTGAAGGGCATTTCAATCAAATTAGTAGGGAAGACTAGATTTTCAATCATGAAGGGACAATCTTGATAAACTCAATTACACACAACTAGATAACCCAAAGGACTTTCAACCAGAACATCAAAATCAAGTCTCACAAATTTCATGTTTTTAGGAAGAGCAAGTAATGAACAAAGATAGGAATGTGTACAACCAGGATCATACAATGTAAACACACATAAGCCAAATAACTAAAATTTACCGACAACACGTCTTTTCCATCATGATCCTCCCTCTGCCTCATCGCATAAGTGCATCCAATAGCCCGTGGTCCGCTAGCTTTATTCGCTCCACTTGTAGCTGTTGCTTGTGCATTTTTAGGTCTTGCATCTTTATGAGTTCAAAGAGGATTAATAGAAGGCTTATGAACCAAGCCTTCACTTCTCAAGAAAAGAACATTATTAGGATTAGGACAATCCTTCACTATATGATCAAAGCTCCCACAATTGAAACATGCACCAGAAGCTCTCCGGCAAGTACCATAATAATTCTTTCCATATTGTGGACAAGTGGGAACATGTGACCTGCCTTGGCCATAATTTAGAGTGCTAGCTGTAGAAAATTTTGATTTGTTTTGCTTTTGCTGAGGTGACCTGTTAACACTACCAGCTTTAGAATCATCATACCTTTCCTTTTTGGATGGACCTCCAAAATCTGATCTATGCTTTCGGAATTTGTTTACATTTCGACTAGCTTTTTCTTTATCAAGTCATTCCCAAGTAAAAACAACAGACACTAACTTACAAAAGTTCTCATGTTACAGGATCGCCACATTCTTCCTAATGGAATCATTTAAACCATCTTCAAATTTTCCACACTTTTCTTTTTTCTCTTTAATAATACCTCCAGTATAACGAGAGAGCCTTAGAAGCTTCTATTGGTATTCAGCAATAGATATGCCTCGTTGCCTTAAATTCAAAAACTCATTTCTCTTTACATCACAATAAGTAGGTGGGAAATACTTCATACAAAATTCCCTAAGAAAATCATTTCAAATAAGAACAGGAAGTTTTACCCTAGTATTCGGAACACTTACCCACCAATCATAAGCATCCTTTTGTAGGAGTGAAATAGCATACTTAAGTTTGGCAACATCTGAACACTCTAACTGCTCAAATACCCTCTCCATGCTCTCTAACCATTGTTCAGCATCTGTAGGATCAACGATGCCTTCAAATTCCACTCTACCCATTTTCCTTATTTTCTCAAAGTTAATCATGTTAGGATGATGCATCGCTTCAGCCATGTGGTGGAAGAATTCAGCCATTTGTTGAAAAGGAGGATTCATATCTTAAGTACCATGACTCATGTGAGGATGTGAACTAGATTTGGCACCCTGCTGGTTTCCCACTTCAGACCCATTAGTGTGGGGAACATAATGATCCGAGAAAGTTTTTCCAACCTCTTCTAGTGCATGAGGTTGGGAAACAGAGGCACCCAAACCTTCACGAGCAGCTTCCATAGGTCGGTAAGCAGAAGAGCCCATAACTTAATTCCTTCAAAAGGGAAATACATTGTATTATGGACATGTATATGATGCACGTGCACTATACATGCGATAAAAATATTATGAACCATGTAAGTGAACAAATAATCCACATAAAACTTTATTTTTCGAAAGCGAACAAGTATACAACTATTTTACAGTAAAAGTCCTAGAACCACAAACCTAGGCTCTACTACCAAACTTGTAACGACCCTTTCCAATTACCATATGCAAATAAATCATGAGATAGTTTTATACATATATTGTCCTCATGCAAGTAAATAATGATAATAAAAAATATTATCAACTTTCGAGTACCCAAACTAATTGGGTTCATGCTTCATACGATCATTCCAAACAAGTAGAAAATGTAACATATTACAAAACTTGGGCTTACACACCCCAAATAAACCAAACATCTAGCCATATATAGATTATAATGCATGGACATGATACGGTTAGCCCTCAAAATTCCATGCAATTATACATCACATAATTGTGTATAAGTACCAAAATTTATACAAAATATAGATTCCTATATTCAAATGTGATCTTCTTAAAAGTTCTAAAAATTTTCATCTCCCATGTCCATCTTCATGCCTCCTCTCGATCAGCCCCTACGATAGAAACAACTATCGCTAAGTATATAGCTTAGTGGTGTAAAAACTATAGGGTCGGAGTCCTCAAAAATTCACCAGGCTACCTTTTTCAAGTAAATGAGCAGCATACTTAAAAACATAATAAATAAATCAAGTAACAAGATATAACAAGTATCAAGTTCAATATTCAAAGATACAAATGTCAAGAAAGCTCATAACACCATTTTACAAGAGATTCAATAACAAGGATTGCCCCATATATACCTCATGTCGTCACATCCTGCACAAGCAAGTATCAAGAAGGGCCAACACCCTGTAAGAAGGGTCTTAGTCCAATAATCAAGAGAACCAAGAACCATATTAAAAATGGCTTTCTAGTTCGTACTTAAAATGGACAGCTTCCATTCTTAAGACGGACTACAAACCCAAAGTCAAGATGGCAAATGATCCGAATCAAGAGGCATGCCAATAGTGACCAAAGTCACAGCCACAAGAAGGACAAGGTCCCAACAAGAGTGCCAAGTGATCAAACAATCGGTACAAGTGGGCGTCTTACCAACACGACAATGCAAAGTGACAAGAGGTAACCAAGGTATCGAGATCAACTTTCAAATATATAGTAGTTAAAAGAGTGCAAGTTGAAGGCGCCAGCCAATAGAGAGATTGTAACTCCGGCAAACACTATAAGGGGGATGGCTGCAAAGTGGAAGAAAATTCTCAAGAGTTCGTAGAAGAGGGGTAGACATTATAAGAGTAAATCCGGAAAAGATGGTGGAGTTAGCCTCTTAGCAACTCAAAGGAATTGCACGAATATGGTATAATTAATGGAAAGGGACTAGACTGGTAGGGTTGGGTCCTACAGAGTGGGAAGGGTTCAAGAGTGCTTTTCTAGATAGGTTCTTCCTTTTAGAGATAACGGAGTATTTGGTTATTGAATTCATCAACCTTAGAAAAGGTGATTTAAGTGTTAAGGAATATGCAGTGAGGTTCGCTCAATTGTCTAAGTATGTTGCAATTCTAGTGTCCGATTCCAAATCAGGAATGAGTAAGTTTGTGTCGGGATCGTCCAATTTAGTGGTAAAAGAATGTAGTCTTATAGTTTATGCCTATCAAATTGAGAAAAAGAGACTTGAAGAAAGATTGAAGGAGAAAAAGAGGGTTAGGATTGATGATGATAGCTCTTCTCTTGGAAGGTTCTCCGGACAGGTCCTTTTAGGTCTCCCCCATGAATAAGTGAAGAGAGGGTGTCTAACCCTAAGCCTCGAAGAGGGAGAGATGTTAAACTTTTGTTTCCAAAACCTACTTTTGCTAGGTGTGGAAAGAGTCATGAGGGTGTATGTTTGGCCGAAATGAAGGGTTGTTATGGTTGTGGTGAGAGTGACCACAAGATGAGAGATTACCCGGTGCTTAGGGCTAGGGGTAGAGAGACAAAGAAAATTGAATCCTATTCTCTTCAAGATAAAAATGATCAAGTGTGACCTACTTATGTGACTACCAGTATGTGCTTCATACCTTATTAGATTTAGATATTGTTTGGTCTTTTATGACTTGATAAATTTGATATGATAGACTTTAATGTTTTCTTTAGTCTGAATGGGCTTCATTGTTTCTTGCATGTCATAGATGATGTTGAGAAGTTTTTATAGGTTTACTTCCAAGTGGCCGATGGGGTATCTATCTAGACAGTTTATTGTGTATTTATGTGTTGCAATGATTTCCTTATATGCGTGATCATGAGAAAGTTTAGGTCTTCATAGAAATGACTTATATGCATGATATTTGCATAATTAAGACACAACTTCCAATGCAAGTGTCTATGATCGTGCAATAGTTTAGTAACCCAAACAAGGGTTGGGATTGTTCCCATAGGGAGTGGTTTTGAGAATTAATAGAAAAAATAAAACCATGTTCTAATTATTCATGGTTAAAGATATTATCGATTAAAAACATATTAAATCTAAAGGGGTGACGCAAGCATCAATTAGCAATGGGGGTATTGTCACAAGTAAGCAAAAACAACAAAAATATGGAGACGGGACTCTTGGGATGTTATAGTAATACGGGATAAATGAGATTATTGGGTACATGCTCTTGATAAAGAATTCATAGAATAATTGTGACTAGGCTAGACTTTAAGGGAGATAAGCTCTCTCTCGAGCAACTTACCCTGTTTCAAGAGGGTTTCTCTTGAACACTCTCTTGCCGCATGAAGAACATCTTCCACCTTAGCCCACTCACTCTCTCAAGCTGAGTGTGCAGGAATGAGACTAGGGTTCACTTTCTCGAGCTAAACCTCATGTCGACCCACTCCCACCAACCATCAATTTAGTAGTCTTAGTTTTACGACCTCTCTCTCAAGCAAGCCAAAAACACATATATGAAATCGAGTTTGCAACTACAATCTCATTAAGTTCATCCACAACTATTAAATGAAATCACATTTAAACTACAATTAAACTATCAGCAAGCAAGACCCAACAACTAATCTAACCCATATTCACAAAATCACACCCCAATAATTGGGGTTTTAGCTAGACATGTGAAAGAGATAGAAATTTATACCAAAATGAGTTTGGATTCAAATGGGTATGAAGATTTAAGTCTTGATACAAGCTAAGATTGAAGAATCCAAAACACCCGAGCCCAAATTCTTGGAGATCAAACTCTATGAATCTTCAAGTTCTTCAAGACCCTCTCTCAACTTAGAACTCAAAATTCTATCTTAAAAATTCTATATTAAAAATGTGATACTAAGCTACAACTCTTAACGAGTATTTATAGTTTTCAAAAACCTGTGCAACAGCAGATCATTCGGCATCGTTAGTTGAGATACCCAATATACTCAGTGATCCATCCTTCGGTAGGTTTCATCGCCGTCTTGCTCTATCTTTCAGCATCGTTGTATTTTGGATCATTGGGCGACATAGTACTACTTAGCGGAACTGCTCGCCAGCACGCCGACTGCTCCTTTTCACCACTGATTTGATCCTTTCTTTTAGGGCTCCACAAACTGGAACAAAAGGCGAGGTGGGATCATTTGGTGACACGCCGAATGTCTTCGGCGATTCGCAGATCTTCATTTCTCTGTTCTTTCAGATCCTTTGTTCCTTTTTGCTAAATTGTGTCCATGCCTTTGTCTCCAAGTCTATATACCTAAAACTTAAGATATTTTATTAGTTTTTGAGACAAAAAATGCATTTGAGGACACTAAACCTATTAAAACATAGCCCCAAATGAGTCTAATTTCTAGACTCATCAACACCCCCAACTTAAACTTTTGCTTGTCGTTAAGTAAAACTCAAGTTCAGCCGTTCAAAAAGGATGTCTCAAACAGTGCTACATAAGATTCAATCATGAATGCACACAATAAGACTCAATTTACTTATGGAAAGATCCACTGTGCACTCAAAAATTCAAGTTGTGACTCACCACTATCAAAGAATCTCATGTTCACAATACTTGCTTCAAATGCAAGGTCAAGCTCAACTATATTGTTAAAATTCCCTCACACAAAGAATGATTCCATTTTCACACACAATGATTTAATCATTCAAAAGTTTCGAAATCAGATGCATGCTTTCACCAATAGGCTTGCCCGTATTTTCCAATCAGCATTTGCTTAAGCTCACTAAAGATCACTAAGGTCTTTCAAGGCTTGTAACGGGGATGAGTGCAACAGTATGGTCATTTAGCCTCAGTGACTTTCATCCTCATGAAATGTGGTGCTCTCAACACTTCCTTTCCTTTGTCTTCATCATTTTCTTTAGTTCTCATAGGTCATCCTATTATTCACTTCCGATGGATTGTTTGGAACCCCATATCTTTTGTTCTTTATTTCAGAACTTTCTTTTTCATTCTTTTCTTTTTCTCTCTTTTTCATTTTTTTATATAGAGGGGTTCCATTTTTCTCAAGAAGATTCATTCTCTTGACTTGCCCTTATCTTTTCACCACACCCCCAACTTAGGCTTTTGGCCTAAGTTGGCTATTCATACAAACCACAACTTCATAAGGATTATCGATAATGGATAAAGAAAGGTCATTGTTTTCATCAAGTTTTTTCCAAAGAAAGGCAAGGCTTAAGGGGTGTTCAAAAGAGGTTCTCACACACTCACAAGGTAGGCCACAAAAGAGTTATATGTCAAATTGTCTCATACTCTTAGAAGTTGCCTAAGATCATGTCAAGAGAAAGCCTTACTTACTCAACCAGACTAACAGGGTAAATTCTAGGATCCATCGTGCATAGTTCAAGGTAAGCTCATCACACAAGGCCTCGACACTAAAGTCAAACAAGACTCCACACTTTAGCTAGTGTGCAATGATCATCACAAGAGACTCGATTCTATAATAGGCTAGTCACAACGAGATGCAAAGAGTTCACAAACTGTCTATGCAACTTCATTTGGCCTCATCGCAGCCATACATTCATGTTCGTTCGATTACAAGAACTATTCAAGTCATCGGTATTGATCAAAACCAATATTCAAATTTTCCAAGAAACATTCACATTCAATGCATGAGAGGTGGCAAAAATTTTTGGATGGGTAAAAATCATTTCGCAATTTAAAATAAAAGGAACCACAAGCTCAAACATCCACAAAAACAGTATATAATGACATTGCACACATAACAATCCAAATGTATCAACAAAACATCAAACAATAATAGTCGCACACAAGGTGGGCATCACCCCACCACAAATAAAAATAATTTTTCCTCAAATTCAAATAATATACAATCCAAAATGTAAATAAAGAAAGATAGAGAGGGAGGTAAAGAGGGAATACTTGCTATGCAGTCTCTCCATCTGTCATGGCATCAGTGCTCGAGGTCACCTCAGGGGGAAAAGTAGTGCCAGCTTCACCAAGGTTTATTAATTGTGAGTTTGAGAGAAAGACATGCACTGCTCTACAAAATCCCCTGGCCCATGGAAGAGTATTAGGGTCTAGGGTGATGGTTTTCCTGGCAGGAGTAGGCCTCTTGCCCTTGCCTTTCCTAGTAGTTATGGGTAGTTTTGAAGCTTTCCTTTCGAAGTAATTGCTTCTTCCTTTATCACAATTCCTTTGGACGTCTCTTGAGCTGGCGTTATTCTTTCAACATCTTTAGGTTTGGTCATATCTTCAAAATTTTGAAGAGATGTTAGAGAAATATTTCATAAAAGCACTGATAAACTTCGCCTAGACTTTTGGCGAGTGGCCAAAAGTCTTTGGCGACCTTCAACTTCTCGCCGAAAGTTACAGAATTAAAAGCACATTTATCACTAAATAAAAGGTGAGATGGGGGCTTTAGGTGAACCGCTGAGTGGTTCAACGAGCACAACCCAGCTCGCCAAATGGCTCAATGTACCTATTTTCAACCCATCCTCTCGAATTCAACCCTGCAACCCCCGAAAACAAAATCAAAATATGCAATAGCCAAATTAATCTCAAATCCAATGACACTTATGCATAACCTATGATTTTTCATCCAGATTAAGCCATACAATAACTAGAATTCAACAGTCATAACTACTAAAGCAAGATTGTCAAATTAAAGTATGCGTGTAAACAATCTAGTCCTATCAAGTAGGGTCAAAATACTTTCAACAAGATTTGGTTATTGCAAATGAGCATAAATTTTAATGAAATAAATTTAGGGCATAGAAAACTGACCTTTTGTGCTGACTACGAAATGATTGTAATGCTAGGCAACAAGGTAATTTAATTCCAAGCACAAATCAACCAAAATACAATAGAGATGCAACAATATGGAAAGTAAAACTAGGTGTGACTTTGTAAAGTTTGAAAATGAGGGTGAGCATATGAAATTGAAACTTTCAAACCTTTCGCTTGAAAAACCATCCAGTTCTTAACCACTCGGCGACATTAGTCATAAGCACTAAACCATTCGGCATCATGCCGATCAATTACATTCGTCGTCAATTTTTACAGAATCCCTGAGTTAATTTGGGAGTCCAAACGGACGTCTCACCGAGATCACCAACATAGTCGCCAATTTGCCAAGAATTTCCTGTGCTCGCCGAGTTTTATAGACTCTAATGTAAATTGGTCTTGAGTATAATCGGTGGTCTAGTTTGAGCTCGCCGAACCATTTGGTGGTTCACTGATTGGACTTGTTGCTCGCTAATATTTACTTTTTGATCATTTTCCACACTTTCATCTGCACAATCAACACAACATTATTTTATCAAAGCGACATAAAGTAATAAATGGTTTGGGGTTGCCTCTTAAATAGCGCATTACTTAGTGTCGTGGCACAACGTAAGTCCACCTTCAAACCTTATGTTTAGGGTTGACCATAGTGTAACTAGGCGAACCCCCTTGTTGTTTCGGATTAAGGTGAGAAGAGATATGACCCATTTGGGTCACTAACTACTTGATCAAAACTGAATAGGAGGTGACGGTTTGGCTAAGGGTGGACACATTTTCTTTCATGCCTTTGAAGATTTTGTCTGACCCTTCAACTTCGTTGAGGATACGTGAGAGGATATCCTCAGACCTACCGCCTTTCGAGTCCTTGGGCTTTCGACTCTCATGGGAAGGCACATATCTTTCCTTCTCCCCATCCTTCCAATTTGGATTACGGTCCCTCCATTCATGATCTCGATCCTTCCATCCTTCGTCTCTAGCTCAACCTTGGTTACCAGTCTGCCTTGGGTAGTTTGAATGATAACCACCACCTTGGTTGGCTAGAAAATTTACCTCCTCGTTATACAAGGATTCAAACTTCATCTCCTCAGGATTTGCACACCCGACCCCTATGACATTGACACCACGGGCACCATCCCCTATGACATTTTTGGATAAAATGTCAAACTATGTCATGATCTTGGCCATGTTTTTGTCTCATTCATGATCTTTTTCAATCTGCTCCTTAGATAGTTTAAATATAAGAGAAGAGACTTGGTCC
Organism: Solanum bulbocastanum; assembly: GCA_037074985.1. Taxonomy (NCBI): domain Eukaryota; kingdom Viridiplantae; phylum Streptophyta; class Magnoliopsida; order Solanales; family Solanaceae; genus Solanum; species Solanum bulbocastanum. The sequence goes on from CM073607.1 coordinate 11,853,643, forward strand.
TTGCGAGTGTACCACACTCTGTTGATGGTTGTTATGCCATCTAAAAGTTGTTTTATTAAGGCTTCAGGTGAAAGTTGGTCAACGACCCCTTTGTTTACCGAGTCTAAACTTTGATAAAAGTACTGAAGCAGCACATTATCGGGTAGACCATGGGTTGGGGATTGAAGCACCAACTTTTTAAACTGTAACCAAGTTTCATGCAAAGGTTCTCCTTCCAGACGCTTAAAGCTCTGATTGTTATCCCTAAGGGTCGTCATCTTCGAGGGGGGAAAAATCGCACTTGAAATACGGTTACCAATTCCTCCCAGGAAATGATGGATGAACGTGGCAACTCAGCCAGCCATTTGCAAGCCTCTCCCATCAGCGAGAAATGGAATAATCATAACCAGACTGACTCCTAGATATGTTTTTGAACAAGAACGGTCCATACACATCCACGAAGTTCCAAAGATGCTCGTGAGGATCCTCGTGAGCCAACACTCTAAAAAGTCCCTTTAGTTGTAGGAGTTGCAACATAGTTCTCATTATGTGGAACACTGTATTTCCCTGAGCTGGAGGTAATTGGATAGCGTCAATACCTCCCATGAGATGGGGACCATTGATGTTGTGCTTTTGAACATTGTTAGAAGACCTATTACCCATTAAATTAAAGGCCTACGAGTCTAGTTTGCAATACACAAAATCTCGTATCCAACCGACATTAGAGTAAAAAGTTATGAGGGTTTTACTACGGACTGTCGGGGCAGAATCTGGGTCAGATCCATGCAAGTGTTATTCGAAATGATTGGGCATAAAGGTTGGGTAAAAAATGTGGTATGTCGGCTTACTCAACATTTTAAGCCATGGAAACATTTTTTTTTACTTCCAAACCAGAGAGAAAGCTTAAGAGAGAGTTCCTATGGAGTTATTGCATGATGTAGGTTAGTTTTTGACGATTGCTACAATTAACGTTGCCCCCGTGCCAACAAATGTGATCTCTAGACCTGGCAACCATTTTTCCCTTCTATTAGCTGCATTTGGAGCTGGTTTTTGAAGATATAAATTTGTAGTTATTGGTGTTTGTTCAAGTTTTAATCTTGGTTAACTATGGTAATCATCTCAGGACCTTTTTATGATTGTTTTTATGAATTTCTACGGACGATTTGATAAGTTAGGGCAATATGGCGAATCTGCCGATTTAAGAATAATTATGAACTGTTTATAGATGCATACTAGCTGTGTATATATAGTGTTTGTGAATCTTAGGACATAAGGAACAAATTTTGTGAAGGAACTATGGTCTTTCGAGCGTTCATTGGAAAGGTATGTTAAGGCTATTCACTTTGTTCGATATGTTTCCTTAGAGGTAGTTAATGTTGGTGATCTTGTAGATGTAATTGTGAGTGGTTGGCTGATTGAGTGGTTATAAACCCTCATTTTAGGGACTAATAATCTATTAAGAATGACCCTACATTAAGAACGACTTGGAGATTATTCATAAATATTGTTTATAGCTAAATTGCTTGCCTTTAGCCTATTCAATTATTTGTTGTCCCCTTGGGGCTATTGTCGTTAATTGTTGAGCTATGAAGTACCTGTGGGTGCTATGATGTTTTCTAGTAGGACCATGTTACTTTCAAGGAGGGTTATTTGTTGCTTACAGGGCTATATTGATGCCAAAGAGTGTTATGTGTTGCCTACGGGGCTATTTTGACACCAAAGAGGGCTATGTGTTGCCTACAGGGCTATGTTGATGCAAAAGAGCACTATATGTAGCCCACAAAGCTATGATGTTCCCTAAGAGGGCTATGTGCTTCCTATGGGGCTATATCGTTGCCGAAAAGGGCTATGTGACTTCTTACAAAGACAAGGGGCTACTGATAGGGGTATGTAGATTGATTTGGCACCTTCTAGGCTTATCAGGGCCTAGGTAGGTAGTGTGTTTTTTGTACCTTTTGAGCTTATGAAGGCTTGGTTAGGTTAATGTTTGATCATTTTTTTATTTTTTAGATGCAGTAGCGGGTTAGCATGCTCATCTAAAATTTTGATTTCCTTACGTGATTGCTTTTGGTATATTATGATACTTGCTCACTTAGTCTAATGCCTTTCATACTCTGTACATTATTTTTTACTGATGCCCCATTGCGTTGGGGGCGCTACATTCATGCATGCAGGTCCCGACAGACAACCCAAAAGACCTCCTCAGCCGCAGGATTGACTTCTATTTGATTGGCTAGCCCCTTTCCTCCAGAGCTACCAGAGTTTGTAGGTTTGTTACCTTTTAGTTGTATATATCTTTATGGGTAGGCTGGGCCCTGTCCCACCAATCTTTACTACTCTTAGAGGCTTGCAGACTAATGTGTAGGGTGTATAGCTACGTATTTGTTGGTTTGCTCAAGCCTGTAAGCTATTTGATGTATTGTCTTGATATATACCTGCTTTAATTTTGGTATAGATATAATGGTGGCCTCGATGGTGCAATCAGGTCTTCTGTGCTAGTTGGCTATTTATTTATATGATCTCCTCGGAGTAGCTGTTTCTTTTCTAGATCAGTTTACAAGGGCCTTGCTGGTCGATGGCGTAGTTTTAAGCTAAGATATACTTGTTTGTTTTCTTGATTACGTGTGGCTGCCATATGCTAGTAGCAAATGGTTCAGTAAGGTCGACATGGGCATAAGTTTTGGCATTAGGAGCCAGTTGTGCCCTTCGAGTTTGGGGTGTGATAAACTTGGTATCAGAGTAGCATCGTATCATAGGGAATCTTTAAGCCGTGTTTTGTAGAGTCTTGTTTATAAATGTGTTGTTTACCATATTCGATAAGCAAGAAGTTACCGGGCATGTTAGTATGACTATCCTTCTTTTGCTCACCTCGTACTATAGAGCGATGTCTTAAGGTTTGAGGTTTCTGGCTTATAATTGATACTTGTATGCAAATAGAGTTGGCTGACACCTGACAGACCACAACTAGCCAGGGCTAGATGCAGCTGCAGGTGAGAGGACTGATAAAGTACCATAGGTGGAGGTAGCCCATTGTGATACCTAGAGGGAGGCATCTTCTCATCCCCTTATAGCTTCTCCACCGCTTCAAGAGCCTCCGAAGGCTACATGACTTCTGCCTCCACCAGCAGTACCACCTCTAGTTCCTCCTATTCCATTTGATCAGGATCTCAAGAGTACAGTATGTATGTTAGCACAGTTAGTAGCTGCACAATGCCAACCAGTTGCACTAGATGTTGCCGGACCTTTTGAATGGCCTGAAAGTTTGAGAGTTTATGAATTTCTTTGCTTGAATCCTCCACAATTTACAAGGATAGATCCCAGAGAGGACCATTAGCACTTTGCTGATCAACTTCATAGGATATTTAGAGTCATGCATGCATCAACAACTGAGTCAGTTGAGTTAACAGTATTTCGATTGTGCGATGTTGCTGTATTGTGGTACGAGAGTTGGGAGAGATCTAAGGGAAAAGATGCATCTCTACCCACTTAGGATAGCTTTACAGAAGCTTTAATAGATCACTATATATCTCGAGTGATTAAGGATGGCTGGGTGGACTAGTTTTTGAACCTCCAATAGGGCAGCATGAGTGTCCGAGAGTATGGGCTGTGATTTGATTCATGGGCTAGATATGCACAAGCAGTTGTTGATACGATTCATGATAGGGTACGTATATTTATGGGAGGACTCGACTCAGACTATATCGTGGCTTGTTCTACCGCTGCACTAAATGATAATATGGATGTCTTGCAAATTTAGTCATTTGCACAAGGAATAAAGGATCACCGACATTTACATTATAAGAGTGAGAGGGTAAAGAGAGAGAGACATAGAAGAGGGCTAGGCCTGCTGGTTCACAGGGAGATTTTCAGGGTGGTCCCAGACCCCGATATTATATTAGGCCACCTAGACCTCCACCACAACAGTTCCAGGGTAGTAAATTTGATCATCAAGGACAGTCAGGCCCAGGTGAGGGTTTACGGGCATCAGGCTCACAACAGTAGAGAGATTCAGGCCAGGCTAGGACAGCTCTGTCGTGTTGCGCTACATGCAGTAGGATGCATTTTGGGAGGTACAGACAAGGTTCCAAAGGTTGTTATTCTTGTGGATAGGAGGGGCATGGGTAGAGAAACTTCCCGACCATAGGTCAGGGTGGTATAAGTCAGTCGACCAAGTCGGTAGTAGGTTTCTCCTCATCGGGACAGTCTATAAGGCGTGGGCCTCATACTTCAACAGGTAAAGGTAAAGGAAGAGGTAGAGAGGGAGCATCTAGTTCTGGTAGTGGACAAAACTGTACATATTCACTAGCCGATCGACAGGACTCAGAGCCATTACCAGATGTTGTGACACGTACATTGATTGTTTACTCCTATTGTATTTATACATTGATAGATCCTAGATCTACTCAGTCTTACGTTACCCCATTTATTACGGGAAGTTATGTATAGTAGCAGAGTCATTAGATCGACCCTTTGTTGTATCTACACTAGTTGGTGAGTCCATTGTTGCCAGGAGAGGCTATCGAGGTTTCACGGTAGAAATTATCGATCGTCAGACCTTTGTCGGACCTTTGTCGGTCTCGTAGAGTTAGAGATTGTCGATTTCAACATCATTATGGGTATGGACTGGTTAGCGTCTTCTTATGATAATGTTAAGTGCCAGACAAAAATTGTTAGATTCCACTTTCAAGAAGAGGCAGTTCGGGAATAAAAAGGCGATACAACAACGCCAAAAGGTAGGTTTATTTCATATCTTAAGGCGAGGATGATGATTACTAGGGGTTGTTTTTATCATCTTATTCACTTTAAGGATATAGATGTAGAGCCACCGACTCTTCAGTCTATTTCGGTAGTTAATGAGTTTTTAGATGTATTTCCAGATGAGCTCCCCCGTCTCCCTCCAGAACGAAAAATTGATTTTGCTATCGATATGCTACCAAGTACACAACCTATATCTATCCCTCCTTATAGAATGGATCCTGTTTAACTAAATGAGTTGAAGGATCAACTGAAAGGCTTGCTGGATAAAGGCTTTATTAGGCCTAATGCTTCACCATGGGGTACACCAGTGTTATTCGTAAGGAATTAAGATGGCTCACTATGAATGTGTATTAATTACCGACAGCTGAATAAGGAAACTATAAAGAATAAGTATCCCCTTTAGAGGATCAATGACTTGTTTGATCAGTTACAAGGTGATAAGTGCTTCTAAAAGATTGATTTAAGATTAGGGTACCACCAGATACGAGTTCGGGAGAAATATGTTCCAAAGACAACTTTTAGAACTAGATATGGACACTTTAAGTTCTTGGTAATGTCTTTGGATTAACTAATGCCCCAGCAGTGTTCATAGACCTGATCAATTTTATATTCAGGCCGTATCTAGACTTGTTTGTGATTGTATTGATTGATGATATTTTGGTTTATTCACGTTTAAAAGCTGAGCATGTAAATCATTTACGAGCAGTCCTTCAGGTTATTCAAGACTAAGAACTTTATGCAAAGTTTTCTAAGTGTGAGTTCTGGTTGGACTCTGTAGCTTTCTTATGCCATATTGTATCAGATATAGGCATTGATGTTGATACACAAAAGATTGAGGCCATAAGGACTTGGCCCGCACCTATGACTCCGACTGAGGTTTATAGTTTCTTAGGGTTAGTTGGGTACTATAGATGCTTTGTAGAGGGGTTTTCTTCACTTTCAGCCCCATTAACGAAGCTGACTCAAAAAGCCGTAAGTTCTAGTGGACTGAGGCTTGCGAGCATAGGTTCCAGGAGTTGAAGGACAAGTTAACATTAGCACCGATTCTAGCATTGGCAGAGGGTTCAGAAGGTTATGCGGTGTATTGTGATGCTTCTTGTGTTGGGTTGGGATGTTTTCTAATGCAACATGGTAAGGTTATCACATATGCTTTAAGGCAGTTACGAAAGCATGAGAGTAACAATTCAACCCACGATTTAGAGTTAGCTGCAGTTGTGCATACGTTAAAGATCAGGAGAAAAGCCGTCAATATATCTTTTGACAAAAGGAGTTAAATCTGTGATAGCGTCGATGGCTTGAGTTACTGAAAGACTATGACATGGATATTTATATCATCCAGGTAAGGCGAATATGGTAGCCGATGCCCTCAGTCAAAGATCTTTGGGTAGTTTATCCTATTTAGTTGTTACGAAGCGTGAGCTAACATGAGAGACACATCAGTTAGCTAGCTTAGGAGTCAGATTGTTAGAGGCAGAAGATAGTGGCGTAATAATTCAGGACATAGCCATATCATCTCTAGTTGTAGAAGTAAAATCACGGCAACAAGAGGATCCTAGCTTAGAGCAGCTCAAAGCCAAGGCTGAGGATCAATAATCTTTAGCATTTGATATAGTAGGAGATAGAGTTCTTAGATATAACGGTTGATTATTTGTTCCAAATGTTGCAGGGCTTCGACATTAGATTATGAAAGAGGCACATCATTTCCATTATTCTATTCACACTAGTTTGACGACATATACCATGATATTAAGAATATCTATTGGTGGCATGGGATGAAGAAGGATGTTGCTGAGTTTGTGGCACAGTGTCCTCAATGCCAACAGGTGAAGGTTAAGCACCAAAATTCCACTGGGCTAGTTAGGGAGATAGTCATTCCTTTGTGGAAGTAGGAAGCAATTAATATGGATTTTACTATAGGGTCACCTCGATCGCATCGCAAGTTTGACTCTATTTGGGTAATTGTTGATAAACTAACAAAATTAGCCCACTTCTTACCGGTCAGGGCTACTTTTATGGCTGAAGACTATGCGGGGCTCTATATTAGAGAGATTGTTACGCTACATGGTGTCCCAATTTCTATTATCTATGACAGAGGAGCATAATTTACCGCCAACTTCTGGAAGTCCTTTGAAAAAGGACTGGGGACATAGGTTAATCTTAGTACAGCCTTTCACCCTCAAACAGATGGCCAGGTTAAGCACACAATTTGACACTCGAGGATATGCTACGAGCGTGCGTGCTAGACTTCAAGGAAAGTTGGTATGACCACTTAACTCTTATTGAGTTCGCATACAATAATAGTTATCATTCCATCATCAGGATGCACCTTATAAGGCTTTGTATGGGCGAAAATATAGGTCCCCCATCGGATGGTTCGAGGTAGGTGAGTCAGGGTTGGTTGGACTTGACTTAGTATAGTAGAAAGTGGAGCAAGTTAAGCTCATTCGAGAGAGGTTGCTAACAACTCAAAGCCGCCAGAAGTCATACTCAGATATGTGATAAAGGGACTTAGGGTTTTGTGTCGATGACTAGGTATTCGTAAAAGTCTTGCCTATGACAGGTGTTATGAGATTTGGAAAAAAAGGCAAGCTTAGTCCAAGATTCATTGGGCCATATCAGATCCTTTGGATGGTAGGATGGGTAGCTTATGAGTTAGCATTGCCTTTGGGGCTAGAATTTGTTCATTAATTTTTCCATGTATCGATGCTACGGAAGTGCGTAGGAGACCCTTCTCGGGTTCTCCCGATTTAGGATGTTCATATCACAGAGGAGTTGTCCTATGAGGAAACTCCAATTGACATATTTGATCGACAGGTCCGTAAATTAAGGAGCAAAGAGGTGGCTTCGGTTAAAGTAATGTGGATAAACAAGAATAGAGAAGAGGTGACCTGGGAAGCTGAGGATGGCATGATGTTCAAATATCCTCACTTGTTTCATAACCTAGGGTGATGGCATATCAGTTTATATTAGTGTAGTGAGGTTAGATACCAATATTATTTTTTTATATTGTTGCATATTATTATTTTTGTTGTCGTTGTATATTTGCTCACAACGTTATTATGGAGCTATAGTGCTTAGCTATTTATGTCCTCCTGTGAGACGCCTAGATTAGAATTTATGCGTTTCATGTTCCTGAATAGTAACATTACAAAGGATATTCTGCCTATATTTTTGAAACTCCTAGGGAATTAACCGAGTGAATCAGATATTTTTCATTCGGGGAGGAATGTTTCTAAGGAGGGAAGGATGTAACACCCCAACTTTTCAAAACATCTAAATTAACTTGTATCTTCGTGGAAAGACAAGGAGGGTGGGTAATAAATTAAGAATGATGTGGTATGTCATATTTTAACAGTTCAAAGGTTGTATATCAAGTTTTGCAGTTAGGTAAGTGGCAAAATAAAAGTTGGCGAAAGTTATCGTATGCTCCTTTTTAAAGATTTCTCTGAAATTTGGGTCAAATGTCTTAGATGTTTTCGCCCAATATATAAAGAGTTAGAAAGCCTATAACCCATTAAATGGGAGGCCTACAAGTCTAGCTTGCAACGCACACAACCCCATAGTCAACCGACATCGAAGTAAAAACTTATGAGTGTTTTACTATGGACTGCCGGGGCAAAATTCGGCTATGATTCAGGTCGGGTAAAAAATGCGGTATGTCAGCTTACTCAATGTTTTAAGCCATGAAAACATTTTTTTTCACTTCCAAACAAGAGAGAATGCTTAAGAGAGGGTGCCAATGGAGTTATTGCATGATAAAGGTTAGTTTTCGATGATTTATATCATCAAACGTTGCTCCAGTGCCTAGAAATGTGATCTCTAGACGTGCAATCATTTTTCCTCTCTATTAGCTGCATTTGGAGTTGGTTTTTGAAGATATAAATTTGTAGTTATTGGTGTTTCTTCAAGGTTTAAACTTGGTTAACTAAAGTAATCATCTCGGAAATCTTTTATGATTGTTTTTATGAATTTCTACGATGTTTCGACAAGATAGGGCAATATGGCAAATCTGCCGATTTAAGATTACTTATGAACTATTTATAGGTGCATACTTGATGTGCATATATAATGTTTCTGAATCTTAGGACTTAAGGAACAACTTTCGTGAAGGAAGTACGGTCTTTTGAGCATTCATTCAAAAGGTATGTTAAGGCTATTCCCTTCGTTCGACATGTTTCCTTAGAGGTAGTTAATGCTAGTGATCTTGTAGATGTAATTGTGAGTTGTTATAAACCCTCATTATAGGTACTAATAATCTGTTAAGAACGACCCTAAGTTAGGAACGACTTGGAGATTATTCATATATATTGTTTATAGCTAAATTGCTCGCCTTTAGCCTATTCAATTGTTTGTTGTCTCCCTTGGGACTATTGTGGTTAATTGTTGAGCTATGAACTACCTATAAGGGCTATGATGTTGCCTAATAGGACTATGTTATTTCCAAAGAGGGTTATTTGTTGCCCACGGGGCTATATTGATGCCAAATAGTGTTATGTGTTGCCTACGGGGCTATTTTCACACCAAAAAGGGCTATGTGTTGCCTACAAGGCTATGTTGATGCAAAATAGGGCTATGTGTAGCCCACAAAGATATGATGTTGCCTAATAGGGCAATGTTCTGCCTACGGGGCTATATCGTTCCCAAAAAAAGCTATGTGACTTCTTACAAAGACAAGGGGCTATCGGTAGGGGTATGTAGATTGATTTGGCGCCTTCTAGGCTTATGGGGGTCTAGATAGGGGGTATGTTGTTTGTACTTGCTGAGCTTATGAGGGCTCTGTTAGGTTGATGTTTGGTCATTTTGAATCTTTTAGATTCAGTAGCGGGTTAGCATGCTTATCTAAAATTTTGATTTCCTTATGTTATTGCTTTTGGTATATTATGATACTTGGTCACTTAGTATATAACCTTTCATACTCTGTACATTATTTTGTACCGACACCCCATTGATTTGGGAGCACTACATTCATGCATGTAGGTTCCGACAGACGACCCAGTATTCCTCCTTAGCAGCAAGATTGACTTCTATTTGATTGTCTAGCCCCTTTCCTCCGGAGATGCCCGAGTTAGGAGGTTTTTTTCCTTTTGTTGTATATATCTTTATGGGTAGGCTGGGCCCTTTCATGCTAATCTTTACTACTCTTAGAGGCTTGCAGATTAGTGTGTAGGGTATATAGCTATGTTATGGCCATACTAGCCTAGTTTGTTGGTTTTTTGAAAATTGTGAGCTGTTTGATGTATTGTCTTGATATATACCTACATTCAATTTTGGTGCAGATATCATGGTGCCCTCAACGGCCCAATCAGTACTTCTATGCTAGTTGGCTATTAATTTATATGATCTCCTGGGAGTAGCTGTCTCTTTTATAGATCAGTTGACAGGGGCCTTGCCATCCAAGGGCTTAGTTTTAAGCCGAGATATACTTGTTTGTTTTCTTGACTACATGTCGCTGCCATGAGCTAGTAGCAAATGGTTCAGCAGGGCAGCTTGGGCCTGAGTTTTGTCATTAGGAGCCAGTTCTGCATCTCGAGTTTGGGGCGTGACATGAGATTATTGGGTACATGCATTTGATAGAGAATTCATAGAATAATTATGACTAGGCTATACATTAAGGGAGATAAGCTCTCTCCCGAGCAACTTACCCCATTTCAAGTGGGTTTCTCTCGAACACCCTCTTGCTGCATGAAGAACAGCTTCCACCTTAGCCCACTCACTCTCTCGATCTGAGTGTGTGGGAATGAGACTAGGGTTCAACCTCTCGAGCTGAACCTCATGTCGACCACTCCCATTAGCCATTAATTTAGTAGTGTTAGTTTTACGACCTCTCTCTCGAGCAAGCCGAAAACACATATATGAAATCGTATTTGCAACTACAATCTCATTAAGTTCATCCACAACTACTAAACGAAATCACATTTAAACTACAATTAAACAATTAGTAAGCAAGACCCAACAACTAATCTAATCCATATTCATAAAATGATACCCCAAGAATTGTGGTTTTAACTAGACATGTAAAAGAGATAGAAATTTATACCAAAATGAGTTTGCATTCAAATGTGTATCAAGATTTAAGTCTTGTTACAAGTTAAGATTGAAAAATATAAAAGACCCTTGAATGAAACCCTTGGAATCTTCAAGTTCTTCAAAACCCTCTCCAAACTTAGAACTCAAAATTCTATATTAAAAATCTGATACTAAGCTACAACTCTCAACGAGTATTTATAGTTTTCAAAAATCTGTGCTACAACGGATCATTCGACATCATTAATAGAGATCGTCGATCAACTCGGCGATCCACCCTTTGGTAGGTTTCATCGCAGTCTTGCTCTATCCTTCAACATCGTCGTGTTTTGGATCATTGGGTGATATAGTACTGGTTCGCGGAACTACTGGGCTACACATCGACTGCTCCTTTTCACCGTTGATTTGATCCTTTCTTATAGGGATCAACACACAAGAATAAAAGGTGAGGTAAGATCATTCGGCGATATGCCGAATACCTTCAGCATTCCACAAATCTTCATTTCTTCGTTCTTTTAGCTTCCTTTGTTCCTTTTCGCTCAATTGTGTCCATGCCTTTGTCTCCAAGTATAAAAATCTAAAAATTAAGGTATTTTATCAATTTTTGAGACAAAACATGCATTTGAGAACACTGAACCTATTAAAACATAGATCCATATGAGTCGAATTTATGGACTCATCAATGCATTGTTTTATCTCATGCTGTAGTGCATTTGAGTGAAGTTGCATATAGACTTCATGAGATGAATTAATGAGCATGACATAGTTTGGAGTTGAAATATTCCTCCTTGAATAAATGTTATTTGAGATTAAATTGCATTTAGGCTCATTGAGTGTATGCGTAATACCCAAGAAACTACTGAGCTAAACTAGAGAGTTCTAGAGCATTGTGTTAGGGTTATTAGAGTTTGGTATGAGGGTTACAATCATAAAAATGACTTTTCATACATAGAATTAATGTTTTAGGGTTAGGAAGTCAAGGTAAAACCCACCAAGGACCACCCAAGTGGTCCATGAGGAGGACCCCAAAACAACCCAAAAGTTGTCCAAACAGAAGCCTCCCACGAAGGACATCCGCGAGCCGTGGATGGAGCCATGCCCAATGGGAAGGGGCCGTGGTTAAAGACTAAGTCACTTGCAAATTTCCAGCTGTAAACCTCCACCTACGGAGGTGCAGCACGGCTAGTAGACCCATCTATAGTTTGTGGATAGGTGTCTCGTCGGCGGGGCAACTTTTAAGTGTAATTGTTTTTTGTTAGGGGCTTAGGGGTTAATTGGTAATTAGTTAGGGATTAGGTGAGGTTGGTTGATTAGTTATTAAACCACCTATTTAAGCCTAATAGACCCATAAACTAAGTGAATGAATTCATTCTTTCAAGACCTGAAAATAGACTCATTCCCTCCCAAATATCTCTCACTAAAACCTCCATTGAAGAAAATGTCAAGGTCTAGGGTTCAAGTGCTGATATTTTGCACTCAATTTTGTGAGGAATATTTATAGCATATGGCAGCTTTTCATCTATGGGTAGCCTTCACCCATAGAGCCCCTTCAAAGTTCAATTTCAAAACTAGTGTTTGCCCCCAAAGTTAGGGTTTCACTCTAAGTCATGGGTTCCCTTCCAAAACGTTTCCAATATTTAATTTATGATGGATTAAGATTGAATTGATGATTTATGGTTTATTTATGATTAAATCCCCCCAAGAACCCATGAAATCCCTTATTTTCCCAATTTGGATCTTAAAGTGTGTGTAGTGAGGGATATTGGCCCAATTGAGTAAATAATGATTGTTTATGGTGTAATTACATGATTTTAGTATGATTATACATATATTATTTATTAACCTATGATTCTAGGGTGAAATTGATATGGTCATGTGTTATGCTATGAAAGAGTCAAATTGAGGGTTTAGATGTGACCTTCTAAGATTGATGAGCATCTTCATGAATTTCCCTAGATTAGATGACCTAGAAATGAATTTCTTATAAGTATAACTTGTAGACATGAATGAATTAGATTAGGTCTTATATGATGGATCATGGTTGAGTAGTGTTGAGATTGAGTTTTATGATACTAAATGAGAATAATTGGTTAAGAATGAAGCATTTGGTTAGTTTACCTTGAGAGTTAGGTTTACATGATGACCATATGAGGTATTGCTTGAGAGTAATGCTTGTAGTATGAAGATGACTTCTAAGGCTTAAAAGGGTAAAAGCTAAAATAAATGAGCTATGATGTTGAGGCTTTAAGAAAGAAGCTATTATGCATGTTGAATTGTATAAGCTATTATTGTGGAAGGACTTTACCCACATGACCTACAATATCAGTACATGAGCTTATGAATACAATGAAGAACTACTTGAATTATGATTGTATCCATGTCTAATAAAATCAATGCTAAATGTGTTGATTTGATGTGATCTATAATATGTCAATGCAAGATATGAGAGTCATGCATTATTGTGATACTATGTACATGCTTTATGAACACTTTATGAGTGAAGTGTCTATGATGATAATATTGTTGTTGTGTCATTGGAAAGACAATCACACACACACTTCATGTGTGAATATGATTAAGATGTAACTATGGTGTTGATTGAAAGGCTATGCTCATATGCACCCTTACACATGATTATGAATGAAATGTCTATGACTATGATAATGTTGTTGTGTTGATTGAAAGGCTATTCTCATGAACACACTATGAATATGATGTGAAAGGTTTACTCACATATTAATAATTTTAAGGTTGAAAGGTCATTCTCACCTATTGAATCTATGAGCTATCATGATATTATGTTGGTTTGAGTGCTAGGGCATTTTTCCATAAACATGAACTTGAGTAAAGACTTAACATGAACTTAAAGGAAAATATGCTTAGCACCGAGAGGATATGAAAATGAGATAGAAGCTTTTACGCTAGCAGTTCGACTTCCTAATGGATTCCTTATACCTCAGTTAGTTCGGGTTCCCAAAACAGATATCTCATGAGATGGAAACCTTCTATGCCAGAAGTTTGAGTTTGTAGTAACAATCTCTCTATCCCATAACTATGTGCCCACATAGGTCTTTAGCTAATGGATCAATATAAGCTCACAAACATGTTCTACCTTAGGCAAGTAGGACACCTCTTTTCGGTGTTGGGGCATGACACCGGATTCCATATAGCTCACATGCTCTATGTCGGTTAAGGTTATTTCCCTCCATGAACAAGAACATGAAATATGAACAAGAACATGAGTTATGTTCTATGGTTCCTCAAGAGGTTCTACTTAGTATGAGTGGTTGTATGGGACTTCATTCATACATTGCACAAGTAGGCTTTAATAGTGGTCTTGGTATGTCTCCCTTATGATATGATGATATATGAGTTAATACATGCTTAATATGAATTATGAACATGAACATGAACTATACTTATGACTTCTCAATGAGCTTTACTTGGTGTGAGTGGTGGTATGGGACTTCACTTGTACATTGCATAAGTAGGCTTTGAAAGGGGTTATGGTATGGTTTCTTTATGCTACGAAGATATATGAATTTTTGCATGTATGATATGGATTGTTACTAAGAGTGGCTTTCCCTGTTATAAGCTACAAACATGAATATTTCCTTGTTTATGAGTATTAACTATGGATGAGATCAAAGCATGATAAGTATGAGCATGGTGGCATAAAAGTGGTACTTAGTGTAGATGGGATTATGGGATCCTATCTATGAATTGTAGAAGTATAACTTAGGGTTACTTATGTGATGGTTCTATATTGATGAGATGATTATGGTATTTAACTATGGGTGTGAACTATGTCTTGTGATTTTGGGACATGCATTATGTTTATGTTGGAAACTATACTTGTGATTATGATGATATCCATTATGCTATGATGAATTAATTGTACATGAGTTGCCTTATGAGATACATTCCCCAACTATTTAAAAGATGATGTTCAAAATTTGCATATATCATTGTTTCAACTAAAATGTCCCTTTTGGCATGTTTTAAGGATTTTTATGTGTGGCTAGCATACTTTTTGCATTTATGTACTAACCCATATTTCTACATTTTTTATAAGTGTAGGGACCAGTCGTTGAGGTGTGTTTCTCCTAGTATTCAAAGCTTGGATTGATTCTCTCCATGATTTTGGAGAGTCCTCATAGTTCGAGGACAGAAGATGTTCATTTATATTGTCTTTCTTATATTCTCTTTTGAGACTATGTTTTAAAATGGTTGTGGCCCTTATTAATACTCGATTGTATTAGATGGTTATTGAGACAGAGTCTAGACTTCCATTTGATTTTATGAAAAGACTTCGATTGTAAAAAATTTTAAATTTCGCATCATTTCTATTTATCTCATGTCATGATATGTTAAGGGCTTGTATGAGACCCCTTTCAGGGTCAAGTACGCCATGTCATGTCTAGGGTGTAGACTTAGGGCGTGACAAACTTGGTATCAAAGGATAAGATTTTGGGATTGCTTTTAGGATGATGCCTCATAAACCACATCTAGTAGAGCCTTGTTCATATTGTGAAGCGCACCATATTTATGAATAAGAGGCTTTAGGATGCTAGGAAATCCACTTCATCATTACTCTTGAGTCGTGCAATAGATTTTAACTATTTAAGGTCTTTTTTCTAATCCTATTCTAGTGGTCCACATGATATGACTACTAAAGGAGCTTTCACCGGTGGATTTGAAGGCGACAATGTTGACCAAGGAGCTCCTCCTCAAGCTCCTCAAGTTTCAGTTGACTTTATGTCTAATGGGAAGATTAGGTATGGTTTCCAATTCTTGACTCAAGTTGGAATAGAAATTTTTAAATTCTATGGGTCAAAGATGGAGTAAGATCCTCAAGAGTTCATAGATGAGATCTACAAGGTGTTGAATTTTGTGGGAGTGACACCGGTAGAAAAGGCATAATTGGCCGCTTATTAATTGAAGGATGTTGCTCAACTCTGGTTTAACTAATGGAAAGTAGTAAGGCCGATAGAAGCGGGTCCCATGGAATGGGAAAGATTTAAGAATGGGTTTCCTGATAAGTTTTTCCCTTTCGGATAAGAGAGGCAAAGATACTTGAGCTTATTAACCTTCGTCAAGGTAGGATAAGCGTTGAGGAGTATGCTCGGGTGTTCACTAGGTTGTCAAGATATGCTCCATCCATAGGGGCCGACCCTAGGATGAAGATGAGTAAGTTTGTGTCGGGTGTGTCCGACTTGATAGAAAAAGAATGTAGTATGGTTATGCTTGAGAATGATATGAATATTGAGCATCTTGTGATTCATGCTCAACGGTTTGAAAAAGGAGAAACTTCAAGAGAGGTCTAGAGGAACAATGAGGTATAGATTTGATTATGATAATTCATCTCAAGAAAAATTTTATGGACAAAACTCTTCCAAGGTTCACCCAAAGTTTAACCAAGAGAGGGTGTCTACCCCTAATTTTCAATGAGTGAGTGGCAGTGGACCCTATGTGATTAGGCCTACTTGTGCTAGGTGTGGAATAAGGCAAGATGGTAAGTGTCAAGCTGGAATAAAGGGTTGTTATGGTTGTGGTAAAAGTAGTCACAAAATAAGAGATTGTTTGATACTTAAGGCTAGAGGAAGAGAGAAGAAGCAAGCTCCTCTAAGTGGCTCAGGTACTTGACCTCTAAGGCAAGGTATGTTCTATACACTCCATTCTAGAAGTAGCATAGAAGGCTCTTCGGATGAAGATGCCAGTAGGTTAAAAGTTTTTCTAGTAATGTGTATGCCTTATTGGTACCGGTAATACCTTATCTTTAGTGATGAGGCAATGAGGTTTGATGTTCCCCCAGAAGAGTTATTAGAACCTTTTTTGGTTTCTACCCCGGTAGGTGACTCCATGGTGGCTAAGAGAGGATATAGAAGATGTCTTATTTTTCTTATCTCGTAGAGCTACTCTTGTTACCCATGGTGGGATTTGGATGCGTGGATGTTGAACCTGTAATGTTTTAGAACCCGGTAAGGTTATTATAAGTGCTGGTCAAGCTTTGGGATAGTTTGGAAGGAGTAGTATTTGAGATCTTAGAAGGGGGCTTAATCCCAAGGGGGTGATGGTATGCTTAGATAGAAAGATTGATTGAGAGTCCCGACATTCTCTTCTCTTTTTTCTATTCCTATTCTAGCTTGAGACCAGGAGTTCCTTTTTTGGCTTGCTTTATGTTTTGGGAGTCATGTGTGTTTTAGAATATTTACATGATCTCCTAATGTTATGCATATACTTTTGAGAAATCATGTTTAGTATGAAATGAGTTTTCATGATTTATATGTTCCTCATGTTGTTGTGCATTTTAATATGATGGTGTCATATATAACTTCATTAGATGATTTGATGAACATGTTTTTTTATGCTTTTGATGAAATGGCATATTGGCTCTATAATGTTGTGCTAAGCATACCTTTAGTTGGAGAAGGCAATTCCTCCAATGATTATGTGGTAGATGATTTTTAGAAGAATTATAATAGGCTTACTCCTAAGGGGGAGATGGCGTGCCTAGCTAGCAAGGTTATTGTGTGTTTATGTGTTGCCATGATTTCCTTATATAATGCATATTCATGAAAACTTGTGTCTTAAAAGAAAATGAGTTTATGTGAATTGTTTACCTCATGTTGTAGTGCATTGAGTATGATTTGCCTATTGCACTTCATGAGAAGAATATATAAGCATGCTTTTGTTTGGAGTTGAGAGATTCCTCCTTGAATAAAATTCTTTTTGAGAATAAATTGTATATGAGCTCCATGAGAGTATGTTGAGCATGTTATGACTACGAGATGGTAGTTCCTCCTTTAACATGACTAGTTATGAGAATTTCATCCATTTTGGGTTGGTAGATGTAGTTCCTACTCCCTTGTGTTGCATTGAATATGTTTAGTTTGGAATTGAAGTTTTCTTCCTTGTTTATGTGCATTTAGATGTATTGCATGTATGATGGGCTGCTAGTTTAGAATTACGACTTTAAGAAGTGTTTAAAATCTTCATTCAACGATGAATGATCCCAATGGGGAGATATTGTAATACCCCAGAAACTAGTGAGCTAAACTAGAATGTTCTAGAGTCTTGTGTTACGGTTCTTAGAGTTTGGTATGAGGGTTAAAATCATTAAAAAGACTTTCTGTACTTAGAATGAACGTTTTACGGTTAGGGCGTCAAGGTACAACCCTCAAAGACTACCCAAAGGGTCCTTGAGGATAGGGGCGGACCCACATAGGAAGTATCGGGTGCTTGAGCACCCATTAACTCCGATGAAAATTTTGTATATGCCAATAGAAACTACTGAAAAATAGATATAATCAATTTGTGAGCACCCACTAAACAAAAGGGGCAGACGGGTGCTTTGGTTCACAGAGCAAAGTTAAAGCTTATGTTGATACCCTCAACCTTTAGGTTTCAAATCCTGGCGAACTAAATTTCCTTTTTTATTTTTACTCTTTTTTTTTATACCTATTCATTGTTATTTGCTTGTTTTCTATTTCCTTTTCGATTTATTGTTTTTTCATTTTTCTATTTTTAATATTTCATTTACAAACTAAACTATAAAAAATATAAGTTTTTAGAATGAAATCCTTTTTGGCAAGAAATTTACGTTAAAGGAAGTGAGCACCCATAGCCTTCAAATCCTAGATCCGCCACTATTTGAGGAGGACCCCAAAACAGCCCAAAAGTTGTCCAAAAGCAACCTCCCACGAAGGGCATCCACAAGCCGTGGATGAATCCAAGCCCTATGGGAAGGGGTTGTGGGTCAAGGCTTGAGTCACCTACAAATTTCCAGCTACAGACCTCCATGTACAGAGGTGCAGCACGACCAATAAACCCATCCACGGTCCGTGGATGGGTGTGTCATGGGTGGGGCAGTTTTTAAGTGTAATTGTTTTTAGTTAGGGGCTTAGGGTTTAATTGGTAATTAGTTAGGGGTTAAGTTAGGTCGGTTAGTTATATATTAAACCATCTATTTAATCCTAATAAACCCATAAACTATGTCAATGAATTCATACTTTCAAGACCCCAAAATAGACTCATTCCCTCCCAAATATTTCTCTCCCTAAAGCCTCCATCGAAGAAGAAGAAGAAGTCAAGGTCTAGGGTTCCAGGACTGATCTTTTCAACTCAATTTCATGAGGAATCTCCATAAGGTATGGTACCTTTTCATCTATGGGTAGCCTTCACCCATAGATAGTGGCGAATCCAGGATTTGAAGGCTATAGGTGCTCACTTCGTTTAACGTAAAATTGCTTTCCAAGAAGGATTTCCTTCTAAAAACTTATATTTTTTATAGTTTAGTTAGTAAATGGAATATTTAAAATATAAAAGTGAAAAAACAATTAATCGAAAAGAAAAAAAAAACAAGCAAATAACAATGAATATGTATAAAAACAAGATTAAAAATAAAAAAAGAAATTCAGTTCACCAGGATTTAAAACCTCAAGTTTGAAGGTATCAACATAAGCTTTAACTTTGCTCTATGAACCAAAGCACCCGTCAGCCCCTTTTGTTTAATAGGTGCTCACGAATTGATTATATCTATTTTTTAGTAGTTTCTATAAGCATATACAAAATTTCCGTCAGAGTTAATGGGTGCTCAAGCACCCGATGCTTCCTTTGTGGATCCTCTCCTGCTCATAAAGCCCCTTCAAAGTTCAATTTCAAAACTAGAGTTTGCCCCCAAAAGTTAGGGTTTTACTCTAAGTCATGGGTTCCCTTCCAAAATGTTTTAAATGGTTGATTTATTATGAATTATGATTAAATTGATGATTTGTTGTTTATTTATGATGAAATCCCCCCAAGAATCCATGAAATCCCTAATTTTTTCAATTTTGATCTTAAAGTGTGGGTAGTGATGGATACTAGCAGCCCGATTGAGTAAATAATGATTGTTTATGGCATAATTATATGATTTTAGTATGATTATACATGTATTCTTGATTAACCTATGATTTTAGGGTGAAATTTATATGGTCAAGTGTTATACTATGAAAGAGATAAATTGAGGGTTTAGATGTAACCTTCTAAGATTGATGAGCTTCTTCACGAATTTCCCTAGATTAGATTACCTAGAAATGAATTGCTTATAAGTAAAGCTTGTAGACATGAATGAATTAGATTAGGGCTTATATGATGTATCATGGTTGAGTAGTATTGGTATTGAGTTATATGGTACTAAATGACTATGACTGGTTAAGAATGAAGCATGTGACTAGTTTACCTTGAGAGTTAGGTTTACATGATGACCATGTGAGGTATTACTTGAGAGTAATGATTGTTGTATGGAGATGACTTCTCTAAGGCTTAAACGGGTAAAAGCTAAAATAGCTAAAATGAATGAGCTATGAATGTTGAGGCATTAAGAAGGAAGGTATTATGCATGTTGAATTGTATATAGTATTATTGTGGAAGGAATTTACCCACATGACCTACAATTTGAGTACATGAGCTTATGCATACCATGAATGAACTACTTGAATTATGATTGTACCAATGTCTAATAAAATGAATACTAGATGTGTTGATTTGATGTGATATATGATCTGTGAATGTAAGATATGAGAGTCGTACAATATTGTGATACTGTGTACATACTTTATTAACAGTTTGAGAGTGAAGTGTCTATGATGATGATGTTTTTGTTTGGTCATTGGAAGGACAATCACACACACACTCTATGCATGAACATGATTATGATGTAACTATGGTGTTGATTAAAAGGCTATGCTCATATACACCCTTACACATGAATATGCATGAAATTTCAATAACTACGATAATGTTGTTGTGTTGATTGAAAGGATTTTCTCATGAACACTCTATGAACATGATGTGAAAGATTTACTCACATATTAATGATTCTAAGGTTGAAAATCCATTCTCACCTAATGAATCTATGAGCAATCATGATATCATGTTGGTTTGAGTACTAGGGCATTCTTCCATAAACACAAACTTAAGTAAAGACTTAACATGAACTTAAAGAGAAATATGCTTAGCACCGAGAGGATATGAAAATTAGATGGAAGCTTTAAGCCAACTGTCCAGCTTCCCAATGAGTTCCTTATACCTTAGTTAGTCTAGGTTCCCAAAACAGTTATCTCATGAGATGGAAACCTTCTACACCAGAAGTCCGTGTTTCTACTAAAAATCTCCACGTAACACCACGAAAACTAGTAGACCTAACTTGTGCCTCAAGCTATCTAGAGTTTGATGATAAGGCTTAGAGTCCTAAATAAGACTTCCTGCACTTAGAATGAGGGGTTTAGGGGTTAAACGTCAAGGCATGTATTACACCCCATAGTTTAGAAAACCACCTAAGGTTTGGTTATGGGTTGCAATGGAAAGTGGCAAGGCAAAGGGGCAAAGCCTAAGCCTAGGGCCAAGGTTGCCGCAAGCTTGGAGTACACTGCCTTAAGTCCACGACCACCACCACGGCCAGTGGTGTGGACCACGTCTTGTGGTGTGGTTCGTGAGGCCAAGTTAGTAGCTCCCTAATGACTGCCTCAAGGTGTCATACCTCCATGAGCCATTTCACAACCAGTGATCTTGACCACGGTTCATGGGAAGGCTCTTGAAGATGCTTTAGGATCAGGGAGGCCAAGACATTTTAGCCAATGTACTGCCCCATGTTCACTACCATCTTCATGACCAGTGGTCTTGACCACAGTTCGTAAGGTGTCTTGTGAAGTCTCCTTAGACTTATGGGAGGTAAGGCCTTGAGGTCAAGCTACTGCTTAACGGACCACGAACAATGGTCTTGACCACGGATCGTGAGAGGTCTCGTGGTCATGCCTTAGTTTTTTGGAGGCCAAGTCTCAAAAGCCTAGCTACTGGTCCAATACCACGAGCAGGACCACAGTCAGTGGTGAGGACCACGACTTGTGGTGCCTAGAGTGGTGGCTGGAGTAGGCTGCATATTGAGGGGTTGTTTAGTAAATTCCTTTTTTATTATTTTTAAGTGGGGGTTGTTTGGAATGGACTTTATACACCTATATAGAATATTTTAAGTCATTTAGAATCAAGACCCCAAAACACTCTCCTCTCAAATATTTATCTCTCTAGAAAACCTAAGACTTGAAGAAGAAGATTGAGCTTGAAGCTTGGACCAAGAACAAACCTCCTTTGTTGAAATTTTGTGTCAGGGCTTTGATTGTGGTATTTTTAACTTATTCATCTATGGGTTCTTCCACCCATAGAGTCCCCTAGATTTCCCCAAATTTTTGAAGAAGAACCCCAATGCGTGGGTTTAGTTGGGTATGACTCTAATTGGTTGGATAATACTAAATTATGGTTAATTTAGTGTTGATTGATGATTCTACGATGAATTTATTTGAATTCCATGGTTAACCCTTGAAATCAAAGTATGTGGGTTTATGCCTTGTGAAGAGAAATTGATGATTCTTGGTAGATCTTCTAGAATATTTATCATGTATAGAACTTGCTCAAGAATAGGAATATGAAATCATGAATTGAACTAGAATTATGAATGTATGATAGATCATGAATTGTAGTGTTTGAATTTGGGACTTTATGATTAATTATGACTAGAATTGCCTATGACGAAGGCTTGTGATTATTATATCTTGTGATCTAGTCATGTATGATGATTGAAGAGTAAAGCTTGGGAGTAGGGCTTTAAATCAAAGATGATGATCACTAGGGCTTATATAGTAAGTCTAATATTATGAGATCACTATATGAATGCTTGTATATAGAATGAGAAAGGTCTTACCACATAGAATGGTTCTAGATTTAAAGGTTAATCACCTAAAATGAATCAAAGTATTTTAGAATAAAATAGCTTGAAGTTGTGACATATGATCCCGTCATGTATAGTGTGACTTAAGTAGCATGAGTTAGAAGATCTCATGGTATCTTGGGATGAAGGAACCATACTCTCCTAAGGTTATCTTGAATTAGAATTTGTAGGAATCTTTTCATGGTAGATTGAATTAGAGTAGGCATAGTAGCCTAGGATTTAGGATCTATACTCTCCTAAGGGTAGATTGAACTAGCATTGCTAGAATGCCTTCATGGTAGAATTACATGGTTAGGCCAAGACCATTTCATGGTAGCTTAGGGTTGAGGATTCATACTCTCCTAAGGGTAGCTTAGGTTTAAGGGATCATACTCCCCTAAGGGTAGCATGCATTATATTGAATGTTTGCATAGTAGCTAGGTTGGCATACTTGTACTCTTCTTTGTATAGCTTTGTTTCCATGATAGTGTATTCTCCGTGATAGTTAGGTATAGCCTAGTAGGGTGCTATTCTTTGATAGTCTAGAATGATAAATAGTAAGCATTGAGTAAGATGGCCTAAAGAAGTAGTTAGTTTGAATGGTAGTATGGGATGCTATTCATACATGGAACAAGTATAACTTCAAGCTACTTATGAGGCGTTGTCCTATGTGATATATCCTTAGCTTAGATTGCTTCTATAGTTTCCCTCCATAATATGATTGACTTAAGATGGAAGTTCCTTGTCTATATATAGTAAGCCAAGAATGACACCTATGAGTAGTAAGTATGAATGGAGTGACTTCAAAGATATGCTAACTATGAGTGGTATTATGGGATGTCATTCATTCATTGCACAAGTGCTCCTTGAGGTTACTTAGGAGTATAGTGCTCTTATGATAGGAAAACCTAAGTCTTAACTATGAATGTGGACTATGCCCAAGAATGACCAAAAGGGGTACTTAACATGGATGGCATTACGGGATGCCGTTCATGCATTGCACAAGTATGCTTTGAGATGGCTTGTGATATAGTTCTCTTGTAATATGAAATACCAAGGGTTGAGGAATGCAATATGAAGGTCTAAGTAAAGACTAGGCCATGAACATGATTTATCTCCTATGCTCATTAACTATGTCTAATGTTGACTTATGATTATACGATTCTTATATTGTAGATTATGCTATGACTATGTTATTATCTCTTATGCTTATGTTGTACGTTCACTAACCATTTTGAGATTCTCTTGTGATGTTGTGCTAGTTATCATACTTGGTACATTTTGTACTAACAAATACTTTGCCTACATTCTATTCAAATGTAGGCTTTCGGATATTGAGTTCCTTTGGAGGCTAGGTTTCTAAGAAGCAAGAAGAGTTGAAGATTTGGTGATTCCTTATAGCTTCGAAGACAAACCCCTTATTTCCTTTATGTCATTTCTTTATGTTTTAGACTTTTATATGGGCTGTGTCCCAAGACTTGCATTCAAGAGTTTAATAGATGGTTTGAGACAAAACTGTAGTAAAATACTTTCGCTTGCTTTATGAAAATATTTTTGATAGTATGGGTAAAAGTTTTAAATACTCCATACTTTTCTATTATTTTATGTTATGATTTGCTAATGGCTTGTATGAGACCCCTTCGGGGTCAAGTACGCTATGTTACGTCTAGGGGGTACCCTGGGTCGTGACAAACTTGGTAATCAGAGAACAAGATTTAGAATGGTTCTAGGATTGTCTCAAACCACGTCTAGTAGAGTCTTGTTCATAAATGTGAAGCACGCCACATTAATGAATAAGAGGCTATTGGATGCTTAGGAAATCTCACTTCTTCATTCTCTAAGTCGTGCCATAGAGTTTGGCTTTAGTATGCCTTTTTTTTAATCCGTGCCTGTTGTTTTTCAGGGTATGGCTAAAACAAGAAAAATTCTAGGAGATAAAAGGAAGGAAATGTGGACCAAGGTGCTCCTCCCCAAGTTCCGCACCAAGCTCCTCCCCAAGCTCTAATTGATCCCCTATACATGTCTAATGCGGATATTATGTCGGCCTTTATGATATAGGCCAAAGTCATAGCGGCCCAAGCTAATAGAGAGGTAGTGGCTCTGGCTAACCCAATAAAGGGGATGGTTGATTCTAGAGTGAGAGAGTTTTTGAGAATGAACCCTCTAGAGTATAGTGGCTACAAAGTAGAAGAAGATCCAAATAGGTTAGGAGGTTTACAAAGTACTTGCTATTATGGGAGTACCTTCGGTACAGAAACCGGAATTTGCCACTTACCAATTAAAGGATGTTGCTCAAATTTGGTATGAGCAATGGAAAGATGCTAAGCCGGTAGGAGCGGGTCCTATAGAATGGGAAACATTTAAGTCAGATTTTCTAGATAGGTTCTTTCCTCAGGTGTTGAGGGAAGCCAAGATGGAAGAGTTCATCAATCTTAAGAAACATGAGCTTTAAGGAGTAAGCTTTGAAATTTACTCTTTTGTCTAAGTATGCTCCATCTTTGGTAGCAAGTCCTAGTGATATGATGAGTAGGTTTACGACGGGAGTGTTCGATATATAAGAAGAAGAACGTATGACAATTCTTGTTGATGATATTGATATCTCACGCCTCATGGTGTTTGCCCAATAAATGGAAGAGTCAAAACTAAAAAAGGAGAAGGCTAGGGAAAAAGAGAGGTCTAGGATAGATAATGATAAGTCCTTTCATAATGGGTACGATGGACATGGTCGTTCTAGGATTCTACGAAAGTTCTTCGGACAAGGCTTTTCTAATGCTCTTAAGCATAAGGTTGAGAGGGTGTCTACCCTTAGACCATAAGGGATAAGTAATGAGTCCTTTTGGCCCATTTGTGCTAGGTGTGGTAAGAGGCATGAGGGAAGGTGTTTGGCTAGTATTGAAGGTTGCTTTAGTTGTGGTGAGACTGGCCACATGATGAAAGATTGTCCAAAGTCTATGGTTGCAAGAAGAGAGGGTAAGAAAGTTTCCACTAGTAGTGGGGATGTAGAGCATCAAAAGAAGACTAGGTTTTATGCTCTCCAATCTAAAGAAGATCAAGAGTGATCTCCCCATGTTCCTTCTGGTATGTGCTTTATGCTTTAGTAGTTATCCGAATTTCTTGTCTTTTGGGACTTCTTATGATGGACTATGAAGTTTTCTTTAGTATGAATGATGTTTATAAGAGCTTGAGTAGGCTTACTACCAAGGAGGAGATAGTGTGCCTATCTAATAAGGTTATTGTGTGATTATATGTTGCCATGATTTCCTATCATGCATGTTCATGAAAATACTTAGGTGTTGTTAGAAATAATGTATATGCATTGTGTTCCTCATGTTGTAGTGCATTTGAGTCAAGTTGCATATAGACTTCATGAGATGAATAAATGATCATGTCGTAGTCTGGAGTTGAAAGATTCCTCCTTGAATAAATGTTTTTTTGAGAAGTAAAGTGCATTTAGGCTCCATGAGTGTATGTTGAGCATGTTTTAGCTAGGAGATGTTAGTTCCTCCTACAAAATGAATAGATATAGAATTTCGTGCATTTTGGGTTGTTAGATAAAGTTCCTATTCCCTTATGTTGCATTGAATGTGTTTAACTTGGAATTGAAGTTTCTTCCTTGGTTATGTGCATTTAGATGTAGTGCATGCATGATGGGCTTCTAGTCTAGAGTTTTGACCTTAAGAAGTGTTTAGAATCAGCATTCCAGGATGAATGTTCCCAATGGAGAGATATTGTAACACCCCAAAAACTAGTAGACCTAACTAGACCCTCAAGCTAGGGTTCTAGAGTTTGATGATGAGGGTTAGAATCATAGATGAGACTTCCCGCACTTAGAATGAGGGATTTAGAGGTTAAATGGCCGGGCACGTGTTACACCCCGTAGTTTAGAAGACCACCTAATGTTTGACTGGGTGTTTCAAGGGCAAGTGCCAAGGCAAAGGGGCAAAACTTAAGCCAAGGGTCAAGGCTTCCCCAAGCTTGGAGCACACTGCCTCAAGTCCACAACCACCACCACGGCTAGTGGTGTGGACCACGGCTCGTGGTGTGGTTCGTGAGTTCAAGGTAGTAGCTCCCTAAAGGCTGCGTCAAGGTGGCATTCCTCCACGAACCACTTTACGACCAGTGTTCTTGATCATGGTTTGTGGGAAGGCTCGTGAAGATTCCATAGGATGAGGGAGGCCAAGACATTTTAGGCAATGTACTACCCTATGTTCAAGACTACTTTCACAGCCAGTGGTCTTGACCATGGTTCGTGAGGTGTCTCATGAAGTCTTCTTAGACTTATGGGAGGCAAGGCCTTGAGGCCAAGCTACGGCCTAAGGGACCATGACCCGTTGTCTTGACCATGGATCATTAGACGTCTCGTGATCATGCCTTAGGGTTGTGAAGGCCAAGGCTCAAAAGCCTAGCTATTGTTCCAAGACCACGAGCAGGACCATGGTCAGTGGTGAGGACCATGACACGTGGTGCCTCTTATGGTTCCTAGAGTGGGCTGCCTAGTGTGGGGTTGTATAGTAAATTCCTTTTTGATTAGTTTAAACTGGGGTCATTTGGCATGGACTTTATACACCTATATAGACTATTTTAAGTCATTTACTACCTCAACTATGTCATTTAGAATCAAGACCCCAAAATACTCTCCTCTCAAATATTTCTCTCTCTAGAAAACCCAAGACTTGAAGAAGAAGAAGAAAGACCTTGAAGCTTGGACCAACAACAAACCTCCATTGTTGAAAGGTTCCATGTAGAATGAGAAAAAGTCTTCTCACATAAAGTGGTTCTACATTGAAAGGTTAATCACCTAAAATGAATCAAAGCATGTTAGAATAAAATATCTTGAAGTTGTGGCATATGATCCCTTTATGTATAGTGTGACTGAAGAACAATGGGTTAGAAGGTCTCATGGTAGCTTGGGATGGAGGAACCATACTCTCCTAAGATTAGCTTGAATTAGCATTTGTAGGAATCTTTTCATGGTAGATTGAATTAGATTAGGCATAGTAGCCTAGGATTTAGGATCTATACTCGCCTAAAGGTAGCTTGAACTAGCATTGATAAAATGCCTTCATGGTAGCATGGCTTGGTTAGGCCAAGACCATTTCATAGTAGCTTAGGGTAGAGGATTCATACTCTCCTAAGGTTAGCTTAGGGTTGAGGTTTCATACTCCTCTAAGGGTAGCATGCATTAAATTGAATGTTTGCATGGTAGCTAGGTTGGAATACTTGTACTCTTCCTTGTATAGCTTAGTTTGCAAGATAGTGTGTTTTCCATGGTCGTTAGGTGTAGCCTAGTAGGGTGCTATTCTTTGATAGACTATAATTATAAATACTAAGCATTGAGTACGATGGCCTAAAGAAGTTCTTAGTGTAAATGGTAGTAAGGATGTTATTCATACATGGCACGAGTATAAGTCTAAGCTACTTATGAGGTGTTCTCCTATGTGATATATGCTTAGCTTGGATTGTTGCTATAGTTGCTCATTAACTATGTCTTATGTTGACTTTTAATTATATCCTATTCTCATTAACTATACCTTATGTTGACTTTTAATTATATGATGCTTATGTTGCAGATTATGCTATGACTGTGTTATTATCTCTTATGCGTATGTTTTATGTTGACAAACCAATTTGAGATGCTCTTATAATGTTGTGCGAGCTATCATACTTGGTACATTTTGTACTAACACATACTTTGCCTACATTCTAATAAAATATAGGGTTTCGGAGATTGAGATCCTTGGAAGGCTAGGTTTCTAAGGAGCAAGAAGAGTTGAAGATTTTGTGAGTCCACATTGCTACGAAGACAAACCCATTATTTCCTTTATGTCATTTATTTATGTTTTAGACTTTTATATGGGCTGCGTCCAAAGACTTTCATTCAAGAGTTTAATAGATGGTTTGAGAATAAAGTTTAGTAAAAGACTTCCATTTTCTTAATGAAAATGTTTTCGATTGTATGGGTAAAACTTCTAAATATTCCGTACTTTTCTATTATCTTCTATTATGATGTGTTAAGGGCTTGTATGAGACCCCTTTGGGGTCAAGTACGCCATGTTACGTCTAGGGGGTACCCTGGGTCGTAACACTCCCTATCCCATAACTATATGCCCACATAGGTCTTTAGCTAGTGGATCCACCTAAGCTAACAAACTAGTCCTACCTTAGGCAAGTAGGATACCTCTTTTCGGTGTGGGGACATGACCCAGGATTCCATATAGCTCACATGGTCTATGTTGGTTAAGGTTATGTCCCTCCATGAACAAGAATATGAACTACGCACAAGAACATGAGTATGGACTATGGTTCCTCAAAAGGTTCTACTTAGTATGAGTGGAGGTATGGGACTTCATTCAGGCATTGCACAAGTAGGCTTTGAGAGTGGTCGTGGTATGGTTCTCTTATGATAAGATTATATATGAGTTAGTGCATGCTTAATATGAATTATGAATAGGAACATGAACATGAACTATACTTATGACTTCTCAATGAGCTCTACATAGTGTGAATGGGGGTATGGGACTTCACTTGTACATTACATAAGTAGGCTTTGACAGGGGTTATGGTGTGGTTTCCTTATGCTATGAAGATATATGAATTTATGCATGTATGGTATGGATTGTTACTAAGAGTGGCTTTCCTTGTTATAAGCTATGACCATGAATGTTTCCTTGTCAATGACTATTAACTATGGATGAGATCAAAGCATGATAAGTATGAGTGTGGTGCCCTAAAAGTGGTACTTAGTGTAGATGGGATTATGGGATCCTATCTATGCATAGTAAAAGTATAACTTAGGGTTACTTATGTGATGGCTCTATATTGATGAGATGATCTTGGTATTTAACTATAGGTGTGAACTTTGTCTTGTGATGATTCGGGTATGCATTCTATTTATGTTGGAGACTATGCTTGTGATTATGATGATATCCATTATTCGATAATGAATTGTACATGAGTTGTCTTCTGTGCTACATTCCCCAACTATTTCAAAGATGATATTCAAAATTTTCATATAGCATGATTTCAACTAAAATGTCCCTTTTAGCATGTTTTAAGGATTTTTATGCATGGCTATCATACTTAGTGCAATTTTGTACTAACCCATATTTCTACATTTTCTATAAGTGTAAGGCCCAGTCGTTTAGGTGTGCTTCTCCTACTATTCAAAGCTTGGATTGATTCTCTCCACACTTTTGGTGAGTCCTCATAGTTCGAGGACAGAAAGTGTTCATTTCTAGTGTCTTTGTTAAATTATCTTTTGAGACTATGCTGTAAAAAGGTTGTGATCCTTATTAATACTTGATTATGATAGATGGTTATTAAGATAAAGTCTAGACTTCCATTTGATGACTTGGATTGTAAAAAGTTTTAAATTCCGCGTCACTTCTATTTAGCTCATGTCATGATATGCTCAGGGCTTGTTTGAGACCCCTTCGGGGTTGAGTACGCCATGTCACATCTAGGGGATAAACGAGGGGCGTGACAGTATGTGGAGCATGTTTTAGTTAGGAGATGGTAGTTCCTCCTGGAAAATGAGTAGATAAAGAATTTCATGCATTTTGGGTTGTTAGAAGTAGTTCCTATTCCCTTGTGTTGCATTGAGTATGTTTAGTTTAGAATTAAAGTTTTCCTACTTTGTTCATTTGCATTTTTATGTCTTGCATGCATGATGGGCTGCTAGTAAAGATTCTTTTCATTAATAAGTACTTAGAATCGTCATTCGAGGACGAATGATCCCAAGGGGGAGATATTGTAACACCAAGAAAACTAGTAGGTAAAACTAGAGCCTTATATGAGAGTTTTAGAGTTTGGTATGTGGGTTAATGTTGAAAAATGACTTTTCAAACTTTGAATGAGAGGTGTAGAGGTTAAACATCTATGTACGACTCCCCAAGGACCAATCATCCTCCAAAAATAGTCCCAAAATGTGCCAATTTGAGTGATCCACGAAGGGGACCTATGCCCCTTAGGGTGGTCCACTCTCCGTGGGAGTGAATCGTGGGTCAAGTTCTGACCTGCCATATTTTGGGAGCTTCAGACCTGAACCCACGAAGGACCAGTATGGTCCATGGGTCTATCCACGCGCCGTAGGTGGGGGTCATAGATGGGTTCCTGCAAGCTGTCCCATTCGGCCAAGGTAAGATTAATTTAGTAAATTCCTTAGTTAGTTAGTATTAATTTAGGTCCTTTTGTATAGTTATTATTTACCTATATAATTAATTTTAAGGTATTTAGTAACCCTTTACTTCTCCTAAGTCCCAAACTTAAAATCCATAAATAACTTTTCCCCTCAAGATATTCTATCTGTAGAAGTGAAGAAAAAAAGAAGCAATCTAGGTCGGTATTCCTTCATTTTAGCAAGCCTTGGCTAGGCTTTGAATCAAAGTATGTTAGCTTATTCATCTATGGGTTCTTCCACCCATAGAGCCCCCTAGATTTCCCCCAATTGTGAAGAAAAAACCTTATTCTAGCTAGGGTTTCTTCCTACATTGTAGGCAGTGTTGAAGTATGCTTCCAAGTGAGTGGATAGGACTTGTGTATGATTTTTTTAGTATTGAATTATGATATTATGATGAATTTATGTGTTTTCCATGGTTAACCCTAGTCTAATTGATGAAATTGAATTATGTGGGTTTATCCCATGAAAGGTGAAATTGAGGATTCAAAGATGATTATCTAGAATTGATGTTATGAGTAGTAATTAGTTGTGAATGAAAGCTTATAGACATGAGTTTAATTAGATTAAAGATTGTATGATAGATCATGACTTGTAAAGCTTGAAGTTGAACCTTTAGGGTGAATTATGACTAGAATCACTTTATATGAAGAATGTCATTAGAATACCTTGAAATTTAGGTATGAATGATGATTGTAGAAAGTAAAGCTTTGAGGGTAAGGCTTGTTGTTATGGGTGATGATCACTAGGGTTTTGAGGGTAAAACTAATATGATGGACTGTGAATGCTAAGGCTTTAAGAGTAAAATCTATATGAGAATAGAAGGCTAATGAATAGAATTATGATGAAAGATCATTACCTACCCAAGATACCTATTGAGTGGTTGAATGCATAAAGTGATAGAATCCCATGAGTTAGGGTGATATCCATGTTTGGTACATGAACCCTAGGTGTGAAGATTCAAAGTAGGCTTTGAACCCCGAGGAGGTGAAGTATGAGATTATGGTTGTAGTAATTAATCTACTTGAACTATGAATACATCCATATCTAATGTAGTCATTCTAGATATGTTAATGTGGTATGATTATAAACATTTACATGTCTAATATGGTAATTCTAGATGTGTTGATTTAGTATGAGCTTTGACCTTAGAAATGAGAAAATTATGATAGTATGAATGTTGTATGAAGTTTAGTACATGCTCTAGAAACACGTTGAGAGTAAAGTGAATATGCTTATAATCTAATTGTTGTGTTAGTTTGATAATTATCCTCATGTACACAGTTAGGTATGAATATCATATAAGGTAAAAGGTTTGTCACCTATAGTAATGCTTAGGTTTGAAGACTAGTCTCACCTATTGAATCTAGGAGCTTTAGTATGAATTTTTTTGGATTGAGTGTCAAGAAATTCATCCATAATTATGAATTTAAGTCAAGACTTAATATAAACTCAATAGGACTTAATGCCTAGCATCAAGTGGATATGAATATGAGATGGAAGCTTTTACACTAGTTGAGTTCGGCTTCCCCTTGAAAGCTTTGACACTAGTTGAGTCCAGTTTTTCAAATGGGTTCCTTATACACTAGTTGAGTCTGGGTTCCTAAAGTAGGTATCTCATGAGATTAAAACCTTCTACATTAGTTCAGTCTTGGTTTCTAGAAGCAATCTCCTTATCCTATACCTATGTGCCCACATAGGTTACATAGCTATTGGATTCACCTAGGCTAAGAGTATCGTTCTACCCTCAACAAGTAGAACAACCTATTAATGGTGTGAGGTAGACACTGGATTCCATGTTATCTCACTTAGTCTATGTTGGTTGAGACCTATGTCCCAAATATAGTAGTAGTATAAATAAATATATTAGTTGTGAACAATGGGTACTTAATAAGCTTTACTTAGTATGAGTAAGAGTATGGGATATTACTTATGCATGGCACAAGTATGCTTTGAAAGTATCTATGGTATGTTCCTTTTATATTATATGGTTTGTGCTTATGATGTATTTTTAGTTTGGGTTTCTATAGTTGCCTTTTAAGATATAATTGATTAAAGATGATGATTCCCTTGTCTATATGAAGTAAGCTAATAATGAGACCAAAGGAGGGTACGTATGACTAGGATGACTTCAAGGTTATGCTTAGTGTGAATGGTATTATGGGATGCCTTTCATGCATTGCACAAGTATGCTTGAGGTTACTTAGGAGTATAGTGCCCTTATGGTAGAAGAGCCTAAGACTTTACCATGTATATAGACCATGTTTAAGATGACCAAAAAGGATACTTAGCTTGGGTGGTATTATGGGATGCTATTCATGCATTGCACAAGTATACTTTTAGGTTACTTGAGAGTAGTTCAATTATGGTATAAATGACTAAGAGTTTAATAGTGCTTATATGATGCTTATATTAGAGATTTTACTTGTGATTATGATATTGTCTCTTATGCTTATAATTTATGTTTTATGAAGTATTGTACTATGTCTTATGTTGACTAACCCTTCTATTATGCTCTTATGATGTTGTGCTAGCTAACATAATTAGTACAATTTGTACTAATGCATACTTTGCCTGGATTCTAATCAAAAAGAGGGTTTGGAGACCTGAATTATATTCTTTGAGATCGGTTTCTTAGGAGCAAAAGAGTTGATGACTTGGTGAGTCCTCATAGCTTTGAGGACAAGCCCACTATTTCCTTTATGTCTTTTATTTCATGTTTTGAGACTATTGTATGGGTTGTGTCCCAAGAGTTTTCATTCAAAGTTGAGTTTAGATGGTTTGAGACAAAGTGTTGAAAGACTTACGCTTTGTGTTTTTAAAAGAGTTCAGTTGTATGGATAATGTTCTAAACTTTCCGTACTTTTCTATTATCTTATGTTCATGATATGACAAGGGCTTGTATGAGACCCCTTCGAGGTCAAGTACGCTGTGTTACTTCTAGGGTGTACCCCTGGGTCATGAAATCCTCAAAAGAAAACCCCAACTCCTCTCAAATATTCTCTCTATAGAAGTTTGAAGAAGGAACAAATTGAAGCTAGGGCCAAGTCAAGTCTTTAATATTCAAGCTTGCGAGGGCTTTGTAATCAAGGTATGATGGCTTTTCATCCATGGATTACTCCCATCCATTGAGTCCCCTAGAATTCCACCAATTTGATGAAAAATTCCCCAATTTGAGTTAGGGTTTGTTTCAATGTTATGGGTTATGATGAATGTTGATCAAATTGAGTGGATTGTTTGTGATAGAATTGGTAGAATTATATGTTTTTAGGGTGAAATTACATATAACCATGCCAATTTGATTATTCTAACCTAGAATTGATATAGTTGGGTTAATGACATAAAGGGAAACTTTATGGGTTAAGGCTTTTCCTTATAGTATTGATGAATTATGATTAGAATTGCTTGAGAATAAAGCATAGATGATGATCATCAAATGTAGTGCTTTGAAAGTCCATCTTATTAAATGAATTGTTGGTAGTTGATGTTATTGTTCTGGAAGGGATGCTTTCCACATGAATTGCTTAGGTTTGAAAGTATGAATGTGAAAGGTTTCCTTACATGAATGATTTTAGGTTGAAAGGATTGCTCACCTAAAATGAATCTAGACTAGAAGACGATACAATTGATGAGGCTAGAGGCGACTACCCTTGACCTCTATATGAGAAGGATATGAGGTGATTTCCCATACTTCTCAGAATGGAACAAGAGGTGATTCCCCACATTCCTATTATGATTAATAGACATGGAGGCGAGTACCCATGCTCCTTATGAAAAAACATGGAGGCGAGTACCCATGTCATATGATGTGATTGCAGAGGAAAGTACCCATGATCTTAAAGTAAGGCAAGTTGTGAATACCCATTAGCCTTTGTAAGTTAGGCAAAGAGGCTAATTCCTATGTCTTTAAAAGTAAGTATGAATAATGAGAACTATATAGTGAAGAATGAATAGCTTGGATAGTTGCTTAGGATGCCTTCCTTGAGGTAAACTTGACTAGAGGCTGATGACCCAAGTCTTTACTAAGGATAATTAAGGTTGCTTGAGAGGGGTTCCTTTCTTATTATGATGAAGATTTATGTGCATTGAGTATGCTTGTGGTTTGTGTTGACTAGGTTCATAGTTAATCAAGAAAGTGAAGATTTTGTGAGTCCTCATTGTATTCGAGGATGTGATCACTACTTTTTTTTATGTATTTCATTTTATGTCTTGGACTATTGTATGGTCTGTGTCCTAAAATTTATCCTTGTTGGTTAGATGGTTTGAGACTGTTGTATTAGACTTTCGCTCGTTTTATAAAGACTTTGTTGTATTAAAAATGATTTAAATTTCTGCATCATTTCTATTACTTTATGTTATCATATGGTAAATTGTTTGTATGAGGTCTCTCCTGGTCTTATACGCGTTGTTTCATCTAGGGGGTACCCTCGGTCATGACAGCAACGGTGCACCCAGTGTTCCATGTCTCTATGCCTAAGAAGTGTGTTGGAGAACCGACATCCATAGTTCCCCTAGAAGGCTTGGTGGTTGATGAAAGCCTCTCTTATGAAGAAGTACCGGTTGAGATCCTAGACTAGTAAGTTAAAAAGTTGAGAAACAAGGAAGTTGCCTCCGTGAAGGTTTTGTGGAGGAATCACTTAGTTGAGTGGGCTACTTGGGAGGCCGAGGGCGATATGAAATCCCGATATCCCCAGCTTTTTCCTCCTACTCTAGCTTGAGGTAATTGTTGACAACGTATTTTGGCTCTTCACATTTAAGTAATAATAATAATAATATATATATATATATATGTGTGTGTGTGTGTGTGTGTGTGTGTGTGTGTGTGTGTGTGTGTGTGTGTGATATTTTTATAGAATACAAAAAGATTTTTAATTATTTATTTTTACCTAATAAATTTATTTAATAAGTGCTATTTCTTATAAAAAATTAAATATATTATATTACTACTTACTTTCTCATTTTTAAATAAGTGTCATTCTTATGAATTTAATCTATTATTGTTCAAATACAATTTCTTTTGTCGCAATAGATTTTTTTGTACATTGTTTAAAATTAGAAAGCTTAATTAATTAATGAGTTATTAATTTATATTAATTTACTTTTAAGAGTGACTAATTTTATCGAAAAAGCTAATCTTGCAAAATAAATATTTTTAATTTAATAAATTATGACTATTTATTAAAAAAGAGGTTATAATTTAAATGAATTTAATTTGAGAAATTTTGGCAAACCAAGTCCCCATAAACTGGCCAATCTGTGTGTGCCACGGAGGCGAGCACATGGATTGTACTTCTTAACTTTTAATCTCAATCCTCTATTTTAATCCAACAAATTTAATTAATTCATTATCTTTTTAATATATAATTATTATTAATATATATTATTAATATTTTTTTTAACCCTTGGATTTTATTGATCGTTCGATCAAACGATCGGACGGCAGAAATTAAACCCAAGACTTTTCAATATAGACTCCTACGTTGCCCTTACTCTATTTCAGCATAGACAACACGTTCTTCTTCCCCTACCACCACCCTATACTCTTCTTTCCCAGAAGTGTGCCTCCTAGACTTCTCTTCCCTAAAAAGAAAAATCAATGCATCTTTTCACCTTTCCAGACCACGCCCAGGACGTCAATGCTGCAATCTCCTCTCCCATCACCATTCATGGCCACCCCCCATGTGCTCCCCCACCCCTTCGTCAAAAACGGCTCTGTGTCGAAAAATGCCCCATCAGTCACTCGAACCTCGCAAATCGATCTGAAAAGGTCAATTTATGAGAAATTTTTCTTCTCCGTCATGATTTCTTTGCTGCTTTCTCTAAGATTTGTGTTTCCAAGAATTCAAATTTTGAATTATTGGAATTTGAATTCTTGGAGCCCAAATCGATTATAAAAGGAGGACTCCGGTTTTCAACAAAGATCATCCATGAATGAGTAAGAACATCCAAGAATCCACTAGATCATCTAGAAAACAAGGAGAAAAACAAGTTAAAAAAACCAATAATCGACTGAAAATGGAGGAACGAGCAAGAAAATCCAATAATCATCTGAGAATCACAAAATAGTTTGGCTTAGTTTCTCTTTGTTCTCTGTTTTCGTTCTTCTTCAAGTTGAAGTTCGAGTTCGAAGTCGAAATCTCTTGATGTCAAAGCTTTAGTTTCCTGCTCCACACAATGTCGCATTCATATCCTGAATCCCGAAATCTGTATAGGCAAAGTATGATAGTTATGTCGGAATTCGGTTAAGTTGTTTTTTTTTAGAGTTAGGCATGTTCCTGTATATTATGTTTTTTAAAAATAGAAATTCATTTGTTTGAAATTATTATTTTTACTCATAAAATTTTATATTTTTGATTAAGGTAACTAGATAAAATACTTGATATTTAATCCAACATTATGTTACATTTCTTACTTAAGTTATCTTATACTTTCTTACATAATCTTTGTATCCTTACCCTTTTCTTTCTTATGTTTCATGTACAACCGGAGAGCTGGAGTTTGTACTTTGGATCTCATTATTGGCCTAAAATATTAGGCATACAATAACTAGGATCATCGCGATACTTGGAGTCTTATAAATAGGAGCCTAACATTCTCTAATCTACCCTTCTATGATTTTGGTGATATTAGTTTTATATGTTGACTAACCTTTACTTATATCTACATAACTCTTTAGTTTTGATATATTAAATTGCTTGTCTTTTTATATTGAATATTTGATTGTGTGAGTTAATATTATTTGTATGTGAATTTAGTGGAAATACTTTTAGAACAAATGATACAAGAAATATTTTTGGAAATAGGTTAACATTTTAAGTTTTACTTCTAACATTCTTTTAGGCCTCTAAATTGAGGAGAAGGAAAACTTATCATCTAAACTTATCTCCTAAAATTCACAATTGACTTTTAAAAGGCTGAAATAATATTCACTTAGGTTTTAAGTATATATAAAAAAATAAAACTCTTCAATTGGGACTTCCAAATGAATTTGAGATTAATTCAAAGGTTAAAATAATTCTGTTTAGAATTATATTAGGTGAAAATAATTACCCTCTAGAAATATATATTTTTGGGAAGTAGGCTTATATATTTTTTTAAAAAATAAATATAACTATAGAACAAATCCCAAGAGTCAGGCCTATTTTATATTTTTAGATCGGTGCCTTTTAAAAAAAAAGTATCTTTGCTATTGTCGTTATTTTAAAAAAATCAAATATCGCCCCAAATAATATTTATTTTTCTTAACATGTTATTTCAAGATTTCGGATATGTCAACAGGTTCAAAATACAAGATATGTAAAATATATATGTCATGAACATAAGAGGTATAAAGTCTATAGTTTTATACTTAGTTTTCTCTATGCATGACTTAGTATTTTTTTACCCTTTATATTATTTTTTCTCACATCTACTATCTCTTTTACGAAGTTACTTATTATTTTTTATAATTTATAAATCGCTACACTTTCATATACATATTATTTTACGACATATAATCTATTGTCAAATTTTCAACATGCAAATAAATAATTAAGATTCGTATGTTTTAAACAACCTATTTGTACATACCATACTTAAGATCACAAACTTTATATAACATTTTAAAATTTAGTATCATTATTATTTATTGTATTTGTTTATTTTTAGAAAACTCCATTTTATGTATTTTCAGTCAAAAACATATTTTACACATACTACTACATATTTATACTCGGTTATTATCTCATTTATTTTATTTTCTTTCACGTCTAAATTCTATATATAAATAAAACGACAAATTTTCATATCCTTTAAACTCAATATTTATTTCGGATACATTCATGTAAGACGCATCTATATTTTTCAACACATAAAATTGTCATACATTTTTAGTACATTTATTTATTTATTTTTACCGTATGATAAACATACTACTATTAATTTTGTTTAATAGATATATATATATGTCATACCTTGTATTTTACTTTTTTTTTTTAACTAATAAATTTACTTACCATTGATTTTAAAGCAAGTAAATAAACAAGTTTTCCTAATTATATTTTCCTAAATTGAGTTTAAGGACTATCTTAGGATAGGCTATGAGGGATGCTTAATACCTTCCCCTCGAGTAACCAAAACTCTTACTCAGTATCTCATTGGTTTCACAAATCAAAACAAAGTTTACATTCATATGTTTAAAAAATTGTTTTCCTAATATTTTTCTTAAAATTTATGTGGCGACTCTAAAAAAAAATTAATTTTTTCAAAAATTAGAGTGTCAACCATATTATGTTGTGAACTGTTTTGGCTAGTTCGAAATAGAGGTGTGGTATCTTGGTGACTCTACTGGTTGTCTTACTTGGGTTTTAACCTAAGAAAACTTAATTTAGAAATAATACTTGTGACTACTTGTTTATTTCTGCTTGTTTACTTTACCGAATTGATATATTATTTTGACTGAAAGGCTGCAATTGAAATCCAAGCTTGTGTTCCTTATTTGTTTTAAAACAGTATTTGTTACTACTTTCCCTACACTGTCATTTACACATTCTATCGAGTCTTTGGTTGTTCACAAACACACACTGAACACACGAGGGGTGCTCCTGTACTCCTCCAAGACTTTCTTTGGATTCCTTAGTTTCAGAGTTGGTGTAATTAAGATAGTGCACCTTCAAGCAATTACTCAGTTCCACTTTCAATCATCTAGGAAAAATCACCTTCAAGCAATTACTCAGTCCCACTTTCAAACATCTAGGAAAAAAATCTTACTCTTAAAATTGGTCATGTTGCATAGTCTTAGGCAAGACAATATACGGAGAAATGAGAAGTTGAGGATGAAGTCATTCATTTGGAGTCTATCTGGAGAGGCATTGACCTGGTATACCCGCCAAGACCTTCGCAAATGGCGTGACTGGCAGGAAATGGTTGAGGACTTCATGACTCATTCCAGATTCAATACTGAAATTACTGCTAACAGATTCTCATTCACCAATATACAGATGAAGCCATCTGAGAATTTCTAGGAATACATACGACATTAGAGAATCGAAGCCACAAGAGTGCAACCACCACTAGATGAGAGTGAGCTATCAAATTACTGTTTTTGAGCTCAAGAAGGTGTCTACTTTGACAAACTGATGTTAATGATGGGCAAGAAGTTCGAAGAATTGGTCAAGATGGGAGATTTCATAGAAGAAGGTGTCAAATCTGGGAAGATTCAGTTTATGGTTACATTGGAAGCTGCAAGTAGGGCCATACAATCGGGTGCCATTGGCGGCATCAAGAAGAAAGGGAGGGTGTTTCAACTATCACTTACCAATAGGGAGGACCGTCCCACCGATACCCCAACAATCCCCAAATTGCTATGCATACTTCATACGTCCTATACACAGTATACAATACCCAACCACACTATAATCCACCCTTAGCACCAGCATACCAAAATCCTCCAAGACCATAATTCCCTGTTGAAGCACCAATCCACAAAAATAGACAAGCATATGTACTGAGACCACAGCTAAATCTTGAAGCTAGAAATGCTCGCACTTACAGACCGATTATCAAGCCCTACGCCTAATTGTTTGAGAGGTTGAGGATAGTGGGAGTGCTGCAACTAGTTGAATGAAAACTTCTTGATCCAATTCCTTGTAATTTTGATGGAAACAAGCGATGCGCTTACCACTTGGATATCCAGAGACATGACACAGAAGATTGTTATTGTTTGAAGAACTAGATCAAGTCTTTGATCAGTAGAGGAGTAATCAAATGCATAACGCCACCCAATGTGAACAACAATCCCTTGCCAAACCATGAGAATCGTGAAGTCAACATGGCTACTCTAGATGAAGAATAAAGAGGCCCTAACTACCCCAAAACTAGATGAAGCAGGACATCTTCGGCACAACCTATTATCCCTATTCAACTAAGGGAACCTCTGACTGTCTAAACATATCCCCCAAAAGTTGTATTAACCACTCTAAGTGCTAAAAAGCCTGAAT
Source organism: Solanum bulbocastanum (assembly GCA_037074985.1). Taxonomy (NCBI): domain Eukaryota; kingdom Viridiplantae; phylum Streptophyta; class Magnoliopsida; order Solanales; family Solanaceae; genus Solanum; species Solanum bulbocastanum. The sequence goes on from CM073607.1 coordinate 11,894,297, forward strand.
ATGACACCAAATCAGTCCCATGGGACTATCGAGCAGATGCCAAGTGCAAGATGATCGACAGTTCCGTAGCTCAAGGGATGAACAGGTCGGGGAAGTGTTATGCCACAGAGGGTCTAAATCAAAGAGGTCTTAGAAAAGAACAGAATCCAAAGAAGAATGTTACTGATGTTGAAGCCGAAGAATTTTGGAAGAAGATACAGCCTAAAAACTATTCCATTGAAGAGCAACTAAAGAAGACACCAGCCCACATATCCATTTTGTCTCTGCTTATGAGTTATGAACCTCATAGGAATGCTTTGGTGGAAATGTTAGACGGAGTGAACATTCTGAAAGAGACCACAAGTGTAACCTAAGCTTCGATATTGGAATAATAGTGGAAGAAAACAAGATTTATTTCCATGATGATGAGTTACCTACAAAAGTGGTTGGGCACAACAAAACACTTCAAATTGCAGTCAAATGTTGTGATAAGATTGTGACACAAGTTCTATTGATGGCGGTTCTAGATGCAACATCTGTCCTTTCACCACTCTGAGGGATTTAGTTGTTAATATGGGAGAGATAAGGGAAAGTCGTGTGAAAGTTAGAGCTTTTGATGGAGTACAAAGAAGTATCATTGGAGAGATCTATCTCATATTGCAGGTGGGGCCGGTTGAATTCCATATCCTATTTCAAGTGATGGATGTATCATCCAACTATAACTTGTTGATGGGAAGACCATGGGTTCACATGGCAAGAGTGGTTCCTTCCACTCTTCACCAATGTGTAAAGTTTGAGTGGGGTCGCACCGAAGTTACTATCCACGGAGAGCTCAATCACCCCATCCTTTTTGTTAATTCAATCCTATGTGTTGACGAGTTATATGGAACCACCTTTCACACTATGGAAATTATACAAGCTATAAGGGTAAGTGAGGAAGCAGAGGTAGGTAATACAAAGTTGTTAAGTGCAGCAAAAATGGTTGCATTATAGATGTTGAAGTATGGATATCAGCCTAAGAATTGACTTGGACCTTAGTCCAATATCATAGTTGAGACGATCCAGCTGAAGCATCAGAGGTACCAATGGACTCAAATATGAGCCTACCTCAGGAAAAGACCATGACGGGTCAAGTGATACAATCTTTGTACCAGAACAAGCTTTGATTTGAGATCAAGAGGGTGATGATAACATCATATAAGGAATATGCAATCTATTTGTGGCAATGGTTGGAGAAGAGGAAGAGATAAATCTCAGCAAACTGACCATTCGTGATGCTGAACCTGGAGAAATCTTGCAGAACTGGACCATCAGCCCGTCCCTATTTCTACCAGAGTCTTGGTAGTATGGAAAAGAAGTTTTATTTTGAAATCCACATGATCAAATTGAGGCTTGAATCATGCCTTATCTTTTGTTGCTTGCCTCTTCTAAAAGGTAGAATTCTTTGAAATAAAAATTCTTTATTTTCTTTTAAAAAAATTGTTATTTTAAATATCTATTTATTTTTACTTACCTTTTGCACTTTTCAGCACTCATATTAATAAAAATCCTCGTTCAACGGTTATGACATATAACAAATCCACCGAGCAAGGTGAAAGTGATGAACAAGATCACAAAGAGTATGATGAAAGCATGATACTTGAAAATCTACCACAAGAGATCCAGCATATTGGAAGTTAGAAGAAACCCAATATGGATGAAACATAGGTTGTTAACTTCGGAGATGAGGAAATCGTGAAGGAGACACGAGTCAACATACATTTGGAGGTTCAAAGAAAGCAAGAGTTAATAAAGTTGCTTAAGCAGTATGTTGACGTATTTCCTTGGTCTTATGATGAAATGCCAGGATTAATCACTGATATTGTCTCACACAAATTACCGATCCCACTTGTCTACCTGTTAAGCAAAAGACAAGAAAATTCAAGCTAGATTTTAGTTTAAGGATCAAGGAAGAGGTAACTAAGAAAATTGAGGCGAACATTGTGAGGGTTACAAATTACCCCACATGGCTAGCCAATATTCTTACTATGCAAAAAAATAATGGAAAAATCAAAATATATGTGGACTATCGAGATCATAATAGGGTCAGTCTTAAGGATGACTTCCCTCTTCCAAATATTCATATACTCATCGATAATTGTGCAAAACATAAATATCAATCATTTGTCGATTGCTTTGCTAGATATCACCAAATCTTGATGGATGAAGATGATGTAGAGAAGATAGAGTTTATCACTCTATAGGGTGTATATTGTTACAGAGCAATGCCATTTGGTCTCAAAAATGCCGGTTCAATCTACATGAGGGCCATGACTACACTTTTTCATGATATGATCCACAAGGAAATTTAAGTGTACGTGGATGATGTCGTTATCAAATCCAAAAGAAGTTCAATCAACTAAGATGACTTATGAAAGTTCTTTGAGAAGTTGCGTAACTATAATCTGATGTCGAATCCAACAAAGTGTGCATTTGGAGTACCTGCGGGAAAACTATTAGGATTCATCGTTAGCAGGAAGGTATATAATTGGATCCATCACAGATAAAAGTAATCCAAGAGCTACCTTCACCCAAGACCAGGAATGACGTGATGAGTTTCTTGGGAAAACTAAATTACATCAATCGGTTTATAGCTCAATCCACAGTAATCTCTATACCCATATTCAAATTACATAAGAAGGATGCTACCACAAAATGGACAGAGAAATGCCAAAAGGCTTTAGATAGATTCAAAGAACACTTGTCTAACCCACCAGTATTGGTCCCACTAGAGCCTGGAATGCCTTTTTTATTGTATCTATCTGTCATTGATAATGCATTTGGATGTGTATTGGGGCAGCATGATGAGACAGGTAGAAAAGAGCAGTTATTTACTATTTGAGCGAGAAGTTCACACAATACGTGGCAAGATATACCTTGTTGGAACAAACATGTTGCGCTTTGACTTAGATTGCGCAAAAATTAAGGCATTGCCCATCTGCATACACCACGGACTTGATCTCAAGAATGGATCTACTAAAGTACGTCTTTCAGAAGCCCATGCCTACGAGTATACTGGCGAAGTGGCGAATTTTGTTGAGCGAGTTTGATAATGTATATTTGACAAAAAAGGTCATCAAGGGACAAGCCCTAGCTAATGACCTTGTAGAAAACCCAGTGGACCGAGATTACAAGCCACTCACGACCTACTTCCCTGATGAAGAGGTTTTTTTTTGTAGGAGAAGACATATCAGAGTCGTATGATGGATAGAGGATGCTCTTTGATTAAGAATCAAACTGTATTGGAGTTGGAATAAGAGCAGTCTTAATTTCAGAAACAGGTCAGTATCACCTAATCTTAGCCAAGATTAGGTTCTACTATACCAATAACATGGCGGAATATGGAGCTTGTATTCTCAGACTTAAGATGGCAATAGACATGAATATCAAAGTACTCTAGGTGATAAGAGATTCCAATTTGTTGGTTCATCAAGTGCAAGGAGAATAGACCACTAAGAATGTCAAGATCCTTCCTTATTTGCACTACATAAAAGAGTTGGGTAGGAGATTCATAAGGATTGAGTTCAAGCATGTCCCCCGAGCTCAGAATGAGTTTGCCGATGCTTTGGCAACGTTTTCATCAATGATTCAACATCCAGACAAGAATTACTTCGGACCTATCGATATAGAGATACATGATCAACATGTATATTGTTTTCATGTAGATGAGGAATTGGATGGAAAATCCTAGTACTAAGATATCAGAAGATTGATAGAAGTACAAGAATATCCTGAAAATGCTACAAGCAAGAAGAAACGGACTTTGAGGAGGATGCCAATCGTTTTTTCCTTAATAGAGAAAACCTATATAAGAGAAATTCGGATTTAGGATTGCTGAGATGTGTCGACGCTACAGAAGTAACAAGGCTTTTGGAAGAAATACATGCAGCAACATATGGACCTCACATTAATGGGTTCACTTTGGCAAAGAAGATTTTTAGAGCCGGATATTTTTTGATGACCATGGAGAGAGATACCATCTATATGTGCAAAAGTGTCATCAGTGTCAAGTGCATGGAGATTTTATACGGGTTCCACCGAATGATCTCAATGTGATGGGTTCCTCTTGGCCATTTGCCGCTTGGGGCATGGATGTTGTTGGACCCATTGAACCTTCCGCATCAAATGGACATCGTTTCATTTTGGTAGCTATCAATTATTTCACAAAATGGGTCGAGGCTTCGACATACAAGGTAGTGACTAAGAAAGTAGTGGCAAACTTTGTTTGCAACAATATAGTTTATCGGTTTGGAATTCCAAAATCAATCATAACAGATAATGCGGCCAACCTCAACAATGATCTTATGAAGGAAACTTCTGAAAGGTTCAAGATTGCTCATCGAAATTCCACACTTTACCGGCCATATATGAATGGAGCAGTTGGGGCTGCAGATAATTATATCAAGAAGATTTTAAGGAAAATACTACACAGTCACAAGAAGTGGCATGAGAAGATACCATATGCTTTACTTGGTTATTAAACCATAATCAGAACATCAACTGGGGCAACTCCTTATATGCTGGTTTATGGTTCGGAAGCAGTAATACCTGCTGAGGTAGAAATACCATCTTTAAGGATTATCCAAGAGGTTGGTTTGGCCGATGCGGAATGGATATGTACTAGGCATGAACAATTGATGCTCATCAATGAAAAGAGGATGGACGCAGTTTGTCATGGCCAACTCTATCAGAACAGAATGACCAAAGAATTCAACAAAAAAGTCAAACCTCAATAGTTTACACCGGGGTAGTTAGTATTGAAGAAGATCTTTCCTTACCAAGAAAAAGCCAAATGGAAATTTGCACCAAATTGGCAAGGACCCTATGTGGTTTATAGAGTACTCTCTGATGGAGCAGTAATCTTAGCAGAAATGGACGGTAGAGTAAGCACAAAACCAATCAATTCAGACGCCATTAAGAAATACTACATTTGAAGACCTTAAGATTAGTGCTTATTTCTGGTATTTTTGCATTTTTCAATGTCACAGAACTATGTTTAGACCTGACTTCCCATGGAGGGATACATAGGCAACCCACATCGATTTCGGTCTCCTTTAGAAAACCTAAAATCATCATTTACATGTATTTAGAACTACTCTCTACCTGAATTCCCTTGGTGGAATACGTAGGCAATCCTTGTTGTATTCGATCCATTTCATTTCATATTTTTCACTCTCCACTATTGTATTTGAACTACATCCTGACCTGATTCCTCTTGGATACGTAGGTAGCCTGAGTCAGGCCCGGACATTGCATTACATATTCTTACTTTTCCCTTGCATATTTTTTTCTTCCCTAATGTAAACTCAACTACGTCCTAACCTGATTCCGCTTGGATATGTAGGCATCTTAAGTCAAGCTTGGTCACTGCATTACATACTTCTATTTCTCTCACTTGTATTTGAACTACGTTATGATCTGATTCCTATTTTGGGGATACGTAGGCTGCCTGGGTCAGGCTCGATCAATTCTCTACATAATTTCCATTTTTTCTATCCCTTAGAAACACATCCTCATAGTTAGCGTAACCTCAGAATATGAAGAATCTCGATCATCGCATTGTCTGCAAAATAGCTAGGGAAGCTTCATCAGAAGGGTAAAAGCAACAGGAAGACTATGTTGGATATAGTCAACAAAACAGAAAGCTCAATAGACTTTAGAACATGTCATAATCTAAAAATGCTGGAGAATTACTATTTATATATATATATATATATATATATATATATATATATATATATATATATATAGACACACACACACACATATATATATACCTAATATATAAGCAACATACTTATTTTCGAGAAAAATAAGCTAATTCTTTTTCCAAAATAATTTTTCTACTCTTCCACCTACCAAGTCTCTAGGATAAGAAACTATGTGGAGGCTAAGATGACGCCGAAGGATTCCAGTGACGAGGCTTCAGTCCACGAGTGGATACAAATAAACACCAACTCTTAAACTAATTTTCTTTTAGTTCAGGAACACATGAATCAAGGAAAATAACATCATATCTTGGGGCATGACCAGAAACGCCACTCGACTTCTTACAATCATGAGCCAAAATACTTTTTCCCTACTTTATTTCGGGACTGTACTTCAACTTGCATGTTATGTATAAGAATATTTCATTTAAATATTTTGCAGGTATAGTCAAGATCTGGATCATATACTGAAGAAAAGAGGGCCCTCGTAGAAAAATGGAATAGTTAGCTTTCAGTCAAAATAACTCCACTAATTAGAGATTGTACATAGCAAGCATCGTCAAACTCTGCCAACTGGAGGCTGTACATAGCAAACGTCACTCAAACTCTTCCAACCATAGGCTGTACATAGCAAATTTCAGTCAAACTCCATCAATCGGAGGCTTTACATAGCAAGCATCGTCAAACTCTGCCAACCAGAGGCAGTACATAGCAAATGTCACTCAAACTCCGCCAACTGGAGGCTATACATAGAAAATGTCATTCAAACTCTGTCAACCGGAGACTTTATGTAGAAAACATCATCAAACACCGCCAACCGGAGGCTGTACATAGAAAACATTGTCAAACTCCACCAACCAGAGGCTGTACATAGAAAACTTCGTCAAACTCCACCATCCGGAGGTTATACATAGTAAACATAGACCAAACGATCGGTGCCTCTATATATAAGCAAAAGAAGCAACCCTCTTCCAATCGGAGACTAACATTGTACCAACGTCATTGAAGCTCCACCGATTGGGAGCATGCAAGCATAACATTGACTGAACTCTGCCAATCGGAGCCTGCATATAAGCAAAAGAAGCTACACTTCGCCAATAAGAGACTAACATTGTAGCGACATCATTGAAGCTCCACCTACCGGGGGCAGGCAAGCCTATCGACATTGTCATACACCAATAATCAAGTGTTACATTATAAGTTTTACACAGTCGGACACATGCTTTTACATTACAAGAGCCCCTCTAGTCGAGGGCCTCTACTTTACAAGCTTTATACAGTCAGATGCATCTTTTTACATTACAACAACATTGCTAGTCAAGGGCCTGTACATTACAAATTACTTTACCTACATCACATTCACAACACAGAAATGAGACATCAACAATAGTTTGAACATTTACACTCTACTCTTTGCATTACTATTTCAATTTATAATTTTTGAACCACAACAGGTACTTTTCACCTTTTTACATGTTTTGCAGGACAACACATTACAACGAGGAACTCCCTTTAAGCAGTAAGCTGGGGCGAGTTAGTGCAATGTCAAGCATCACTAGCTACGTCAAGGATTCACTTTCAAAACTAAACTTGACTTGATTTTTAGAAGTTCAGATTTAAATCTTACTTATAACTCTTTCATGTCTCAGTTCATTATAACTCGACACTGTCATCATTTGGAAAATTCATCCCTCTACCATAGGTCTTTAGTAGAAATTGCTATAGAGCATTTCTCATTCACATTTCTTTAGAACTATATCTCGTTCCTCTATTTGTGCTAATCTCTTCATACCTCACCACCAAAACATTTCAGTATTACCATAATTCGATATTGGGGTAAATTTTTAATAAAAATTTGCGATGCTCCAACACTCTCGAACTACATGTGGCTTGATTTCTCTTGAAACTTGATATATGTAGGCAGCTCGGAAGCCAGAATTCAGCCATATCTCCATAAACATTCTTGCCAAGTTATTGCTCAAAGTGTATTTTGGTGTGTCGCCTAAAATTAGATTGTGTCAGTATTTCTTTGCCCACGTCTTCTTTACTCTCTTCCATGGAGAAAGAAAGGGGCAAGTTGTTGACACCCAATTTTGTCTCTTCACATTTAACTAATAATAATAATAATAATAATAATAATAATAATAATAATAATAATAATAAAAAAATATATATGATATTTTTATAGGAATACGAAAAGATTTTTAATAATTTATTTTTACCTAATAAATTTATTTCATAAGTCTTATTTCTTATAAAAATTAAATATATTATATTACTACTTACTTTCTCATTTTTAAATAAGTGTCATTCTTAAGAATTGAATCTATTTTTGTTCAAATATAATTTCTTTTGTCGCAATAGATATTTTTTGTTCGTACATTATTTAAAATTAGAAAGCTTAAGTAATTAATGAGTTACTAATTTATATTAATTTAATTTTAAGAGTGACTAATTTTATCAAATATGCTAATCTTACAAAATAATTATTTTAAAATTAATAAATTATGACTATTTAATAAACAAGTGGTTATAATTAAAATGAATTTAGTTTGAGCAATTTTTGCAATCTAAGTCCCCTTAAACCGGCCAATCTGTGTGTGCCACGTAGGTGAGCACATGGAGTGTGCTTCTTAACTTTTAATCTCAACCCTCTATTTTAATCCAACGACTTTAATTAATTCATATTTTCAATATATAATTATTATCAATATATATATATATATATATATATATATATATATATATATAAAATTTTTAACCCTTGGTTTTTATTAACCGTCCGATTAAACAATCGGACGGCTAAAATTAAACCAAAGTCTTTTTAGCATAGACTCCTACGCTGCCATTACTCTGTTTCAGCATAGACATCATGTTCTTCTTTCCCTACCGCCATCCTATACTCTTCTTTCCCAGAAGCGCGCCTTGTAGCCTTCTCTACCCCAAAAATAAAAATCAATGTGTCTCTTCATCTTTCTAGACCACATCCAGAACGTCAACGCCCCATGCTCATCTTCCATCGCCGCTCATGGCCACCCCCCACCTGATGCACCACCCCCTTTGTCATAAACAACTCTGGGCCATCGAAAAATGCCCCATCAATCAGTCAAACCTCTCAAATCAACCTAAAAAGGATGATTTTTGAGAGATTTTTCTTCTCTGTCATGATTTCTTTGCTGCTTTCACTGAGATTTGTGTTTCCAAGAATTTAAATTTTGAATTATTGGAGCCCAAATCGACTATAAAAGGAGGACTCCGACTCTCAACAAGTATCATCCATGAACGAGTAAGAACAACCATGAATCAACTATATCATCCAGAAAACAGGGAGAAAAACAAGTAAGAAAATCGAATAATCCACTGAAAAATATAGGAACGAGCAAGAAAATCCAATAATCAACTAAGAATCAAAGAATAGCTCGGCTTAGTTTCTCTTTGTTCTCTGTTTTCGTTCTTCTTCAAGTTGAAGTTCGAGTTCAAAGTTGAAATCTCTTGATGTCAAAGCTTTAGTTTCCTGCTCCACACAAGGTCGCATTCATATCCTGAATCCCGAAATCTGTATAGGTAAAGTATGATAGTTATGTCGGAATTTGGTTAAGTTGTTTTTTTTTAAAGTTAGGCATGCTCCTGTATATTCTGTTTTTTAAAAATATAAATTCATTTGTTTGAAATTATTATTTTTACTCTTAAAATTTTATATTTTTGATTAAGGTAACTAGATAGAATACTTGATATTTAATCTGACATTATGCTACATTTCTTATTTAAGTTATCTTATACTTTCTTACATAATCTTTGTATCCTTACCCTTTTCTTTCTTTTGTTTCATGTACAACCGAAGAGCTGGAGTTTGTACTTTGGATCTCATTATTGGCCTAAAATATTAGGCCAACAATAATTAGGATCATCGCAATACTCGGAGTCTTATAAATAGGAGCCTAACGTTCTCTAATCTTCCCTTCTATGATTTTGATGATATTATTTTTACATGTTGACTAACCTATACTTATGTCTACATAATTCATTAGTTTTGATATATAAAATTGCTTGTCTTTTTATATTGAAGATTTATTTGTGTGAGTTAATATTATTTGTTTGTCAATTTAGTGGAAATACTTTTAGAACAAACGATACAAGAAATATTTTTTGGAAATAGGTTAACATTTTAAGTTTTACTTCTAACATTCTCCTAGGCCTCGAAAGTGAGGAGAAGGAAAACTTATCATCTAAACTTATCTCCTAAAATTCACAATTGACTTTTAAAAGGCTGAAATAATATTCACTTAGGTTTTAAGTATAAAAAAGAAATAAAACTCATCAATTCGGACTTCCAAATGAATTTGAGATGAGTTCAAAGGTTAAAATAATTCTCTTTAGAATTATATTAGGCTAAAATAATTACCCTCTAGAAATGTATATTTTTTTTGGAAGTAGGCTTATATATTTTAAACAAAAATAAATATAACTATAGAACAAGTCCCAATAGTCAGGCCTGTTTTATATTTTTACATCACCCTTTTTTTTAAAAAAAAAGTATCTTTGCTATTGTCATTTAAACAAAAAATCAAGTATCGCCCCAAATAACATTTATTTTTCTTAACATGTTATTTCAAGATTTTGAATATGCCAACAGGTTCAAAATACAAGATAAATACATATATATGTCATGCACATAAGAGGTATAAAGTCTAAAGTTTTATACGTAGTTTTCTCTATACATGACTTAGTATTTTGTTACCCTTTATATTATTTTTTCTCATATTTACCATCTCTTTTACGAAGTTACTTATTTATTTTTATAATTTATAAATCCCAACACTTTCATGTACATATTGTTTTACTACATATAATCTATTGTCAATTTTTCAACACGTAAATAAATAATAAATATTCGTATGTTTCAAATAACCTATGTGTATATACCACACTTAAGATCACAAACTTCATATAATATTTTAGCATTTAGTATCATTATTGTTTATTGTATTTCTTAATCTTTAGAAATCTCCATTTTATGTATTTTCATTCAAAAACATATTTTACACATACTACTACATATTTATACTTGGTTATTATCTCATTTATTTTATTTTCTTTCACGTCTTAATTCTATATATAAATAAAACGGCAAATTTTCATATCGTTTAAACACAACATTTATTTCGGATACATTAATGTTAGACACATCTATATTTTTCAACATATAGAATTTTCATACATTTTTAATAAAATTGTTTATTTATTTTTACCGTATGATAAACATACTACGATTAATTTAATTTAATTGATATATATGTCGTACCTTGAATTTTCCTTTTTTTTTTTAAAACTAAGAAAATTTACTCACCATTGATTTTAAAGCAAGTAAATAAACAAGTTTTCCTAATTATATTTTCCTAAATTGAGTTTAAGGACTATCTTTGGATAGACTATGAGGGATGCTTAATACCTTCCCCTCGAGTAACCAAAACCCTTACTTAGAATCTCACTAGTTTCATAAGTCAAAATAGAGTTTACATTCATACGTTTAAAAAATGGTTTTCCTAATATTTTCCTTATAATTTATGTGGCGACTCTAAAACAAAAACAATTTTTTAAAAAATCAGAGATGTCAACCATATTATGTTATTAATTGTTTCAGCTAGTTTGAAATAGGGGTGCGACAGTAATGAGTCTCCTCCTGACTTATTCCTTGTTTGAAGTCATGTGTGTTTAGATGTTCCCATGATTTTCTTTATGTTATGCATGTTTATGAAAACTTGTGTTTAAAGGAAAATAAGTTTATTTTATTGATTTTCCTCATGTTGTAGTGCATTGAGTATGAGTTGACTATAAAATCCATGAGATGAATTGGTGAACATGATTTAGCTATGACTTTTGAGAACGAATTGCATATGAGCTCCATGAGATTGTGTTGAGCATGATTTTAGCTTGGAGAAGGTACTTCCTCCTTGGTTGTGCATTTAGATGAGTTACATAAGTGATGGGCTGCTAGTATTGAGTCTTTACTTTTCAAAGGTGTCTAGAAATGTCATCAATGACGAATGTCCCCAAGGGGGAGATAATGTAACACCCTGCAATCTATTAGGATAAACTAGGGCTAGGTGTGTGTGGGCAACAGGCCAAAGAAAAGGGAAAGAGCTTGTAAAACCTCAAAAATTGTTAAAGGAAGACATTTCCTTCCCTAACCAACTTAACGAAGGGCATTGTGGTCGCCAAAGTGACTTGGCGATTTGCCAAGCCCAACCACCATTGCCTAGTGGCTTGTTTCCATGGCACAAGGTATTGGAAAATTAGGCAAGCCAGGTTAGGGCTTGCCGTTCCAATCGGCGCATTGCCAAGCCCTCCTCCTCCATCACCTAGTGGTCTGCTCCATGGAGTGAGCTACTAGAAAATTGGGCGAGCCAAGGGCTTACTTGACGAGTCGCCATGTGCCCTTGGATGAGCCTCAGCGTGCAACAACCTTTAGAATTTAGTTGGGGTCTTAAAGGTATTTTCATATTTTCTTAAAGCAGTCATTTTATCCCTAACCTAGAAACGTATATAACCATTATATTCCCAAATTTCCCCCAAATTAAGTCATTCTCCCTAGAATCTAAAAGAAAATCCAAAAGTTCTTCTCTCAAATAATTCTCTCTCTAGAACTTGAAGAAGAAGAAAGAGTTCAAGGTTAGTCAAGCTCAAGTCTCCAATCCTCAAGAATTTGTGGGTCTTATGATTAAGGTATGATAGCTTTTCATCCATGAATTCCTTCCATCCATGGAGTCCCTATGTTTTGGCCAATTGAGAATATTATATCCCTAATTGAGTTAGGGTTTCTTCCAATGTTGTGGGTATTGATGAATGTTGATCCAATTGGGTAGATTATGATTATTTATGATTGAATTAATAGTAATGCATGCTTTTAGGAAGAAATTACATATACCCATGCCTAACCCATGTCTAGAAGGATGAAACTGATGTAAATGGGTTTATTTCCATGGAAGGGTACATTGTGGGTTTAGATGTATTCAATCTAGGATTGATGAGATATACTAGAATTGAAGCTTATATAATGAATCAAGATTAGATTGCTTTGGGATTGAAGCTTATGGTATGATTATGATATTGAATTGCTTGAGATTGAGCATATAATATGACTATGAGATATAGGGCTTGAGAGTAAAGCTTATGTTGTCAATTGTTGACTATTGATGTAGTTGTTGTGGAAGGGATAGTTCCCACATAAATTACTTATGTTATGTATGTGAAAGGTTCGTTCACATTAAATGATACTAGGTTGAAAGGATTGCTAAGCTAAAATGAATCTAGAATAAAAGACTATGTAATTGATAGAGCTAGAGGCTACTACCCTTGACCTCTATTTGAGAAGGATATAAGGTGATTTCACATACTTCTTAGAATTGAACAAATGATGATTCCCCATGTTCAGAATATGATGAATGGACATGGAAGCGAGTACCCATAATCCTTGTGAAATGATGTGGAGGTGGTGAAATGATTTGGAGGTGAGTACATGTGTCATATTATTTGATTGTAGATACAAGTACCGATGATCTTTATGTAAGTAAGGCAAGATTATGCAAAGATCAAATGTGCACTTAAAGGTTCAAGTTGTGACTCACCAATATCAAAGAGTCTCATGCTCACAATACTTGCTTCAAATGCAAGTTCAAGGTCAACTATATTGTTCAAACGCCCTCACAGAAAGAATGATTCCATATTCATACAATGGTTCACAGTTAAAAGCTTCGAAATCAGAATCAACGCTTACTCTCACAAGGAAGAACACAATGCATGCTTTCATCCATAGGTTTGCTCATATTTTCTAGTCAACATTTGTTTCAGCTCACTCAAGATCAAAAAGGTCTTTTTAAGGCTTACAATGGGGCTAAGTGTAAAGGTATGGTCATTTAGGCTCAGTGACTTTCATCCTCATGAATTATGGTGCTCACAACACTTCCTTTCCTTTTTCTTCATCATTCTCTCTAGTGCTCATTAATTCATCCTATTATTCACTTTCCATGGATTGTTTGGGAACCCCATTGCTTTTGCACCTTTATTCCACAACTTTCTTTTTCATTCTTTTTTCTTTTTCTTTCTCTTTTTCTCTTTTTTTTTATATGGAGGGGTTCCATTTTTCTTAAATCCATGGGTGAGAGGAGACTTTCCTTTCACTTCTTGACTTCCCCATTTCGTTTTACCACACCCCCAACTTAGGATTTGGCCCTAAGTTGGATATTCAACTAACAACAATTCAACAGGATTAAAGGTAGTAGATAAAGAAAAATTATGGTTTCATCAAGTTTCTTCTAAGGAAAGGTAGGGCTCAAGGGGTGTTCAAAAGAGGTTCACACACTCACAAGGTAGGTCACAAAAGAAGGTATATGTCAAATTGGCTCACACTCTTAGAAGTTCCCTAAGTTCATATCAAGAGATAACATCACTTAGTTGACCGAACAAACGGGGTAAAGTCTAGGATCTATCATGCATGGTTCAAAGTAAGCGCATCACACAAGGCATTGACACTAAAGTCAAACAAGACTCCACACTTTTGCTAGTGTGTAATAGTCATTACAAAATACTCGATTTGATAAATGGCTAATCACAACGAGATGCAAAGAGTTCATTTATTGTCTATGCAACTTCATTTGGCCTCATTGTAGCAGTGTATTCATGTTTGTTCGATTGAGAGCACTATTTAAGTCATCGATATTGATTTGAACCGAGACATAAATTTTGCAACAGAAAAGCCACATTCACACATAAGAGGTGGCAAAAATTTTTCAGACGGATCAAAATGAAATCATTTTGCAATAAAATAAGAGCAGAGCCATAAGCTTAAACATCCACGAAAAGCAGTGTAAAAACAATTTTAAATAGAACAACCCAAATATATACAAGACACAAACATTAGTAGCGCACAAAGGCGAGTCTCACCCCTCCACAAATAAAAGAAATTTTTCCTCAAATGCAATTAACAAAATCTCCAGAATGTAAATTAAAGGAGTATAGAGAGGGAGATAAAGAAAAATACTATCTACGCAGTCTCTCCATTTATCTGGGCATCAGTGCCCGAAGTGTTGTCAGTCTGCTTTAGGTTCTTTTTTTCTTTTCTCTCTACGTCATCTTCTGTAGCGATGTTTGCCTCAACCATTTTATCCAAATCATGAGATGCACTAAAGGCATGTATCGTACTGACAAACCCTCGAGCCCACGAAGGGACAGCAGGGTCAATGGGAATCCTCCTACTGGGATTTTCTTCCTTGCTCTTGCTCTTTACAGTTCTTCTGAACTATTGTGCTCTTATGTGTCTAGGTGGCATATTTCTTCCTCAAACTTTTGGTCTGGCCATTTCTGTAAAGTCTTGAGATAATGTTAGAATGTATTTGTAAACCAAAACAAAGACTTTCATCTGTAGAAAAACTACATAATTCATTCGGTGTGCCGCCGAATACATTCGGTGAGCCACAGACAATCCGTTGAAGGTCACAATGCAGAAGGAGTTAGGGGTGCAGACAAAGGGCGATTAAGGTGTCAATTGGTGAGTCACTGAGTGCACTTGGCAATCCTAAGCTTCTCACCAAAAGTTACAGCAGCAACAAAAAATAAAGAATGATAGTAAAGGCGAGATGGGGTACTTAGGTGAACCACAAAGTGGTTCGCCGAGCTCGTCACAGCTCTCCGAATAACCTATCATGCCTACTTTTGACCCAAATTTTTGAAATCGACCCCGCAACCCCCAAAAATACAATTTAAGCACAATTAGCAAAAATTTAACCAAGACCTATAACATACAAATACCAACCATCACACATTAACTCGACTTGATACATCGGAGAACAAAATTTCACCGTTTTGAGCAGGGTTATCGAATATCAATCGACACATAACCAATTCTATCAAATCAGGGAGGTTCAACAGATCTTAAAATGTCAAAGAGTGTGAAATGAGTACAATGCTGCCAAAATAATTACGGGTATTCAGAAACTAAGCTTTTGTACTGATTGAAATACAATCGAGAAACTAGGCGGCAATGCAATCCAAATCTGCGCACAAACTAGTGAATCAAAATACTCCAAAAGTTCAAGAAATATAATACTAGAGTGCAAGTGTGGGTTTTGAACAAATAAAAAGTGAGGGAAAGTGAATGAAGTTGGAACTTTTAAACCTTTGGCTTGCAAAAATCGTCCAGTTTTTGCCTACTCGGCGACGTTAGTCAAACTCCCCAACTTAATCGGTGGAACGCCAACTGTTTGGTTTCTCCGCCGAAATTTACTGAACCTCTAGTTTATGGGTGGTCCAAACGGCGATTTCCATCATTATTGCCGACATGGTCGGTGATTCGCCAATGATTTCCAAGGCTTGCTGAGTTTTACAGAGTCTAATGTTGATGATGTCTTGAGTCAAACTGCAGATAAAATCAGATTCGCCGACCCTCTCGACAACTCGCCGACTAGATCTATTATTCACCAATTTGCATTTTTTGATCACTGTCCACACTTCCATTTACACAATCAACACACCATTATTTTATTAAAGTAAAAGAAAGCAATAAATGGTTTTAGGTTGCCTCCCAAACAACGCCTTAGTTACCGTCGTGGCACGATGCAAGTTTTCTTTTAAACCTTATTCATGGGATTAGCCATGGTATCACTCGAAAACCCCCCTGGCTATCTCGGATTTAGGTGTGATGAGATATGACCCATCTGGGTCTCTAACTGCTTGATTAAAACTGATTAAGAGGTAACGGTCTAGCTAAGGGTTGACACATTTTCTTTCATACCTTTTAATGTGTTATCTAACCTTTTAACTTTGTTGAGGATGTGCGAGATCATATCCTCACACCTACCACCGTCTGAATCCTTTGGCTTCTGGCGCTCATGGGGACACATATATTTATCCTTTTCCCCATCCTTCCAATTTGCATTACGGTCCCTCCATTCATGATCCCAGTCCTTCCAACCTTTGTCTCTAGCCCAAACTTGGTTTCCACCCTGCTTAGGTAATTTGAGCGGTAACCACCGCCTTGGTTGGCTAGAAACTTTACCTTCTCATTATACAAGGCTTTAAACTTCATCTCATTAGGATTAGTTCCCCCGACCCCCACAGCGTTGACACCACAGGCACCAGCCCCCATGACATTTTTGGATAGAATATCAAGTTGTGTCATGATTTTGACTATGTTCTGGTCTCTCTCATTGTCTTTTTCAATCTACTCTTCAGATAGCTTGAAAGTGAGAGGGGAAACTTAGTCCTCACGAGTGTATGATGCTCTGTTGCTGATTGTCATACCATCTAAAAGTTGAGATGCTATTGCATATTGCCGCTGCATTAAGCCTCCAGGAGAGAGTTGGTTAGCGACACCTTTGTTTATCGAATCTAAACTCCAGTAAAAGTATTGAAGTAGCACATTGTCCGGCTAACGATTGATGTTTGAGCATATGGCTCTCCTTTAGTTTAAAATTTTGAATGTCATCCCTCAGTTTCATCATCTTTGATGGAGGGAAGAATCTTTCATGAAAAACCATAACCAACTCCTCCTATAAATTGATGGAGTTCTTTGGAAACTCGACCAACCACTTAGTAGCTTCCGCGGTTAATGATAATGGAAATAAGCGCAGCCGTATGCAATCTTGCAATAAATTCTTGAATGACAGAGGGGTGCACACTTCTATGAAGCTTCGTATATGTTCATACGAATCTTCATGATCCAACCCTCCATATAGACCTCTTGAATGTATGAGATGGAGTGTTGTGCTAGTAACTTCAAATGTTGCACTTCTGTCTGCTTGTGGC
The DNA here is from genome assembly GCA_037074985.1 of Solanum bulbocastanum. Lineage (NCBI taxonomy): Eukaryota > Viridiplantae > Streptophyta > Magnoliopsida > Solanales > Solanaceae > Solanum > Solanum bulbocastanum. The sequence goes on from CM073607.1 coordinate 11,911,822, forward strand.
ATGCAAATTGAATCCATCTTACCCACGTGGGAAGGGTTGTACACACTATTAATATCATTAATATCATCTCAATGAAAAGCATAACCTACTGGATAGCCTGCATGGAAGCTATTTTTTCGTTCACACTCATATGGCTATTAAAACACACAAACACTCAAAACAAAACTGAAAATTAGGTAAGTAGGCTACAACTTTTAAGAAAAAAAATCTACTAATCTACGAATTCTCAAATAACACAACTCCCCAACAACGGCACCATTTTGATGTTTGCATAATCAACGACAGAACTTCTAATGCAAGTATCTACGATCGTGCAATAGTATAATAACCAAACCAAGGGTTGGGGTCGAGTCCCAAGGAAGTGGTTTCGAGAATTAATAAAAAAATAAAATTTATTTCTAACTAGTAGTAGCTAAAGACATTAACTATTAAAAACATTGTAAATTAAAGGGCTACACAAAAGTGTCTAATATCCATTTGGGGGTTTTGTCACAAGAATAGCAAAAACAGTAAAAATAACAAAGAAATCTATGAATGTGAGGGGATTTTTGGGATGTGACCAGAATATGGGTTAATCTAAATTGTTAGGTACATGCTTTCAATAGAAAATTTATAGAGTAATAGTTACCAGGCTAAGCTATATGTGGGAATAAATTTTCTTTTGAGCAACTTACCCCGTTTTAAATGGGTTCCTCTCGGACACCCACTTGCCGTATGAAGACCAACCTATGCCTTACCCCACTTACTCTCTCGAGCTAAGTGTTAGGATATGGGACTAGGGTTCATTCTCTTGATCTAAACCTCATGTGGACCCACTCCTTAGGCCATCAATATAGTTGTCTTGGTTTCGTGACCTCTGTCTCGAACAATCCAAAAACACATAAATAAACTTGTATTTGCAACAGCAAATTTGTTAAATTCAACCATAACTACTAGACAAAATTTGGCATTAAACTACATCTAATCTATCAGCAAGCAAGACCCACAAAAGCTAGGGTTTCAATCAAAGTCATGGGTTCTCTTTCAAAACATTTTAAATGATTTATTTATGATGGGTTATGATTGAATTGATGAATTATTGTTGGTTTATGATGAAATCCCCCCATGAACCCATGAATCCCCCATATTTCTAAATTGTAAATTTATGATGTGGGTTGATTGATTATGGAGGCATGCCAATTGATTATGTTTATATTGATTCAGTTAGTGAATCATGATATCCCCCTATCTAATGTAGTAATTCTAGAAGTTTGGGTTGAGTTTGATTCATAGCCTTAAAGGGAAAATTATGTCAATTTGTAGATGTTGATGAGAATTATGTATGAGCTTATGATTCATTTAGATAGTGAAAATCCTATGACTATTATGTAATTGTGGTACTGTTGAAAGATCATTCTCCCCATACCCTTACACATGACTATGCATGAATTGTCGAGGACTATGGTAATGTTGTTGTGTTGATTGAAAGGCTATTCTCATGAAAGACTACAAACATGATGTGAAAGGTTTACTCACATATTAATGATTCCAAGGTTGAAAGGTCATTATCACCTAATAAATCTATTCTTCTTCCAAGCCCTTTATAGAAAGCACTCACTCAGTTACTTACGAAATCTCAAATCTCTCTCGATGCCAATAATTCTTTATGTGTCCAGGTCGATTAGAGGTTCGGCTTCCTTCTCCCCCACCTTTTAGCCTTCTGGACCTCTGAAAAAAAAAGAAAGCTAAAATCAAGAAGAAAGGTCGCCTTCTCTCACGTGAGCAGTCTTCTACTTCTATTTGACTGTTGCAGCTCTATCGGTGAAGTCAACCTAGAATATTCAATCAGGTGTTTTCAATATGAGTACACCTGAAAATCGGCCAACCCTCATCCCCTTGGGATGCAACCTTACCCCCTCGTAACTCGTGCTACCGTACTCCAGACCCTCGCACGTTAGAAGGGTGGACTGCATTTCACCGGGCACCACAAATATTAGGTTAATCTGAGAGTCTCTCTCTGAGTCTAGCTATCGCATAGGGGCTCACTAGCAGAGCTAAGGCCCAATTTCTCTTCTTTCTTTTTCATTTCAGATTTTTTTTTCAGGGGTCCAGAAGGCTAAAAGGTGGGGGAGAAGGAAGCCGAACCTCTAATCAACCTTGACGCATAAAGAATTCTCGGCATTGAGAGAGATTTGAGATTCTATAAGTAACTCAGTGAGTGCTTTCTAAGAAAGGCTTGGAAGAATAAAATGAAATAGGAACAATCGCGCTGGTCGTAATAGATCAACTTTCATGCTTGTTCTTGCTCCAACATGAAAGTCCCATTTTAGGGAAGGACGACGTACTATGATACTTTCCATTTAGTCAAGCCCTGCTTTGGGGTCTAGTTCGATGGTTGTATGTGCTAAAGATCTGGTATATTCCATTTTGTGAGCTATCATGATACCATGTTGGTTTGAGTGCTAGGGCTTTCTTTCATCAACATACACTTAAGTAAACACTTAAAATGAATAATAAAGGGAATTATGCTTAGCACCGAGTGGATATGAATATGAGATGGAAGCTTATACGCCAGTTAGTCCAGCTTCTCAATGGGTTCCTTTTACGCCAGTTATTTCGAGTTACCAAAATAGTTATCTCATGAGATGGAAACCTTTTATCTCAGTTAGTCCGGGTTTCTAGTAGCGATCTTGTTATCTTGTAACTATGTGCCGGCATAGGTCTTTAGCTAATGGATACAGACCTAAAAGCTAATACATTTAGTTCTACCTTAGGCAAGTAGAACATCTCTTTTTGGTGTGGGACATGACACCAGATTTCGTGTAGCTCAAGATGGTCTATGTCGGTTAAGGGTTATTCCCTACAATAACAAGAATATGAACTATGAGAATAACATGAATATGAACTATGTCAAGAATATGAATATGAACTATGAACTATGACATGAGCATGAATATGAACTATACTTATGCCTTCTCAATGAGTTCTACTTAGTGTGAGTAGGGGTATGGGACTCCATTTATTCATTGCACAAGTAGGCATTAATAGTGGTTGTGGTGTGGTTCGGTTATGCTATGTAATCTTATGAATTATGCATGTATGATATGAATGGTTGCTAAGTGTGACTCACTTACTACAAGCTATGAACATGAATATTTCCTTATCTATAAGTGTTGGCTATGGATGAGTTCAAGGTAAGACATGTATGATGTTGGTGACCTAAAAGTTGTACTTCTCATTAGATAGGATTATGGGATCTTATCTATGCATTGCACAAGTATTGCCTAGGGTTGCTTATGAAATTGTTTGACTTGGTATTTACACTAATATGAATAATGATTCTTCAAGTTGACAAAATGCGTGGTTTCAACTAAATTGTCCCTTTTTTCATGATTTAAGGATTTCTATGAATGACTTCCATACTTAGTACATTTTTGTGCTAACCCATATTTTCTACATTTTCTATAAGTGTAGGACCCTGTTGTTGAGGTTTGCTTCCTTCTCAATCAAGCATGGATTGACTATTCTCCATGCTTTCGGTGAGTCCTCATGGTTCAAGGACGAGGGTTATTCTTTTCTAGTTTCTTCTTATTTTTTCATTTTGAGACTATGTTGAAAAGAGTTGTGACCCTTATTGATTATCGAACGTAATAGATGGTTATTAAGACAATGTCTAGACTTTCTTTGTTTTTATGGAAGAATTTAACTGTTAAAACATTTTAATTATACATCATTTCTATTACTTATATTTATGATATGCTAAGGGCTTATATGAGACCCCTTCAGGGTCAAGTACGTCGTGTTACATCTAGGGGGTACCCCTAGGTCGTGACAATGTTGGTCAAACAAATCATCTATCCTTGAAAGAGGATACTTGTTCTTAATAGTCACCTTGTTCAACTAACGATAATCAATACACGTACTATGAGAACCATCTTTTTTTCTAACAAAAAAAACTAGAGGACTCTGTGGGGATATACTTTGTCGGATGAAACCCTTATTCAACAAACCTTTCAATTGCTCCTTCAATTCCATAAGTTCTTTTGGAGCTATTCTATAAAGAGTAATAGAGATAAGTTGCATATCTAGGAGAAGGTCCATACTGAAGTCTATTTCCCTTTTGGGAAGAATATGACAAGTCCCAGATTTTGACTCATTTAGGGCTTTGTTCACACAAATTTAGTGTCCGCATATGCGTAACTTGTGCCAATAACTGATGTTAAATTCTCATTTTTCAAGTACATGGGTTGAGGAACAAAGCTAAAACATTAATAGGAAATAAGGACAAGAAAAATAAACCCAACGATCGTTGAGAGAATTCGGCAAATCATCAAGCTACCCCCTGGATCGCTTTAATTTACAGACCACTGATCTTAATAAAGGAGGAACTTCAGCAAACTGCATTTCCTATCGGTGAAGGACAACCATGTCATTGAAAAGTAATGATATAGACCTAGATGAATACAGGTTGGCGAGCTGAGAGACTAAAGGGTACATCACGGCATGCAACAGCGATCCTGCTCTAGATTGCCTAAAATTATAGTGGTTCAATAAGGAAAATGTGAAAAAAGAAGGCGAGATGAGAGGACGATCAGATTTTCCTCGCTGAATGGCCCAAAATGCCACACCTCAGATTATTATAAATAGATTTTTGGAAGAGATAGAAAGCATTGAAAAATTGTGAGGAAGAAAAGAAAGAGAGCAAAAACATTAGTTGTTGATTTTGAGCAATTTTTGCACTATTTTCAATTAGGTATTGTAATAGCGAAGAGATTCTTCATAGTAAACTTTCAATTTTCAAATACCAAGCTATGGAAGTTGTGGCAGGAATTGAATTTGGTCTATTTACGATTGTTGGCTAAAACCCCAATCATAGGGGTTTGACAATGTAACCAATTGATATGTTTGATTCAATGGGTGATAGTAATTATTAATTTTTGAAGTTAATTTTAAGTGTGTCTAAGTTATTACTATGGTTTAGCTTCTTTATGGCATGTTTATTGCAATGCACTTCAGGGTTTTACACTTGCTTGAGAGAGAAATGTAGAGCTAAGGTAGTAACTTCGCATCCATAGCTAATGGTCTTGAAGATTTCAGCTTGAGAAAGTGAGACCCAACCTCCATCCTTTGTATCTAGCTCGAGAGAGTAGATTTAATGAGATTGTGGGCTGGTCTTCATATGGAATGCATTGGGGTTCAAAAGAACTCTATAGAAATAAGGTATTTGTTCGAGAGAAATTTTTTTATATAGAGTACATCCTAACCACAAAAAATTGACATAGTTAGTCGATGATTTGCATTTGCGGAGTTGAATGTAGGAGGTTGTTAGTCAATTCCCCAGGTATTCCCACCTTATTTGATTGTCTCTTGTTGTTTGTTGAAGTGTTTGGTAGTTCGGCAACTGTTCGTTTGGATAAGTAACAACATTTTTTAGTTTGATTCATAGATTTCAAAACGTTTTATTTTTTTAGCTGCAAAGGTCACCATCATAATTTTATAATTGAATTCAAAAGAAAACTACCCTCTGTGGGATCGATCCCAATTCATTTAGTTTGGTTTTATATTGATTTACGATCGTTGACACTTAGAATTGGATGAAGTGTGCTTCAAGCGTTAATCAAAATGGCACCGTTTCTGGGGAGTAGCATTGTTTAGAGTTTTTTTTTTTTATCAAAGTTGACTTGTGAATTTGTCAACTGTACTTTAATTGATCTAGGTTGCATTGTGCTCGTGTTGAGTGAGTTGAATAGAAGTAAGAATGAGTGAGGCAGAGGTGAATGGTAGCCAAGAAGGACACCGAGATGGTATTGATGATATTAATAGTGTTTACAACCCATCCCAAACAGGTGAAATGGGTGCAATTTTCCTACCATCAATGGATGAGAATGCGATATTTGAGGTCACGAGCACAACTCTTCATCTCCTCCAAATGAAGGCACTTTATGGACAGATGGCTCATGAAGATCCACATGCGATATTTTAGCATGTAAGGAGTTTTATAGATGTGTGTAGTCTGTTTTCATTCAAGAATGTGTCACAAGAGTAAATTCGGCTAAGGTTATTTCCACTATCTCTAACGGGAGAGGAAAGCAAGTTGTTGGCTAAATTACCAAGGAATACCATCACATCATGGGATGTGCTGATCACAACATTCAATGCGAGATTCTTTCTACTATCGAGGATAATGAAACTCAGAGATAACATTCAAGGTTTTAAGCGATTGGAGGGTGAACCCATCAATAAAACGTGGTTGAGGTTTAAGAAACTCCTACTTCAATGCATAACTCATGGGCTACCAAATGATTTGTTACTCTAATATTTCTACCGGAGCCTTGATTTGGTAAATAAATGAGTTGCTGATCAATTGGTTCGAGGAGGGATAATGTTGCCACCATTTGAAGTGGCTTCATTTCTTCTTGATGAAATAACTAAAATAAATCAAGAGTGTTACACTCGAGAAGAGAAAGTGTCGCCTTTTTGTTTTAGAATGACTGAAAAGCAACTTGATAAGAAAAGAGAAAGGGATGAGAACATCAAGAAGATGTTAGCCCAAATGGAGCTACTACAAGAGCATGTGTTAGAGAATGTGAAGAAGCAAAAGGGGAAGCTGGAGTATTTAAAGTTGTGGAGGGTTCTTCCTCGGGGTATTCAAAGTTGGGGGAGAATCAAGGTTGGAATTTCAAGAGATATGAAGAGGGTTTCCACCCACTCTTTTTACACTGAGGTGGAAATCGAGGTTGGGACTTTCATATAGGGGAAGAGCAATAAAGGTATTATCAAGAATGGGCTGAGAAAAGTGACTATTGGAGAAGAGAGGATGATCATGAAGAAGACCACACTCAATCGAGTGAGAGCCCAAAGTCGAAAGGGAGTGCAAGTAGTCCCTGAGTGAATGACTTGTTGTCACACATCCTTGACAAAGTTGAAGGTTCGGATGATTTGTTAAAAGGGATGAAAGCTGATTTCTCATCATTAAACAATAGGGTGAATTCTCACGCAAATTCAATTAAGCTACTTAAAGGTCAGTTGAATTTACTTTTAGCACAATCGGAACAAAATATAATGAGGGAAAATGGTGATAGAGGGTTAGCTGTGGTTACAGTAGTGGAAAGGTAGTGGTAGGTAATGTGACGGTCAATGACGAAGCTTAAGTTCATGAAGAAGATAAAGGTATTGAGGAAGAAGAAACACTCATCCAACAAAGCATTACCAAAGGGTTACAAACAAATGTACCCAAAAGCCCTTCCATGTCAAAAGTGGTACAACATCTTCCCAAAGTGACTCATCCATTTCCCTAATATCTTAATAAGAAAAATGAAGATGAAAAGTTCAAGAAGTTCTTATTGGTGTTTAAAACATTATCGATTAATCTCCCTCTAGTGGAGGTATTGTTAGAGATGTCGGGTTATGCCATGTTTATGAAGGAGTTTGTCACCAATAAAAGAAGCTTGGACTTTGAAACAATTGAAGTCTGTCATAGTTGTAGTGCAATTATGACCAATGAGATGATAAAAGAAGGAAGATCCTGGAGACTTCACCATTCCTTGCACTATTGGTATGCTCCAATTCGCCAATGCTTTATGTGATTTGGAAGCAAGTATAAATCTAATGCCATAGTCAATCTATAAGCAACTTGGATTGGGTGAACCAAAGTCCACAACGATGAGGCTTTTGATGGCGGATTGATCTATCAAGCACCCCGTGGGAATACTCTATGATATCTTGTTAAAAGTTGACCGATTCATTTTTTTGGCTAATTTCATCATTCTCGATTTCAAGATTGATGCGGAAATTCCCATTATCTTACGAAGGCCTCTCCTAGCAACCGGAAGAGTGTTAGTAGATGTTGAAAGTGGAGAGTTGAAATCCCACGTGAATGAAGATGAAGTAACCTTTAGTGTGTGCAAGTCTATGAAGCACCCAAGTGACATCCATGTAGTTTCGATTATTGATGTAATTGATGAAGCAGCGGCTAGTGTTAGCCATTTGATATGTATGAGTGAGCCACTTGAAGTGGTGCTTACAAACTATGATGAGTCAGAAGTCCAAGGCTATGATGAGGTTGTTGTTTCCTTTTCGGGTTTCAGTTAATGCTCAAAAACTCTATAAAAGCTGGATATTGGTCTAAACAATTGGGAAAATCCACCAGCAAAGCCATCAATGGATGGAAGATCCCTGACATTGTGGGCATTTCACCTGGCATTTGCACTCACAAGATCCAGCTTGATAGCGAATGTCAGTTGAATATTGAGCACCAAAAGATATTAAATCCACCGATGCAAGAGGTGGTGAAAAAAGAGATTATCAAGTGGTTAGATGCAGGGGTGATTTACCCTATTGCAGATAGTAAGTGGGCGAATCTGGTCCAATGTGTACCAAAAGGGAGAGCTTGTTTCTATGAAACCGGTGATCACTTTCCAATGCCCTTTATAGATCGGATGCTTGATCGACTTTTAGAAAGAGGATGCTATTGCTTTTTGGTTGGGTACTCTGGGTATAATCAAATATCCATTACTCTGGAAGATCGAGAGAAAACCACTTTCACTTATCCGTATGGGACTTTTGCCTTCAAAAGATTGCCTTTTGGGTTATGTAATTCTCTAGCAACATTTCAGCGATGTATGCTATCCATTTTTGCTGATATGATAGAAGGTTCAATGGAAGTCTTCATGGATGACTTCTCAGTTGTGGGTGAGACTTTTGAAGCATGCACACTTGGGGAAGTTCCTTTAGAGATGTGTGGAGATAAATTTTGTCCTCAATTGGGTGAAATGTTATTTTATGGTTAGAGAAGGGATAGTACTTGGTCACAAAGTGTCACAACAAGGTCTGGAAGTTGATAAAGTGAAAATTGAAGTCATTGAGAAGTTACCACCACCAATATCAGTGAAGGGAATTTGGAGTTTCTTGGGCATTCTGGTTTCTACTGGAGGTTCATGAAAGACTTTTGAAAAATTGCACACCCTTTGTGCAAACTTTTTGAGAAGGAAGTAAACTTCAACTTTGATGATACTTATATGATAGCCTTTAAGTGTTTGAAAGAGAAATTGATTTGCACTCCGGTCATCATCAGTCCCGATTGGTTAGAACCCATTTTAGTGATGTGTGATGCAAGTGGCACAACACTAGGTTTGGTGTTGGGACAAAAACATTATAAGTTATTCCCCCCCATCTACTATGCAACCAAAACTCTAAATGGGGCTCAGCGTAACTATATAGTTGCGGAGCAAGAATTACTTGCGGTGGTATATGCATTCAAGAAATTTCTTTCATACCTGCTAGGTACCAAAGTTGTTATTCATACATACCACGTTGCTTTTCGGTACTTTATGGAAAAGAAAGATGTCATGCCAAGATTGATAATGTGGGTGTTTTTGTTGCAAGAATATGACTTTGAAGTCAAAGACAGAAGAGGTTATGAAAACTAGGTGGTCTTGAACACCTATCAAGGTTAGAAGGCAAGGAGAATGATTAGTCTGAGGTTGACATAAATGATGCCTTTCCTGATGAGCAGGTATTCATAGTAGCTCTCTAACAAACTCCTTGGTATGCTTATTTTGCTAACTATGTACTATGTGGATTAATGCCAGAAGAACTAAACTTCTATTAACAAAATAGGTTTTTGTTTGATGTCAAGAAATACTTTTGGGATGAACCATACTTATTCAGAGAGTTTGCAGACCACCTCATTAGGAGATGTATGCCAGAGGCGGATGTCAATGAAATTGTCCATGCTTGTCATGCTTCACCGGTTGGTAGTCATCATGGTGGGGTGCGTAGAGCAGCTAAAGTTCTTCAAAGTGGTTGCTACTGGCCATCCCTTTACAAAGATGCTCATGAGTTTGCTACGAAGTGCGCTCAATGTTAAAAACAAGGTGGCGTGTCTAGACAACATGAGTTACCTCTTACGCCTATTCTAGAGGTTGAGTTATTTGATGTTTTACGAATAGATTTCATGGATTTGTTTGTCAGCTCATTTGGTAATAAGTACATTTTGGTGGTAGTGGACTATGTTTCTAAATGGGAAGACGTTGTCGCAATAAAAACAATGAAGGGAAAATTGTTATTCGGTTCCGAACACTACCTCTTTGCTAGGTTTGGTACTCTGCGGGCCATCATTTGTGATGGGGGATCCCATTTTTGCAAAAAGCTTTTTGTGTCCACATTGAAAAAATATGGGGTAAGACATAAAGTGGCAACTCTATACCATCCTCAAACGAGTGGCCAAGTGGAAGTTTTGAATAAGGAAATCAAGAGTATCCTGGCAAAGACACTGAATGCAAATAGGATTGATTGGTCTTGAAAGCTAGATGATGCTCTGTAGGAATATCGCACCACCTACAAAACACCAATTGGTATGTCTTTGTATCAACTAGTCCGTGGAAAGTCTTGCCATCTACTGGTTGAATTGGAACACAAAGCATTATGGGCATTAAAGGCTCTAAACCTTGACTCAATAAAGACCTCAAAAGGAAGAGTAGGTCAGCTAAATGAATTGGATGAATACAGGCTTAGGGCTTATGAAAGTTTAGCTATCTATAAATAAAAGATGAAGAAGTGGCATGATTCTTGAATCCTTAAGAGGGAGTTTCGAGTTGGAGATTTGGTGTTATTATATAATTCTTGACTACGACTCTTTTCGTGAAAGCTCAAATCAAAATGGTCAGGTCCATTTAGAGTAACTCGGGTGTTCACAAATGGTGCCATTGAGGTCGAAGGTAAAGAAGGTCCGACCTTCAAGGTGAATAGGCAGCGCTTGAAGTTGTACTTTTGAGAATGCCATGAAATTTCTATGATTGAAGTGTTGTTATTGGAAGATTCTTAAGAGAATTTCCACTTCAAACCGTTACATTAAATAAGGCACTTCTTGGGAGGCAACCCAAATGTTAGTTTTTCAAATAAAGTGTGTTAAATGTACAGGTGTAGGCGATTTTGTGAGGTTAACTTTCCATCAGCGAATTGCCGAATCCATTAGGTGATCTCGATGTTGATCGCCTTCTTTGCATCAAAAGTTGGGCTGAGATACTGGAACATTAGGCCTGCTATACCCATCACTCGGTGAGACTCCAAAGTGATTTGACAATCGGACTTTCACAGCCTTTTTGCATTAGTCCTGATGGCTCACTGTCTTAGAGAAGTCAGCGTGAATTCCAACCCATTAGGTGATACACTAAAGCCATTCGGCATACTCACTTTTGTCCGCCCTTCTGTCCATAATAGACTAGTGCAGCTTGGAAAATTAAGCAAGCCCCTGAATGTTCAGCGAACCGCCAAACAGTTCAGCTATCCCAACAAACCTTCGGCGAATGGGCATCTAGTGAAGATTTCTTATCACCCTACTCTATTTGTTTTAGTGCTAGTAGTTTTCTTTTACTTTTCTATTGTTGGCTCTCCATTCAATTTGAGGACAATGTTAGATGCTTTTGGTGGGGGTGGTAGCTGTTTGATCATTAAGTCCTTTGTTCGTGTAAAAAGTTATATGAGATTTGGTCATGATCAATACTGATGACTTGAATAATGCTCTTAATTGAACAAAAATGAATGTACAACTATGATAAGGTGAAATGAAATTGCATAGATAATGTATAAAGTTTTTGAATCTCATTGTGACTAGCCGGTTGTCGAATGAGTCTTTTGTGATGATCATTGCACACTAGTGAAAGTGTGGAGTCTTGTTTGATATTGGTGCCAATGCCTTGTGTGATGAGCTTACCATGAACCTTGTATGATGACACCTAGAATTTGCCCTGTTGGTCTAGTTCATGACTATGTGATGCAAGCTCTTGAAATGATCTTAGGCAATGATTTTGAAGAGTGAAACAATTTGACAATAAACCTCTTTTGTGGCCAACCTTGTGAGATGTGTGAACTTTTCTCAAACCCCTTCGGCCAACCTTTGTGAGTTGTGTAGTTCTTCTCATGAACCTTAAGCTGTCTGGAAGTGTATGCTATGACCTTACCTTGTAGCATCAACACACACCCTAGACCAACCCTGGATGCATCATAATAAACTACATAACCATTTAAACCATCTGGTGGAGTCAAGACATGAGTTTTAGTCAACCTGGTCTTCAGTTCTAAGAAGTGTTTTCTCAAACTTATCTAATTACTCAAATTTGACCTCTATCTAAGTCAACTTGGTTAATAGGGTAGCTATTAATGAAAATCCTTCAACAAACCTCATGTAGTAAGAGGCCACACCTAAGAAACTTCTAATATCAGTTTGAGAGGTTGATCTAGGTCAATGGTCTACTGCTTTAATTTTCTAAGAATACACTCGAATCCCTTTGGTGGATACCACATGACAAAGGAAAGCAACCGATTTTAACCAAAATTCACATTTGTTAAACTTAGTGAATAGCTAGCGATCATTAAGGGTTTGTAGAAAATACTCTAATGAGTCGCATGTTCTTCCTCACTTCGAGAATAAATCAGTATATCATCACTAAAGACAATGACGAACAAATAGAATTAGTGTTTAAACACCATGTTCATTAAGTTTATGAAAGCTACAGGAGCATTTATTAGTCCAAAAGACATACCTACAAATTCATAGTGACCATACCAAGTCCAGAAGGCTGTATTGGGGATGTCACTCTCTCTGACTCTGAGTTGATAATAGCTGGATCGGAGGTGTATCTTATAAAAGCAGCTAGTGAACTTATTTTTGTCGAACAAGTCATCAATCTTGGGGATAAGATGTTTATTCTGGATTGTGACTTTGTTCAATGATGATAGCCAATGCACATCCCAAGAGAAACATATTTCTTTTGAACGAACAACACTGGAGAACCCCATGGAGAGATGTTGGGTATGATGAAGGACTTATCTAAAAGATCTTTCAATTGTTATTTCAATTCCTTAAGGTTAGCTAGAGTCATTCTATAAGGAGGAATCAAAATAGGCAGGGTATTCGAAAGGAAATGTATTCCTAAATCAATTTTCCTTTTGGGAGGTACTCCGGGATGATCTTTAGGGGCCACTTCTCTGAACTCATTTATGAATGGGACTGACTCAAGAGTTGGGGTTTCAGAGTTTGAATCCTTAACCCGAATGAGATGACAGATATACCCTTTGGAAATCATTCTTCTATCCTTCAGGTAATAAATAAATTTTACTTATAGGCACTGAGTTACTACCCTTCCTTTCTAAGACTAGCTCATTTGAAACTGAATCAAAATGATCCTTGTTCTACAATCGACTAAGGCATACCCAAATGGTTTAGATGTCGTCTAACTTAAATCTGAGACAAAAAGGGGGTTGTCTAGTGACATTATGGTCAACCCCAAGAATGATGTTTGAAGGTGCACTTGTGTCGTACCGCGACGTTAACTAAGGCGCTGTTTGGGAAGTAACCCAAAACCCCTTATTGCATTTTATTTGTGTTTTGGTAAAGTATGATGTGTTGTTTGTACAGTTTGAAGTGTGGAAAGTTTCAAAAAAGTGCAGGGTGGTGAGCAACAGGTCAAGTCTACAAGCAACTCATACTTAATGCTCAACAACATGAGGAAAATAATTCACAACAGCCATTTTCTTTCAAAGCTTAAGCTTTTTCACGAACATGTAATATAAGGAAATCATGGAAACACATGCAACACACATGACTTCAAACAAAAGCAAACCAAAATGAACTCATTACCTCAAGCTAGAATAACAGGAAAAAAATGAGGATATCAGGACATCATATCGGCCTTGGCCTCCCAAGTAGCACCCTCAACTAGATGGTTTCTCCATAACACCTTATCAAAAGCAACCTCTTTATTCCTCAATCTCTTAATTTGCCGGTCTAAGATCTCAATTGGAACTTCTTCATAAGGAAGGTTCTCTTTCACCTCTAACCCTTCTAGGGGAATTATGGATGTCTAATCTCCAACACACTTTTTCAGCATAGATACATGGAAAACAGATGCACCGATGCCAACTTACTTGGCAAATCAAGCTCATATGCAACTTTTCCAACATGGCTCAAAATTTGATATGGGCTTACAAAATGGGGACTAAGTTTCCCTTTCTTACCAAACCTCATTACACCCTACATGGGTGAGATTTTCAAGTAAACCCAATCATGCATATCAAATTCATGGTCTCTCCTTCTAACATCCACATAAGACTTATGTCGACTTGGGGTTTTTCTCAACCTCTCTCTACTGAGTCGAACTTTCTCAATAGCCTCATGAACTAACTCGGGCCCTATCAAGGCAACCTCACCCAATTCAAACAATCTGATAAGAGATCTACACCTCCTACTATAAAGGGCCTCAAAATGAGCCATACCAATATTCAACTGGTAGCTATTGTTATAAGCAAATTCAATCAAGGGAAAATGGTCATCCCAATTTCCCTTGAAATCTATCATGAAAGCTCTCAACATATATTTTCTAATGTTTGGATTCTTCTTTCCTCTTGCCCATCAGTTTGGGTGTGAATAGTTGTGCTAAGCTTAACTTTAGTGTTATGACCTTTTTGGAAAAACTACCAAAATTGTGAGGTAAACTGAGTACCTCTATCGGAGATAATGGAGAAGGGCACTCTGTGAAACCTTATCATCTCTCTCAAATATAGCTTAGCAAATTTTCCACCGTATAGGAAACCTTGATGGGAATGAAATGGGCCGACTTCGTCATTCGGTCTACTATAACCCAAATCAAATCATATTGGTGCTAAGTTCAAGGCAATCTCAGTATAAAGTCCATATTAAAATCTTCCCACTTTCAATGATGACTGCTAATATCTTGGGATAAACCTCCCTATTTTTGATGCTCAACCTTAACTGGTTGGAAATTAGGACACTTAGCCACAAATCCCGTAATATTCTTCTTCAGGTCATTCAACCAATAGATCTTATGCAAATCACGGTACATCTTTGTTTCTCCTGGATGAATAGAATATCGAGAACTATGAGCTCTGATAAAATTTGTTCCCTAAAGTTATCTACATTCGAAACACATAAATGACCTTGGTACCTTAGGACAACATCGCCCCCTTCGGATAAAGCCTCTACAGACTTCTTTAGTACCACTTCTTTCAATTCCACTAAGGTCAGATCAAGACATTGCTTTACCTTAACATCAGCCATGAAAGACGATTCAGAACTATTATGGACCATAATACCACCCTTGGTGGAATCCACCAGTTAAACTCCCAATCGGGCCAACCTATGAACATCTCAAACCAACTATTTTCTCTCATCATTACCATGAGCAACAATACCCATGGACCACCGACTAAGAGCATCCGCCACCACATTTTCTTTACCGAGGGTTATAAAGAACACTCATATCATAATCTTTCAATAACTCATACCACCTTCTATGGCGAAAATGTAGATCTTTTTGGTTAAACACATATTACAAACTTTTATGATCGGTTAATATATCAAAATGCACCCCATAAAAATAATGCATCCAAATCTTTAAGGCAAATGTAACTGCCGTTAATTCAAGATCATGGGTAGGATACTTCTTCTCGTAAACCTTTAGTAGCTTTGAAGCATAGGAAATCACCTTACCATTTTGCATAAGCACACATCCCAATCCCACTCTACAGGCATCACAATATACCACAAAGCCATCCGTACCTTCTGGTAAGGTCAACACTGGAGCAGAAGTAAGTTTATCTTTCAACTCTTGGAAAATTTTCTTACAAGCTTCCGACCATAGAAACTTGGCCTTATTTTGAGTCAAAGCCATCAAAGAAAAACCAATGGAGTAAAACTCTTATACAAATCATCTATAATAACTGGTCAAACCCAAGAAACTTCTAATATATGTTAGTGAAAGAGGTCTAGGCCAACTCTTGACCGCATCTATCTTATTTGGATCTATCTCAATACCCTTAATTGAAACTATATGGCCAAGAAAAGCTACACACCTTAACCAAAACTCATATTTACTAAACTTTGCATAGAGTTTTTGGTCCTTGAGAATTTGCAATACAATCCTCAAATGATCAATATACTCATTCACACTTCTTGAGTAGATCAAAATATTATCTATGAACACAATTACGAACTTATCAAGATATTGTCTAAACATCCTATTCATCAAATCCATTAATGTCGTCGGGGCATTAGTCAAACTAAAAGACATAACCAAGAACTCATAATGGCCATATCAGGTTCTAAAAGACATTTTTGGAATATCTTCCTCTTTAACCCTCAATTGGTAATAACTCGACCGGAGATCAATTTTGGAGAAATAAATTTCCCCTTTGAGTTGATCAAATATGTCATCTATTCTTGGAAGAGGACACTTGTTCTTTATGGTCACTTTGTTCAATTGGTGGTAATCAATACACATACGGAGTGAACCATCTTTCTTTTTAACAAACAAAGCACCCCACGGAGAGATACTCGGTCGAATGAAACCCTTATCCAGTAAGTCATTTAACTATTCCTTCAACTTCTTAAGTTTCATTAGATCCATTCTATAAGAAGGAATAGAGATAGATTGGAGAAGGTCAATCCCAAAGTTCATTTCCCTTTCAAGAGGAATACTGGGTAAATCATCGGGAAAAGTTTTCAAAAATGCTTTTACAATGGGGACTGACTCAAGAATAGGAGTTTCAGACTCCACATCCCTCACCTCAACTGTATGATAGACACAACTCTTTGAGATCATTTCGCTAGCTTTTAGGTAAGAAATAAATTAACTTCTAGGCATAGAATTTCCCACCTTCCACTCAAGGATAGGCTCATTTGGAAACTGAAATTTTACCACTCTAGTCCTACAATTAATGGAGGCATAACAAGAATGCAACCAATCCATTGTGATTAATTGCTAAATTTGGCTTGATGGTTGTTAGTCAATATTGATTGTAGTGCTAATCTGAAGTAGGTCTGACTTATTGTTGTGGCTGAATTTCTTTGTCGTATGTTCATTTAAGTATGAATTAGTGTTTTATGCTTGCTTGAGAAATAAGTGTAAAATTAAGGTAATAAGTTTGCACTCGTCATCATTGGGTCATGGTAGATTCAGCTTGAGAGAGTGAATCCCAAGACTCATTCGATGTATCCAGCTCGAGAGAGTTGATGTAGTGAGGTTGTGGGATGGTTTCGATGTTTAGCACATTTGGTTATCAATTAAAACCCATTGAGTTAAGTTTAACAATAAGTTGGTCAATCCCCCAAGTATCTTTCTCTTATTTGATTTCCTAATTAATTTTTATGGTTTGCTTTCTGATCTAAAACCCCTTACCCTGACACTGATGTGAACCTTATAATTTTATTAAAGTTTCTGATAATCTCTATTCCTTCAGCTACGAAAATCACTATTCTAACTTCATAATTGAATTAAAAATAGAATTGCTCCCTATGGGATCGACCCTAACTCTCTTGTTAGGTTTACACTACTTAACAATCATCTATACCTAGTATCAGATGAGGTGTTGTTGATACGTTAATCAAAATGGCATATCTGTTGGGGAGTGTTGCTGTTTAGAACTCCATTCTCGAAGTATAATTTGTGATTTTGTTGGCTGTAGTTGAATTAATTTAATTTGTTTTGTGTTTGTGTTGGTTGTGTTGAACAAAAGAAGAAATAAGTGAGGTAGGGAGTAACGGTAGCCATGTGGGCCACTATGGTGATATTGATGATCTTAATAGTGTAAATAACCTAATTCAAATAGGTGGAATTGGTGCAATTTGTCTACCGTCAACCTAAAGGAATGCTAGATTCCAAGTTACTAGCACAACACTCCATCTCCTCTAAATGAAAGGAATCTATTGAGAATTGGCTTAGCAAATGCGAAATTTCATGTATATTTGTGGTCCGTTCTCATTCAACAACATGTCACAAGAATCAATTCATCTTAGGTTGTTCCCATTATCTTTGACGGGTGAAGCTAGCAAATGGTTGGCCGAGTTACCAAAGAATTCCATCATCTTTTGGGATGAGAATAGCACGATATTGAATATGAGATTCTTTCCCCCATCAAGGATGATGATACTCAGAGACAACATTTAAGGTTTCAAGAAGTTGGAAGGTGAACCAATCCACGAAACGTGGCTTAGGTTTAAGAAGATATTATTTCAATGCCCGACTCATGGGCTTCCAAATAATGTGATGCTACAATAATTCTATAAAATTCTTGACTTGGTAAATAAAGGAGTAGATGATCAATTGGTTTGAGGAGGAATACTGTTGCAATCATTTGAAGTAGCTTCTTCGCTCCTTGATGATATAACGAAAATAAATGAAGCATTGTACACTCAGGATGACCAGGTTTTTCCTTTCTGTTTTAGGATAACGTAAAAACAGCTTGATAAGGAAAAAAGAGAGGAATGAGAACATCAATAAAATGTTATCCCCAATTGAGTTACTACAAAAGCAAGTGCTAGAAAGTGTGGGAAAACCCAAATGAGCACAGGGAGTTTTTAGAGTTGAGGAGGGTTCTCACTCATGCTACTCAAAGCTGGGGGAGGATCAAGGTTTGAACTATCATAAGGTTGAGGAGGGTTTTAACCTAAGACACTTGAAGCATAGTGGGAATTAAGGTTGGAACTCTCACAAGAAGAAGTGCAGAGACTATACTATCATGAATGGACTGAACAAAGTAATCAATGGAGAAGAGGAGATGATCATGAAGAGGACCATACACAATCGAGTGATAGCCCAAAATTAAAGGGTATTTCAAGTAGTCCACGAGTGGATTATATGTTGTCTCACATCCTTGACAAAGTTGAGGGTTTGGATGATATACTTAAAGGGATGAAAATTGATTTCTCGTCATTGAACAATAGAGTGAATTCTCACGATAATGCAATCATGATACTCGAGAATCAGTTGAGTCAACTTTTAGCACAATAGGAACCAAAAATGGTGAAGAAAGGTGAAGCCATATACACAACAACTTTGAGGGAGGATGATGACAAGAATCTAGATGTGGTTACTCGAAGTGGAAAGGTAGTGGTTTGTGATATGAAAGGTAGTGATGAGGCACAAGCTCACGAAGAAGGAAAACATATTGATGAAGAAGAAATTCCCATCCAACACAGCCTTGTTAATGAGGTACAAAAAGACAAAGGAAAGAGCACCTCAATCCTATAATTGGCTCAACCTCTCCCCAAAATAACCCCTCAATTTCCCCAATGTCTTAAGAAGAAAAATGAGGATAAGAAATTCAAGAAGTTCTTATCAGTGTTCAAGACACTCTCTATAGATTTACCATTAGTGGAAGCAATGTTGGGGATGCCAGGTTATGCCATGTCCATGAAGGAGTTAGTCACCAAGGAAAGGAGCATGGACTTCAAGACAATTGAACTCTCTCATAGTTGTAGTGCAATTATAGCTTGTGAGATTAATAAAAAGAAAGAAGATATGGGAGCATTCACCATCCCTTGCACTATCGGTATGCTTCAATTTGCCAAAGTCCTATATGATTTAAGAGCAAGCATAAATCTAATGCCATTTGCAATCTATAAACAAATTTGGTTGGGTGAACCGAAATCAACAACAATGAGGCTTCTAATGGCAGATCAGTCGATCAAGCACCCTATGGGGATACTTTATGATTTTTTGGTAAAGGTTGAACGATTCATCATTCTGACTACTTTTGTCATCCTTGATTATGAGATCGATGCGGAAATTCCCATTATTTTGGGAAGACTATTTTTACCAATCGGGAGAAATGCTAGTGGATGTGGAAAGTGGGGAATTGAAGTTCCCGGTGAATAAAGATGAAGTTACCTTTAATGTTTCTATGTCAATGAAGCCCAAGTGATATGCACGTGGTCTCGACAATTGATGTAATTGATGAAGTAATGGCTAGTGTTAGACATTTGATATGTATGAGTGAACCGCTTGAGACGGTGCTTTCAAACTATGATAAAACTAAAGTCCTAGGTTATGATGAGGTGGTAGCTGCCCTTTAGGGATTATCAAGGAATCCATTAAAGTTGGATATTGATCTAAAAATTCGAGAAAATCCCCCCCCCCCCCCCAACCAAACCATCAATAGAGAAGCCAGCAAAGCTTGAGTTGAAAGTACACCACGCACATCTTTGATATGTATTCTTGGGGGAAAATAACACCTTACTCGTAATCATTGCAACTGATTTGCTTGAATGGCAGGTAAAGTTATTTCTTGAAGTGTTAAGAAAATACATAACAGTTATTGGGTGGATTATTACTGATGTTGTGGGCATTCAACCTGGCATTTGCACTCACAAAATTAAACTTGATAGTGAGAGTAAACTGAGTGTCAAACACCAAAGGATATTGAACCCACCGATACAAGAGGTGGTGAAAAAGGATATGATAAAATGGTTGGACGTAGGTGTGATTTACCCTATAGCGGATAGAAAGTGGATGAGTTTGGTACAATATGTACTAAAAAAAGGAGGCATCATGGTAGTCCCAAATGAAAAGGGAGAGCTTGTTTTTATGATACCGGTCAACTGATGGAGAGTATGTATGGACTATCGGATGTTAAATTCGTAGACTGAAAAAGATCACTTTCCTATGCCTTTTATGGATCAAATGCTTGGTTGGCTTTCGCAAAGAGGATGATATTGCTTTTTAGGTGGGTATTCTAGATATAATCAAATCTCTATTGCTTCGGAGGACCTAGATAAAACCACTTTGACTTGTCCATATGGAACTTTTTCTTTAAAAAGGATGTCATTCGGGTTGTGCAATGCACCAGCGACGTTTCAACATTATATGCTATCTAGTTTCATTAATATGGTGGAAGATTTAATGGAAGTCTTTATGGATGATTTCTCAGTTTTGGGCGATACTTTTGAAGCATGCTTAGCACACCTGGGGTAGGTCCTTAAAAGGTGTGTGGAGACAAATTTGGTCCTAAATTGGAAGGAATGTAACTTCATGGTTAGGGAAGGCATAGTTCTTGGACACAAAGTGTCACAAAAAGGGCTGGAAGTTGATAAGGCAAAGATTGAGGTAATTGAGAAGCTACCATCACAATCTCTATAAAAGGTATTCATAGTTTATTGGGGCATGCTGGTTTTTACCAGAGGTTCATTAAAGACTTTTCAAAAATTGCATACCCCTTGTGCAAACTACTGGAGAAGGAGGTGAAATTCAACTCTGATGATGCATGTATGGTAAACTTTAAGTGCTTGAAAGAGAAATTGATCTCCACTCTAATTATCATTAGTCCTTATTGGTCGGCACCATTCGATGTGATGTGTGATGCAAGTGGTACGGCATTAGGTGTCATCTTAGGGCAAAAATGCAACAAGTTAATCCATCATATTTACTATGAAAGAAAAACCCTAAATGGTGCTCAACATAAGTACACAGTTACTGAGAAAGAATTACCTACGCTGGTATATGCATTTGAAAAATTTCAAGCGTACTTGCTAGGAACCAAAGTCGTAGTTCACATTGACCATGCAAATCTGCGTTACTTAATGGCAAAGAAAGATGCCAAGCCAAGATTGATAAGGTGGGTGCTATTGTTGCAAGAATTTGATTTTGAAGTGAAGATTGAAGAGGTTCTGAAAATCAGGTGGATGACCATCTATCCAGGTTGGAAGGAAAGGATAATGAAGAGCTGGAGGTATATATCAATGACTCATTTCATGATGAACAAGTATTCACGGTCACACTAAAGCAAACTCCTTGGTATTCTTATTTTGCTAACCATATAGTGTTTGGACTGATGATGGAGGACCTGAATTGCTATCAACAAAAGCGGTTCCTATTTGATGTCAAGAAATACTTTTGAGATGAGCCATATTTATTCAGAGAATGTATAGATCATATTATTAGGCGATGTGTACCAGAAGACGAATTCAATGAAATTCTCTATGCTTGTCATGCTTCACCGGTTGGTGGTCATCATAGTGGTGTGCATACAACTGCTAAAATTCTTCAAAGTGGTTACTACTGGCCATCCCTCTACAAAGATGCTAAATAATTTGTTAAGAAATATATCCAATGCCAAAACAAGGTAGGGTATCCAGAAGGCATGAGCTGCCCCTTCTGCCCATTCTAAAAGTTGAGTTATTTGATGTTTGGAGTATAGATTTCATGGATCCATTTGTGAGCTCTCTTGGTAATAAGTACATCTTGTGGCTGTAGATTATGTTTCTAAATGGGTGGAAGCAGTGTTACTACCCAACAATGAAGGAAAAAATGTTGTTCAGTTCTTAAGGCGTTACATCTTTGCTAGGTTTGGCACCCCTCGATCTTTTATTAGTGATGGTGGTTCACATTTTTTCAATAGATTTTTTGCATTCGCATTGAGAAAATATGGGATGCGACATAAAGTGAAAATGCCATATCATCCTCAAACGAGTGGCCACGTGGAGGTTTCGAATCGGGAGATTAAGAGTACCTTGGTAAGATAGTGAATGCAAATAGGACTGATTCATCCCGAAAGCTAGATGATGCTCTTTAGGAATATCACGCTACCTAGAAAAAACCAATTAGCATGTCCCCATATTAGCTAGTTTTTGGGAAATCGTCTCACTTACCGGTTGAACTAGAACACAAAACATTATGGGTATTAAATGCTTTAATTCTGGATTGGGTAAAGTCTTTAAAAGGAAGAGTAGATCAACTTAACGAATTGAAAGAATTTAGGTTGAGGGCGTATGAGAGTTCACCTCTCTACAAGGAGAAGATGAAGAAGTGGCACGATTCTAAAATCCTTAGGAGGGAGTTTTGAGTCAGAGGTTGGGTGTTGCTATACAATTCTCGACTAAAATTCTTTCCGATAAAGCTCAAATAAAAGTGGTGAGGCCCATTTAGAGTTGTGTGAGTGCTTGAAAATTGAGCCACTGATGTCAAAGATAAAGAGGGTCCTCCCTTTAAGGTGAATAGGCAACACTTGAAGTTATATTTTGGAAAATACCATGAAGTTTCACTAATTGAAGTGGTATACTTGGAAGATGCTTGAAAATACTTCCACGTCGATCCATGATGTTAAATAAGGTGTTTCTTGGGAGGAAACCCAAGTGTTAGTTGTTTTAAATAATGTGTGTTTAATGTGCAAGTGTAGGTGATTCTGCGATGCCAAGACTCCTTCGGTGATCCGCCGGGTGGGTTCGGCAATCACGAATTTCATCACTTTTGTGGCGTCACCAGTGGACTGAGATACTGTAATATTGGGTGAAATACATACACCAACCGGTGATGCGTCGAAATGATTAAGTGAACTCAACTTTCTCTGCCCTTCGCACCATCCCCAAAAGGGTCGAAGTCTTGCCACTTCTGGCGAGGTTTTCTCATAAACTAGGTAATGTGCCGATTGTTACAATTCTTTACCAAATTGGCGGTTTGGCAATTGGTTCGGCGATTGTTGCAATTCTTTACCAAATGGCTGCCTAGTGAAGATTCCTTTTCACCCTCCTCTATTATTTTAAGTGCCAGTACTTTATCTTTATTTTTTTTGTTTTTGGTTTACCTTGTGTAGTGTTTGTTCTCTTCTAACATTGAGGACAATGTTTGATGCTTTTGGTGGGGGTGGTGTTTTTCAAGTTTCAAGTTTCGGATGTGGTCAACGGCAATAACCTGGATAGTGCTCTTAACTGAACCAAATGAATGTGTGGCTACGATTAAGAAAATGAAGTTGCATAGATAGTGTGTGAACTTTTAGCATCTCGTTGTGACTAGCCGCTTGTCGAATGAGTCTCTTGTGATGAAGATTAAACACAAGCTAGAAAGTGTGGAGTCTTTTTTGATATTGGTACCAATGCCTTGTGTAATGAGATTACTTTCAATTTTGTGTGTGATGACACCTAGAATTTTCCCCATTGGTCCGGTTGATTGAGTGATGCAAGCACTTGGAATGACCTTAGGCAACAATTTTGAAGAGTGAAAACAATTTGACAATGTAACTCTTTTATGGCCAACCTTGTGAGATCTGTGAACCTTGCTTAAACCCTCTTGAGCCTTACCCTTTTTTGAAAGAAACTTGAGCAATTGTGAACTCTCTTTACCTATTAACCCATAACTTTCATGAAGTATGGTTTCTTTGAATAACTAACTTAGACAAAAAGCCTAAGTTTGGGGTGTGGTGAAAAGATAAGAAAGGTCAAGAAGTGTGAGAAATCCCCCTTGAATGATGATTTAGAAAAAATATGGAACCCCTCCATGTAAAAAAAGAGAAGAGAAAAGAAAACGAAAAAGAAAAAATGAAAAAGGTTTAGGTAGATGTGAAATAAAGCAAAAGAAATGGGGTATCCTGTAGTTCATATGAAATTGAACAATGGGGTGGATTGTGAGCATGTTTAAACTGTTAAAGAAAAGAGGGGAAAGTGATGTTCAGACCATACTTCATGAAGGTAGAAGCCACTAAGCCTAAATGACTATACCTTAACACTCCGAATCGTTACAAGCCTTGGAAAGACCTTTGTGATCTTGAGTGAGTTGAAATGAATGTTGATTGGAAAATAAGGGCAAACCTATGGGTAAAATCATGCATGTGTTCATCTTTGTGATTGTGAGAAATGTATGTGATTTCGAAACTCTAAATTGTTGAAGAACTTTGAGTGAATAGAGAATCATCTTTGTGTGAGGGTATTTGAATACCTTGGTTGAGTTTGAACTTGCATTTGAGTATATTTTATAATGATTAGCTAAAACCCCATTCTTGGGGGTTTGACAATGTGATTAATTGTTGAATTTGGCTTGATGGATGTTAGTCAATATCAATTGTAGTGCTAATCCGAAGTGGGCTTGACTTAATTTTGTGGTTTAATTACTCTGTTGTATGTTTACTTCAGTATGAATTAGTGTTTCATGCTTGCTTGAGAAAGTACTGTAAAACTAAGGTGATACATTGGTACTCGTAGTCATTGGGTCATAGTGGATTCAGCTTGAGATAGTGAATCCCAAGACTCATTCTATGTATCCAGTTCGAGAGAGTGGATGTAGTGGGGTTGTGGGCTGGTTTCCATGTTTAGAACATTGAGGTTTGAGAGGAGCCAATCGAAACAAGGTAGTTGTTCAAGAGAAAGTATCTCATCTAAAGTTCATCTTACCCATGAAGAGTTAGTACTTTTGGTTATGCATTAACACCCATTGAGTTAAGTTTAGCAATTAGTTGGTCAATCCCCCAAGTATCTTTCTCTTATTTGATTACTCCTAACTAATTGTTGTGGTTTAGTTTCTGATCTATAACCCCTTATCCTGACATTGATATCACCCTTCTAATTTTATTAAAAGTTTTCGATAATCACTATTCCTTCAGCTACGGAAATCACTATTCTAACTTCATTATTGAATTCAAAATAAAACTGCTCATTATTGGATCGACCCCAACTCTCTTGTTGGGTTTATACTTCTTAACTATCGTCTACACCTAGTATCAGATGAAGTCTAGTTGATACATTAATAAGGATCACATCCTCGAACACAATGAGGAATCACCAAAACTTCGCTTCCTTGATCAATAATGAAGATAGCCACGAGTCTGACGATCAATGTCGCTGGACCCTAAATTTTATAAGAATGTAGGCAAAAGTATACGTTAGTTCATTTACGTACTAAATATGATGGCTAGCATAAACAATACAACATAAGCATTAATCAATGTAAGACATAAGTCCTAATCATAATCAAGACATAATAATCATCATAATTTAAAAGGAATACTCCCTTAAGTAACCTCACTTAAGCTTAGCCAAGACTTAGGTCATTGATATGCTCAAATTACACCTCCCTAAAGAAGAGGAAGCAATCATTAACAAGTAAAGAACCCAACTTGGAGGTTAGGGTCAATCCCATGAGGAATATGATTTAGACTTAAACTTAACTTATGATTATATTCATTTAGTCAACATATTTTCGAAACAAGTAAGTAAAAGGGGGGGGGGGGGGGGATTTTTGTAACAAATGCTTGTTTCTAGTTAAGTAACAAGAGACCAGGATTCAACTTTGTTGTTATCAATGAGAGAAAGTAACTAGGGTTTACGTGTTCCCTATAAGCTCATAACACAGTAATCCTAGTAATAGTAATCCTTTCCTAGTGTATTACATGTGAAGTGATAAGTTAGGTATCTCTAATTCCTTGGTCCGACAACTAGATAATTTCACCACCGCACGTTGGTCCGACTACGTGTGTATAATTTACTAACCCTTACATTTACCTCATATTGGACATCACATCAATGTATGGCTTAGTTTTCACCCTCACATTAATTAACATTAGACTATTAGATATTATCACACTAAATCTACATTGATAATTCTTTTCTTATTAACTACCTCCTTGGTCCGCCAGGTAGCAACAAGGCGAGTTTTATAGCCTGCACTCATTAAAAAGACTTCTAAACGTAAGAATTATCAATACATGCAATAACACTATTCAAGAATTACTTAGTTACTATTCATACGTTGTTAATTGCTCATGGTTCCCACAACCCTAGTTGTGGATTTAGTTACTCATAGTAGAAAGAGCACAATTCATATTTTTAGATGAAGAAATCATTAACTTACATAATGAGAAGAATAAAACCAAAATCTCAACTTGAATTTCAAAGTCAAAATCTTCAATACGAACATAGGAAATCAAGAATTGCTAAACTTGCAAGTTAATCTCAAAATCTAAAAACTAGAAGTAAAATAATAAGGTTTAACCCTCAAAAATGAGGTTTACATGCCCTATATATAGAAAAACAAGTCCCAACTAAAAAGGAAATGAAATAAGGATTTCTGGTTCGAAGTCTCAGACATGGGCTTCTTACCCTTCTTCTTGCCTCCCTCAGGAGGTGTTGTCTTTCCCTTTTTGGGGCGATTTACTGCCCCTTAATTGATCACTATGCCCCATACTCTTTTACAGGGCAGCATGTCGAGGTTAGTTCTATCCATATCTACAAAAACATCAAAAAATGTTAAATTCATTTCAAGAAAATGTTCATAAAAAGAAATGCAGAAAGACTCGCCGAATAACTTTGGTGAGCCAGAGCGGGCTCATCGAAAGGATTGGCTTAAAATTTTTCCAAAAAAATGGCATGTCGGCTATGGGGGGGAATTTTGGTGAATCGCCAATGACATTTGGTGAGCAAAGACAAGCCCGCCGAAAGTTATAGTGCATTTTAAGAATTAGGGGCACAGAAAGGGCAATCAAAGAAGACCTTCGATGACTCGCCAAGTGCTATCAATGAATTCAGGATTCTCATCGAAAGTTACACAACCAAAAGCCTCAAAAACTATGAAATTAAAGGCGAGAAAGAGGGATTTGGCGAACCGATGAGTGGTTCGTCAAGCTCGACCCAACGTGCTTATTTCTATCCTGACTTCCAAAATCAACCCTGCAGCCCTTGAAAATAAAATCAAAATAAACACTAGTTTAATTAGACTCAGACCCATACTACCTATGTCCCTCGGGATACTCAAACTTCTCCCGATTTGGCCAAATTTAGCCATATGACGACTTTAGCCCTTCAGAATTATATCAATGGCTCCATTAGTGGGCAAGCACATCATTTGGAATAAACATGGGTTACTCAGACTACACCGACTAGACCCAACCCAATAATTTCGGTCAATTTTAAATCACAAACATTAGGAAATCAACAATATAGGCAATTTAGGCATGATTTCAACATTAAAAATAGGCACACAAGAACACATTTACGATTTAGGGAGGCCCAACACACATCACTAAGATCAAATCAATTGCAAATGAGTAAAAATCATAATGACAAGTTTGGAGTTCAGAAAACCAACCTTTAATGCCGAATATATAAGTGGAAAAGCTAGGCAGAAAATAATTTCAACTCTGCACACAAATCGATGACTAACAAAAGGTAAAAACACAAAAATATGGGAAAATATAGATGCGGGTGTGATTTTTGGGAAGTTAAAAAGTGAGGGAATGTGAAAGAGATTGAATTTTAAACCTTTGGCCTTTAAAAACCGTCCAGTTCTCGTCCATTCGGCGACATTATGTTTGCTCGCCGTACCACTCGGTAACACACCGAGTGGTTACTTACCTTGCCGAGTTTTACAGGACCTTCAGTTAAATTGCGGGAACAAATGGCGGACAAAGTCAGGTCGCCGACCTATTTTGTGACTCGCCAAGTTGTCGATAGGATCGCCGAGTTTTATAGACTCCAACCTTAGAATTTCTTAAGTCCAATGGCAGTCCAAGTCGGGCTTGTCGACCTCTTCGATGAGTCACCGACTGGCAATTTTCTTGCCAACCCACACTTTCCTCACATTCCACAGTTCAACATGCACAATCAACACATGTTATTATAAAAATAAAAAAGAAAGCAATATAACTCTTAGGTTGACTCCAATGTAGTGCCTTAGTTAACGTCATGGCATGACACAAGTCCTTGTTTAAGCTTCATTTTTAGGTTTTTTACCTAGAACCATTAGGCAAATCCCCTTTTTGTCTCAAGTAGAGATGTGACAACATATGACCCATTTGATTCTCTAGTAGCTGAATCGACCTCGAATGAGAGGTAGTTATCTGATTTACTATCCAGACATTCTTTCTAATCTCTTTAAACACTTTGTCATGCTCTTCGACTTTGTGATGAATGAGTAAGAGTACCTCTTCTATCTGCCTACCCTCAGGCTCCTTTATCCTTCGACGATCGTGAGAGGGGATGTACCTATTTTTTCTTTGGTACATTTCTTCCAGTTCCATGACCTTTTTGGCGAAGAGATCTATTTGACTCAACAATGTGGCCAAGTCTTGGTCCTTCTCTATCTCCTTGTTGGTCTTAGCCATGCAATTAAGTAGTTAGGTTGCTGTTTCATAGGGTTGTCGTTTCAAACAACCCGGAGAGAGTTGGTCAGCCACTCTTTTATCTTCAGTACTAAGAACTCTTAGAAGCATTCCAGAGGCATCTTATGTGGAATTCCATGAGTTAGGCATTGTTGCAATAGGGCCTTGAATCATTGCCAGAACTCATAAATTGTCTCACCCTCCAATTGCTTGAAAAATAGGATATTATCCCAAAGAATCATCAATCTCATAGGAGGGTGGTCCATTGGGTCACCGTTGCTACATGATATGCTCAATATCTCTACTCAACAAGCAACATGAAAACCAAAACTAAAAGTAAGTAGATTAAACTATGACTAAAAAGAATTAAATTTAACTTCACCAAAAGAATCTCAACCAACACCACTCCCCGACAGTGGGGCCATTTTGATTAATGTTCAAGGACAATTCATCCAATTCTAAGTGTCAACGATTGCTAGTCAATACAAAACCCAACTAAATTATTTAAGGTCAAATCCCATAAGGAGTAGTACGTATTTGAGAGTCAAGTGAGAAGTACAAATATGGTCAACTCAGTTATAGGAATAGACATTATCGAATAAAGACATAATTCAAATTTGGAGGTGACACGAATGTCAAATAATAGGGGGGTTTTGTTTGACATTATCAACTACAGCAGTAGCAAGCAATACGAAATACAATAATGAGACGGGTTCTTGGGATGTGATTCAAGTATAGGCTAATATAGACAAATGGATAATTGCAACTATTAGAAAATAGCTATATATTAGTGAGTAAGCTAAGCTATAGTGGAGGTAAACTTTCTCTCAAATAGTTTACCCTGAAACAAGTCGATTTATCATGGTTTTAAAACCTTAAAGGTAGAACTGTAGTTGCATCTACAATTCTTAAATTAAACCACAATTAATGATTGAACTCACTTCGAAACATCATTTAGACTAGCAATTAACAACACTCATAAACTAAATCAGCCCATAATCACATAATCACACCCAAAGAATTGGGGTTTTAGCTAGACATCACAAAAAGATAAAAATCGTTACCAAATTGAGTTTTCAACAATTGGGTAAGATTTATTTCATCATTACAATGCTCTAAATTGAAGAATCTCAATGACCCACTTTCAATTTCTCAAAAGTGAAAAACTTCAATTCTCCAAAAGGAAACCTAGTCTCAATATTCAGAATTCGAAATTATCAAAATTAACTCAACAATGATATGAATGATGATTTTTTGATACTAATGTAAATGTTCAAAAATATATTTATAGTTGCCAAAAATGTGGTTCGAAGAGCCACTGGGCTAAGTAAGTAGGGCTCGCTGATCCACTCAGCGATCCACCCTTTGGTCAATTCCATAGCCTTTTTGCCTTGACCTTCAGCATCCTCAAGGTCTGTAACTTTGTGCGATCCAATACTGCATCGCTGAACCACTAGGTGATCCACCGACCGCTTCTTTCTCTCATCAACTTGGTTCTTTCCTTCAAGGCTTGGCACACTGGAACTTTAGGTGGTCTAATAGCCATTCGGTGACTCGCCAAATGGACTTGGCGTACACCATGCTTTCATTTCTTTGAAGTTTCATGTCACTTGGTTACTTTTTGCAAATTAGTGTCCATGCTTTGTTCCTCGATCCATATACCTAGAAATCAAGGGTTTTACATCATTTATTAGCACAAAATAAGCATTTAAGGACACTAAATCATTGTAAATACTGCCTTAAATGAGTACGAATCTTGGACTCATCATAATGCACACTCATATCATAATCTCTGAGGAACTCAAGACACCTCCTCTAGCGAAGATTCAACTCTTTCTAGGTGAACTTATATCGAAGGCTCTTATGGTCTGTGAACACATCTACGTGAATACCATATAGGTAATGTCTCCAAATCTTAAGTGCAAACACCACTGCTGCAAGCTTGAGGTCATGAGTAGGATAGTTCTTCTCATGCACATTAAGCTATCTAGAAGTATAAGTTATAACCTTACCTAGTTTTAAGTTCTGCGAAGCTTTCCACATAATCATCTTACCACTGAAACTTAACCTTTTTTCGAGTCAACTTAGTCAATGGAGAGTCTATTGATGAAAATCCTTCCACAAACCTTCTGTAGTAACCAGCCAAACCCAAGAAAATCCTGATATATATAGGAGAGGTAGGTCTGGGCCATTGTTTCACTACTTGTATTTTTTGAGAATCAACTCGAATCCCTTCACTAGACACAATATGCCCAAGGAAAGCAATTACTAGCAACCAAAACTCACATTTGCTAAAGTTAGCAAATAATTGGCAATCTTTGAGAGTTTGAAGCGACACCTCTCAATTGAGTCGCATGTTCTTCCTCATTCCTAGAGTAAATGAGGATATCATCACTAAAGATGATAACGGATAAGTCCAAATACTTCTTGAAAACTCTGTTCATCAAATCCATGAAACCTGCAGGAGCATTAGTTAGTCCAAATGACATAACTACAAATTCATAATGACCATAGCAGGTTCTGAAGGCTGTTTTGAGATGTCACTATCTATGAATCTAAGATGATGATAACTTGATCTGAGGTCTATTCTTGAGAAATGACTAGTACCCTGAAGTTGGTCAAACAAGTCATCAATCTTGGAAATAGGGTACTTCTTCTTGATTTTGACTTTGTTCATATGTCGATACTCAATGCACATCTTGAGAGAACCATCTATCTTTTCACGAAAAACACTGGTGCACCCCATGGGGAAATACTAGGTTTGATGAAGCCCTTATCTATAATTTATTTCAAGTGTTCTTTCAATTCCTTAAGCTCAGTGGAGCCATTCTGTAAGGAGGAATAAAAATAGGCTGGGTATCTGGAAGAAGATCAATTCCAATATGGATTTCCCTTTCAGGAGGAACTCCAGGAATATCTTATGGAAACACTTCTGGAAACTCATTAACTACTCGAACTGACTCAAGACTTGTGGTTTTGCAGCTTGAATCCTTAACTCGAACTAAATGATATAAATAATCTTTAGAGATCATCTTTATGGCCTTAAGGTAAGAAATGAATCGACCCATATGTGCTAAGCTACTGCCCATCCATTCTATGATTAGTTCATGTGGAAACTGAAAACAAACAATCCTAGTTCTATAATCGAGTAAGGCATAACATGAATGTAATCAATCTATGCCTACAATGATATCGAAGTCTACAATTTCTAGTTCTATAAGATCTGCTGAAATGACTTTCTAAGAGACTATGACATGGCAACTTCTGTATACCTGTCTAGCTATATACCTAAGGTTGCAACTATATAGGGAGTTACAAAAGATAAAGTAGCCCCTGTTGTCTTTTTACTGAGTGAACCAAATGTGAGCCACATCCTTAAGCTGGTAGGATGCTAAATACACCATATCACTACCAGTCACTTACATCACTTTAGATTTTCTTAACCTCATCAATGAAATTTTATGGGTCCTCACCAACTTATGACCATAAAAACTCAGGAGGATTCATCCGTACAAAATCTTGAATCCTATCTACCATTGATCCACCATTTATATAAATAGGAACTAGAACCTGTTGATTGTTCTGGTTGGTCATACTCTGAGCCAAAAGTAGAATCACATTTCGAAACTTTGTGTTCGAAACCTCATTTTTTGGGACTAAAAGAACTGTGTTAGCGTTGCATGTATTAGCATTCCTTGCGTAAGTTGTACAAGGAGGCATGATCTTAAGTGCATGATGCTGGATTAGAAAGAGAGATCATACTATGGCACCATAAGAATATCAAGAAAGCGAAGTTATCCTAAAACACTTCCTAGCCTCCCTCTCATTAGATGTGGTTGACTTCACACCCATGAAAAGGACTCTACTTAGTACGGCCTTTTAGACATCCTAGGAATCTTAAATCTAATGCTCTAATACCAAGTTTGTCACGCCCTGAGGCTACCCCCTAGACACGGACACGGACACGGAACCTAGGATCAAAAGTGACCCCAAGCTAACCCTGCTGGCATATTATAAGCATACTAAAGCAAAGTTAATCAATAAATACCGTGCGGAAGCTAAATCATATAAATAATCTGAGATGATGGGGAATACCCATATACTAAATTTGAGTAAGTGAAAACAGAGAGTTTGAGTACAAATGAAAAGTCAAACTCTAACATTATAATTGAATATAACTATGTCTGAAATAAGCCTCTAAACTAACTAGAAGTGTTGGGACATGCCCAGCTAAATCTGGCAAAAATAGAAAACTAAAGATTAAAATGGAAAGATAACATGTCAACTATCCTCGAAGAATAAGGACTCAATACTGATGATGTTGAACTGATGATTAGAAATTGATCTATGCGTGATTTGACTGCTACAAACTTGAACCTACATCACGAGAAGATGTAGTGTAGAGTATGCATTAGTACTTGCAAGGTACTAAGCATGCAGGATAGAATAAAGCTGAACAATAACATAACTGAACAAGCAATAAAGCAATGATATAATCTGAACATGATAAGGATACTGAAAATACTGAACATCGCTAAACTAAATGCAATGGCCAAGTTTGTAGCAAGTTGAGATTGAATACTGAACTATACTAATAATATAGTCAATTTAATAGAATCTGACCGAATTGTGTGAGCTACTAATAACCAACATAAAACTATATGAGCTAAATGCGGAGCCCGATGTATACGCCTCATCGAGAGGACCTAATATACCTTACTAGAGGTATAGAGGCATGCTGGCGTGACCACTAAAATGATGCCCATGGAGGGGACTTACAACCAATAGGGAGCGTAATTCTGGGACTTGAGGGTGACTGACCCTAGTCTGCTCGGTATTAAGTTTCTCCCAATTGATTAAGTAATTAAAAAGTTATGACTGAACTTCTATAATATGGGATAGCTCAATATACTCACATGCTATCTGAAAATGCAACATTAATATGCTAATAATGAAACATTTAATTTTGAGGCATGTATAATTTAAATATCTGACCTAGCTTGTGTAATTCATGCACTAAAAAAACCACATAGCTAGGGTTTTGAATTTATGAAGGCATCTACACAAAACCATACTAAAATCATGATGATCTAATTAGGAACATTAAACCAACTAATTCATAATAATATGCTGAAATTCTAGAAACCCTAAGTCTAGATAATAGTAAGGGAATCAAGAATCAGAATGAATTCTAGAGACCTAATGGGCGAAAGGAACCCTCTAGTGAAATCCCACATACCTGATGATGAATTTCATAGATAAATATTTTGATTTCGAGGCTGAAACTGATGAAAACCTACTGCATTCTTGGACTAGGGTTTGGTTGACTTTTTCTCCTTGTGTGTTCTAATTTTTCTAAGTTTTTTGTGAATTATTATCTTAGGGTAGATTCTAGTTAGGTTACTAGGCTAAAACTGACAAAAACTACGTATTTTAGGGTTTAAACAATGTAGTTTAGGGGTCCAACGTATGAAAAAAGGCCAAAAGTCCCATGACTTAAGTGTTGTCGATGCATATTGATAGACTAGACCCACGGGCCGTGGATAGACCGATGGTCCGTGTTGGTCAACCATCGTTTGTCAACTGGGACTCGGGAGCTTTGATCCACGGACAAGGACCATGGTCCGTGGCCTGGCTTATGGCCTGTAGGTCCGACCGTGGGTTGACACTTCGCTAAAATTTCAGATGGTTTTGTGCAAAGCGTCGCAGATGGTGAACCACAAACCTGCAGGACGAACTGTGGGTCCTCCTAGGGTCCGTGGGTGGCATCCGTCGATGCCACCTACAACTCTTGAAATCTGCACTTGGTCTTTTCTAGCATACGGGGTGTTACAAGTTTAATAGGTGAAATAGATAATTTGTCATAGCCGATACACCAATTATTGGTGTAATTGGTTTTTTTCTCCATACCCACAGGGGCTAGATTGCATTCGTGAAGAACAATTGTACGACTCCAATGCATTCATGAGGTATATCTCGCATTTGCGAAGCATAAAGTTTGTTAGTTCTGGATGAGGAATCACATTTGTGATTGTTCCGTTACGATTGTAATGGGTTAGATCGGATTGGATCACTTGATCACGTTCCCAGTGGTGATCTACATTAAAAAAAAAAACAATTAGAATCGAGATGAAATAAATCTTCACTTTGAACATAGAGTTCATCTTAATATTTTTTAAGCTTGGTCGCTCGATTTTGATAATTTTCAAGGAGGAATTGTTCATTTTATCTCAAGGTAGTAGTCTAACTCTAAGCTCGGTATTTTTCCCTTTATTATATCATTTTCTTTGGGATTTAATTCATATTTGTTGTTAGAAATTAGGTTTTTTGAAACTAAAATTGAGGAGTCATATTTTGATTATTTAAAGTCTGTTTTGAGCTTGGCTTTTGATTAAATTTCATATTTGTGACTCCTATGTTATCAATAACTAATTTTGAAATAAAATTATTGCTCTGACCTTGTAGACTTGGGGTTGACTTTTTGCATCCATAATGAAAGTGTAATAATATATTTATCGATAGACTCATATACTTATTTAGAATTTGTTCTTGATAGATTAAATGTATCTAGACTATTTAAACAGGTATATTTGTAAGGGTTTATGTCATGTTTTCTCCCTTACAAAGTAGTTATGGATTACTCTCTTATATTTCTCCATGGGTGGGGGGGTGGGTGGGGGTGGGGGGAGTGATTTATTATATAAAATATATATGCTATGAATTGGATGTATTGGTTGACTTTGTAACACCCCAAATATTTCTAAGCTAAGGTGCGAACCATTCTTCATTTTCATGTAAAATTGTATCCGGTGATTTTTAAATTGCTCGTATGTCTAAAGGTCATATATTTGGTGTTCGAATAGATTTGGATATGACTTAAGGTCACAAGAGCCCCTAGCACAAAGTTGAGTTGAAAGTTCCATTACCAATTAAATTTTGACATATGATTCTACTTAGGTCAACTTCAAATGAATATATATCTCAGCACATAATGAAATAGGTGACCCACAACCTATAAAATTGAAGGAATTTGAGTCATATTTCCAACTCCACCAAGTTTGCCTCATTTAGAGTTTGGAGTAAAAAGTAATGATCATTTTACAGACTGATATATCAGAGTTTTCTGAATATGTAAACATATCCAATCAAAGACTGAATTTTAGGGCCTAATTCCTACATATCCATTGAATGGGTCATAGGAACTTCTACAAACCGTAGTTTTGATACCTAGAATGGACTTTTTAGCCAAAAAATGTATAAAGTCTATAGATTGGATATACAGTCCATACAAACTTATATAGGTCATAGATTGGACCCTTATAACGAAATTTTGAGCCTTAAAATTCAATATAAATTCCACTGATTTAATCTACGCTCTGTAGAACAAACCCCATACTATAGATGGACCCGTAGAAGGTTTTTCATTAGTTTTGGAAGGGTAGTTTAGTCTTTTCCCACACCTTCTAAGCCTAAACCATGACCCTTTTTCACCTAATTAATGGTCTATATAGTGTTAAAACATTAATTTACGTTCTTTGACAGTTCAAAGACTTACATCAAGGATTTAAAAGAAGAAAAACTAGGGTTTTCTAATGTTCTCTGAATTTCATCTACTCCACCAAGAACCTTGTTCTTTCCAGGAATGTAAGGCTATCATAGTGATGGATTGAGTTAGTCCTCATGCCCTAGATCTACTTTCATTCAATAAATGAGTTATCTAGGGTTACATTCTTAGTTTTGAGTATTCTTGAGATGAGTTGTTGGTGAATCTGAGATGTTATTCCTAATTTTGAGTTGATATATATTATGCATAGAGATTTTTGAGTTGATTTTTAATGTCTATTTTTCAACATTAAACCCTTTATTTGAGTATTCATTGCGTAATTGTTGAGAACCTATTTAACCGAACAATTATCATAAATTGATTTTCTAAGAAAGTAAAGATGTGTTCTGAGGGAAGTTTAAGAGAGACATTTTGGGTAAAGTGTAACAGACTATTGATTTCCAAATTAATCATTTGTATACTGAGAAAGGAGAAACTTTTATTTCTAAACGAGTAATGAGTTCATAGTTATTTCAGAGTAATTACCTCTTTTAAGAGGATATTTTGAGCAATTACCTCAAATTGAGAAAGAGTATATTTTATACATTTGAGCACGAATATATATATTTATTGGGAGTAGTATTGCTCATCGATATGCGTCTGATTTCAGAAAACTCACATTCATCATAAACCATGTAGCTAACATGGGTAAAGGATCATACTTATTAGATGACTCCTTTTTACTTTCAGGTATAGCTTTAGTAGATCTACTTAGTTAAGTTGTTCTATACCTTAAAAAGGTATATGACAGTTCTGCCAACGTAGGCGAGACGTTGTATCATCATATAGCTCATAGTGATGGTTAGAGAATCTCTCAAATAAGAGTAATGTGTAATTTATTTTATATATATATATACACACACACACACCTTTGGTAGAATCTTTTATTTATGAAGCTTTTAAGATTTCATCTCTTATTATTACTTTGTATTGAGTTGAGTTGAAGTGAGCATTCTTCCAACCTTACCAATTCAGTTATTTATTCATGTAATTTTATTACATACTCGTACATTGAATGTACTAATGTCATTTGACCTATATCTTCTTATGATGTAGATACATATGTTCATGATCATCAACTGGCACTTTGTTAAGATCACTTTGCACTTAACTTAGCTTTTGGTGAGCCTCCTTCCATTCTAGAGGACTCCACTTTTATTTTCAGTATAGTAATTTTAGGGTGCGTGGGTCTTGTCCCGAAATCCATGTTGAACTATAGAAGCTTCGTAGATAGATAGAGTTGACAAGTCTGTCGTTATTTCTTTTCCTTGAGATGTTTTGCAAACTATTATTCCTACATTATTAAGTATTTTACAGACATTGTGAGTTAAGTATTTGCTTTGTGTTTGAATGTTCTAAATTATGTTTCTAAGCGTATTATCACTTGCGTATGTGTTCAACTAAGTAGTCATGCATGTTAAGGGCTCACTTGGGGAGCAAAAGCAGTTCTCAAGTGGCAGCTGCATCTAGGGTGTTTATGAAGGCATGTCTAGTAGAGTCCTTCTTATCGGTGTGAAGAGTGCCACATCTATAATAAGGAAGCTACGTCATTTAGGAACTCTTATTTCCTTCATACTCGTGTTTATGTGATAGAGTTGGACTCTATAAATGTTTATTTTAACTTGTACATATGCGTGTATTTTCAAATCATGCCTCTACGAAGAGTTGTTTGATATTCCACGTGGAAAAATTATAATCCTAAAGGTAAGAATCTCCCAATGCACCATAAGTTCAGCCCCATCAAGGAGATGTCACCAATGCCAAGTTTAAGAATGTCATTCAGATGTTTACTAAGGTCATAGAAAACTAGTTTGGTCAAAAAGTATTAGATCATTTAGGATGTGGCTAAAAAAAACTAGAATTCCTGAGTTTTTAGGGTGTATCCCCCAAATTTCATCGGGTCGAAGATCACTATCTAGAGAACTTTGTGGAAGAGCATCAGAAAGTATTTAAGGTCATGTGTGTTGCTGATGTAGAGCATACGAAATTAATATCATCTCAAAAATGTTGCTAGGATATGGTATGATTAGTGGGAGAAAGAAAGGCTAGATGGAGAACTAGTTTTGGGCTGGGCTATGTTTGAGAATTCTTTCTTGGGAAGGACTTTTTAAAGCTAAAACAGGAAGATATGAGTGTGCAAGAGTACAGCCTTAAGTTTACTTACTATCACGCTATGCTTTGGATATGGTGGCGAAAATGTGGACAAGGATGAGTTTATTCATACCCGGGCTATCCCACTTATTGAATAAGAAAGGTAAGGCGGCTATGTTGATAAGGGACATGGACATAGCTAGAATCATGATTCATATAAAGCATGTTAGGATGATAAGTTAAAGGAAATAGAAGAGTTTCATAACAAGAGGACCAAGGCAGCAAGTCATGAATCTAGACAGTAGAAGAACGTAAATGAGAATCGATCATAGTTTCAGCAGAGTTCCTCTGGACCTGCTCCATCATAAGCTAGTGCACCTGCACTAAGGAACATGAATGACCATCGAAATCATAATTTAAGAGCTCAACCTACTCACTCTCAGGGTAGTGTGCTACAAGGGACTACTTGGACCCACATATGTGCTAAGTGTGGTAGGAACCACCCAGGAGCATGTTGTGATGTATCCAATGGTTGCTTCAAGTATGTTTAGACTTTTCATTTTATGAAAGAGTGCCCTAAGAATAGGAATGGTAATGGGGAAAAAGCGCTCAATCTTGTTTATCGACTCCAGCAGACAGAGCTACTTTGAGAGGAGCTACATTAGGGACAGGCGGAGGAGCAAACCATTTGTATCCTATGGCTAGTTGCCAAGATTAGGATAACTCTCTAGATATTTTCAGTGGTCTTCTTAAAGTCTTTTCTATTGATCTTTATGGCTAACTTGATCTAGGTGAGAATTTGTGTTTTGTGATTCCCTATATATCCATGAGGTTCAACATTTCTCCCGAATAACTTCTTGAACCCTTCAGTGTTTCCACACCTGTTGGTGAGTCTATTTTATCAAAACACATCTATCGTGATTGTACCATCTATGTATATCACAAAGATACCAGGGCTGACTTAATTGATCTAGACATAATGGATTTTGATATCATTATAGGTATGGATTGACTTCAAGCTTGTTATGTCTCGGCCCATTATAGAACTCAAGTAGTCCATTTAAGTCTTCTAATTAGTTTGATTTAGAGTGGAGTAGTTCAATACCTAAGTTTCATTTCATTTCATATCTTAAGGCGAGAAAGTTAGTTTCTAATTGGTGTATCTATCACATAGTCTAAATGAATGACTTTAGTGTTGATATACCGCCTATTCAGTCAGTTCAAGTTTTGAGTGAGTTTCCAAACACGTTTCTAGATTATCTTCTCGGAGTGCCTCCTGAGAGGAAAATATGCTTCAGAATAGATATTCTTCCTGACACTCAATGTCATGACCCTGACCATCGTGATTGGCACCCATACTAACTCTCCGACGGGAGAAACATTACTACAAACCAAACCAAGCAACTAAAGCAATAACTAAGGCATTTAAGTCAAGCACTATGGAAATAAAAATACAGTTCCCATAAAATCTAACAGAAGTCCAACAATAATAACTAAAAATGCGGAAGAATAACCTAGAACCTGAAAGTCAATGTACCAAAACATCTAACAATGAACCAAGCTAAACATGAAGGGATACAACCCCAAACTAATGAACTAATCAACTATCTAGAACAATTGTCTAAGTTCGGGAATGGTGGACATAGACGAAAGAAAATCCCATGGCAGCCCAGAAGAATTGGCTCACACTTGAATTAGAAGTGACGATCACTGCTTGAAGATGCCCTGTACACAACGAAAATAAGAGCGAGTGCAGAATCAGTACACCACCACACTGTACTGGTAGGATCACGCAGCTATCCCAATAGTGCCACATAGACAAGTCAAGACAACAATATAATCACATGCGTATAAATCAACATATACAACATTATCAACATTTATGAACAACGATCAGTTTTACATTTTATATCACATCATTGGTCCTCTCATGGAACCCAAACCCAAACAGTTAGCATACCGTAACGTGCTACCCGATCCCAATGTTATGCCGAAACGTGGCAACCAATCTCATATTTATTTTGAAACGTTGCAACCGATCCCATTCACACACCATAATCACAATCACAAGTATATCATAAAGATTATAAAGTAAGTCATGATTTCATGGAAATGATTTAATCAACATTATAATTCATGATAAACTAAAATTAACAGCTATCATACCATGAGCCTCGTAAAATAGTAGCTAACTTTGATGGATAATAAGCCCATACAACCTTTAAAGTAATGTGTATTACCACACCCTCCTTCTCTGTCCATTAATACATACATTATATATCCTTTCCCAAGATTACCCAAGCTTCCCTAACAACGGTACACATTAAACAGCCTCAAATATTCTTTATCTAATAATAAAATATTGAACTCACCACCCCCCTCGAGTTCTTTATGATGGCACACCCATAATTCCTCACTCCAACTCATACATAAATAGGAGAATAATGAAGCAATCACCTTACCTCAATTTCTGCAACTTCTCGTTTTAACTTGAACTCTTCTAAAACTTCAACTTCCCTTCACACTTAAACCATAGAAGAAGAGAAAAGTTTCTTATCAACCAAGAAAAAATGAGCAGTAGCTTGTGGGAACATCTTCCTTGTACATATAATTAAGCATGAATAACATGTTTTCCTAGTATTCCATGAGAGAATTATGCTATATCCATAAGTGTTTCTCTTACCTTGGTTTGTAGATATAAGGGGTTTTTCAAGAACTTTAGGAGGAATTTTTTTTCCTGCTCTTGAGAGAAAAGAGAGAGAGAGAGCATAATTTAATTCTAAATTCTGTATGTTAAAATAAGTTAAAAGATCAGCTTATATTGGATTTATATGGATCCTTCTTGACCATAAAAAATCCTCTATAACCTCCCTATTTTGCTCAATTTTAAGCCACTAATTAGTCAAAAAGGTGAAGCACTTGCTTATGTACATCAAGCAACTCAAAAGGTTAAACTAGGTGATGCACCTACTTGCCTTTACTTGGGCTTAACTACATTGGGCCTTGGTAGATTTGGCTGTTGGGTTTTCTTTCTTTTTATTTTATGTTACTTAGTTTGGGCCTTAAGTGAGCCCATTAATATATGCCTAAATTTGATCCATTAAATTTGGGCCCTTTAACTATATCCATATAGCTCAAGTAGGTTATGCACCTACTAGCTTAATTAAGCCAAGAAAGCAGCTCACCATTTTATTCCATTCTCGAAATGTTAATTCCTTTTGCCTTAACTTAGCACTTAAATTTGAGTTTTAAGCTCAATTACCACCTTACTATCTCGAGTTAAAATACTTCAGGTACCCATGCTAAAACGTGCAAGGCATCACAACACCTTCCAAGCTAATTTAAACCAACACTAATCATCTAAGAAACATGGTCCCTCACCTATACGATAAGTATATGTCAAGTATCATGTAAATAGAACTAACATATGCATAATACGGGGTGTTACACTTCTCCTTTCTCCTCTTGAACTTGCCCTCAAAACCCCTAATGCTTTTTGGAATGAAAATAACTGAATTCCATAAGCGTAGACTCCTATTTGGATTAAAAAAAAAAACAGTGTTAGGCTAGTGGGGTAAGGAAAAAGACAAAAAGAACCCTCCTTAAAATGGATGGAAAGGCCTTACCTAGAGAGGCTGCACTCAAAGGGACATAACTCCTTCATAGGTTACCCAACTCTTTATGTGCTAAAAGTTATAGTCATTTGACGTTTACCTAAAACTTAAACTAAAAAGTGAGTTGCATGAATTTCTCTTTAGTTCTTTTTAAAACTCCAGGTGTTAAATCTCGCGACCTTAACACCTAAGAAAATTTGAAATTACTTGGTAAAATCTTATTCACACACTAAGAATGATTCGAGTCCTAACTTAAAAATTTTTGGGGTGTTACAGAAAACTTTGGTTTATTTTTTGCAAGAAAAATCTAAAGTTTTTTCAACATTTAAAAGCTTCGAAGTTTGTGTGGAAAATGAAATGGGGAAAATGAATAAGTCTCTACGAACTGATTGTGGTGGCGAATATTGTTCAAAAGAATTTAAAGTGTTCTCTATAGAGAATTTAATTCGAAGAGAGCTTATAGCTATGTATTCACCACAATAGAATGGTGTATTGGAAAGGAAAAAAAGAACCATCCTTCACATGGTTAGAAGTTTGTTTGTGAGAGGAAGCATTCCAAAGACTTTTTGTCTCGAGTCTATAAATTGGTGTGTTCATATATTAAACAGAAGCCCAACTTTTTCTGTTGAAAATATGACACCATTGGAGGCACGGAATGAGAGAAAACCAACAGTAGATCATTTTAGAATCTTTTGATGTATTTCATATGCTTATGTCTCGGATGAAAGAAGGAAGAAACTTGATGACAAGGCTGAAAAATGTGTTTTTCTTCGAGTCTTCCAAAGCATATAAATTTTTTAATCGATTGACTAAAAAGATTTTCATAAGCAGGGATGTTACTTTTCATGAGGAAAGTACTTGGGATCGAAATTGTCACACCCTGAGTCTACCCCTTTGACGTAACATGGGACCTAGGATCATGAGTGACCCCAAGATAAACCTGAACTCGTATATCATAAGCATACTTAAAGATTTACTGAAAATAGAAATATTGTACGAAAGTTTAACATGATTTGAAGTGAAATGATGGGGAATACCCATCCTAAGTCTAAATATATAAAAGACCGAGAGTTCAATAACAACTTAAAGATCAAACTCAAATCTAAAACTGAATTTCATTATGTCTATATAAAAGCTCTAACTAACTAGAGATGTTGAGACGTATCCCTAGCTACTCTAGCAAAACTGAAAGTAAAAAGTGTGAAAATGAAAGAAAACACTTATATTATCCTCGAAGAATGAGGAATCACCACTGATACCGCTAAATTAGAGATTGAGAACCGATCTAAATGTGATCTGAATGCCATTGACCTAAACCTACATCACAAGAAGATATAGCGTAGAGTATGCATCAGTATGTGAAAGGTACTGAGCATGCAAGATAGAATAACACTAAACAAAATAACATAACTGAAATAAATCATGCTGAGCAATGATATAAAATTGACATGATGAATATACTAAACACACATGAACTAAACTGAATATAATGACCAAATTTATAACATGCTTAAACTGAATACTGAACTATAACTGATAACCTGGTCAATGCACTAGAACCTGATTGTGGGAGCTACTAAAACCGACTTAAAACAACGTGAGCTAAACGTGGAGTCCGATGTATCACCCTATGAGAGGACCCAATATACCTTGCCAAGGGTATAAAGGCATGACTTACATATTCAATAAATATGTTGCACACAGAGGGCACTTAACCTATGGGTGCACGTAATTTTGGGACTATGAGGGTGACTAACCCTAGTCCACTTGGTATTAAGCCTAATCCCAACTAGAATGTATAAATTACAACCAAACTGCAATAAACTGGATAGCTAGAATTTTTGGTATACTAGCTAAAAATCTAACATTAAGTACTGATAATGAAGCATTTGTAAACGAATTCATATATATCTGTATAAACTGACCAAACAAATGTAATTCATGAACTAAATAAATCTACACAACTAGGGTTCTGAATTTGATGTAAGGATTAAGAAACATAGCCACAAAAATGTAATATTATTGTTTAGATTAGTCTAATAGCTAATACACAACAGGAATATAAAGTTCTAGAAACCCTATGTCTAAACATAATGAAGGGAATCAAGAATCTGACTGAATTTTAGGGACCCAATGGTTGAAAGGAACCCACTAGTGAAATCCCATATACCTGGTGACAAATTTCACGAAGAAATTTGTTAATTTCGAGGTTGGAACTGGAGGAAACCTTGTTGCATTCTTAGAGAGGGTTGCTCGACTCTTTCTTCTCTCTTTCCATCATCTTGGATTAATGTAGGAGAATGAGTTGACTAGGGTAAGTTCTAATTTAGTTACTAGCTAAAACTGACCAAAACAATGTAGTTAAGGTGTCCAACGCATACGGGAAAAGACCAAACGACCCTTACTTAAAAGTTGTCGGTGCCAACCGACGGTCTATCCTGGTCAACCATCGTTTGGCTTAGGATAGGAGGTCCTGAAGGGTCTGAACCACGAACCGTGGTCCCACCTACGGTCCGTAGGTCCTGGTGTGGTTCTGTACTTAGTCATATTTTATGGGTTATAAGAGGAGGGGCTGCAGGTTGCTACCCACGGACCCTACCTACGGTGCGTAGGTCACCCTACGGCCCGTGGGTGGTCCCTGTTGGTAGCACGTGTAATGTTTGGAATTTTCTGCATTTCTAGTTTTTTAGAATATGGGGTGTTACATTTTCTCCCCCTTGGGAATATTTGTCCTCTAATGAATACTAAACTAGCTGAAGATG
This sequence comes from Solanum bulbocastanum, assembly GCA_037074985.1. Lineage (NCBI taxonomy): Eukaryota > Viridiplantae > Streptophyta > Magnoliopsida > Solanales > Solanaceae > Solanum > Solanum bulbocastanum. The sequence goes on from CM073607.1 coordinate 11,956,524, forward strand.
GAGATAAAGAGCTTCAAACCCCACCTCTAAGTACTGGAAACTGAAATTTGACTAAACTAAGTTCCAAGAACATGCAAATACGCTGAAAATACAAGTATAACTGAAGGAGCATATTAATAAGCCTTAATTTACACCTGAGTAACTGAAAGGCTGGAGAGGAACTATTACCTAAAGTTGGAATGGAATCAAAAGAAAAGAGATAAGGATACTTGGCCTTCATGGCTGCTTTTACTTCCCAAGTAGATCCTTCTACGGACTGACTCCTCCACAGAACCTTAACTGTAGTGACTTCTTTGTATCTCAACCTTCGAACTTGACGGTCAAAAATCTCAACTGGCACATCCTCATAAGTGATACTATCCTTCACAGACACACTTTCCAATGGTACTATGGATGTTGGATCACCCATACACTTCTTCAGCAACGAAATGTGAAAGATTGGATAGACCACTACTAGTTCTGCTCACAACTCTAACTCATAATCCACTTTACTAACTCTTTTCAAAATCTTGTAAGGGCGACATATCTAGGATTGAGATTCCCTTTCTTGCAAAATCTCATTACCCCCTTCATAGGTGACACTTTCAGGAAAACCCAATCATCAAATTAGAACTCCAAGTCCATTCTCCTTACATCTGCATAGGACTTCTGGCGACTCTGGGCTATCTTAAGTCTATCTCTAATTAGTTGGACTTTTTCCATAGCATCATGAACCGAATCTAGCCCTATCAAGGCTACTTCACCTACTTCAATCGAACCAACTAGAGATCTACATCTACTCCCATACAATGCCTCATAAGGGGCCATCTAAATGTTGGAATGATAGCTATCATTGTAGGTGAACTCTATAAGAGGAAGATGATCATCCCAACTACCCTTGAAGTCGATCACACAAGTTCTCAAGATGTCCTCTAAGGTCTGAATGGTACACTCTTCTTATCTATCCGTCTGCTAATGGAATGTTGTGCTAAGGTTAGCCTAAGTACTAAAACCTTTCTAAAATGACTTCCAGAAATGGGAGGTAAACTGAGGACCTCTATCTGAGATGATAGACAAAGGAACCCCATGCAACCTGACTATCTCATTAATGTAAATCTTGGTGTAGTCCTCCTCCGAATCTGTAGTCTTAACAGCCAAAAAATGAGCGGACTTAGTAACTCTTTCTACTATCACCCAAATGGAATCATGTGGTCTTCGAGTGTGAGGTAAACCTACAATGAAGTCCATATTTATTACTTCCCACGTCCATGCAGGAATTTTGATCTCTTGTGTCATACCTCATGGTTTCTTATGTTCTACCTTCACCTGCTAAAAATTATGCACTTAGCCACAAAATATGCTATATCCCTTTTCATGCCATTCCACCAAAAGACTTCCCGCAGATCACATTACATCTTAGTGGCACCTGGATGAATAGAATACTTGGAGTTATGGGCTACTGCAAGGATCTGTTGTCTCAACTCACCCACCTTAGGGACACATAAACGACCCTAATAGCAAAGCACACCATCTCCCACTTAGGAGAAAACCTTAACATTTTGTTGATAAATTACACCCTTCAGTTGAAGTAATGTAGGATCATTGTCTTGTTTTTCCTTAACCTTCACTACCAATTACAATTCTGATCCATTCTAGACTGTCACTCCACCATCTAATATGCTCATAAGGCAAACTACAAAGCGAGCAAGATGGTGAACATCATTTTCTAGTTCTTTCCTTTCTTCCTCAACATGTGCTACACTACCCATATATAGTCTGCTAAGAGTATCTGCTACTACATTGCCTTTACCAGGATGTCAATGCACATTCATATCATAGTCTTTGAGGAACTCTAGCCATCTCCTCTGGCAAAGATTCAACTCTTTCTGGGTGAACACATACTAAAGGCTCTTATAGTCTGTGAACATATCTACGTGAACTCCATACAAGCAATGTCTCCAAATCTTTTGGGTAAATACTACAGCTGCAAGCTCGAGGTCATGAGTCGGATAGTTTTTCTCATGCACCTTAAGTTATCTAGAAGCATAAGCTATAACCTTACCTCGCTGCATCAACACATAACCTAGGCCAAAACTTGATGCATCACAATAGATCACGTAAGCATCTGAACCCTCTCGTAGAGTCAACACAAGAGTTATAGTCAACCTACTTTTCAGTTTTAAGAAGGTCTTCTCACATTCTTTTGACCACTGAAACTTAACCTTTTTCTAAGTCAACTTAGTTAATAGAGAAGAAATGGATGAAAATCCTTCCACAAAACTTATGTAATAATGAGTAAAATAGATGAGTCCATAATTTTGACTTATTTAAGGCTTTGTTTTATTAGAATTATTGTCCTCAAGTTCATATTTTGTCTCAATAACTGATGTAAATCCTTAAGTTTTAGGTATTTGGAGTTTGAAGCAAAGCATGAACACTACTTGGCAAAAAGGAACAAAATGGTTGAAAAGACGAAGAGAAGAAGGCCTGAGGACCGCCTAATGCATTAGACGAATCACCAAATGGCCTTAACATTGCCCAATGTTCTAGTGTGTTGAGCCATGATGGAAAAGATCAAGTCGGTGATGAAAAGGAGCAGTCGGCGCATCGCCGAACAGTTCTGCGAAGCAGTACTATATCACCTAAAGATCCAGAACACGAAGATGATAAAGGCAACAACTGAAAGTGATGAAGCAGACCAAAGGGTGGATCACTGAGTGCATCGACAATCCCGACTTACTGCGCCAATTGATCCTTCGCAGCACATGTTTGACAACTACAAATACTCCTTTGAATTTTTATCTTAGTATGCAATTTCATATACAACATTTTATTTTCTATGTTTCCAAGTAGAGAACATTTTTTCTTAGCTTTTGAAGATTTGAAGACTTCTAATTCCAAGAAATTGGAAGTGGGTGTTGAAGATTCTTCATCCTAGACTCGTTTGAAGTGAATATAAATCATACCCATTTGATTTTACTTCAATTTGGTATAATTTTCTTCCTTTTGTCTATGTCTAGCTAAAATCCCAATTCTTGGGGTGTGATTTTGTTAATATGGGTTAAATTTCTATTGGGTATTGCTTATTTTTAGTCTATTTGCTATTTAAATGTGATTTCATTTAGTAGTTTTGTTTGAACTTAATGGGATTGTATTTGCAAATACGATTTCATCTTAGTGTTTTTGGCTTGCTCGAGAGAGAGGTTTTAAAACTAAGACTACTAAATCGATAGCTGGTGGTTATTGGGTCGTCGTGGGTTCAGCTTGAGAGAGTGAATCCTAGGCAGTTTTCCACACATTCAGCTCGAGAGAGTGAATCGGCTAAGGCGGAGGTTGTGCTTAATTTCGACAACTCAGTGTTCAAGAGAAACCGAGTTGATTCGGGGTAAGTTTCTCAAGAGAGAATATACCCCACTAAAGTTTTGCCTAGTTACAAATGTTCAGCAATTGATTATCAATAACATTTACCCAATTGTGTAGTTTATCCCATATTCTTATCGCATCCCAAGAATCCCGTCTCCATATATTCGAATCTTTATATTTTCACTATTTTTGTTCAATAGTTGAATACAAAACCCCCCATTGATAATTGGCATTCGTGTCACCCCTTGATTTATCATATTTTTACCCGATAATATTTTTAGCTATGGTTAACTCTAGCATATTCGCACTTAACTCTGCATTCTTAGAAACCGCTCCCTTTAGACTCGACCCCAACCTATTCGGTTGGGTTATATTACTATTGTACGATCATAGACACTTAAATTGAAAGTTGTGTCTTGATTACGCAAACATCAAAATGGCGCCGCTGCCTAGGAGTGGTGTTACTTGAGTACTTCGAGTTGAGTTGAATCTAACTTTTGTTAATCGTAGTTTACTTATTTTTTTATTATTTTTTGTTTAGTTGTCTGAATATATCAGAAAGTATGAGTGTGAACGGCAGCAATAGCAGCCAAGAAGGCCATCAAGATGACATCGAAAACCTTAACAATGTAAATGTGCCTCATGCTAATGACCCCCATCTCATGGGTGGTATTGGTGCCATTTGCTTGCCTCCAGCCGAAGGGAATGTTGTATTCCATATCACGAGTACTATGTTGCAACTCTTGCAACTAATTCAATGGATTTGCTCATGAAGACCCTCATGAACACATTCAAAATTTCATGGATGTGTGCGAACCATTCTTCTTCAAGAATATATCCCAAGAGTTGGTTCATTTACAGTTGTTCGCATTCTGTTTGATGGGAGAAGCATGCAAGTAGCTTCCTGAATTTCCATGCTCATGGGAGGAGTTGGTCATCGCATTTAATGTGGGATTTTTCCCTCCATCAAAAATTATGACTCTTTGGGACCGTATCCAAAGCTTTGAGCATTTGGAGGCCTAGCCAATTCATGAGACTTAGCTGCGATTCAAGAAGTTGGTGCTCCAATACCCAACCCATGGCTTGCCTAACAACGTATTGTCGCAGTATTTCTATCGGAGCCTACACTCGGTAAACAAGGGTGTTGCTGAACAACTTTCTGTATAAGGTTTGATGCAACAACCTTATGTGATAGCAGCTCAGCTATTGGATGGCATGACCATGATAAATCGGGCTCGGTACACCCGTGAAGGTTAAGTCTCCCCTCTTACATTCAAATTGACCAAGCAATAGATGGAAAAGGATTAAGAGAGGGACCAAAATATGGCCAAGATCATGAATCAACCTGACATTTTGTCCAAAACTATCATGGGAGCTAGTGCTCGGGGTGTCAATGTTGTGGGTATCCGGTGTCCAAATCCGAAAGAGGCACAGTTTAAGGCTTTGTACAACGAGGAAGTGAACTTCATAGACAACCAAGGCGGTGGTTATTATTCAAACTACCCAAGGTAGGGTGGTAACCAAGGTTGGGCTAGAGATGAAAGTTGGAAAGAGTGTGAATGGAGAGACTGTAATCCTAATTGGAAGGATGGGGACAAGGATAGGTATGTTCCTCCCTACGAGCGCCAAAAGCCAAAGGATTTAGAGTGTGGTAGGTCTGAGGATATTCTTTCTCGTATCCTAAACAAAGTTAAGGGATTATACAAGATCTTGAAAGAAATGAAAGAAGATGTGTCAACCTTTAGCCAGGTCGTTACCTCTCATTCAGTATCAATCAAGCAGCTGGAGACCCAAATAGGTCAGATGTCATCTCACCTAAATCAGAGACAAAGAGGGGGCTTACCTAGTGACACTATGGTCAACCCCAAATGTGTGATTTGAAGGTGGACTTGCATCGTGCCACAACGTTAACTAAAGCTCTGTTTAGGAGGCAACCCAAAACCCCTTATTGCTTTTATTTGTGTTTTGGTAAAATAATGGTGTATTATTTGTACAAGTTGAAGTGTGGAAAGTGTTCTAAAAATATAGGGTGGCGAGCAACAAGTCTAGTTGACGAGTCACCAAAGAGGTCAGTGAGCCCGACCTAATTTGTCGTTTGACTCAAGACATCTTCAAATTGGAGTCTTTAAAACTCGACAAGACCAGGAAATTACTAGCGAGTCACCGACCATGTCGGCGTTCTCCATGGACACCGCCATTGGGACCCCACACTAATTGGAGGTCCTATAAAATATAGCAAGGAAATTGAACACTCGGTGTTTCACCGAGTGGATAGGAGAGCTTTACTAATGTCGCTGAATGGGCAAAGAACTCGATGGTATTGCAGGTCAAAGGATTAAAAATTTCAAACTCATTTACTTTCCCTCACTTTTTATCTTCCAAAACCCACACCCACACACTAGTTCCTATATTTTAAAATTTTTAGTGTTGATTTGTACTCAGAGTCGGATTAAATTGCCGCCTAGCATTTCAATCATCTCTTAATCAACACCAAATGTTGGTTTTCTATGCCCTGAGTTTATTTTATATAAAATAATACTCATTTGCAATAGCCTGATCTTTTTGGAGTGTTTTGGTCCTTCCTGATAGGATTAGATTGCTTTCATGCATGATTTAATTTAATAATCTTGCCCGAGTAGTTGTTATTGTTGAGTTCCCATAATTGTATGCCTTAAAATGGATTAAAATTCGAGGGGTTGTGTTTGGGTTTTATGGGTTCTACCTTGATTTCATTAGAGCATGCTTTAATTTGGTTTTTGGAGGTTGCAAGGGTTAATTTCAAGAAGTGGGTTGAAAGTAAGCATGTTGGGTTGTTTGGCGAGCTGGGTCAAGCTCACCGAACCACTCAGCGGTTCACTGAAGTTCCTCATCTCTCTATTAATTTCAAGCTTTGTTCGATATTGGATCCTGTAGCTTTCAGGGAGAGGCTTCAGATCGCCAAAAGCACTCAGTGACTTGCCGAAAACCTTCTTGTTCATTGTTTTGCTTGCACCCCTGAACCCTTCTTGCACTATAACTTTCTGCAAGACTGTCCTTGTTCACCAAAAGCTGTAGGTGACACGTCGAGTGGCTCCCCCCTTTGCCTACTTGTTGTAGTTTTAGAGCTAGTTCCTTCGACGAGCTCGATTTAGCCACCCAATAAATTATGCAATTTGCCATCTGGTTTGGCAAGCCTGTCTATAATTGTTCTGTTGTTCTTTTGTTTAAGTTTTTCAAACTTCTCTTCTATATTTTTTAGACATGACTAAATCAAAAGCTACTGAAAGAATAACACCAGCCCAAGAAAAGTTCAAAGGGATTGCGATAAATAAGGATATAGCTACGTCGAAAGGCAAAGATATGAAACTACCCACAACTAGTGGGAAAGGTAAGAGCAAGAGGCCTAGTTCTGCCAAAAAGACCATTACCTTAGACTTTAATATTCCTTCATAGGCCCGGGGATTCTACAAAGTGGTGCATGTCTTTTTGACGGACTCACACTCAACAGACCTTGGTGAATCTGACACCGTTGTTCATCCTGAGGTGACCTTGGGCACTGATGCCAGGATCAGGGTGAGGCATCAGGCACAAATGCCCCTACAGACTGTGCGACTGTGTAGACAGGACCCCCTCTTTACTTTACTTTCTGTTTTGCTTTATTTCACTGTTGGATAATTTTTATTTGAATTTGAGGACAAATGTGTTTTTATTTGTGGTGGGGTTAGGCCCAACTTTGTGTGCTGATTATGACTCTTGTTTTGTTTAAATATTGGGTTTTTAGCCTAAATTGTGTTGCCACTGCTTTATGTGGATGTTTGAGCTTATGGCTCTGTTTTTTTAAATTGTGAATGATTTTTTACCCTTCTGAAAAAAAATTTCCAACCCTTTTGTGTGGAATGTGGTTATTCTCCTGCAAATTTGAGTATCAGTTTTGATCAATACCAATGACTTAAATAGTGTTCATAACCAAACAAACATGAATGTTTGGCTACGATGAGGCCAAATGAAGTTGCATAGACAATATGTGAACTATTTGCATCTTGTTGTGACTAGCCAATTATCGAATCAAGTCTCTTGTGGTGATCGTTGCACACTAGCAAAAGTATAGAGTCTTGTTTGACTTTGGTGTCGATGCCTTGTGTGATGAGCTTACTATGAACCATGCATGATAACACCTAGAATTTGCCCTGTTGGTCTAGTCAACTAATTAAGGCTATCTCTTGATAGGATCTTAGGAAATTTTGAAGAGTGTCAAACAATTTTACATATACCTCTTTTGTGACCTACCTTGTGAGCGTGTGTGAATCTCTTTTGAACACCCTTTGAGCCTTATCCTTCTTAGGAAGAAACTTTATGAAAACATGACCTCCCTTGATCCACTACCTATAATCCTCTTGATTTTTGGATCGATTGAATAGCCAACTTAGGCCAAAAACCTAAGTTGAGTGTATGGTGAAAAGAGAAGGCAAGTAAAGAAGTGCAAGAAAAGTCTCCTTTAACCCATGGTTATGAGAAAAATGGAACCCCTCCATACAAAACAAAAAAAAAAGAGAGAAGAGAAAAGAAAAGCATGAAAAAGAAAAAGTCATGGAATAAAGTACAAAATAAATAGGGTTTTCGAATAATCCATGGAAAGTGAATAATGGGATGACTTATGAGCACCAAATAAAATGATGAAAGAAGAGGAAAGAAAGTGTTGTGAGCACCACATTTCATGAGGATGAAAGTCACTAAGCCTAAATGACCATACCTTTGCACTCAGCCCCATTATAAGCCTTGAAAAGAGCTTTTTGATCTTGAGTGAGCTGAAGCATTTGTCAATTGGAAAATAATGGCAAACATATAGGTGAAAACATGCATAGTGTTCTTCTTTGTGAGTGTGAGCATTGCATTTGATTCCGACACTGTAAATCATTGAACCATTGTGTGTGAAAATGGAATCACTCTTTTGTGTGAGGGTATTTGATTTCCTTTGTTGAGCTTGAACTTGCATTTGAAGCGAGTATAGTGAGCTTGAGATTCTTTGATATTGGTGAGTCACAACTTGAAACTTTGAGTGCACATTTGATTTTTGCATGAGTAAATTGATTCTTGTCTGTGCATTCATGATTGAATCTTTTGTAGCACTATTTGAGACATCCATTTTTAAATGCTGAACTTGAGTTTTACTTGAGGACAAGAAAAAGTTTAAGTTGGGGGTGTTGATGAGTCCACAAATTGGACTTACTTAGGGCTTTATTTTAATAGAATTAGTGTCCTCAAAGGCATATTTTATCTCAATAACTGATGTAAATCCTTAAGTTTTAGGTATTTGGAGTTTGAGGCAAAGTGTGGATACTACTTGGCAAAAAGGAGCAAAACGGCTTAAAAGAAGGCCTAAGGATCATCGAATGGCCTTAACCTTTCAAAAAGCTCCAGTGTGCTGAGTCTTGAAGGAAAAGATCAAGTCAATGATGAAAAGGAGCAGTCGGCGCATCGTCGAACAGTTTTGCGAAGCAGTACTATATCACCCAATGATCCCAGAACGTGAAGATGCTGAAGGAAACAACTGAAAGGTGATGAAGTAAACCAAAGGACGGATCACCGAGTGCATCAGCTATCCGGACTAACTGCGCTGAGTGATCCTTCGCAACACATCTTTTGAAAACTATAAATACTAATTTGAATTTTTATCTTAGTATGCAATTTCAGATACAACATTTTATTTTCTAAATTTTCAAGTAGAGAACATTTTTGCTTAGCTTTTGAAGAATTGAAGACTTCCAATTCCAAGAAATTGGAAGTGGGTGTTGAAGATTCTTCATCCTAGACTCATTTGAAGTGAATATAAATCATACCCAGTTGATGTTACTTCGATTTGGTATCATTTTCTTCCTTTTTTCTATGTTTAGCTTAAACCCCAGTTGGGGTATTTCTTTCTATTAGTCTATTTGTTGTTTAAATATGATTTAATTTAGTAATTGTGTTTGAACTTAATGGGATTGTAGTTGCAAATACGATTTCATCTTAGTGTTTTTGGCTTGCATGAGAGAGAGGTTTTAAAACTAAGACTACTAAATTGATAGCCGATAGTTATTAGGTCGTCGTGTGTTCAACTTGAGAGAGTGAATCCTAGGCCTTTTCCTACACATTCATCTTGAGAGAGTGCATGGGCTAACGTGGAGGCTGTGTTTAATTGCAGCAACTCGGTGTTTGAGAGAAATCGAGTTGATACGGGGTAAGTTGCTCGAGAGAGAATTACACCAACTAAAGTCTAGCCTAGTTACAAATGTTTAACAATTGATTATCAATAGCATTTACCCGATTGTGTAGTTTATCCCATATTTCGATCACATCCCAAGATTCCCATCTCCTTAGATTCGCATCTTTATATTTTCACTATTTTTATTCACTAATTGAATATAAAACCCCCCATTAATAATTGGCATTCATGTCACCCCTTGATTTATCATGTTTTTTCTGGATAATGTTATTAGTTATAGTTAACTCTAGCGTATTCACGATTAACTCTTAATTCTTAGAACCGCTCTCTTTGGACTCGACCCCAACCCATTCAGTTAAATTATATTACAGTTGTACGATCATAGACACTTGAATTGGAAGTTGTGTCTTGATTACGCAAACATCAAAAACCCAACAATCTTTTGATATCTGTGGGAGAGGTAGGTTTGGGCCATTGCTTCACCGCCTCTATTTTTTGAGAATCCACTCGGATCCGTTCACTAGACACTATATCACCAAGGAAAGCAACATATTCCAACCAAAACTCACACATGCTAAACTTAGCAAATAACTGGCGATCTTTGAGAGTTTGTAGGATAGCCCTCAAATGAGTTGCGTGCTCTTCCTCATTCCTTTAGTAAACGAGGATATCATCAATAAAGACGATAACGAAAAAGTCTAAATACTGTTGTTCATCAAATTTATGAAAGTTGCATGAGTATTGGTTAGTCCAAATGATATAACTACAAATTCATAATGATCATACCCAGTTCGGAAGGCTATTTTTGAGATGTCACTATCTCCAACTCTGAGCTAATGATAACCAGATCTAAGGTTTATCATCGAGAAATGACTAGCACCCTAAAATTGGTTGAACGATTCAACTATCTATAATCAATGTACATCCTGAGAGAACCATCTTTCTTCATTACGAACAACACCCCATGGGGAAATACTGGGTCTAATGAAGCCCTTATCTAGAAGGTCTTTCAACTTCTCTTACAATTCCTTAAGCTAGGTTGGAGCCATTTTATAAGGAGGAATAGAAATAGGATGGGTATCTGGAAGGAGATCAATTCCAAAATTTGATTTCTCTTTCAGGAGAAACTCCAAGAAGAACTTCTGGAAACACTTTTGGGAACTCATTTACTACTGGGAGAACTCGAGAGTTGGGGTTTCAAAGCTTGAATCCTTAATCCGAACTAGAGGACGGAGATGCCCCTTAGAGATCATATTTTTAGCCTTAAGGTAAGAAATGAATCGACCTATAGGCACTGAACTACTACCCCACCATTCTAAGATTGACTCATTTGGAAATTGAAAACGAACGATTCTAGTTCTACAATCGATGAGGCATAACTAAAATGTAACCAATACATGCCTAGAATTATATCGAATTCTATAATTTCTAACTCTACAAGATCTACTGAGATGAATTTATGGGAGACTCTGACAAGGCAATTTATGTATACCCATCTAGCTAAAACTAGGTCACCAACTAGAGTAGAGACTCAGAAGGGTTGTGAGAGAGTTTCTAGACTAACATAGAAGTTCATCTCTATATATGGAGTTACAAAGGAAAGAGTAGCCCCTAGATCTAAAAAAGCATAAACATCTAAGTGAAAGACTTGCAACATACCAATAACTACATCAGGAGAATCTTCATGATCCTAGCGAGCTTGGATAGCATACAATTTGTTTTAGCGCTGACCACCACCTGTACCAGATAAAGTTCCCTACTGAGTTAGACGAATGGCTGATGATGCTGAAGTTGTATATTGAGACCTACTATTGTTACCTCCTTGTCCCTATTTAGAAGAGGGGAAATCCTTCAATCTATGACCAATCTAACCACACCCAAAACATGCATCCTTTCCTTCAAGTACTATACTAGATGGTTCTTCCCACACTTAGGATAACTTGGGTAGGTTCTTGTAATTAAAATACTTCCCTGAGACTTTCAGCCTAATGCCCCACCTTTCTGATCTTATCGAAACCTGGGGGATGGAGCACTAGCTGATGAAGATGCTGGGGCTGAACATTTATACTGAAACTGTGAGCGATTTCCACCAATTAATTTCTGCTGAGAGTACTCATTGTTTCCTTTCCTAGCCTTTTTTTTGTCCTTAGCTAGTTCTCTAAGCTTATCTCCCTCAACCTATTGAGCATAAGTCATGAGCTTGGACATAGTCATATCCTCTAACAACATCACATTTATGTTCTCTGTCCCTAGAAAGAAACTTACTCATCTACGCCCTAGGATCAGCAACCATATGAGGAGCATACTTAGAGATTTGGGTGAAATGAAGTCCATACTCTTGGACTGAAATAGAGCCTTGCCTCAAATTCATGAACTCCTGAGCATTTGCCTCTCTCAACTCTCTTACAAAGAACCTGTCCAGAAAAGATCCGGTAAAACACTCCTAAGTCACAGGAGCTACATTCTCACCCTTATTTCCTTCCATTGAGTGAACCAAATGTGAGCTACATCCTTAAGTTGGTTGGATGCCAACTCTACCCTATCACTTACAGTTACTTGCATCACTCAAAACATCTTCTTTACCTAATCAATAAAGTTCTGCAGATCCTCCCCAATTTGCGACCCTAGAAACTCAGGTGGATTCATCCTAACAAAATCTCAAACCCTAGCTATGAATGATCCACCATTTCTAATAGTAGGAACTGGAACCTGCTAATTGTTTTGGTTGACTATACTCTGGGCCAAAAGCTGAATGGCATTCCAAAATTTATCATTCGAAACCTCATGATCTAGAACTGGTAAAGATGTGCTAGCATTGCAAATATCAACATTCCTTGGGTAAGCTCTACGAGGAGGCATGATCTGAAAATGCATATGTCGAGTTAGAAGAAAGGAGATCATACCCACGCACGATAAGAATATAAAGAAAGTGAAGTTTTTTCCTAAAACACTTCCTAGCCTCCCCCTCATAGGTATGGCGTTCTTCAAACAGATGAAAGGGACTCTACTTAGTGCGACTTTTCTGACATTATAGGACTCTTAAACCAAGTGCTCTGATACCAAGTTTGTCAATCCCCAAGGCTACACCCTTGATGTAACACGGGACCTAGGACTACGAGTGACCCCAAGCTAACCCGAAAATAGCATATCATAAGCATACTTATAGATTTACTGAAAATAAAAATAATGTACGGAAGCTTAAACATGAAATGATGGGGAATACCCATCCTAAGTCTAAATATATAAAAGATTGAGAGCTCAATAACAACTGAAAGATCAAACTCAAAATCTAAAACTGAATCTAACTATGTCTCAATAAAAGCCTCTAACTCACTAGAGATATTGAGACATGTCCAAACTAACTCTAGTAAAGTTGAAACTAAAATGATTGAAAATGAAAGAAAACATGTCTATCAGCCTCGAAGAATGAGGACTCAACACTGATACCGCTGAACTAGAGATCGGGAACCAATCTATGTGTGATATGAATGTCGAGGACGTGAAACTACATCACAAGAAGATGTAGAACAGAGTATGTGTCAGTACTTGAAAGGTACTGAGCATGCAAGTAGAATAACACTGGACAATATAAAATAATTGAAATAAAGCATGCTGAGCAATGATATAAAATTGACGCAATGAATATACTAAACATACTAAACATGAACTAAATTGAATATAATGACCAAATTTATAACATGATGAAATTGAATACTAAACTATAACTGATCACCTGGTCAATAAACTAGAATTGGACTGTGGGAGCTACTAATAACTAACATAAAACCATATGAGCTAAACATAGAGTCTGATGTATTGCCTCATCGCGAGGATCCAATATACCATGTCGGGGTATAAAGGCATGGCTGGCATTATTGCTAAATATGTTGCCCAATGAGAGGACTTAACCTAAGGGGGCACATAGTTCTGGACTATGAGGGTGACTGACCCTAGTCCACTCAGTAGTAAGCCTACTTCCAACTAGAATGTATAAATTACAACCAAACAGCAATAAACAAGATAGCTCAAATATATGATATGCTTACTAAAAATGAAACATTAAATAATAATAATAAAACATTTGTAAACTGATGTATGCATATTTGTATAAATTGACCTAGCAAGTGTAGTTCATGAATTAAATGAATCTACACAACTATGGTTCTGAATTTCATGCAAGGATTAAGCAACATAGCCATGAAAACGTATCATATTTGTATTAGTCTAACAACTAATTCACAACAAGAATCTGAAGTTCTAGAAACCCTAAGTCTAAACATAATGAAGGGAATAATAATCTAACTGAATTATAGGGACCCAGTGGATGAAATTAACCCAATATTGAAATCCCTCATACCTGGTGTCGAATTTTACGGAGAAATCTTTCAAATTCAGGGCTCGAGCTAGAGGAAACCTTGTTGCATTCTTGGAGAGGGTTGGTCGGCTCTTTCTCCTCTCTTTCGATAAGCTTGGATGAATTTTTTAGAATAAGTTGACTAGGGTAAGTTCTAATTTAGTTATTCTGCAAAAAATAACCAAAAAGACATAGTTTAGGTGTCCAATTCATAGTGGAAAAGACCAAATGAACCTGACTAAAAGTTGTCAGGGCCAACCGACGGACCTGACTAACGGACCGTCGATGGACCTACAGTCCATCCTAGTCAACCATCGTTTTCGTCATAGAGGGGGTCTTGAGGGGTCTTAACCACGAACTTGGACCATGGACAGTGGTCCCACGTACAGTCTGAAGGTCTTGGCGTGGTTCTGGACTTAGTCAAATTTTATGGGCTATTTGAGGAGGGGCTGTAGGTTGCCAACCATAGACCCCACCTATGATTCGTGGGTCACCCTAAGGTCCATGGATGGTCCCCATTTGTGGCACCTCAAACTTCTGGAATTTTCTGCATTTCTTGTTTTCTATAATACATGGTGTTGTAAGAATAGGCAACAGACTACCGAAATCCTTTATGATGTTGAACAAGAGCAGTTTTCAGCACCCTGTGTGCAAGAAAATTCATTAGTTTCAACCACTACAACTTCACCAACATTTTCTATAGCAAATGAAAGAGAAACTCAAACTACCGTACGAGTTAGAAGAAGTCCTACTTGGATGGAAGATTACAAGGTATCTAGAATCGAAGATTCAATTACTCATTTTGCTTTGATTTCAGATTGTGATCGTACATCTTTTGAGAGTGCTGTGAAGGAAGAAAAGTGGAGAAAATCAATGGATTATGAAATTGATGCCATTGAGCAAACTAATACTTGGGAGCTATCAAATCTTCCAAATGGACAAGAAACCATTAAAGTGAAATGGGTATTCAAAACAAAGTTGAAGAAAAATGGTGAAGTGGACAAGCACAAGACATGTTTAGTGGCTAAAGCATACAAGAAACAATATATTATAGATTATACATAAGTATTTCTCCTGTTGCTAAACATGATACAATGATCTTGGTTATCGCATTGGCGGCTCAAAAATCTTGGCCTATTTTTTAGCTAGATATTAAGTTAGAATTCTTAAATGTG
The DNA here is from genome assembly GCA_037074985.1 of Solanum bulbocastanum. Lineage (NCBI taxonomy): Eukaryota > Viridiplantae > Streptophyta > Magnoliopsida > Solanales > Solanaceae > Solanum > Solanum bulbocastanum. The sequence continues at coordinate 11,971,576 of CM073607.1, forward strand.
TACTTGCTGGAACATGTATTCGTAGAACAACCATTTGGTTATTTTAATATTGAAAATGAGCATAAGGTGGATTGAAAAAGGCTTCTTTTGTTTAAAACAAGCTCCTCAGGCTTGGTATATTCACATTGAGAGGTATTTTCTAAAAATTGGTTTTTCAAACTATCCTTATGAGCATACATTATTTGTTAACATTGGGGATCAAGGAAAGATTCTCATTATTTCCTTGTATGTTGATGATCTTATATTTACTGGAATTGTGGTGTCATGTTTGAAAAACTTAAGAAGTCACTGATGATGAGTTTGAAATGTCTGACCTCGTACTCATGCATTACTTTCTTAGCAGAGGTAGTCCAATCTGATAAAGGGATATTTATTTCTCAAACAAAATATGTAGGGGAAATTCTAGACAGATTTTAGATGATGGAATGCAATCTAGTTAACACTCCTACTAAACCTGGTTTGGAGCTACATAAAAATCATATTGGGATGAAGGTTGATAGCACACTTTACAAACAAAATGTGGGAAGTTTAATGTATCACACTACTGCAAGGCCTTACATAATGTATTCAGTGAGTTTAATCAACAGGAACATGGAGAATCCCACGGAAATGCATTTGTCTGTAGCCAAGAGAATTTTTGGTTCCTTGCAAGAAATGAGAGACTTTGGGCTATTCTATAAGATGAGTGAAAAGTCCAATCTTCTCGGCTATACCGACAATGACTATGCCGATGATTCTGATGATAGAAATAGAACTTCAGGTTATGCTTTTATGTTTGGGTCTGGTGCAATTTCACGGTCACCTAAGAAGTAACCAATTGTTACTTTGTCTACTACCAAAGCCGAGTTTGTTATTGCGAATTCTTGTGCCTGTTAAGCTATTTGTTAAGGAGACTTCCGGAGGAGTTAAAATTCAAGCAACCAGAAACTACCAAGATTTGTTTTGACAACAGTTCAGCAATTCAACTTCTAATAATTCAGTGTAACATGGAAGATGCAAGCACGTTCATGTGAAATGTTATTTTTACGAGATCTTAGATATAATGGAGTAATTGATCTGATATACTGTAGGAGCAAAGATCATGTTGCCAATATTTCCACCAAGGCCCTGAAGATGGTTTCATTCATTAAATTTAGAAGGTTGCCAGGCATATGCACAATCAAAGATGTAAACTGATTGTTATCAAACATCAGTTTTAGGGGGAACTGTAGTAATTTCTTTTAGTTTTCTAGTTGACCTAGTCTTTAGGAAGATTGTGAGTTGTTTAATTAATTTGAGTCAGTCCACATATTTTTCTATTTTAGCAGTAACGTGTTATGTTTCTTTTAGGAGTCACATTTCTTTTAGGAGTCATGTGTTCTATTTTTCAGGAGTAATTTAATTATGCTTATTGTGGAATGATATGTGTCCTATTTTAGTGGAAGTATCCTGTTAAGTATTTACCTATATATAGGCTTGAAAATTTTGAATGAAAGATGGAGTTTTTCCAAACACTGTCTTATTCTTTTACTTACTTTTTATTTTCTTCTTAAAAGTATAACAATTAATTCATTTGAATCCAAAACCCTATGTAAAAGAGGTATAGCAAATTAGAATCAAAATAACTTCTGTCATTATTTTTAATTTTCAATCCAAAGACTTAATTATCCTTTGGTACATTAGGAAATATAGGACAATTTTTCGACAAACAAATACCTCAACTCAAAATAACTGAAAATTGAATGCGAAAATTTGTACAGGCAACCCAACAGAAGCCTAAGCACAACATGTTGAATGCCATTCCTAAAGAGGAATTATGTTTGCTGGATAGACTGAATGGAATCCCCACTATGACTTCATCCAGTTGATACGGATAGGGTAACACCCATGAGAGCTGATTCGATGGACCAGCTTTACTTAGCCCCGCTTGCTAGCCCAGAAGGGCCTATCTCGTGAATGACATGCCAACTTTTAAGGCCAGTAATATCAAGGGTAAACTACATAATTGGTCTTACAAGATTGGCATTAAGGTTCTTGAAAAAGTTGTCAAATTGAATCGCTTGTGATTTCTTTCCCTTTGTTGTGTCATAAAGTATTTGATCAAGTTACAACTCTAAAATATTGCGCTAGTTGTATCTCCAATTCTTCGACAAGGTGCTTGTTGAAACAACATCTCATAAAGGCAAATGCATAAGAATAATATTAATCACATTCACTCGAAGCCAACAGATTATATCCATATCATTAAGGCTCTATTTGAAAAGTCATCTACTAATTGAAATAGCCCATGTAATTACTATACCAAATTACTTCCTTCCTTCCTATTTAGCTGTCATCATTTTAGACTACACATCCCTTTAAGAAATTAGGTAAGTTTATTATTGAACTCTTATTAATTGTTCTCTGAAGTCAAGTTTTCAATAAATGAACATGAAATAATTTAGTTTGATTAACTAAATTGAACAATGAACATGAATCAATCATTTAGTTTTCTCTGTTGGTCGAATTCATATTTTCAAGGCTAATAACTCTCAAGGGTAAAATAGAAAGAATAGTGCAATTTATGTATTGTGTTGTGTAATGACCAATATTAATTAAGGAACATATACTTTTTAGTAAGGACGCTATGTTATAGGAACGAAGGGAGTACATAGTATAGTACTTCCTCCATTTATAAACAAATGAATTGTTGGAATATTGCACACCCTTTCAGAAAAAAAAAATTAAGATATTAATTAGACATAATGTTCTTTTTTACCTTTTATATTATTTTCATATTACTCTTTAGAATGACTAAACATTTATTATGATAACTACCTCCAATACTTCATAGCAATTAGGGGTCATTTTGGCACGACCCAAAGTATACCCTAGGTGTAACATGGCGTATAAGACACTCAGAGGCCCTACACAAGACACTTAGCATACATCATACAAGATAATATAAAATCAAGATATTTTAAATGACAATTTCAATATTTAAGAGTTTATAAAATGTAGAGGAAGTCTAACATAGTCTCAAAGCCATCTAGTACATGAAGAGTTATCAGGATGTAACCCGTACATCACATACAGTACTAAAAATTAATATGAAATAAACGTTCAGTCCTCCGAACATGAGGACTCACCAATCTTCAAAATCTACTAAGTGGTCTCTAGCCATTGAGATGCAAACCTGGAGTGTCGGACCCTACATTTTTATAAAAATGTAGGCAAGAGTATGTGTTAGTAAAAAAATGTACCAAGTATGATACCAATGCATAAAAGTATGAAATCATGTTAAAAGGGACCTTTTCATGACATGCAATGACCAAGCTAAATCATGAGATAAAAGGGTAAGAAAACATAAATCATAAAACATGGTCTATGAAAGATAACCTCTTTAAAACATTCGTGAGATACTGCTAGAAGTAACATTAGTTCATTCTTGTGGGAGATTTATTTTCACGCAACATTTAAGACCAAACATGAAATCTGGTGTCTATCCCACACCGAAAGTGGTGTCCTACTTTCCAAGGTAATACCATGAACTTCTAGCTTACGTGAATCCATTAGCGAATGTCTATCTAAGATAATCATTCTATGGGGACACATAGGTATGGGATAAGGAGATTGATACTAGAAACCCTACCTCAATCTACATGAGAGCTTCCATCTCATATATCCTCTCAGTGCTAAGCGTAAATCCCATAGAATAGTTATAATCTTAACTTGTCTCATGATCCATAAAATGGAACATCAAATTGTCAATCCACGCTAAAGTCATATTATCATCTATGGAAAGATACAATTAAGTAACCAATCCAAGCTAGAGACATCACTGGAATAGCTCTTTAATTTTGATTCAAAGTTTAGTTAAGAAAACCTTTCAACTCTAAGAATCCTTTATGTGAGAAAATATTTCACAATCATACTTTCATGTGTATATAAGAAATCCTTTCACAACACAACAACAATCGTACTGATACTTCACTCTCAAAGCATTCTTAAAACATTTTCATAAATATGCATATCTTCATAAACTTGTGATTCAAATGCTTCATCATATGATAAATTCTAGAAATCATGAATTTCACATGGGTTCATGGGGATTCAACTTAGAAATGTTCAATCTCTTCAATCCATGCATAAAAATACATAAAACAATCAATAAAAATAAGAAGAACCCATGAGATTGAGTAAAAACCCTAACTTGCATTAGAGATTCTACCTTGTAAAAATAGGGGGATTTTAGAACCCTATGAAAGAAAGGACTTCATAGGTGAATATTATCATACCTTGATGCCAAAAAATTGAAATCAATGGAGGAATTGACTCACTAGAAGGCCTAAACAGGTTGTCTAGAGCACCATGGCCAGTCTAACAGATTGTGAAGAAATTTCTCCTGACAAGGCTTCACTATTTTGGGCATAACTTTTTACTCCGAGTTTGGAATTAGGTAAACTCAGTGATGTTGGAAATAAGACTTGAATATATGTAATTTGATAGGTCAGTGGCCACCTAATTCATTTTGTGCTAAAATATATGATTGTTTGAAGTTGACCCTAAACTCTAAGTCAAATAAACCCCTTCACGGACGACTTTACAGTCCGTATGGGGATTCACGGGCCATTTAGATGTCTGTGGTCTTTGACCAGTGACTAGGGGTGAAGCCCTTTCTTAGTGGGAAACTTGACGAACCCTTGGATGGCCCGTCTACCTCACCATGGGCCGTCTAGGCATCTATGGGAGGGACACCAGTCTGGGTAGGTTATAGAAACTCCTCACAAGCACCCCCAAATGGATTATGGTCCCCTTCACAGCCTATCTAAGGTTCTATGGTCAACCATAGGGTTCTTGACATGCCCATTTGACTCCTTTCTAGCATTTCTCTAATCCAAGGTGTTACACGTTTGATGTGAAGGATAACACAAAATAATCGTGGGATTAAATTATAGTGTCATTATATTTGTTGTCTAGTTGGAAAGTGTGGGATAACTTATCCCAAATTAATAATTAATACCAGGATTAGTTATCCCTCCCCTTCAATGGTATAATAACCCCTTCATAATTTATCATGGGAAAAAATTACTAAATAAAAAAATTACCCTTCAAACCTTTTATACTACCACTTTTCAACTATATATATTTGTAATAATTGTTCATGTTGGATTAAATTATCATAGCACTTAACATCCCCCCTTAGAAAGAGCTAAAAATAGAAAGAACTAATTTGGAAAGAGCTAATTTGGGAATTTTTCACGTTATGCTTAAGATGTAAGTTTTTGGTCAACTTCAAATCGCCATAACTTTCAGTACATGATGAGTTAGGTGGCCCATAAGATATCAAATAAAAGGCCTTGGAATCCTCTTTTCAATGCCACAAAGTTTGGATAAGGGAGATATACTCGTTTGAAGTGAGCCTTTCCAGTTAGGGAAAGTTGCCTGAATTAGTGAGGGGTATTTTGGTCTTTTTCTTACCCCATCAACTTTAAATGATTTTAGTATTATTTAAGGGGTCAAAACTGAATTCGGGCAGTTTTGAACATCCAAATTTACGCTTAAGGTTTTGAGAGGAGTTCAAGAAGAGGAAGAAAACAGAAAAGGAAGAATGATTGAGGATTTGTTTCACCAAATCAAGGTATGTAAGTACTCACAGTGTTGTGTTCGTTTATCCACACACTAATCATATGATTCTATCAGTAATTTCGTTCTTGAGGTTTTGTGCTCCGTTCTTTGATAATGAAGTTCTTATTGAGTCTTGAGGAGAGACTTGCAAATGAGTTGAGTAAATTGATAGTTTCTTATATCGGTTTCACTAAGATTGTTCTTGGTTATAAAAAAAAATTGAGAGTTTTGACCTTAGCATTGCAGAAGGCATGAGTTGAATCGAGTGTGGGAGAGGAAGAAAGATTAGGCAAAAACAAGCGCCCATGTCTGTGTCACGGACATGCTCCCAATTCTAGTCCCCAGAAAAGTACCCCTCTCTCCGTATAGTGGAGAGGACACAAACTCTACTATCCCAAAATTTATTTCACGACCAAAAATTTTAATGCTTTTCCATATCGTGCCATTGATCCCTATCAGAATTTTTGCTAGTTTCTTATTATCAACTATTTAAACCCCACTTAATCATTAGGAAATCCTTTATATCATAAATCATTACACTTGAATTCATAATTCAAATTCAAGGTACAGTTCAGAGTCAAGTTTGAGAAAGTCTTTCAAGTCATTTTGAGAAGTCTTTTTACAAACTTTAAAACTTGTTTTAAAACTTGAGTACTTGAGTATGAGGATGAGTAGAGTTGAGTTTTATTTTTTCAAATGAATATATGGTAACTAGGTATTCTCAAAGATTAAATGTATTTACATTTAAGATGAGGTGAAACATCGATTGCAAAATTAGTTTACGAGGAGTTTTGAGTACCATCTCTTTTAAGAGAAATATTTTGAGTAATAATCTCAAAGTTTGAGGATGAGGAAATGTTTTTAAACATATGAACTGAGTATATTTTGGGAGAAGTATTGAGCACCAATATGGGGACAAGTTCATAAACTCAAAGTCCTCATAAATCATGTAGCTAACGTGGGTAGAAAAGATCATACTTTTTAGATAATTCCTTCTTGCTTTTTAAGCATAGCTTAGTGGATCCACTTAATTGAGGATGTCTTATACTCCATCAAGGCATAGGATTGTTTTGGTTTCATGGGCAAAATGTTGTATCATCACATAGCTCATAGTGATGGTTGTCGGTTAAAGAATCTGCCAAATAGATTTATTTTGTACTTGTACATCCAAATTGAGTTATTATTGTATTTTTAAATACATTGAGTTGTTATCTACTATTTGAAAAGCTTTTATTAATATCACATTATTATCATTTCTTTTATACTGAATTAAGTAGAGGTTGAGTTGATTTGAGACGAGGTAAGTTATTTCTTCAGTTCCAATTCAAGCTTATGTCATGTTTTAGATTTCCACTAGCATGCTCGTACTTCATTGTACTGATGCCATTTGGCCTACATATTTTATGATGCAAATACAGTGAATCGAGATAATCAACCGGCACTCCGTTTATACAGTCATGTTCCATAGTTTTTTGGTAAGCCTCCTTGCTTCTAGATGATCTATTATATTATTTTGGTTTGGTTAGGATGCTCGGGTGTCTTGTCTCATCATCCCTCATAGTATTAGAGGCTTAATAGATATACACTAGTAGTTCATGAGTCGTTTTTTTATTTTTGTTAAATGTTAAGACTTGTGTTGCCTCTTTTGGGACAGTGAATGTTTTTAAACATTATGAGTTATCTCGTTTAAATTCTTTGAGTAGAGTTTGCTTTTGAGACTCTTTTATTATTGAGTAACTCTTCTACTGAGAGATTAGTCAGGCCAAGGGTTCGCTTGAGGCCAGCAATGGTTTTCGAGTGTTAGTCGTGTCCAGGGTGTATGTAGACTCGGGGCATGACAAAATTTGTATCAAAGGACAGAGTTCAAGAGTCCTAGAGTGCCTATGAAGTCATGTCTATAAAGTTCAAGTTATCGGTGCAAAGCGCACTACATCTATAATTAGGAAGTTGTGGCATTTATGAACTATCTCACTTCTTTTAACTCTTTTCGTGAAATAGAATTTATTGATATAAAAGGTTTTTTCTAATTCATGCTTGCATGTATCTTTTAAATCATGCCTCCACGAAGAGTTGTTCGAGGTCGTCCCACTAAGAGGAATGTTGATCCTCAAGATAAAGGGGTACCCAATGCACCTGAAGTGAAACCCCAAGTAGAGGTCACTAATGCTAAGTTTTGTGAAGCTATACGGATGTTGAGTCAATTTGTGACCAACCAAGCTAGGTAAAAAAGAGGAAATTGACAGAATGTGGTTGATATATCCAGAATTTGTGAGTTACTAAGGAAGAATCATTCAGACTTCACCGGTTCAAGTATCACCGAGGATCCAAAAAACTTTGTGGTAGAGTTGCAAAAAGTGTTTGACATGATGCATGTTACAGATGTTGAGCGTATGGAACTAGTTGCATACAAATTGATGGGTGCTGCTAGAGTCTGGTATGATTAATGGAAAAAGAGTAGAGTTGAGGGTGCACCAATTGTGAGCTGATTTGTGTTCGAGGAGGCCTTTTTAGGGTATTTATTTCCCCATGAGAGAAGGGAGGCAAAGGTAAGAGAGCTCCTTAACTTGAAGCAGGAATCCATGAGTGTGCATGAGTACAACCTTAAGTTAACTCAATTGTGCCATTATGCTCTGGAGATGGTCGATGATATGAGGAGCAAGATGAGCTTGTTTGTGTCTGGGTTGTCTCGTCTATCAAGCAAAAAGGGTAAGTGATGAGTCCACAATTTGGACTCATTTAGGGCTTTATTTTAATAGAATTAGTGTCCTCAACTGAATATTTTGTCTCAATAACTTATGTAAATCCTTAAGTTTCAGGTATTTGGAGTTTGAGGCAAAGCATGGACATTACTTAGCAAAAGGGAATAAAACAACTGAAAAAGTTGAAGAAAAGAAGGCCTAAGGTTCACCTAAACCATGGATGATTCACTGTATGGCATTAACGTCACCCAATGTTCCAATAAGCTGAGCCCTGAAGGAAAAGATCAAGTTGGTGATAAAAAGGAGTAGTCGTCACATAGCCAAAAAGTTTCGAGAAACAGTACTATATCGCCCAATGATCCAGAGTGCGAAGATGCTGAAGGCAAAAGCTGAAAGACGATGAAGCAAACCAAAGGATGGATCACCGAGTGCATCATCGATCCTGACTAACTGTGCCGAGTGATCCTTCGCTGCACATTTTTAGACAACTATAAATACTAATCTTATTTTTATCTTAGTATGCAATTTTTATCATATCACTATTATTATTATTATTATTACTTTTTACAATTCTTGAGAGAGTTTAAGTTTTAGAGTGTTTTGGAGACTTTTTTCTAAGACCTTGAAGATTAAAAGGGTTTCAACTCCAAAAAATTGGACTTGGGTCTCGAAGATTTTTCACTCTTGAGTTGTTTTAAGACCTAATCCTTCATACCCAGTTGATGGAAATTGATATTGGTATAAATTTTTATGTCTTTTAAGTGTCTAGCTAAAACTCCAATTCTTGGGGTGTGATTTTGTGAATATGGGTTAGATTATCTATTGGGTTTATTTGTTTTTTAGATGTGATTTCATTTAGTAGTTGTGGTGGAACTTAATGAAATTGTAGTTGCAAATACGATTTCACCTTTGTCTTTTCGGCTTTCTCGAGAGAGAGGCCGTAAAACTAAGACTACTAAATTGATGGCCGGTGGGATTGGGTCGACATGAGGTTCAGCTCGAGAGAGTGAACCCTATTCCTTCTCCCATACACTTAGCTAGAGAGAGTGAGTGGGCTAAGGTAGAGGTTGTTCTTAAAGCACCAACCCGGTGTTTGAGAGAAATCGGGATGATTCGGGGTAAGTTGCTCAAGAGAGAATTTACCCCCACAATAGTCTAGCTTATCAAAAATATTCAACGAATTTACTATCAAAATCATGTACCTAATAGTCTAGTTTAGCCCGTATTCCTGTCACATCCCAAAAATCCCGTCTCTCTATCTAGTTTTCGTATATTTTCGTTATTTGTAGTTGTTAATAAATAAAAACACCCCATTGCTAATTGACGATTGCGTCACCCCCTATAGATTTAGTGTGTTTATATTCGATAATGTCTATAGTTATGACTACTTAGAACTAAATTTTATTTTTCTATTAATTCTCAAAACCACTCTCTTAGGAACGATCCCAAACCTTGGTTGGGTTACTTTACTATTGTACGATTGTAGACACTTGCATTGGAAGTTGTGTCTTGATAACGCAAACATCAAAATGGCGCCGCTGCCAGGGAGTGCTGTTACTTGAGAATTTTTAGTTTAATAGAATTTTTGTTATTTTTAGTTATAGTTTTACTAACCTTTGGTGTAGTTCTGTTCTGCTTGTTTGAATATCAAAGCAGGGAAATAAAAATGGATGATCATTATGGGTACCACACGAATCACCCCCTCTTGAAACTAATAAACCTCAGGGACAACCTCCTGACATTCAAACAAACAAGGGATGAGACAATTCAGGAAATGTGACTGAAGTTCCAAGTAGTGCTACAACTATGGCCATCTCATGGGATGACCGACAAGGCGCTACTGCAGTGCTTCTATAGGAGTCTTGGACCCAAAAATAGAAGTTATGGTTGATCAACTTTGCGCGGGGGGTATGCTACACCAGCCCTAAGAAGTCGTCGCAAAAATCCTTAATGGTATGGCTGAAACCAATAAGGAAGCCAACAGGAAGCAAGAGTGGGATGCACTAGTTATTCAGATGGATGTTCTATCCAAACGTGTCATGGAGTTGGAAGTACAAGCCATGGAAAAGGAAAACCACTTCCTCCTTCGCGAATGTAAACACGGAAAGAAACATGGGGGCGTGCAGAATGATGAAGCCCTGTCATTTATTCAACAACAACTTGAAGAACAAGACAAGAAGTTTAATGAGATGAAAAGGATAACATTGAAATGCTGAATGAAACGTTTACCTCAAACTCCATGACTATTCAGCTGCAAGATGATCAAATCACCCACTTGATGACAGGTCGCTATCCACCGTTCACCGAGCACTCACCTAACTACACCATGGCTGACTACGAGGATGAAGAATAATTGTTGACTTGCATCGTGCCACTATGTTAACTAAGGAGCTGTTTGGGAGGCAACCCAAAACCCCTTATTATTTTTATATTTGCATATTGGTAAAATAATGGTGTGTTGTTGGTATAGGTTGAAGTGTGAGAAGTGCTCGAAAAGTGCAAGGGGACAAGCAACAGATCCAATTGGTGAGTCACCGAAGATGTCGATAAACCCGACCTTATCCACCATTTGACTATAAACATCTCCAAAATTGCACCCTGTAAAACTCGGCGAGCTTATGAAATTATTGGCACATTACCGACTCTGTTAGCATTCTCGATAGAGACCGTTGTTTGAACTCTCAAGCTTACTAGAAAGTTTTGTAAAACTCAGTGAAACAAGTGATTGCTCAACGACACATCGAATAACTCAACGATCACGACTGATATCGCTAGGTGTGCAAGAATTGGACAGCGTTTGAGTAAAGTTGAAGCAAGGTGGCTGTGAAGCATTCAATAAAGAGGGTTGAAAAGAGGCGTGTTGGGTTGCTTAGCGATGCTGTGTAGAGCTCGCTGAACCATTCCACGGCTTGCTTAATGTCCCCACCTCGCCTTCTTCTTAATTCTAAGATTATGGAAGGTCTACAACCCGAAGCAGCATATATAACTACACCCAAAGTAGTAGGAAGAACCATGCCACCCTGACAGATAGAGCAACTGCATAGCCAGGATCATTTCTTTACCTCCCTCTTTGTCTTACTTATTTTTATTTTATGAAACTTTTATTCGCATTTGAGGAAAAGTACTTTTATTTGTGGTGGGGTGAGGCCCACTTTACCTTTGTGCATATTTATTTTGATATTATATTTTGGGTTCTGAGCTATTATGGTGTTTTTACACTGCTTCTGTGGATGTTTGAGCTTATGGCTCCTTTTATTTTAAATTGCAATAATGATTTTGACCCGTCCAAAAATTTTTGCCACCTCTTATGTGTTAAATGTGGTTGTTCTTTTGCAAAATTTGAGTCTCGATTCCGATCAATATCAATGACTTGAATAGTTCTCTCAATCGAACGAACATGAATGCGCGGCTACAATGAGACAAAAGGAAGTTGCATAGACAATATGTGAACTTCTTGCATCTCGTTATGACTAGCCTAGTATCGAATTGAGCCTCTTGTGATGATCATTGCACACTAGCGAAAGTGTGGAGTCTTGTTTGACTGTAGTGTTAATGCCTAGAGTGATGAGCTTACTTTGAACCATGCATGATAGATCCTAGAATTTGCGCTATTGGTCCGGTCAACTAAGTGATGCTATCCCTTGATATGATCTTAGGCAACTTCTAAGAGTGTGAGCCAATTTGACATATACCTCTTTTGTGACCTACCCTGTAGGCGTGTGATTTTGAACACCCTTTGAGCCTTACCTTTCTTTGGAAGAAACTTGATGAAAACTAGACCTTTCTTTATCCATTACCTATAATCCTCTTGAATTGTGGTTAATTGAATAGACAACTAATGCCAAAAGCCTAAGTTGGGGGTGTGGTGAAAAAGAAAAAGGTGAAGTCAAGAAGTGTAAGGAAAGTCTTCTTTAACCCATGACATGGAGAAAAATGGAACCCTTCCATATAAAAAAAAAAAAAGAGAAAGAGAAAAAGAGAAAGTTGTGGAATAAAGTACCAAAGAAAAGGTTTCCAAACAATCCATGGGAAGCGAATAAAAGGATGACCTATGATGCACTAACGAAAATGATGAAGGAAAAAGAAAGGAATTGTTCAGAGCACCATATTTCATGAGGATAAAAGTCACTGAGCCCAATTGACCATACCTTTACACTCAGCCTCGTTACAAGCCTTGTTAAGACCTTTGTGATTTTGAGAAAGTCGAAACAAATGTTGATTGGAAAATACAGGCAAACCTATGGGTGAAAGCATGCATTTTGTTCATCTTTATGAGTGTGAGCGTTGTATCTGATTCCTTAACTTTAAATTGATTATACCTTTGTGTGTGTGAGTGGAATCATCATTTGTGTGAGAGAATTCGAACACTTTGGTTGAGCTTGAACTTGCATGAAGCAAGTATTATGAGCATGAGATTTTTTTATATTGGTGAGTCATAAACTTGAATCTTTGGGTGCATGTTTGATCTTTGCATAAATAAATTGAGTCTTGTTTGTGCATTCAAGATTGAGTCTTATGTAGCACTGTTTGAGACACCCTTTTTTTTTAACAACATAACTTGAGTTTGCTTGAGGACAAGCAAAAGTTTAAGTTGAGGGCGTTGATAAGTCCACAAATTGGACTCATCTAGGGCTATATTTTAATAGAAATTATGTCCTCAAATGCTTATTTTATCTCAATATCTGATGAAAACCCTTAAGTTTCAGGTATTTGCAATTTAAAGGAAACCATGGACATTACGTCACAAAAAGAAATGAAAAGGCTAAACCGAACAAATAAATAAAGGCTTGAGGATCGCCGAGTCCACTTGGTGAGTCGGCGAAGGGTCTTACTTCGGCTTTTGTTCCAAGGTGCTTAGACCTGAAGGAAAGGATCAAGTTGGTGGAAAAAGGTAACAGTCGGCGCATCGCCAAAAAGTTCCACGAAGCAATACCATGTCGCCCAATGATCTAGAGCACGAAAATGCTGAAGGCTGGTGAAAGACGGCGATGAACTACACCAAAAGGCGAATCGTTGAGTTGATCGGCGATTCCGACCAACGACGCCGAATGATCCAGTTCAACACAAATCTGTGAAAACTATAAATACTAGTTAATGTTGTATTTTTAAGTGTGGAACAATTATTATAATTTTCATATAGAATAGTACTTTTTGATACTTTTGCTCTAAGTTTGAGAGGGTTTTGAAGACTTGAAGATCCAAAGGGTTTCATATTCAAGATTTGGATTTGGGTCTCTTGGATTCTTCAAGTTTGGCTTGTATCAAGACTTAAATCTTCATACCCAGTTGAATGCGAGCTCAATTTGGTATAAATTTCTACCTACTATACATGTGTGGCTAAAAACCCCAATTCTTGGGGTATGATTTAGCGAATATGGGTTAAGATAATTGTTGGGTCTTACTTGCTGATAGTTTAATTGTAGTTTAATTGTGATTTCATTTAGTAGTTGTGGATGAATTTAATCAATTTGTAGTTGCAAATACAAGTTTATTTATATGTTTTCAGCTTGCTCGAGAGAGAGGTCGCAAAACTAAAACTACTCAATTGATGGCCGATGGGAGTGGGTCGACATGAGGATCAGCTCGAAAGAGTGAATCATTGTCTCATTCCCACACACTCAGCTCGAGAGAGTGAGGGGGTTAAGGCATAGGATGGTCTTCAAGTGGCAAGTGGGTGTCCGATAGGAACGCATTTGAAACAGGGTAAGTTGCTCGAGAGAGAACTTATCCCCCTTAAAGTTTAGCCTAGTCACAATTATTCTATGAATCTTCTATCGAAACCATGTACCCAATAATCTAGCTTAACCCATGTTCCCGTCACATCCCAAGGATCCCCTCTCATTACTTAGAAATCCTTGTTTATTTTGTTGTTTTTACTTACTAGTGACAAAACCCCATTGTTAATTGACACTCTTGTGTCCCCCTTTAATTTACAATGTTTTTAATCGTTAATGTCTTTAGCTACGACTAGTTAGAACTTAATTTTATTCTTCTATTAATTCTCAAAACCATTCTCTTGGGAACGATCCCAACCCTTACTTGGGTTACTTTACTATTGTACAATCGTAGACATTTGCATTGGAAGTTATGTATTGATTACGCAAACATCAGTAAGGCTGCGATGTTAATAGGGAACATGGACATAGCAAGGCTGGTGATCCATGTGTAGCAGGTTGATGAAGATAAACTGTGACATAGAGAAGAATTCTAGAACAAAAAGGCGAAAACAATAGCAAATTAGTCTGGACAGCAGAAAAGGAATATGAACCGGGCATCCTTTCAACAAAAGCCAAATGGACCTATTCCATCATCTGCAAGTGCACCTGCACCAAGTAGTAGATGTGAGTTCGAGAATCAAAATTCTCAGAACTTTAGAGCTACACCTGCTCAATCTCAAGGCTATGTGGTAGAAGGAGGTAATTAGACTCCAACATGTGCAAAGAGTGGTAGGAACCACCTAGGAGCCTGTCCCGATGGCTCCACTGGTTGCTTTAAGTGTGGTCAAGCAGGTCACTTCATAAGATAATGTCCTAAGAACATGCAATGAGGTGGTAATGGGGGAAATAGAGCCCAATCTTTTTCAACGGCTCAACCTGATCGGGCTGTACCTATAGGAGCTACTTCAGGGACAAGTGGAGGAGCAAACCGTCTGTATGCATCACCAGTCGCCATGAGCAAGAGAATTTTCCAGATGTTGTCACCGGTATGTTCAAATTATTTACTTTTGATGTGCATATATTACTTGATCCAGGAGCGTGTCTGTCTTTTGTGACTCCATATATTTCTATAAATTTTGATATTCTTCCTAATAAACTTCTTGAGCCCTTCAATATTTCTACACCTATTGGTGAGTCTATTATATCTGAGAGAGCTTATCAAAATTGTGTCATTTCTATCAATCACAAAGACACTATGGCTTATTTAGTTGAGCTAGATATGGTGGACTTTGATGTTATCCTAGGTATGGATTAGCTTCATGCCTGTTATGCCTCATTTGATTGTAAAACTTGAGTGGTTAAGTTCTAGTTTCATAATGAGCCAGTTATTGAGTGGAAGAATAGTTCAGCAGTGCCTAAGGGTCGCTTTAAATCATACCTTAAGGCGAGAAAGTTAGTTTCCAATGGGTGTATCTATCACTTAGTCTGAGGTAATGACTCTAGTGTTCAGACACCATCTATTCACTCAATTCCAATTGTAAGTGGGTTTCCAGATGTCTTTCTAGATAATCTTCCCATAGTCCCTTCTGAAAGAGAAATAGACTTCAGTATAGATATTCTTCGTGATACTAGACCTATCTGTATTCCTCTATATTGAATGACTCCAGCTGAGTTAAAGGACTTAAAAGAGTAGTTGAAAGATCTTCTTGAGAAAGGTTTTATTAGAACAAGTGTCTCACATTGAGGCGCTCTAGTCTTATTTGTGAGAAATAAAAATGGTTCACTTAGGATGTGTTATGATTAGCGCTAAGTAAAAAAGGTTACTATAAAGAATAAGTATCCCCTTTCGAGAGTTGATATTTTTATCAACTTCAGGGTGCCATTTGTTTTTATAAGATAGACCTCATATCAGGCTATCATTAGTTGAGAGTAACAGAAAGTGATATCCCTAAGACAACATTTAGGACACATTATGGTCATTATGAGTTTCTAGTTATGTGTTTTGGTTTTACCAATGCTCTTGCAATGTTCATGAACCTTATGAACAGAGTGTTTAAACCTTATCTGGATATATTTGTTATCGTTTTCATTGATAAAATTCTAATGAATTTGAGGAATGAGGAAGATCATGCTAGTCATCTCAGAGTAGTTCTCCAAACTCTCAAGGAATGAGAGTTGTATGCTAAATTATTCAAGTGCAAATTTTGGCTTGAGTTTGTGGCACTCTAAGTCGACGTATTTTCTTGTGATGGGATTCAAGTGGACACTTAGAAGATTGAAGTAGTGCAGAACTGGCCTAGGCTCATATCTCCAACTTATATAAGGAGTTATGTGAGATTGGATGGTTATTATAGATGGTTTGTAGATGGGTTCTCATCTATTTCATCCCCTTTGACATAGTTGACTCAGAAGACAGTAAAGTTTCAATTTTCTGAAGCTTGTGAAAAGAACTTTCAGGAATTGTAAACTAGGTTGACTACTGTTAGTATTGAACTTACCGGAGGGTACACAAGGCTTTATTGTGTTGTGATGCGTCCAGAGTTGGACTGGTTGTGTGTTGATGTAGAATGGCAAAGTTATAGCTTATGCCTCTAGGCAGCTTAGGATTCGTGAAAAGAATTACCCAACCCATGATTTAGAGTTGGATGTTGTAGTGTTCGGTTTGAAGATATAGAGTCACTTTGTTTATGGTCCCTATGTAGATGTGTTCACCGATCACAAGAGTCTTCATTATGTATTCAATCATAAAGAGCTTAATATCAGACATATGACGTGGTTGGATTTAATTTAGGATATGACATGAGTATTTATACAACCTAGGTAAGGTTAATATTGTTGTCGATGCTTTGAGCAGGTTGCCTATGGGTAGTACTGCCCATAATGCCGAAGAAAAGAAGGAATTAGACAAGGTTGTGCATAGACTTGCATGCTTTGGAGTCCGTTTGTTGGATTCTAATGAAGGTGGAGTAGTGGTGATAAATGGGGCTAAATCATCATTAGGTCTGAAGTGAAAGAGAAACAAGACCAAGACCCTGTTAGCTTGAATTGAAGGAAAATGTTCGTAAGAAGAAAGTGGTGGCTTTTGAACATAGGGGAGATGGTTTATTGAGGTATTAAGGTAGGTTGTGTGCACAAAATGAGGATGAATTCCAATAAAGGATCATGGAGGAAGCTCATAGCTCCAAATATTCGATTTATCGTGGTTCCATAAAGATGTATCGCGACTTGAGAGAAGTCTATTAGTGAAGTACTATGACAAAGTGGATTATTAAATTCGTTGCTAAGTGTCCGAATTGTCAATAAGTTAAAGTAGAACATCAAAGGCTTGGTAGTTTGTCTCAGAATATAGAGATTCTAGAATGGAAGTAGGAGATGATTTGTAAAACCCCGTATCCTAGACAGACAAGATTGTAAAAATGAGAAGTTGCAAGTGTTACTGACAGGCACCACCCACAGACTATAGGGTGACCCACAGTCAAACCCACGAACCAGGACCCTGGTCCGTGGATCGATGCCCCAAAATCCCAACTCTGAAGCCAAACGTCGATTGACCAGAAAGGACCGTCTATCCATCCACGGTCCGTCGGCCTGGTCTGTCAGTTGGCCCGACAACTTTTAAGTCAGGGGTCATTTGCAATTTTCCTTATCCGTTGGACCCCTAAATTACATCATTTAACCCCTAAACTACATAGTTTTGGCCAGTTTAAGCACATCAACTTAATTAGAACTTACCCTAGTCAACTCATTCTTCAAAAATTCATCAAGTTGAACGAAAAGAAGGAGAAAGATTCGACCAAGCCCTAGTCCAAGAACGTAGTAGTTTTCAATCAGTTTTAGCCCTAAAATAAAAAAATTTCTCTGTGGAATTAGTCACTATGTATGTGGGATTTCACTACTGAGTTCCTTTCACCAACTAGGTCCTTAGAATTCAGTCAGATTCTTGATTCCCTTTATATTATCTAGACCTACGGTTTCTAGAATTTCAGCAGATTATTATGAATTAGTTACTTTAATGTTCCTAATTAGATTGTCATGATTTTAGTATTTTTTTTCCGCAGATTCTTGGATAAACTCAGAACACTAGTTATGTAGTTCTTTTAGTTCATGAATTATATTAGCTAGGATAGATAAACATATGTACATGCCTTAGTTTTCCAATGTTTCATTATTAGAAACTAAATGTTGCATTTTAGGTTAGCTTGTCAATATTTTGAGCTATCCAGTATTATAGAAATCTAGTCATAATGCGTTAATTACATAATCAATTGGGAGTAGGCTTAATACCAAGTGGACGAGGGTCAGTCACCATCAAGTCCACTAATTGCATGCCCCCGTAGGTTGTAAGTCCCCTCTATAGGCATCAGTTTAGTGGTCATGCCAGCCATGCCTCTATATCTCTAGCAGGGTATATTGGGTCCTCTCGATGGGCCATATACATTGGACTCCACATTTAGTTTATGTAATTTTATGTCGGTTATTAGTAGCTCCCATAATCAGATTCTAGTGAATTGACAAGTTATCATTACAGTTTAGTATTCAGCTTCAGCATGTATAAAATTGGTCATTGCATTCAGTATACTATCATGCTCATCTTATATCATTGCTCAGTTATATGCTTTGTTCAGTTATATATATTGCTCAGCTTTACTCTATCATGCATGCTTAGTACCTTTCAAGTACTGACGCATACTCTGCGCTACATCTTCTCATGATTTAGGTTTAGGTCCTCAGCATCCAGATCACGCATAAATCAGTTCCTGATCTTCAACTCAGCAGCATCAGTGGTGAGTCTTTATTATTCGAGGATGATAGACATGTTTTTATGTTCAGTCTTTCATTTCAGTTTCTATTTTTGCTAAAAATTTACCTGGGCATGTCCCAACATTTCTAGTCAGTTAGAGGCTTTATTTCAGACATGGTTAGATTCAAGTTTAGCTTTGGAGTTTGATATTAGAGTTGTCATTAAACTCACAGTTCATTTATTCATATATTAATGGGTATTCCCTATCCTTTAGGTTTATATGATGTTTTAAGCTTTTGCACAGTACTTTCTTAATTCAGTTATCTTTAAATATGCTTATAATATTCCAACAAGGTTAGCTTGGGGTTATTCATGATCCTAGGTCCCGTGTTTGCGCCTAGACGTAGCCTCGGGGAGTGACAAACTTGGTATCAGAGCACTATGTTTAAGAGTCCTAGGAGTTCTGAAAAGCCGTACTAAGAAACGTCATTTTCATAGGTGTCAAGTGCACCACATTGAATGAGAGGGAGGCTACGAAATGTTTTAGGAAAACTTCACTTTCTTGATATTCTTATCGTGCGTAAGGTATGATCTTTTTCTAATCAATCGTTATGTGCTTTCACATCATACCTCCTCGTAGATCATAAGAAAGGAATACGAATGCACGCAATGCTGATGCAGCTCCTCCAGCCCCAGATCAAGAGGTATCAAATGTTAAGTTTTGGAATGCCATTTAGCTTTTTGGCTCAGAGTGTGACCAACCATTAGGTTCTAGTTCCTACAAATACTAGTGGTGGATCACTGGCAGCCAGGGTTCATGATTTTATTAAGATGAATCTGCTTGAGTTTTTAGGGTCACGGATTGGTGAGGACCCCCAAAACTTCATAGATAAAGCTCAAGATGTTCTTTGGAGTGTTACAAGTGACTGGATATGATAGGGTGGAGTTAGTATCTTACCAGCTTAAGGATGTAGCTCACATCTAGCTTTACACAATGGAAAGAAAATAGGGGTACGGATGCAGCTCATATCACTTGGGAGTTCTTTAGTAAGAATTTCTAGAGAGGTTCTTCCCAAGAGATTTGAGTGAGGCAAAAGCTCAAGAGTTAATGAATTTAAGGCAAGGTAGCATGTCGGTCAAAAAATATGAACTCAAGTTCACCCAACTCTCTAAGTATTCTCCTCACATGGTTGCCGATTCCAGGGCACAAATGAAAAAGTTTCTATATGGGGTATCCAACTTAATGAAACTAAAGAGTAGGAATGCTATATTGCTGGAAAATATAAACATCTCTAGGTTCATGACTCATGCTCAACAGGTTGAGGGAGATAAGCTTAGGGAACAATCTAATGATAATAAGAATGCCAGAACAGGCAACTATGTGTATTCTCAACAGAAATCGAGTAGTGGAAATCGCTCATAGTTTCAGAAAAAGTCTTCAGCTTCAGCACCTTCATCAGCTAGTGTTCCATCTTCTAAGTTTCAACACTCTTAGAAAGGTAAGGCATCAGGCTATAAGTCTCAGGGGAGTGTTTCACGCACCAAAACATACCCAACTTGTCCAAAGTGCGGTAAGAACCATCCAGGCGAGTGCAAGAGGTGAGTGTCTTGCAGAAAAGGAAGGATGTTTTGGGTGTGGTCAGTCTGGTCACAAGTTGATATATTGTCCTTCTAATAAATAGGGTTAAGGAGGAAATAATGGTAGGGCTCAGTCTACAACTTCAGTAGCACCAGCAAGTTACCCAACTCAATAGGGTAGCTCATCTGGTACAACTGGCGGACAACGCCAAAACAAGTTGTATACTCATCAAGCTCGCCAGGGTCAAAAAGATTCTGCTGATGTGGTCACTGGTACGTTACGAGTCTTTAACTTAGATTTTTATGCTTTGTTAGATCCAAGGGCTACTCTTTCCTTTGTAACTCTTCATATAGCAGTCAACTTCGATGTTAGTCTAGAAACTCTCTCAGAACCCTTTTCAGTCTGTACTCCAGTCGGTGACCCAGACATAGCTAGACGGGTATACAGAAATTTCCCTGTCATAGTCTCTGAAAAAGTCACTTCAGCAAATCTTGTAAGAGTAGGACATAGTAGACTTTGATGTAATTCTAAGCATGGATTGGTTACATTCCTATTATGCCTCAGTCGATTGTAGAACTAGGATTGTTCGCTTTCAGTTTCCAAACTAACCAATCTTAGAATGGAAGGGTAGTAGCTTAGTGCCTATGGGTCGATTCCTTTTTTACCTTAAGGCTACAAAGATGATCTCTAAGGGTTATCTCTATCATCTAGTTTTGGTTAAAGATTCAAGTTCTGAAACCCCAACTCTTGAGTCAGTTCTAGTAGTTAATGAGTTCCCAGAAGTGCTTCTAGAAGATCTTCCCAAAGTTCCTCCCGGAAGAGAAATTGACTTTGGAGTTGATCTCCTCCAAGATACCCAGCCTATCTATTCCTCCTTACAGAGTAGCTCTAGCTGAGCTTAAGAAATTGAAAGAACAGTTGAAAGACCTTCTAGATAAGGACTTCATCAAACCCAGTATTTTCCCATGGGTGCACTAGTGTTGTTCGTGAAAAATAAAGATGGTTCTCTTAGAATGTCCATTAACTATAGGCAGTTGAACAAAGTCACAGTGAAAAATAAGTACCCCATCCCCGGGATTGATGACTTGTTTAACAAATTTTAGGGTGCTAGTCATTTCTCAAAAATAGACCTCAAATCTGGTTATCATCAGCTAAGAGTCAGAGATAGTGACATCCCAACAACCGCCTTCAGAACTCAGTATGGTCATTATGAATTCGTAGTTATGCCATTTGGACTAATCAATGCTCCTGCAGCTTTCATGGATTTGATGCACAGAGTGTTTAAGCAGTATTTGGACTTGTTTATTACCATCTTTATTGATGATATCCTCATTTACTTTCGAAATGAGAAAGAACATGCGACTCAATTTAGGGTTGTCCTGCAAACTTGATGAGTCCAAGATTTGGACTCATTCAGGGCTTAGTTATAATAAATTTTGTGTCCCAAATGCCTATTGTGTTCCAATAATTGAAGTAAAACCCTTGATTTTATGATATATGGATTAAGAAGCAAAACTAGGACAGGAATGGCAACAAGGACAACACGAACAAAAAAAATGAAAGGAAATAAGCCTGATGATCAAAGATGTCACTCAGGGACTCGCCAATTCGCCTATCCACCGTCTAAAATCACAGAATACTGAGGTTGGATTAAGGATAACTTCGGCAAGCAGTAGTCTCACTCAGCAACATGCTGATGTTACTCGGCGACTCACCAAGTTACCTCTCCACCCCCTAAAATTACAAAATACTGAGTTTGGATTAAGAGTAACTTCGGCGAGCAACAATCCCATTCGGCAACACACTGAAGTCACTCGACAATAGGTGACTAGGTCGCCGAAATCATTGATGGAAACCCAGCTAATCGCATATGGGCGAGGCAAATGACAAAAGGGCACATCTCAGAGTGAAACAACGATCCTGACTTAGCTCACCTAAAATTACAGTGGTCAAATGAAGAAGACGTGAAGCAAAAGGCGAGATGAAAGGGCAATCGATGAAGCCCAACTTTCCTCGCCAACTTGTTCCAAAATGTCACACCAAATTTTGTATATATTGATTTTTGCATGAGCGAGAAAGTATTCAGAAAAGTGAGGAACATAAGATTTAGAGCTAAAACACTACCATTAGGGATTTTAAGTGATTTTAGCATGGTTTTTCATTGAGATTTTGTAATGGAGAAGATTTTAGTTAATTTTAACTTTGGAATTTCATTTACCCAACTATGGGAAACGTGGCAAGTATTGAATTTCATCTTTTCATCATGATTGGCTAAAACCCTAACCTTGGGTGGGGTGTTTGACTAAGTGACCAATTATTGCGCTCTACCAAATATGTGTTATTGATTAGTGATTGTTGATGTTAATCTGAAGTGGGTCCAAATTATTATGGTGGTTTAATTTCATTATTGCATATTTAGTGTGATAGATTTCAAAGTGCTTGATTGAGAGAGAAGTATAGAACCAACATATTAATTTGATATCCTTAGTAGTGGGTCTTGATGGTTTCAGCTTGAGAAAGTGAAACTACTACTACAAAATAGGATTTTAACGTAATTATTTAGTGGCAATTAATCATTTGCCACTAATTAATTCTTTTAGCGGGAATATTAGTGGCATACTAACAATAGCCGCTAAAACATATATTTTTAGTGAAAATAAAATTAATTTGTCAGTAAAACACTAAATTGAACGCTACTTTCATCCTTTTATTTTCCCCTCAAAAATTTTCTACTACTATTAACTCTTCCGTCCTATTATCAATTAAATTAAAAAAATTAATAGAAAACCCTATTCTGCTATTGCTGCATATAACCTCGAGAGTCGAGACTTCTCCAAGTTTGTCAAAGTTTCATTACAGGCATAACCAAGAACTTCTGTTGAAGCCATTCACTTAATTCAAAGGTAAGACACCGTCTCCATCTCCACAGGTGATCCAAAATTCAATTCCATACAAATTCCTAATTTTAGATTCTACAGCTACATTGGCTGAAACAACCCCACATCACATAACTACTACTATGATTTTGCAGATGTGGTTGTATTTTTAGGTCCAGTTTCTAAAACTAACTGAACAAAATACTATTTGGGAATTCGGTAAAGATTTAAAGTTTTACTATTTTGTTCTTATTTTATGAATTTTTGTAGGTTTTACTGAATTCATTCTTATTCTTAACTTTACTGTCTTTGTCGAGTAAACATTTTTCATCCCAAGTACTCAAAACGTATAGAAATTTTTTTATTTTGTAGCAGTAGTTTCAACTCTGTTTTGTGTTGTATGATTTTCACCTGCTACTTATTGAATGGGCAATTGATTGTATTGATTACTCTATTTTGTTAGGTTAATGTCAATATATTAAAGTCTCGTGATTGTTTGAGTGTTATTCGACTGTAATTGATCAACAACAATGGTTATTAGTTGAATCGGCAATATTAGGAGCACTACATTATCAATATTTTTTATAGTTACTTGAGCAGGCATGTTCTATTTTAATGACTTTTTCTATAAGTATAGAAACTAAGAACATTTTCTTATATCCCTATTTTGGTTGAATTGTTAAAGAAATGGAAACTACCTCAAGTTGATGAGACTTCAGTATTCATGCAGTGATAGTACTATTTTAAGAACTTTACAACATATGCGTGGAACTCAATGCTAAATGCATCATCACCATTATATGATTCTAAGTAGTAACATGATTTCCCCATTTAGATTCCTAGTAATTAATTAAGTCTTGCCTGACAGTTTCCAAGATACCAGCCATTTGATAAGAAATACGGCTTTGATAGTGCCCAATTTCAAACTATATATAGCATCCTTTTAGGATTAGATGTCTTGAGTGTTTAAATTCAATTAGAAATTGTGAGGTTGAAGAAAGGAAACTGGTTTGAATTTGGGAGTAGGCTTTCTCTTGATTAGTGTTATTAAATAGCAACTTGCAGTCTCCAAATTTCTTCTTCTCTTCTTCTTATCTCTGTTTTTGTGTATGTTTGGTCAAAATGAAATATTTTATTTCATTCAAGTACAAAAATTACAAAAAAAGTAAAACTAGTCCCGTAAATTGATCACCAAATCCTAAGTATAAAGAAAAACAAAAATTCTATGCCTAGCTAAGAAAGGAGTCAATCTACGCCAGCATCACGAACATATTTGTGTGACTTTGTCCTCTGATGTGGAATTGCAGAATTCCTTGAGTCTACCTCTAAAATCTCTTCTAATAGATAGGAATCTTATAGCATTTCGTTCAGCCTGTTATGATATATAGTTTTTGTGAAGAGGAATCCAAATATGCCAATTTTTGGACTTGTTCCAGTAGTATTTCTTGAAATCCATCTCTTCTCATCTTTCCAGTTTTGTATGATTCATCTTTGTGCCATCCATTTGAGAATTAAATATCATATATATTTAGAGTAGGTGCATTGGAATAACAAGTGGGGTAGTATTTTGTGAGATGTCCCATTCCAAAGAACACAACTTATTGGAAGCTGAATACTCTGTTTTTGCATTCTGTTCACTCTGTTTTTGTGTTGTGAATAATCTTCTCTGTTTTTTTTTAAGTCTTAATCTCTGCTTTGTATTTTTTCCTATGTTATCTACATTTCATATAAAGTAATTTTACATGTATTATTAGTGCTTTTTTTCTATTTTGTCTCACTGTGAAACTGGGTTGAACTGTAGTACTTAATCAACTATAGTACTCACTTTAAAGCTGAGTTGAAGAGTGCTGATGGAATCAATTTACTTTAGATGCATTATTATGTGTTTTCACAACTTGAGATGAGGATGATGCTTTTTCTTGTAACACATGTTTCCTTCTATTCTGCTTTATGAGCAAGTTAATGCAGATACATAGTTACTTAATTTTAGGTAAGGTTGTATACAAACTAGAGGTCACAATATATTGAACATCCAAGTACAAAATGATGAAGATGTGCGAAAGTATCTTGAGTAGTTGATGGATGAAAGAAACATTGATCGAGCCTTACCTCATATTGAGCAGTTGATAAATACTAAGAATCACTTTGAAACCCAATAGCATGATGATCAGTCTAATGAGTTGAAGGGTTCTATTGGAGACACTGAGGAATCAGGTAATACTTTTTAGCTACTTCTTATTAGTTATACAGGTTAGGAAAAAACTATAATCCTGAAGTTTTTTTGTGTTTACTTACATCCTGTGGTCAAGCTGGTATGAAGTTAGCCTTTTGACGGTTACATTTATATCAAAGAGGAGTTAAATACAATAGTTTGAGGAGTTAAATATCGTAATGTTGATCCTTGTTCTGGTTGTCAATTTAACTCACGTTGTATCATAAACTTCAAGTATCTCTAAAAAGCTCTAGCATTAACTGACAGAATGGTTATAGAATAGTGATCAATGCTATTACATAATTAGTCACTAATTAGATGATCTATATGTGTTCAATAGTTCTTAAATTTCCTTTGCTAGCAGGTGTCAGCTGCATTTGTACTATTAATATGTTATTATATACGTACTATTAATTTGTTACTATGTCTATTCTTTGTGTATTCCGATTAAAAATCTTAAAATGTTAATATTTTCTTGAAATTTGACATTGTTAAGTTGTAGTTTCCTGTCAAAGGATTTATTTGATTGTTAGCTTTTATAGTGACATAGGTAAAGCCAATTACTACATCTCAATAGATTATAAATGATAATGCTAAGAAGATGAGATCCCTTTATTTAAAGTAAGACTCAGAAAGCTTCCTTCAGCCACATTATCCTATTTTATTTTCTTAATTATATTCAAAAAACTTTTTCAAAGTAAGATCAAAATGCTGAGAATTTGATTTACATCACTAAAGCAATCACAAATAGAAAAATAACTAGAGTTCTTTATCAGAATAATATCTTCATTCAGATCCTTATGCATGAAATTGTAGTGTTGCCATCTAAAATCATCTAAGTAAGAATTAGTGAGTAAAGTTCAAGAATGATAATAGTTTAACCATTGTGGACATACATAAAGAGCCAAACCTAGCAACTATGCTCTACTATAATCTATTACTAGAGTATTTACACCTACACTGACAGTGCTCATGGAAAAATACTACAAATAATAAGGATACCTAGTGTTGTTGAAAACACTCCAACTTCTCATGGTATTACTCATCTCTACTTTATTCTCGATGCTACTGTTTGAGTTTTTCTTATTTACCCTTTTAAGTCTAAATGAATAAGCTTTATCTGAACACCTGCTTTGAAATGATTAGAACTATCAAATTTACATAGATTTATATGGATCATCTTAGTTTTAACTACGGACCACTAGAAGACTACATCTAATCATGGATCCAAAATTTTAGATGTCGATTTTAACTTTTAACATCAGATATTTTGCATTGAGGTAATAAGAATCTTTTTATGAAACTCAAGTTAAGTTTGAGTTGACTATGTGACGTAGATTTGATTAGAGGGATTGTGTTGATAACCAGTCTTATGTGTAGTTTCTGCTGAATTTTTCAATTCAAGGAACTCATGTTGATGTTATATACCATGTTTAACTAATATGATGGAGATTTAGTCATAGAATCCTCATCGCCATTCGTCATTTTTGCTCCCTCATTATCATCATTAGCAATTTCATGCCAATCATCATTATCACTATCTATATGTAATGAATCAAATCTATTGATGTCTTGCCAGCACCTCAATTTTATCCCAAATAGAAGTTGAGAAACTACAATAAAAATAAATAGGTATTCTGCTCGACAGATACATTAGCATTGTTGCATTGTAGACAATATGTGTACAGAGGCATAGACCAAGTTAAGTTTAAGTTATGTGACATTAAAATTTTTAGATGGATTGTGTTGGTTAGAAGTCTAATGTGTAGATCCCACTTGGATTTTTGGAAACTACACTAATGTAAATACATGGGGCTGAGATTAGACTATATAAGCTCGAAAGTTGCTGCAAATTAATTAATCCTTTAGGAAGTCAAAGAAAAGCTGCTCCTTTAAATGTAACTTGTACACTATTGTTTATGTGTAATAACTACTCACTAGGTTGTTGAAATAATAGTGATAAAAAAATGAATATAGGGGATCTGGTGATAAAGGTTTAACGATCAAAACCTTAAGAGCTAAATGATCGACACTCAACTATTATTCTTAATCAAGAGTAACCAGTATCCATGTTAAGTTTGAGCTAGCTACGTGACATAAATTTCATTAGAGGGATTATGTTGATTATCAGTCTTATGTGTATTTTCTGCTGAATTTTCCAATTCAGGTAACTCTTGTCGAGGTTGTATATTATGCTTATAACTGATATGTTGGATATTTAATCATAGAATATTCATAGTCAATCATCATTTTTTCGCCCGTGTTAGTCATCCAACTCATCATTATCACTGTCTATATTCCGCGTATCAAATCTTTCCTGCTAAGCACATCTTCACAAAATGAAATCATTAACATAATAACTATTATTTCCTCCCAACTCTATGAAGAAAAGACAACATAAAGACGGTTATTTAAATTCTTGCCTCGTGATACAACCTTATTCCACATGAAATATACGCAGCCCGTTAGTCCAACCTTATACACCTCATTCACTGCTTTCTTTGTCTCCTATGATCATTCACTACTTTCTTTGTCTCCTATGATCTGATGTGTAGTTTCTTCTTCATTTACCAATTGAGGGAACTTTTACTGATGTCTTGTCAGCCCCTAAGTTTTATCCCAAATAGAAGTTGAGGAACTACATTCAAAAAATAGGTGCTTTGCTCCACAGATAGATCAACATTGCTGGATTGTAGGATAGATTTGTGTATAGACGTAGCTCAAGTTAAGTTTGAGCTAGCTATGTGATCTGAAAATAATTTTATGTTTGAGATTTCTTTGTAGCCAATACTCACTAGGCCTCATCTTATCTTGAAATGTCGACCACTGAAAATCTCTAAAATAAAGAAATGTATTACAGATGTAGGCTAGCTACCCTAGACACCCTTTGGCATTGCTTAATTCTCATTGTAGAGATTGATACCAACTTCGAACACCAGGTATTTTCCCCTGCAACCAATATCTATTATTGTTTTTATGCCTGTCCATATAATATGCCTATTTTGATCCCAATCAGATGCGATGGGAAGTACTTGAGGTCATTGAGACATGAGATTTTTGTTATCTTCACATGGTTCTACTATGATATAGCTCCTAACTCGTGATATTTTTATTTAATATATTTCATCATTTAACAAATATATTTTATTATTTCAGGTCATACAGTCTGATGTTCGAAAATATTTCTCGGGGAATATTTCAATATGATGAACAGTTATGAAAACTCTTTGAAGACATTATTTGATAGGATTGATTATATAACAATCTTAGTTATTTTCTTCAAATAATATTAGTTAAATTTTCAAGTTGTTATACTATATTTTTAATTACTTTTGTTGTTTGTTTAGATTTAATGACATATATTATGTTTTATGAATTAATATTTTATGTTTTTTAGCATTTGGCGACCTTTGTCACCTCTAAGAGACTCATTTTATAACAATTTTTTTGGTTTTTCTAGTTATGAACTTGGTACCTCTACTATTCACTAGATAATTTTTTGAATGGATATAGTTATAATTAGTGGTGACTAAGCAGATGATTCTTAAAGCATGTGACTTTTAGTGTCAAAGTAAGTGCATTTACTAGCCATAAGAATTTGACTCAAATTAATGTGTTTTTGCAAAGGATATTTTAGCCTTTAAAATTGCCACCAAACTATTGCCGTCAAAGATAAAACTTTTTAGTGGCAATATTATTGAATTCACCAACTATAAAAATGGACGCTACAAAAGCGTGGTTAGCGGCTTCGGACTAGATTTAACAGTCATTTTAATTGCCACTAAACTAATGCGTTTTGGTGGCAATTTAATATGATTTATCGGCTATAAAAATGGACACTAGATGAGCATAACTAACGATTTTGGATTGGATTTAGCAGCCATCTTAATTGTTGCATACAATTGCCACTAAAACGAATTAATTTTAGCGGCAATACATCTTAGCTTTATCAGCGCTTGTTTGAAAGGCCACTATAGCCTTTGCCGACCCTAGATTCAACGGCCAAAGCACATTGGCTGGTAATGTGTATAGCGGCCATTGTTATTGCTGCTAATACCATTTTTAATTGCTACTAAATCCCTCTTTTGGGTAGTGAACCCAAGACTCAGCCTTTGTATCTAGCTTGAAATAGTGGATCTGATGAGAACGTAGGCTGGTTTGTTTATGAATAGTGTTGCGGTTTGAGAGAACTCAATAGAAATGAAGCAATTGTTCGAGAGAAAATTATTTTACTTATAGTGCGCTCTACCCGCAATGAATTAGAATTATCAGTAATGATTTACACCAATTAGGTTGAATTTGACATTGCTTAGTCAACCCCAAGTGTTCTCTAGTTATCTGGTTATTTCTTGATAGTAATTTGAAGTGGGTTGGTAACGACATCCTGAAATTTTGATTATTAATTTTTAAGTGTGTGTTGCTTAGTAGCAAAGGTCATAGTCATACTTTCATAGTTGAATTCAAAGGAAACTACTCCCTGTGGGATCGTCCCCAACTCAATTGGTTGGGTATGTACTGACTAGTGATCGTTGACACTTAGAATTGGATGAAGTGCTTTGAAACATTAAACAAAATGGCACCGTTGCTGGGAAGTAGCATTACTTAAAGTTCTTTTATCGAAGATTTGAATTTGTTGGCTATAGTTAGATCGGCTTAGGCTGCATTGTGTAGTGTTGGTTGAACTAAATAAAAGTACAAAAAGGAGTGAGGGAGAGATGAATGGTATCCAAGAAAGTCATCAGGGTGGTATCGTTGATATCAATAGTGCTTACAACCCATCTCAACCAAGTGAAATGGGTGCAATTTGCCTACCACAAACTAACGGGGATGCAATATTTGAGGTTACTAGCACGACTCTTCATCTCCTTCAATATGGGGACTCTATGGAGGGCTAGAATACGAAGACCCACATGAGCATGTAAGAAATTTTTTTTAGGTGTGCAAATCGTTTTCATTCAAGAATGTGTCATAAGAGTCAATCCGACTTAAGTTGTTTTCACTATCTTTGACGGGGGAGGCTAGCAAGTGGTTAGCCGAATTACCAAACAATTCCACACCTCATGGGAGGAGCTGATTATACCATTCAATACAAGATTCTTTCCCCTATCTAGGATGATGAAACATAGAGATGACATTCAAGGTTTAAAGAGATGGGAGGGTGAACCCATCCATGAAACATGGGTTAGATTTAAGAAACTCTTAATTAAATGCCCAACTCACGGGCTACCAAATGAGTTGCTACTCCAATATTTTTATCGGAGTCTTGATTCAGTTAATAAAGGAATGATTGATTAATTGGTACAAGGGGGAATAATGTTTCAATCATTTGAGGTGGGCTTATTTCTTCTTGATGACGTGAGGAAAATAAATCAAGCTTGGTACACTCAAGAGGATCAAGTCTCTCCTTTTTGTTTTAGAATGACACAAGAGCAACTTGATAAGGAAAGAGAAAGGGATGAGAACATTAAGAGGATGTTGACTTAAATGGAGCTACTACAAGGGCATATGTTGGAGAATATGGGAAAGATCTAGGGAACAAGTGGAGTGTTTATAGTTGAGGAGGGTTCTTCCTCCAGTTATTCATAGCTGGGGGAGAATCAAGATTGGAACTCCAAGAGATCTGAGGAGGGTTTCCACCCACAGTATTTGCAGCGAGGTGGGAATCAAGGTTGGAACTATCATAAGGGGGAAGATCAAAGAAGATACTATTAAGATTGGGCTAAGAAAAATGACTGTTGGAAAAGGGAGGAAGACCGTGAAGAGGATCACACTCACTCGGGTGAAATCCCAAGTAGTCCCCAGGTGAATGATTCGTTGTCACGCATACTTGATAAATTTGAAGGTTCAGACGATTTGTTGAAAGGGATGAAAGCTGACTTTTCATCATTGAACAATAAAGTAAACTCTCATGCCGATGCAATCAAGATACTTTAAGTTCAATCAAGTTTACTTTCAGCACAATTGAAACCAAAAATGACAATGGAAGATGATGATAAAGGGTTGGCTGTGGTGACTCGTAGTGGAAAGGTAGCAATAGGGGATGTTACGGGCAATGAAGAAGCGCAAATGCATGAAGAAAATAAAGGTATGAAGGAAGGAGAAACACCCATCCAACAAAGCATTGCCAAAGAACAACAAAAAAATGTGGAGAAACACAATCCAATCCCAAAAGTTATGCAACCTTTACCCAAATATCGCCTCCACTTCCCCAATGTCTCAAAAAGAAGAATGAGGATGAGAAGTTCAAGAAGTTTTTATCTATTTTTAAGACATTATCAATCAATCTCCCTCTTGTTGAAGCATTGTTGGAAATACCAGGTTATGCCAAGTTTATGAAGGAGTTAGTCACAAAGAAAAGAAGCTTGGATTTTGAGATAGTCGAAGTTTCTCATAGCTGTAGTGCAATCATGACTAAGGAGCTGATCAAAAAGAGAGAAGATCCTGGAGCATTCACCATCCCTTGCACCATTGACATGCTCCAATTTGCTAAAGCCCTATGTGATTTGGGATCAAGCATCAACCTAATGCCATATGCGATCTATAAACAACTTGGGTTGGGTGAATCGAAAGCCACAACAATGAGACTCTTGATGGCGGACCGATTAATTAAGCATCATGTGGGGATAGTATATTACATATTAGTAAAGTTTGACCAATTCATTTTCCTGGTTGATTTTTTCATTCTCGATATTGAAATAGATGCTGAAATTCCAATCATTTTAGGGAGACCATTCTTGGCAACCGGGAGAGCGTTGGTAGATGTTGAAAGCGGAGAACTAAAGTTTCGAGTGAACGAAGATGAAGTAACCTTTAATGTTTGTAAGTCAATTAACTATCAATTCACGTGGT
This sequence comes from Solanum bulbocastanum, assembly GCA_037074985.1. Classification (NCBI taxonomy): domain Eukaryota; kingdom Viridiplantae; phylum Streptophyta; class Magnoliopsida; order Solanales; family Solanaceae; genus Solanum; species Solanum bulbocastanum. The sequence continues at coordinate 12,003,775 of CM073607.1, forward strand.
CACCATTGTTGATGTTATTGATTATGCAGTGGAGTGTGAGCCATTTGATGTGTATGACCAAACCATGATGAATTTGAAATTCAAGGCAATGAAGAGGTAGTAGCTGGTCTTTCAGGCTTGGAGGGCATTCAAAGACTCTATTGAAGTTGGACATTGATATAGAAAATCAAGAAAGTCCCTCTACAAAACCATCAACAGAAGAATCACCAAATCTGGAGTTGAAAGTACTCCCCTCCCATCTCTGGTATGCTTTCTTGGGGGCAAATAACACCTTACCGGTGATCATTGCATCTGAATTTCTTGAGTGGTAGGTAAAATTTCTCCTTGAGGTGTTTAGAAGGCATATCAAAGCTATAGGTTGTACTATCGCTGACATAGTGGGCATTTCTCCCGGTATTTATACTCACAAAATTCATTTTGATAGTGATTGTAAGCCAAGTGTTGAACATCAGTGGAGATTGAACCCATTGATGCAAGAGGTGGTAAAAAAGGAGATAATAAAATGGTTGGATGTAGGTGTGCTCTACCTTATTGCGGATAGCAATGGGTAAGTCGGGTACAATGTGTACCGAAAAAGGGTGGCATTAGTCCCAAATGAAAAAGGGGAGCTTGTATCTATGAGACCGGTGACCGGAGAGTATGCATGGATTACCGAAATTTAAATTCGTGGACTAAAAAAAATCACTTTCCTATGCCTTTCATGGATCGAATATTTGATTGACTCTCAGAGAGAGGTTGGTATTGCTTTTTGGATGGGTATTTCGATTATAACCAAATCTCCATTGCTCTGAAGGACCAAGAGAAAACCACATTCACCTGCCCATATGGAATGTTTGCCTTCAAATGGATGTCTTTTGGGTTATGTAATGCTCCAGCAATATTTCAACGTTGCATGTTATCCATTTTTTGCTGACATGGTGGAAGACTCAATGGAGGTAATTATGGATGATTTCTTTGTTGTGGATGACACTTTTGAAGCATGTTTAGCACACTTAGGACAAGTTCTCCAAAGATGTGTGGAGATGAATTTGGTCCTAAATTGGGGAAAATGCCACTTCATGGTTAAGGAAGATATAGTTCTTGGTCACAAAGTGTCGCAAAAGGGGCTGGAGGTTGATAAAGAGAAGATTGAGGTGATTGAGAAGTTACGACCACCAATTTTAGTGAAAGCTATTCATAGTTTCTCGGGACATGCTGGTTTTTATCATAAATTCATCAAAGACTTCTTCATAGATTGCACATCCTCTATGCAAACTCTTGGGAAAAGAGGTGAAATTCCACTTTGATGACGTTTGCATAGTGGCTTTCAAGTGCTTGCAGGAAAAAGTGGTCTCCAACCTAGTCATCATTAGTCCCAATTAGTCAAAATCCTTCGAAGTAATGTGTGATGCAAGAGGCATGACATTAGGTGTTGTATTAGGGCAAAAACGCAACAAACTATTTCACCCCATTTACTACGCAAGAAAAACTCTAAACAGTGCTCAATGTAACTATATAGTTCCTGAGAGTTACTTGCAGTAGTTTATGCATTTGAGAAGTTTCGGGCATACTTGCTGGTACTAGACTGATTGTTCATATGGATCATGCTACACTGCATTATCTGATGGCAAAGAAGGATGCCAAGCCAAGATTAATAAGGTGGGTGCTAATATTGCAGGAATTCGACTTTGAGGTCAAAGATAGGAGAGGTTGTGAAAATTAGGTGGCTGATCACTTATCAAGATTGGAAGGCAAGGAAAATGACAAGCTGGAGATCGACATCTATGATTCCTTCCTCGATGAACAGTTATCCACAGTAACTCTCAAATAACCTCCTTGGTATGTTGATTTTGCAAATTAGGTAGTGTGTGGATTAATGCTAAAAGAAATGAACTTCTACCAACAAAAGAGGTTCTTGTTCGATGTGAAGAAGTACTTTTGGGATAAACCATATCTATTTTGAGAATGTGCATACCATGACATTAGGAGATGTGTTCCGAAAGAAGAAGATATCAAAATTCTCTATACTTGTCACGCTTTACCTGTTGGGGGTCATCATAGGGGTGTACGTATAGCTGCTAAAGTTCTTCAAAGTGGTTACTACTGGCTTTCCCTCTACAAAAGATGCTCATGAGTTTGTTAAGAAGTGCACCCAATGTCAAAATCAGGGTGGAGTGTCTAAAAGACACGAATTGCCTCTTATGCCCATTTAGAAGTTGAGCTATTTGATGCTTGGGGGATGAATTTCATGGGCCTGTTTGTGAGTTCCTTTGGTAATAAATACATTTTAGTGGCGGTAGATTATGTTTCTAAATGGGTGGAGGTTGTTGCACTACAAAACATTGAAAGAAAAAGTGTTGTCCAATTCCTAAAATGCTATAGCTTGGCTGTATTTGGTACTCCTTGGGCTATTATTAGTGATGGGGAATCTTATTTTTGCAACAAGTTGCTTTCGGCCGCCTTGAGCAAGTATGGAGTGAAACACAAAGTCGCAACCCCATATCATCCCCAAAAGAGTGGCCAAGTTGAAATGTCAAATTAGGAGATCAGGAGCATCTTGGCCAAGACAGTGAATACAAATAGAACTGATTGGTCTCGAAATCTTGATGATGTGCTATGGGCGTATCTCACCGCATACAAAACACCAATCGGTATGTCCCTGTATCAGCTAGTTTATGGTAAATCTCTCCATCTGCCAGTTGAATTGGAGCACAAAGCATCGTGGGCATTGAAAGCTCTAAATGTGGACTAGGCAAAGACTTCGAAAGAGAGAGTAGGGCAGTTAAATGAGTTGGACGAATTCAGGTTCCAAGCTTATGAAAGTTCAGCTCTTTACAAGGAAAAGATTAAAAAATGGCATGATTCTAAAATCCTTACGAGAGAGTTCAGAGTGGGAGACTGGGTGTTATTGTATAACTCTCGTCTTAGACTTTTCCTGAGAAAGCACAAGTCTAAATGATCAGGTTCGTTTAGCATAACAGGAGTGTTCACAAATGGTGCCATTAAAGTTCAAGGTCAAGAAGGACCTGCATTCAAAGTGAATGGGTAACGCTTGAAGTTGTACTTTGGCGAGTGTCAAGAGATTGCTCTGATTGAGGTGGTGTACTTTGAAGATGCTTGAAATCATGTCCACTTCGTTCCATGATGTTAAATAAGGCACTTCTTGGGAGGCAACCCAAGCGTTAGTATCTTAAATAACATGTGTTAATTTTGCAGGTGCAAGCTATTGTGAGAGAAGAGTATGCTATTGGTGGATCACCGAATTCGTTCGACGAGCCCGACATAGTATGCCCTTTGGACTTCAAAAATAGAGCTAAGATACTAGAACACTTGGTCGGAGACTTTCATCACTCGATGAATTGCTGAAGTGATTAGGCGACCCATTTTTCCCCGCCTTTCTGCTCTAGAGCAGATAGCCTAATCAAATGAATGGTCGACAAAATTACAAGTTCACTTCGCAAACCACCAACCTGTTTGGCGATCCCCTCTGCCTCCGCTAATTTGCCCCTTTATGAGCATGTTGCATACTGGAAATAAGGCTGAACCACCGATTATTCAGTGAGTGCATCATGTATCTCGCCAAATGGACACCTAGTGAAGATTCCTCGTTACCTTGCTCTTCTTGTTTACATACCAATATCTTATCTTTGGTTTTGCTAATCTTTATTTTCATTTTTATTTTTAGTTTATTCCTTTGGTATTCTCTATTCTCTTCTCACATTGGGGACAATGTTGAATGCTTTTGGTGGGGTGTGTTTTTAGTCTATGAGTCCTTCTTTGCTAAAATTTAAGTGTCAGTCTTGATCAATACCGATGACTTGAATAGTGTTCTCAATCGAACAAAAATAAATGTGCGGGAACAATAAGGCCAAATGAAGTTGCATAGAAAATATGTGAACTTTTTGTATCTCGTGTGACTAGTCGGTTATCGAATGAGTCTCTTATGATGAACATTGCACACTAGCAAAAGTGTGGAGTCTTGTTTCATATTGGTGCCAATGCCTTGTGTGATAAGCTTACTATGAACCATGTGTGATGACACTCAGAATTTACCTCGTTGGTCCGGTTGACTAAGTGATGCAAAGATCTTGAATTGATCTTAGGCAAAATTTTTAAGAGTGAAACAATTTGACATTATACCTCTTTTGTGGCCAAGCTTGTGAGATGTGTGAATTTTGCTTGAACTCCCTTTGAGCCTTAGCCCCTTTCTTGGAAGATACTTGATACAAGTATAACCCCTCATTATCCCTTCACCATAATCCTCATGAATTGTGAAATGTTGAAGAAAAGGAAAGAAAGTCATGTTCATACCACATTTCATGAGGATTATAACCATTTTAACCTAAATGACCATACCTTTGCACTCAACCCCATTACAAGCCTTGAAAAGACCTTTTTTATCTTGAATAAGCTGAAACAAGTGTTGGTTGGAAAATAAGGGCAAACCTATAGGTAAAGTCATACATGTGTTCATCTTTGTGAATGTGAGTGTTTATTAGGATTTCGAAGCTATAAATTGTGAAGAATTGTGTGTGAATATGGAATCATTCTTTATGCGATGGAATTTGAGCACCTTTGTTGAGCTTGAACTTGCATTTGAAGAAAATATTGTGAACTTGAGAGTCTTTGATAATAATGAGTCACAACTTGAATCTTTGAGTGCATAATTGACCCTTGCATGAGTAAGTTGAGTCTTGTCATGTACATTCATGATTGAGTCTTGTGTAGCACTCTTTCAGACATCCCTTTTGAACTGTTGCACTTGAGTTTTACTTGAGGGCAAGAAAAAGTTCAAGTTGGGAGTGTTGATAAGTCCAATATTTGGACTCATACAAGGCATAGTTATAATAAATTTGGTGTCCCAAATGCCTATTGTATGCCAATAACTGAAGTAAAACCTTTGATTTTTAGATATATGGATTGAGGAGCAAAGTTAGGACAGATATAGGCAACAAGGACAACACGAACGAAAAAAGAGAAGGGAAATCAAGCATGATGATTTTCGATTTCACTCGGTGACTCGCCAAGTCACCTATCCACAGCCTAAAGTTACAGAATGTTGAGGCTGGATTAAAAGTAACTTCAGTGAGCAGTAGTCCCACTCGGTGACACGCTGATGTTACTTGGCGACTCGCCAAGTTACCTTTCCACCACCTAAAGTTACAAAATGCTGAGGTTGGATTCAGCATAATTTCGATGAGAAGCAGTCCCATTTGACGACAACCCAAAGTCATTTGGTATAGGTGACCAGGTCGCCGAAAGCATTAATGGAAACCCAGCTAATCGCAGATGGACGAGGCGAATGACAAAAGGATGCATCATGGAGTGAAACGACGATCTTGACTTAGCTCGCCTAAAATTACAGTGGTCAGATGAAATAGACGTGAAGCAGAAAGGCGAGATCAAAAGGCAATCGACGAGTCGCACAACGGTCAATGAAGCCCGACTTTCCTCGCCGACTTGTTCCAAAAGGTCACACCAAATTTTGTATCAATTTATTTTTGCATGAGAGAGAAATATTCAAAAAAGTGAGGAACATAGGATTTAGAGCAAAAACACCACTATTGGGGATTTTTCAAGTGATTTTAGCAAGGTTTTTCATTGAGATTTTTTAATAGAGAATATTTTAGTTAATTTTAATTTTTGAATTTCATTTACCCAGCTATGGGAAATGTGGCAGGTATTGAATTTCATCTTTTCATCATGATTGGATAAACCCTAACCTTAGGGGTTTGACTATGTGACCAATTGTTGCATTTTACCAAATGGGTGTTATTGATTAGTGATTGTTGGTGTTAATCTGAAGCGGGTCCAAATTATTATGGTGGTTTAATTTAAAGAATTTTAGTTGCAAATGCAGTTCAACTTTTGCGTTTTTGGCTTTCTTGAGAGAGAGGTTTTAAAACAAAGATTCTTGATTGATGGTCAGTGGGTATTGAGTTATCATGGGTTCACCTCGAGAGAGTGAATCCTAAACCTTTTCCACATATTCAGGTCGAGAGAGTTAATGGACTAAGGCATAGGTTGTTATTATTTTGCATGCTTATCGATGTTTGAGAGAAATCGACTTGATTCGGGGTAAATTGTTCGAAAGAAAGTTTACCTCCTCTATAGTCTAGCCTATTCACTAATTTTTAGCTCTTTACTAACAATTGCAATTACCCATTTGTCTATATTAGTCTATAATAGAATCACATCCTTAGAACCCGTCTCATATTCATATTTCCTATTGTTTGTTGTTGTTGTAGCTACTAAGTTCAAACCAACCCCCCCCCCCCCCGTTATTTGACATTCGTGTCACCCCCTAATTTGAATTATGTTTTTATTCGATTATGTCTATTCCTATGATTTAGTTGACCATATTCTTACTTCCTATTTGACTTTATAACACGTACCACTCCCTGTGGGATTCAACCCCAACTCGTTTAATTGGGTTATATACTAACTAGTGATCATCGACACTTAGAATTAGATGAAGTGTCCTTGAAATGTTAATCAAAACTCTAAAAGATCCTCAATTATTCGCTAAGTCTAGCGGATGTGAGTTTTGGTTGCAATATGTTGCTTTCCTTAGGCATATTGTGTCTTGCCAAGGGATCCGAGTGGATTCTCATAAAATAGATGTAGTGAAACAATGGCCCAGACCTATGTCTCCTACAGATATTAGAAGTTACTTGGGTTTGGCTAGTTACTACAGAAGGTTTGTGGAAGGATTTCATCTATAGCTTCTCCATTGACTAAGTTAACTCAGAAAAAGGTTAAGTTTCAGTGGTCAGATGATTGTGAGAAGAGTTTCATAGAACTGAAAACTAGGTTGACTGCAACTCCAGTTTTGATTCTACCAGAGGGTTCAGACGGTTATGTTATCTATTGTGATGCATCTAGAGTCGGCCTAGGTTGTGAATTGATGGAGCAAGGTAAGGTAATAGCTTAAGTTTCTAAACAGCTTAAGGTGCATGAGAAGAATCATCTAACTCATAACCTCGAGCTTGCAGGAATGGTGTTTGCACTTAAGATTTGGAGACATTACTTGTATTGTGTTCACGTAGATGTGTTCACAAACCAAAAAAGCCTTTAGTATGTGTTCACCCAGAAACAGTTGAATCTTCTCCAGAGGAGATAGCTTGAGTTCCTCAAGGATTATGATATGAGTGTGCATTACCATCCTGGTAAGGCCAATGTAGTAGCATAAGCTCTTAGTAGAGTATCTATGGGTAGTGTAGCACATGTTGAGGAAAAAAGAAAGGAACTAGTAAAAGATGTTCTCAGGCTTGCTCGCTTAGGAGTTCGCCTTATGAGCATATCAGATAGTGGTGTAACAGTTTAGAATGGGTCAGGATCTTTATTGGTAGCGGAGGTTAAGGAAAAGCAAGACAGTGATCCGATATTGCTTCAACTAAAGGATGCAGTTAATTAGCAGAGAGTTGAGGTTTTCTCCCAAAGGGGAGATGGTGTGCTTCGCTATCAAGGATGATTATGTCTTCTTAAGGTGGGTGAGTTTAGACACCAGATTCTTGCAGAATCCCATAACTCCAGGTATTATATTCATCTAGGTGCCACTAACATGTTTTGTTATCGGTGGGAGGTCTTTTGGTTAAATGGCATGAATAAGATATAGCAGATTTTGTGGCTAAGTGTCCTAATTGATAGCAAGTGAAGGTAGAACATCAGAAACTAGGAGGTATGATGGAAGAGATCAGCATTCCTACTTGGAAGTGGGAAGTAATCAACATGGGTTTCATTACAAGTTTACCTCATACTCGTAGACAACATGACTCCATTTGGGTGATAGTTGACAGAGTTACTATGTCTAAGCGTTTTTTGGCTGTTAAGACTACAGATTCGACAATGTACTAGGCCAAGCTTTACATTAATAAGATAGTCAGATAGAGGTCCTCAGTTTACCACTCATTTCTGGAAGTCATTTCAGAATGGTCTTGGTACTCAGGTTAATCTTAGCACATCATTTCATCCACAGACAGATGGTTAGGTAGAGCGTACCATTAAAACATTAGAATACCTATTGAGAGCTTGTGTGATCGACTTCAAGGGTAGTTGGGATGATCACCTTCCTCTTATAGAGTTCGCGTACAGTAATAGCTACCATTCCAACATTCAGGTGGCCCTTTATGAGGCATTATATGGGCGTAGGTGTAGATATCCAGTCGGTTGGTTTAAAGTAGGTGAAGCCGCCTTGATAGGACCAGATTCAGTTCATGATGCCATGAAAAAAGTTCAGCACATTACAGATAGACTTCAGACAGCCCAGAGTCACCATAAATCCTATGCAGATGTAAGGAAAGGGGACTTGAAGTTCCAAGTTGGTGATTGGGTTTTCTTGAAAGTGTAACCTATGAAGGGGGTGATAAGATTTGGCAAGAAGGGGAATCTCAGTCCTGATATGTAGGACCTTACAAGTTCTTGAAAAGAGTTGGTAAGGTGGCTTATGAGTTAGAGTTGCCAGCAGAACTAGCAACAGTGCATCCGGTCTTTCACATTTTGTTGTTGAAAAAGTGTGTGGGTGATCCAGCATCTATAGTACCCTTTGAAAGTGTGGCGGTGAAGGATAGTCTCACTTATGAGGATGTTCCAGTTGACATTTTTAATCGTCAAGTTCGAAAGTTGAGAAACAAAGAAGTCTCGTCAGTTAAGGTTTTGTAGAGGAGTCAGTCTGTAGAGGGAGCTACTTGGGAAGCAGAAGCAGCCATGAAGGCCAAGTATCCTCATCTCTTTCCTTCTGATTCCATTCCAGCTTGAGGTAATAGTTCCTCTCTAGTTTTTCAGCCATTCCTGCGTAGCTTCAGTGTTAGTATCTTGTTCCTTCAGTTTATTCTTGCATTTTCAGCAAATCTGCATATTCTTGGAACTTGGTTTAGTCAGATTTCAATTTCTTGTGCTTAGTGGTAGGGTTTATAGCTTTTTCCCTCTATATTCAGCTAGTTTAGTCTTCATTCGAGGATGAATATTCCTAAGGGGAGATAATATAACACCCCATATCCTATAAAGACCAAATTGTAGAAATCAGAAGTTGCAGGTGCCACCGACAGTCACCACCCAATGACCGTAGGTCGTGATCCATGGATGACCACCTACAGCCCTCTCCAGAAACAGCCCAGAAAATATTCTAAGGCATGACCCACGGCCGGACCAATAGACCGTAGGTCAGACCACAGGCCATGGTCCTGGTCCATGGATCGAGGCCCTAGAATCCCATCTCTGAAGACAAATGATGGTTCACTAGAATGGACCGTCGATCCATCCACGATTTGTTATTCTTGTCCGTCGGTTTGCCGGGCATCTTTTAAGTTAGGGGTCGTTAGGTCTTTTCCTTATGCATTGGACCCCTAAACTACATTATTTAACAATTAAACTACGTAGTTTTGGCCAGTTTAAGCCTAGCAACTTAATTAGAACTTACCCTAGTAACCTCATTCTCCAAAAAATCATCAAATTGAACAAAAACAAGGAGGAAAAGTCGACCAAGCCATAATCGAAGAATGCAGAAGGTTTTCATTAGTTTCAGCCCTAAAATCAAAAGATTTCTCCGTGGAATTCGTCACCAGGTATGTGGGATTTCACTAGTGGGTTCTTTTCACCCAGTAGGTCCCTAGAATTCAGTGAGATTCTTGGTTCCCTTCATATTATCTAGACCTAGGGTATCTAGAATTTAAGCATATTATTATGAATTAGTTATTTTATTGTTCCTAATCAGATTATCATGATTTTAGTATTGTTTTGCATAGATTCTTCATAAACTCAAAACCCTAGTTATATTGTTATTTTAGTTTATGAATTACATTTTCTAGGATAGATAATCAAATGCAAATGCCTCAATTTTTTAATGTTTCATTATCAGAAATTAAGTGTTGCTTTTTCAGTTAGCCTATTTGTATTTTGAGCTATCCAGTATTACTGAAATTCAGTCATAATGTGTTAATTACATAATCAATTGGGAGTAAGCTTAATACTGATTGGAGTAGGGTCAATCACCCTCAAGTCCAAGAACTACGAGCACCCGTAGGTTGTAAGTCCTCTCTGTGGGCATCATTTTAGTGGTCACGTCAATCATGCCTCTATACCTCTGGCAAGGTATATTGGGTCCTCTCAATGGGGAGTATACATCGGACTCCACATTTAGCTCATGTGGTTTTATGTCAATTATTAGTAGATCCCACAGTCAGATTTTAGTGCATTGACCAGGTTATCATTACAGTTCAGTATTAAGCTCCGACATGTATAAACTTGGTCATTGCATTCAGTTTGTTCATGTTCAGTATTTTCAGTATAGTATCATGTTCATCTTATATCATTGCTTTGTTATATGCTTTGTTCAGTTATGTATATTATTTAGCTTCAATCTATCCTACATATTCAATACCTTTCAAGTACTGACGTATACTCTGTACTACATCTTCTCATGATATAGGTTTAGGTCCTTAACATCCAGATCACGCATAGATCAGTTCCCGATCATCAGCTGAGTAGCATCAGTAGTGAGTCCTCATTCTTCGAGGACGATAAACATGTTTTTATATTCCATCTTTCATTTCAGTTTCTGTATTTGCTTGATCAAGCTGGGCATGTCCCAGCATTTCTAGTCCGTTAGAAGCTTTATTTCAGACATAGTTAGATTCAGTTTTAGCTTTGGAGTTTGATATTTTAGTTTTCATTAAACACACAGTTCATTTATTCAGATATTAATGGGTATTCCCCATCCTTTCAATTTATACTATGTTTTAAGCTTCCGCACAATACTTTCTTCATTCAATTATCTTTAAGTATGCTTATGATATGAAAGCAGGGTTAGCTTGGGGTCACTCGTGATCTTAGGTCCCGTGTTTGCACCAAGGGGATAGCCTCGGGGCATGACATGATCAATATAGATTTCATCAGTGGTTTATCGCAATCTCGCAGGAAAAATGATTATATTTGAGTGAGTACAGATCGGATGACTAAATCAGCCCACTTTCTATCGATTAGACTACCTATTTGGCAGAAGATTATGCCAAGTTTAATATTCAAGAGATTGTCAGACTTCACGGATTTCTGGTGTCCATTATTCCCTATAGAGGTGCACAACTTACTGCACAATTTTGGAAGTATTTCTGGAAAGGTTTGGGTTCCAAGGTAAATTTGAGTACTACTTTTCATCCTTTGATTGATGGTCAATCAGAGCGCACAATTCATACTCTAGAGGAATGTTGAGGCGTGTGTGATCGATTTCAAGGGTAATTGGGATGATCACTTACCTCTCATTGAGTTTTCTTACAACAACAGTTATCACTCTAGCATCCAGATGGCTCCTTATGAAGCTCTTTATGAGAGAAGATGTAGATCTCCTATTGGATGGTTTGAGGTTGGTGAAGTTGGGTTGATAGGGCCAGATTTAGTTCATCAAGCTATGAAGAAAGTGAAGATCATTTAAGAAAGGTTAAAAAAGAGCGCAGAGTCATCAGAAATGCTATACTGATGTTAGGAGAAGAGACTTAGTGTGTGAGGTGGATGATTGAGTTTATTTGAAGGTTTCACCCACTACAAGAAAAACTGTTATTTAAGACCAACATTTAGGGATGAGTTAATAATCTAGTCTCAAAATGTATTAGGGCGAGATTATATTAATTCTATATGTTATTATGAAGGTTTAAAATCTAGTCCCTAAAGAAAGTTCTAATTGGTCCCAAAATGTAAATATAGTTGTGAGAAGCGAGGAAAAGTGCATTTTCAACAGTTCACAAAATTCATCAGACGCTAAAAATTTACCTAAATTATTAAAATTCTTTATAGAAAAATGCCTCAATTTTTTTAATAGAGAAAAATTAATTAATTAGCCACTTCATATTTTTCAATACACAGAAGCCCTAAATTGACTTCACCACAAATCTCTGTAGCATATCTTCAAATCGCAATTCTCTAGAGAAAAAACTATGCTAATACTTTCAGTTTTCTTCAGCACTTTCTCAAAAGAGCATGGAAATCTTTACGTGCTCTTTTTCTTGATTTAACACTTAGATTTATCTTTGAAAATATTGTCCCAAAAAAATTGCCATATCCAATATGCTTTTATTAAAAATATTGTCCCAGAACATCTTCAAATGGAGCATCTATTAGATGCGGTAAGCTTGCCGCCGGTGACATTTCGGCCGACCGGAAAGAATCTCTGCGATTAACTACAAAAAATAAGGCAATAAGCAATAAGAGCAGTATCGCTTGAGGAAATTCCCCTAAATGCGATTCGACAAAAGCGCGATTCAACATGGAGATGAGGTTTTAGTCTTGGAGTGGATTTGGGTCTTTCTCGTAATGGACTTGCCCTTAGTAAGGGCATCAATTTTTGACCCTTAACGGTAGCCCAATTTCATCCGTAAAACTCTCATACACTCACATTCATATATGGAACTTTGATTTGGTGGATTTTAGGTTTTGGAGTTGAGAGGACCGAAGCTTGAACTTCGAATTATTTATATTTCCCAAAAACAGGTATACAACTTCTTTCTATTTGATGTAGATAGATTTAATTTCTATGGTAATTTATAAGCTGGTTATTGATGTGATTTTTCTTGAATATGATTTAGTTACTCTTTTCATTTTATTTTTGTTATGAATTAAATTGATATACTAGAGTCTGGAGTCTTATGAGTATGGTTTTGTTGGGATGTTAAGTGGATGAGTTTATAATTGGACTCCCTTTGTCATGTGATGGAAAGGAAACACCATAATCTAACAACGCTCGGAGTGTTACTCGTAGGCTTGCTGTTCGAGCTGCTGAGAGGTATTAATCATTCAGAAGTTTTTGTTTGTTATGGTTTTCTTTGTGAAATCAGGCTAAATAATGAAAAAATAGAGTTAAAATTGCAGGCTAAATGGATCATAATCTGTTTTTTCTATTGGTTGATCTCATATGGCAATATGGACCAATTTTAACATGCTTGTTTTAGAGTGATCAATTTGGCTGTGTGAAGTATGTTGTGATGCTGCACTTTATACTTGAGTAGCTTCAAGTTCTAGTAAAATTGCATATTTTTTAAATTTGACGATGGTCACCCTCTCGTAAATAATAGAGGATAGATGTTCGACTCATCTATGAAGAGATTATTAGATGAGATACTTTAAGTCATTAAAACTACAAGAAGGTATCGTGCAATATGAAGAACTCACTTGAACAAAAAATATTGTCCTGCCTTGAAGCTTAGTACATGTCTCTAAGTCTAATGAAAAACGGACAAATCAAATATTTGGAAGTCTATTGGTTGAAATATCTAGAACATGTTTGCTTGTTATGCTTTACTAACCAAAATTGATCTGATTATTACACATTGGGGCTACTAGCTGACTTCCTATCTTCAGAAACCTTGGAGCTAGTATGCTTTGGTTTTACATTTTTTTATAAGTTGGTTTTAGAAATTATTGATACTAAGTTCATCTTGTAGTTCACTGGTCATTCTCTCGTGAGATGTTTAAATTCATTTTTTAAGTGGTAAGGGACCTTCTGCCATAATTTGTCATCTTAAATGTCGATTCTGTCCTTTTAGGGGATGGAGAGTATATCTGCAGGAAGAGTACAGGACAACAATTGACGCAATGAGCTACATGTTTGGTAGGTAATAAGTTCTTCCGACTTATTCCTAATCTACTATAGAGATTTGTGATGAATTTAATTTAGGTTGTAGGTCTAGCAGTTCTACCCTCTTATGTAAGCTGATTTCCATCTAATCAATTCTCAGGTATGGTTCCTCTTTTGCGTTGAATTTTGTTCCTTTCTTAATTCCCTTTCGTGTTTGTTTTGTTCAAATTACTCTTTATATTCTTCTTCATTATTTGGTTGCTTTCTCTATTTATATGCAATCATCTAGTTGCTTCAATTGCCATAGAAGCCACAACAAGTTAGTATTTTATGAAACTAAGTAATATACTATAGAAAGAATATACGTATCTTACGCCTTGAAAAAATTCCATTGAAGCACCCATGTATATGCAATATGTCTCAATTAATTGATCAAATATGTGAGCTAGTGTAAGGAATGAAAAGTATGTGTACTATGTAGTTCCGTGAAATTGACACGAAATGATCAAGACTAAGGTCACACTTAGATTTTATTGCACCAATGAGAAGAACGTAGAAAGTATATTAATCAACTGGAGATTTGTTATATGATTAAGCCAAACATGAGGGATAACTCAAAATAACCTCTTCATCTTTATCTGTATTAGCGAGAAGTTGATCCATCGACCAAACTTCTCCAATGGAAGCACCATTAGTCAGAATAACACATCTTTTCCCTCATGTAGTTCCGCTAGTGTACATAATCGAGCAAATATCAGTCATCTTTTTATGATAAAGTTCATGATACAAACTTTCCTATATAGAGTGACACAATGCTTAAGTGAAGGGAGCAATAAGTAGTTATCAAAATGTAGATCTTAGCATATGACATCTGCATCATTAACATTTGTTCAAACTTTTCCCATGATAAGCAAGCTACTTATTTTCCTCGGCTTCACTTTTTTTGTGCAGAAAATGTTTCCAATGCTGACAATTGCTTGAGGTTCTTAGAGAAAGCCTCATAATATTTGTTATAATCCTCTGTGTTCTCTGCAATTTCAATGAATAGATTAACACGGTTATTCTCCAAAGTTTTGCAAATAACCTTCATGATCTTGTTTTGATGAAACATATCTCTAGAGATGTTAAGAGGAAGTTCTTCTAAATACACAATGCCCTTCACAAATTAACCTTTTACAACAATCGGACAGTTGGAACAAATAGGTATCTGCTTTTGATATATTTGGAATAAATAATTCATGATTGTAAGTTTTCTTTCTTCTTGCTCTTATAAATACACTTCTCCTCATAGTTGTCAAGCATATTGTTGTTGTTGCTTCATTTGTAATTATACAAGAAATAGTTGCTTAACAGAGGAACAACTAATTAACTGCTGCACATATTTTTTTTCTCTATTTTCAAACACTTCTCTGCATAACTATCGATTATGTTGTTGTTTCTGGCACTTGCAATAACAAACATCAACTGATTAATCGAGGAACCATAATTTAACTAGACTTTCTGCCACTACTGCACATCTTCTTCTTGCTTTATTTTCACATACTTCTTCTCTACACAGCTGCGTGAAATTAAACTTCGTTTGTTCTTTTATCCTCTTGCTTTGGAATAGTTGATAAGTAAATGAATACAACTCCCACTTGATGAGTGCTAGCTAGCATATGTTTTCTTCTACTTGTAGATTATTTCAATTGGAATTTGTATACATCTAAACCCTGTAGGCTCTTCTAATTATCAGATCACAATGTTCTCACCCATCATGTCTCCTACATATCTACTCGCTATAACCTTTTCCCTCGCTCGATACTTTTTATATGTTGTAGAAAATGATCGTCAAGGTGTTATCTCCAATCATTTGTGACCCTAAGAATTGACAAAATCAATTATGCTGACATCTAGTTTGTGTAGCACTGTGGCTAAAGTCTTATCACTCCATTATGTTTCTCTACAGTTTAGGGCAGTGAGAATTGGTGTTTCTCAACCAAAGAGTTGTTTGATGTCTCAAGTCCTCCATCACCCATCGGTGCCAAGTAGTCATGGCTCATAGCCCAAGCAAGTTGTTGATTATCAATATGCTCTTTAGCATACTTTTACCATGATTGAACTTGATACTATGGAGATAAATTCAATATCACATGGCCTATAATAGAATATTCAGGATATATTCATCTCTTTTAATAGAAATCTTTTGAGTAATAATATCAAAGTTTGAGGATGAGGATATGTTTTTAAACATATGAGCTTAGTATATTTTGGGAGTAGCATTGAGCACCGATATGGGGGCGAGTTCATACAACTCAAAGTCCACATAAATGATATAGCTAACGTGGGTAGTAAGGGTTATAGTTTTTAGATGATTCCTTATTGTTTTTTAATCATAGGTTAGTGGATCCACTTAGTTGAGGATGTCTTATACTTCGACGAGGTATAGGAAAGTTCTGGCAGCGTGGGCAAAATGAGGTATCATCACATCACTCATAGTGATGGTTGTTGGTTAGAGAATCACCCAAATAGATTTATTTTGTATTTTTAGATACAAACTGAGTTATTATTGTATTTTTCAATACATTGAGTTGTTACCTACTATTTTAAAAGTTTTTCTTTATATTGCATTACTGTCATTGCTTTTATATTGAATTAAGTTGAGGTTGAGTTAAGTTGAGATGAGGTAATTTGTTTCTTCAATTCCAGTTCAAGCTTATGTCATGTGTTAGCTTTTCTATTGCATGCTCGTATATTCAATGTACTGACGTCATTTGGCATGCATTTTTTATGATGCAGATATAGGGTATCAGGATCATTAATCGGCGCTCCGTTGATCCAGTCATGTTCCAGAGTTATTTTGTGAGCCTCATTGCTTCTGAAGGATACCTTATTTATTTCTATTATTTCAGTTTTGTTAGGATGATCAGAGGTCTTGTCCTTACATCCCTCATAGTATTAGAGGCTTCATTGATTGATAGACAGTAGTAGTTCATGAGTCTTTTTTTTATTTCCATTGTTAACTATCAAGACTTGAGTTGCCTCTTTTGGGCTAGTGAATCTTTTTAAACACTATGAGTTATCTCTTTTAAAGACTTTGAGTAGAGTTTGCTTTTGAGGCTCTTTTATTATTGAGTATATCTTCTATTGAGAGTTGAGCCAGGCCAAGTGTTTGCTTGGGGCCAACAATGGTTCTCGAGTGTCAGTCACGTTCAGGGTGTCGGCTCGAGGCATGACATGCACTTTCATTAAAATATAAAAAATATACTGCACTTTGATGAGTAAGCAGCATAACTGGTAGTTCCAAACTTAATTTCCATAATTTTCCATTTGGTCCATGTTGTTGGGGACACCAAAATGCAGTTCAAATATGAAAATTCTCATAATTCATACATAGAAAAGAGAGTGATACCAAAAATATTTGTAAACGTAGTTGATGAAAATTCTTCTAGATATGCAAATTTCGAGAAATATGAAAATTATGAAAATTCATGCATTGTAATAGGACAAAAAAAGAGAGTGACCAACCGACCAAAAATATTAGCAAACGTAGTTGATGAAAATTCTTTTGGATATGAAAATTTTGAGAAATTTTTTTTTATTAGTTGCACATATTTGACATGCTTATCAAGCTATAAGAACTATCTGCAAGTATTCATTAAGGTTTTCTCAACCATCATTTTAACAATTTTGGGATTTTCCTAAATTTACATGAACCTTAAGGTTTGGCCCACTATCAACCACATAACTAATAAGCTTGCATGCATGGTGGGTCTAATACCCACTAGTGATATTATCCACTTTACAATTAAGTATGCATATCTTTAGAATGATCTTTTAATGACTCAGGTGTGCTTCCTCGTGTAGTGAGCATCTTTCTTGTATGTATATTATCGTCGTAGAATTTGCTTATGGCATATCCTACCATAATTTCCCATATGGTTGCAAAACAACAACAAGTCTTCACAAAACAACAAGAAGTCTACAAATGGAAAAATACAAAGAAATAATAGTTCATTTATAATCTCCACATTACAGTAAAGAAGATCCCCATAAAATATCACAAGTTCAAGTATGAAACGAAAGTAAAAGTCATTAAAATCGTTTGAAATATGTTAAAATAAAATTCTGAATCTGCCTCTGAACACAAGTTATGCATCTTGACCATGAGGTGTCACGATGACTTTTACCCTTGGTGATGCTTTTAAGGACATCATAAGTTCTTCATACAAATCCAATACCTCTGCCACATCAAGATCATCAGAAGGTTCAACTATCATCCTTGAAAGTGAAGGGGAATATGCCAATATATTCTTTAAGAAAATAAGTTCAAATACTATCCCCTCAAACTCTCTTATTTCCAAAAATTCAAGCTTATCAAATTGTTGGTCGATCATAATACTAAATTCATTTTCAATTAATCCTATAGTACCACTTTTCTCTTCAAAGAACTCCCTATCTAGAACTAGCATTGGATGCGTAACTCGGAAATGTTCCCACTTCTTTGATAAGACACATGTTTTTATCAATTCTCGAAATGACATGTCCTTAAATATTTCATCAAGGATATCCATGGGTAAATCAGAGATTTTGTTTATCTCATTTTCATCAATGATCCCTTCTGCAGAATGATTATTCATGTTCACCATTTTTTACATAAAATAAATCAAACTTTAGTCTATATTTTAAGAAAACAAAGATAAAGACATATTTCAAAGTTTTAGATTAAAGGTATTCAAAAATTCTTTGTAGTCCTTATTTTATTAAGAAGAAAAAATGATATTAGATAGTAAAATTTAGGGATACGGGTTTGAAATATATTTGAACTTTGACCGAAATTGTTGTTACGATACCAAACTTTGGAAAGGACCTTTTACCCCCCCCCCCCCCCCCCCACTATTTAATAGTGTATTTTAAGGACATATATGTGCCCACGTGGACATAAAAAATAATGCATAACTATAAATAGTAATGTGTCCACGTGGGAACATATATACCTTTAAAATACACTATTAAATAGTTCAGGGGGTAAAAAATACGGTATTAAATAGTCTGGGGTTAATAGGTCTTTATTAAAGTTTGGTATCGTAACAACAATTGCTACCAAAGTTGGGATATTTTTAAGACCCTTATCCCTAAAATTTATGATTCTCACATACACAATAACATACCTATAATTGATAAAGAAAATTGCATACACGTAGAGGAAATTTACACAAACTTGATACCTCTTCAATGTACATCTAAAATTTAGATCATGAATTGAATTGTTAAAAAAATTGAAATAACATAGCTTTTTATGTTTTTGCATATTAAAAGGACTAGTTTTGACGCATGTCGTTGCACGTGAATATCAAATCATGTAACAACACTATTTTTAAAAATAATGTGCATATAAAAAAATTAAAAAATTCAAGTAAACAACTATTAAATGAATGATAAAGTATAAGTTTCTATGAATAGTGGATATAAACTTTCCTATGATTACTGTTGAAAGTTAGTCACTCTTAAAATCTCTTAGTTACACTTTCTCCTCCCTCCTCCATAGTAAGTTATTTAGTTATTATTGTATTGTTTGAGTTCTTACTTTTAATATAATATAATATAAATAAATATTGATATAAAATATAGAACATATATTAAATTGGATGTTTTTAGTTTGACTATTATATAATTTAACATTGATTTTAGAAAGTGTTCAAATTTCATTGAACATTGAGATTGTCAACTTTTGTAAATCAAACTTGAGTTTTTAAGAAGCAATGAATAGAAAACATAAAAAAAATATAGTTTAAAAATGTGAAACCCCTCCATTTATACTTAATAAAGGCTGATATGAGCTTTTGCATATGGTTTCTTATCATTAAAGTCAACACCCTTTGGAAACGTCACAACTCAACAGAAAAGTCACAACTCTTTGAAAAAGTCGTAATAATTCGATGTGAAATGATGTCTTCTTTAAATATAATATATTATAATATAAATAAATAAACTATAAAATA
Source organism: Solanum bulbocastanum (assembly GCA_037074985.1). NCBI lineage: Eukaryota > Viridiplantae > Streptophyta > Magnoliopsida > Solanales > Solanaceae > Solanum > Solanum bulbocastanum. Next base: position 12,023,296 of record CM073607.1, read on the forward strand.
TAGTAAATTGTGTGCTTTATGAAGAAGAAGAAGAAGATGGAGAAGAAGGAAAATAAGAAGAACAATGAAAAAAATTATAAATTTGCAGTTCAAAAATTATAGGAAATCCCTCTTTTTATAGCCAAGAAAGGGTAGTGTATGAAGGAATGCTTATTGTCCCTTATAAAAAAAATAGTTACAACTCTACTAAAAGGTCACAACTCATCAGAAAATTAATAAGTCTTTGGAAAAGTCTCAACCCTTCGAAAAGGTCACAACTCTTTGAAAAATTTGCAACCCGTAAAAATTCATAGCCCTTCGAAAAGATCATAATCATCGGAAAAGTTATAAGCCTTTGAAAATGTCACAACCCTTCAATGTGAAAAGGTGCTTTATTTTAATATAATATAAATAACTAAATTTAATACAATATAAATTATAGAAAATATACTAAATTTGGTGTTTTAAGTTCGGGGTTTTATTAGAATTTAATATTTAAGCTAGGCATTTTATTCTTTTAAGGTAGAATACATAAAAAAAAAAGAATATAGATTTGTGTAATTTAAATTTGATATGAAATTTTAAAAAATAAAAAATAATTTAATTTAAAGATATGTAGAATATATAAAAACTTCTTTTATCTTTGTGGTCTTAAAGATGTGCCCCCAACCCCATAAAAAAAAAAGAACATTCTATATTAAACTGAATAAAAATAAAGTACAACAAATAAATTGGAAACTTATGAGTACCTATTAAATCTAGTTAGGACTTCAGACAAATTTTTTATCAAATCATTTTTCTTGAACAACTTGAGATTTTGCACACCGTGAACACCAAGTTGTAGTTTGTGCAACAGAAAATCATTTAACTTTTTGTCAAGTTGAAGTTGCCTCAAAAGTATATCTATGACTATGAAATGAGAATATATTAATTATCTAGATAGTCTTCTAGTTTGTTGAGCATTTCTATTCTCCTTGTGGCATCAGTTTTTGTTGATCTATCTAGTTTACCAACAAAAATAATTATAATTGCATAATTGAACAACTCTCACAATATTTCTTGTTTCAGAAGATGAATAGAAAACTTACAAAATTTGTAGTTTAAAAGTGTGGCAAAACCTCTTTATTTATAGACAACAAAGGATAGTATGAAAAGATGTTTATCGTACTTTATCAGATAAGTCACAACCCTTCAAAAAAATCATAATTCATCGAAAAAAGTCACAAGCCTTCGAAAATGCTACTACCCATTAATGTGAAAAGGTTTTTGAAGTTGGGGGTATTATCGTAATTTAACATTCAAATTAGGGAGTGCATGTTTTTAAGGTAGTATAGATATAGATATAGATAAATAGATATAGATTGTATTCACCTCTTGCTAGATCTAATGAATTTCACTTGCATGACTATGTAAGATCTGAAATCTATGTAATTTATGTACAACTATTAAACATAGAAAATCATTTCTAAAATATTTATCAATAATATTGATTCCTTTTTAATTTTTCAGCGATACACACAAAACTTCATAGACCAGTCAGAAGAATTTATATACAACTATTTAACATAAAAAAATCATTTCTGAGAAATCAACAAAAGGGAAAAAAATCAGTGAAAAACACTACCTTATAGTGAGACTATATAGAATTCAATAAAGTTATACCTCAAGATTTTCTTGGATCACTTGAAGGGAAGACCCTTGGTGTTTTTGTAAACTTTTAGAGTGTAGGGCACAATAAGTACATACCACACAAATGTATTGTCAAAAACAAATATTATATATGGGTTCCATGGAGAAATATATTTTCCCTTTTGACTTCTGGATTGTTTTTAGTAGATATGGAATGCTTGTGCAAGGCACGGGCCAAAGAAATTTAGATTGACCACTTATCAATACCAATTCATATTTATAAATAAAAAACTAAATTTCATTGTCCAAATTGAAATTACAAATTCAAATTGGTTGAATGCAAAGTAAAGTCGAGAGACAAATAAAATAATCATAGAAATATCTTTCTTTTTTTAACACTCCAAAAATGTTGTTGTACATATACCTTATCCTTAAAAATGCAAGATAGTGTACCAAGAGATCAAGAAAAACATAAGATTGTTTTCATGCATGGATATGATTTTAATAGACACGACGATGTTGTTGCAACTGGCCTCTCTTCGGTAGCTCCCATTCATTTACCTCAACTCGGTCTTCATTTCTTAATAGCTCATAGGAGCGATATCCCAAGGTGATGGAAGAGGGTGAATGAGGAAATTGTTCACATACCAGAGAAAAAATCTCCTTCAGAACATGAGAAACAGCCGCATTTACTGGTTGAAGGTCAGTTATAGCAGCTCCTGATTTGCCATGCTAGAAAAGGGGGAAAATATTGGAAACAACTTGATAATGCAGATGTGGAGAACACAGCATTTTAAGAAGTTAGATCTTGGAAGAGACCAACGACATGATTTATCAAATGGTGAGCACTATTGTGGCTATAAAGGAACTTACAATTTCAAGACCAAGTTATATCTTTGTTGGGCGTAAACGGTCTGAAGTTACCCTTTCTGACAATGTACAAACAGATAATGTATCATTAGTAAGTGAATTTCAGAAAATACACGGGAAAGCAACTGAAAATAATGATATTTGTAAATTTCAACCCAAAAAATACAATGACGTACATAGGTAAAGTGATTGCTATCCAGATTAGCCAATATCTCATAAAATTGAATTCAACAAAGAAGAAGAAAATATCTATTGTATTTTTCTTAATATGTATAGTTCTGTAGAAGAAACACAACAATACTCCAAGTATCCTCTATAACATAGCATTGAAGAAACTACTGGTCAAAAGATCATGAAAATTTAGAATCTGCTGTTGCAATCATCGTCGTCATGATAAAAATAATAAATAACAACAAATTAATTCTATATATTGATATCAAAATGGGAAAATATATAATTGTGCATCAGGGGAAATTTTTTGCCTTGATGGGAAAAAATTGAAAATCAACACAAAATAGGGGCAAATGACCCTTACAACTTAAAACAAATGGTAGGATGATAATTGGTGATCCTAGATAAGGATAGTAATTAAATTAATAGCAAGGATCAGTGGTACCTTGACAATAACAAGGCACTGTGTGGGATTTGTGGTGGTTCGTATGCCCTATATTAAATTAGGTACGAGACAATGAGAATTGAATCAACATTTGGTGAGGCAGAAACGTGTCCATAGATAGTTGCAGTCAGCATCGCTTCTCCAACAAATCCAACATGAGCAGGTTCGGGGCCACTTCCACCATCTAAGTTATAGAAGTACCAAAGATACATCCCAAGTTTAAGATTCTGAAGAACACTAACAATTTTGTGAAATTTGAAGTATGCTTTTTATTTCTAGTAAACTTTTGGTGCACCCATGAGGTTTTTGTTAGTGTTAGATGTAATGTGAAGTGAATCCATATCTAAGTCTTCAACCTAAATAAGGTTGAAGGGACCAAAAAATCAGCTTTAGTACACGTAGAACGATCCAAAAATTTGTGTAAACTCTTGAAAAGCACAACAGAATTAGATGTTATCTCAATATTGCTCTTAGTATTTTTGAGTAAATGTAGTGGCTAACGTCCTTAGCTATTTGAATGGCGCCAGATATCTGTTGGCCTAATCTTTGTAAATGTATGGGGTGTCTCTCATGTATTCTCTAAGTAAATAATCCACAAATATATATTTAGGCCACACACTGGGTTGCAAGCGATAGGGAAATTGACTCTGTCTCCACAGAAAATTCAATTATACATCTTCTCAAGAAAAAAAATCAAACTTGTAAATAAGAAATATAGAATTTGCAAAGTAATGCCGGAACACAAAGCAAACTCAAATTATATTCTAAAATACAGTAACATAGATATAGTAAAGTTCAATAACTTGGATCTGCAAATATGAAGAGATTGTAGCTTGAAAATTGTACTCAAATAAATTTAGGATGTTTCGAATAGTTCTCACATAAGTTAAAACTTATAAGGCTACAAGTACATTACAATTTGTCTAGGCATTAGAACACCTTGCATTTTAATAAAAATAATGACAAGTAATGGCAGGTTTACCTATAAGGTTGAAGGTGTGCTCTTCTTAAACATAATTTTTTGAAACATATATAACCTATTGAATAACTTATATAATAAGTCAATATGCATATAAGTAAAGAATTTGAGTTGACCTTTTAGTGAAGTTGCAGAGAGAGGATGGTCATTTCTCATGTTAGTATGAACGTCATAACATGGAGAGGTACTTTCACAAACATATTACTAAAAATACGATGATTTATGCTTTCAACCAAATACAATGAAGATGAGAAAACCTTACCTTTCATTTTCATTGGAGCTTCAAAGATTCTATTACTAAGTACAAGTTCAACTCTAAACAATAGGTACTACACGATTTAGGTTTCTTTACACCCAAAAGAAGATTTCTTTTCAGATATCTTCTTAATTTCCATTTCATTTTTCTTTTCTTTCATCTATTCTCGTTAAACATAGGAGTGAAAATTCATCAGAAGTAAAAATACCATTCTTTTGGTTGATCTTTTAGGACCTAATCGCGAAATAACTCAAAATTATAAGCAGAAGCAAGCTAATTCTTTCATTGAAAATCGAAGCATGAGACGGAAATATTTCCAAATTTAAACCCACCACAATCTCAAACGTGAAGTACACAATAATCTGAAAAACCCCTTGCAGCTATAACCTTAGGATAGTTTCAATAACAAAATTTCCCCAATTCGAAATAACATTAGGTTTTAGCCGAAGGTAAAAATTTAAAGTAACAAATACAACATTAAATATATGGAACGATGCATTAGAACAAGAAAACTCAACACAACAAAGACAGAAGGCATACTTTTTTATTCGTTCGTAAAAGAGAACCTCTAAAGAGTTTATTTGAGTGAGAGCATAATGAATGTGTTGTTTTCCCATGAAAATAAAGGAGCTTTCCAGAACCATAGAACACATGCATCCTCACAAATCAAAGTCAAAAACACATAGCAACTGAATAAGAAAGGCAAAGACGATACCTTTTGGATGACCACAAAGGGAAAAAGCAGGTTCACCCCTGGAATGTCTGAAAAAATTGTCCCTTGAAAACAGAGAACATCAGAAATAAAGGAATTAGATAAAAGAGGTGCAACTTTTTGTTTAGAGGAGCAAATCTTTGTGGAGTTGGAATGAAATTCCTTGAAGCATAAAGGAAATTTTTTTAGAATTGGCAAATGTGGAAGACTGAAGAACCTAGGCGTGAATCTTGTCTATGGATGTAAAAACACCGGCGGCAAACAAACAAAGAACTGAAAAGAGGAAGTTATCGGCTTATCCTTTTGGTCGTCTGAAGAAACCCAGCCTTATTAAGAATGAAAATCAAAAAATGTTTTTGATATATTATAGTACAACTTGAAATGCTTTTAGTATCACTTCTCAGAGCTGTGTTAGTCCCAACTCAAGTCCCACTTCTAAATAAGGGTAATATATTTGTTTCAAGAAATTAATTTTAGAGTCCCCTATTTTAAATGTAGATAACTTTTCTCTCTTGAAGATAGTTTCTACTTAATAAAACTTAGACTTCTTGAATATATAGTCTTAATTTTGATAGTCATTCAAATTAAATTTGAATATATTTATTACATCGACCATCTTACTTAAATTGGTTATTTCACATCTGATTATCACATATTCTTTAATTACATTATGATCAGGATGGATTCCTATTTTTCATTGCTTAATATATGAAAGTGCATATTTAAGTAGACATAATTTTTATGATCCAAAATCACAAAGATCGTGATGATACTTCACTAACCCTCCGTCGGATTAGTCAATTTTTTTTCTGAAATATTAATCATACAGAAATGAATAATATAGCGATAACAAGTCATAACTTATCTTTCATATAAGTACATAAATGTGAGAAATACCAATTACTAGAAGAGTGATTAGAAGTTAAATATAACTTTATTTAAAAAATGAATATACTTCTGAAATGATACAGGACTAGAAAGTAAAAGATAAAGCTTAGAGTGGACCGTGGTCAACGTTTGTTAGATAACATCGAATTGGTGATTTAATGTTTCAATAGATCTGTAATATATTTTATGATTTATTTGCATATTTGGTTTTCTAGATGAGTTTAACAACTGAAATAGAGATTTTTTCATAGCTGATGCACCAATTGTTAGTGTAATTGGCTTTCTTCTCCATGCTAGCAAGGGCTAGATCGCATTTGTGAAGAATAATTGTAGGACTTCTATGCATTCATGAGGTATGTGTGGCATTCGTGAATGATAAAGTTTGTTAGTCAGTTCTGAATGAGGAATCACATTTGTGATTGTTGTGTCATGATTGTGATGGGTTAGATCGAATCACTTGATCACGTTCGTAGTTGTGATTTACATTCGCAAAAAGCAATTAAGACCTGGACCAAATAAATCCCCATTTTGAACATAGTCTTCATCTTAAGATTTTTAAAGCTTTGTAGCTCATTTTTTATAATTTTCAAGGAGGAATTCCTCAATTTATCTCAGGGTAAGAATCTAACTCTAAATTTGGTATTTTTTTTCCTTTATTATATTGTTTGTTTCGTTATTTAATTCACATTTGGGTGTCATAAATTAGGTTTTTTGAACCAAAAATTGAGGAATCATATTTTGATGATTCGGAGTCTAGTTTGAGGTTGGATTTTGATTAATTTTATAAATGTGATTCCTATGTCATCATAACTAATCTCGAAATAAAATTATTGCTCTAACCTCCCGGGCTTGGGGTTGATTTTTTGAGTTTGGAATGTAAGTACAATAATATATTTATCAATAGACTCATATGCTTATTTAGCATATATTCTTGATAGATTGAGAGTATCTAGACTATTCAAAAAAGGCATATATTTGAGGATTTATGTTATGTTTGCTTGGCTTACGGGGTAGTTATGGATTAATCTCTTATATCTTTCTTGGGGTTGATTTATTGTATCAAGTAAATATGTTATGAAATGAGTGTATTGGTTGATTCAATGTTGGAAAGATTGACTTTTATGTGTACAATATAGGCTGAGTAGCTGATAGACATTATATGACTTGAATTATTTTTTGTATTGTTGCATCACTCGAATTCGTGTGTTATATTATACCTTAATGAGTTAGTTTCTTTAAGGGCATTATTTTGAAAGAGATATCTTTATTAAGATGCATATTAACATTCTTTATTATTGTGATAATGCATTCATATTTATTTATCATGAATCATGGGTATGGTATGATGTAATCATATATAGAGTGATGAAATTCAAAGAAAAATGATTTTGGATACTTGATTTTTAATTAAAAATCCAAAGGAAAATGATTTCAGGTATTTTTTGTGATTGGTAAGTAGAAAAGAAATTATTTTAAGTACCTTTTATCATGTAATACTTGAGAAAAGATGGTTTTGATAGATACATGAGCATTGTGATTCTCCATTTCTCTTGGTGTCTAGCATGCCATCAGTAGAAATAAGTGTATATTTGTAGAATCATATGATCATTGCATTGCATTGCATTATATTAAACTTGCATCATATTTTTTTCTTACACGAACTTTATATACATTGTTTATAATGTGAGTTTTACTTAGATGCCCCTTGTCCCACATTTAATATTTTATCAGTAGATGACTTAGTTGAGTTACATTTCAAAACGTAGCTCAAATCAATAGTTGATCTCAAAGGATTCACTGTTGAACTCAAAGACTTTCTTTAACTCCACTCTTAACTATGTCTTGAATTTGAATTATAAATTCAAAGGTATGATTCATGATATGAAGGATCTCGATGATAGTGTAGACTCATGAATAAATTTTTCTCATTCTCATACTCACTTACTTGAGTCTTTAAACAAGTTATTAGAAATTGTAGAAGACTCCTCAAAAGACTCAAAGGGACTTTCTCAAAAGACTCGAAAGAAATCTCAAGACTTGACTCATAACTCTATCTTGAATTTGAATTATGAATTCAAGGATATGATTTATGATAGGAAGGATATCGTGATGATTAAATGAGATTTAGATAGTTAATAATGAGAAATTGTTGAAAAACACTATCTAGGGAGCAAGTCCGCGATGCGGAGATGCATTATAATATTTGGTTGCAAAATAAGGTTTCAAACAATGGAATCCGAGTTCTCTCCGCGATGCGGAGAGGAATGTTTCATTCTGAAGGAATAGGTCTGTGACGCGGACCTAATACTTTATTTTCTATCCAACTTTTTCTTCCTCGTTTTTAATCCCCAATTTATCTAGAATCAAATGGTTTCTTCCCCAATCACTTAGATTCGAATACTAAATGTTAGTATACGATAATCTACTCAAAACTACCCTTGAAACACTAACACTTATCTCAAGAATTCATCAAAACCTCAATAATCAAGATTTTGAAAGAAACTTCAACAAAACTTATCAAGAACTCAAATCCTTCAACTTTAAGAAACGAATTTCACTGAAAATAACATGATTGGCACGTGGATGAATGAACCCAATGATATGTGAACTCACATACCCCTTAGGGATCAAACCTATGGCGAAAAATCAGCAACAACTCTCAAGAATCTCGACGAACACCTTGATCCTTTCCTCTTTTCTCCTCTTTTCTCTTCTTTTATCTTCTTGAACTCTCAACTAAAACCTAGGCATATATTAGGATTATAAAATTGAACCAAATCAGTTTAGACCCCTAAAACCTTACTAAAAGTGAATTAAATCTGATTGAGTAACGAAAAGACCAAAATACCCCTCATATTTTTGGGTAACTTTCCTTAAACAGACAGGACGACTTCAAAGGGCATATCTCACTCATCCAAACTCGAAACTTAGCAAACTTGGTAGCATTGGAAACTCATCATGTACCCAAAGTTATGTCATTTGAAGTTGACTCAAAACTTAGAAGAACTTAGGAATGACTTGAATGAACTCTATTTAGTTCTTCTTGAAACTCAAGGTGCTACATCTAGTGACCTTAACACTTAAGAAATTTTAAATTCCTCGGTAAAATCCTACTCACAACGAAGGATGGTTCGATTCTTAGCTCAAATTTTTTTGGGGGTGTTACAATATCTCCCTCTTGGGATCCTTCGTCCTCGAATGACGGGTGGACTGGGTATGGAACAGGTTACTCTTACTAGGGTCTAAGTCTAATGGTATGCTCTTCCTATATTCAAAATTAACCCAAAATCCTAAGGTTCGAGTTCTAAACCTTGATAGGGAATCTTATCATAAGAATACCACTCTCTACCACCACATTTAACCAACCTTGGGCTCATATCAAGAACCACCTAATGTTTAACAACTTTGCATTCAAGCTTAGTACGCTAACAACTCCATGGACTCCTAATAACCAACTCCTTAAGAAGTTCTCATTTTCTTATCATCACTGCCATACCAACTAGAAATTCCCACATGACTATTCGAAACCAACTAAGGCTCTCACTAACTATTCCTCACTTGATTTAATTCTCATCCTGTCATCTCCCCATTAGGTATAAAGCTAACACTTGAAAGTTATGGACCTATTCCATCATCTATAAACTGGTCTACATTCACTTTACTCTAATACTCGGAAACAACTTATCTCATGACTACTAAACTCTCCAAAAGTAGGTATTAAGACCTCTTCCTAAGGTGTTTCTGTTAACCTCTTCTGATTATGTACCCTCTCGGTACACCTCGTAATGCTCTTTTTACTCTTGTGACTTAGCCACACTTTACTTACCTTATCAAGAGGTTTAGAGTATCTCAGTTGTACTACTCATATTTATTGTAGCTAATCACCTAAATTCCTCCCCTACCCTATTCGGGTCTTCTAGTTCAAATCTCAAGACAACATCATCATCCTCATGTTGCCATCCTTTTGATCAAGATACTTATCTCAAATTCAAGCTAAATGTTCATTACTAAACCCGAATATCATTACGATTGCTCACCTACTATACTATAACTCATTACTTGATCAGTTTTATAACCTTCTAAACATTATGACCATCTCAAACAAATCAAGAACGCTCATAACACCATTTTCCAAGATATTGAATAATAAGGCTCGCCCAATATATATGTCATGTCGTCACACCAAGCACAAGCAGGTATCAAGAAGGGTCGACGCCCTGTATCAAGAAGGGTCAAAGCCCAATAATCAAGAGAACCAAGAACCATATTAAAAATAGCTTTCTAGTTCGTACTTAAAATGAACAACTTCCATTCTTAAGACAGACTAAAAATCCAGAGTCAAGATGACAATGATATGAATCAAGAGGCATGCCAATAGTGACCAAGTCACAGCCACAAGAAGGACAAGGTCCCAACAAGAGTGCCAAGTGATCAAACAATTCATACAAGTGGGCGAGTTACACAAGCGTCTTTAATGCCTTAAAAGATACCAACACGACAATGCAAAGTGACAAGAGGTAATCAAGGTACCAAATCATCTTTGAGATATACCAGCAGTTAAAAGAATGCAAGTACAAGTTTATACACAAACCTCAATACTTTAGCGTAGAAACAATCCAACACAACTTCGCGAGTTCAAATCGTAGATCAACCAATATATCAAGGTTCTCAACTTGTTCACGAGTACATACAACCTTAAAAATATAATTAAATAACTTCTTTAATTCCTAGTATCTCAATAATGTCAAAGTAAAATAGGATTATCATCACAAGTAAGCTTAGCCTGTACAAATACGACTATGCTCCCAAAACAGTGATTCTGGCCAACCTAGTACCTCATGTCGCAACTTAGATTTGGAAAGGGAAACAGTAGGCAAAACTAGACTTTATAACCTTCATGAAAGATGTAGGTACATCTCTTAAGGTTGCAAACAAATAAGAATCACCTCAAAATATATTTTGTACAAAAAGATATATTCAAAACACTAACAGTTGTCCATATAGGATTTCTAATTTTGAACTCTGGACAGAACATATCCTATGTTGTGTCCCATATTTTGAATCCATATAGCTAAATTAGAGTTTTACATAAACATAAGAGTTGTACATATATGAATTAGCTTTCCATATCATATTTATTCATTATAAACAAAGTTATATAAAAAAAGCTATGCTTAAAGTACTAAACACTACCAGACTCAAAAGCATATTTTTCCACTTACCAAATAAAAGGGTGTGTCTCGAATCCCAGCCAAAAGGACAAATTTTCCTCTTGTGATTTTGAATAACAATCTGTTTAGATATATTTCTAAGTTTCTAATACATGATGAAAATGAATTTATTAAAGGAGGTGTGAAAATATATAGTCACAAAAGTGATGTTTATCCCTTGTACAGCTGTCCCGCAAGGTGTTGCCCAAATAGTTGTGTGCTGCCCAAAATGCATACATATACACCTATATATATATATATATATATATCCTTCACCTCCTTTTAAAGTTATACATAATTCTAATTAGACTTACATAAACACTCCAATACAATCCCTTAAATTACGATCATAATTTATGTTAAGCAAGTTAGCAATTCTCACAACATTTCAAGTTCCCAAAATGAGAGTAAAACATATTGTAGTAATTAAGCAACGGTAAATCGACATGCGACTCTTGGTTAGTATTTAGGGGTGTTACACCCTTAGACAAATTTCTATCCTCGGCCCTAGGAATCTTTACATCCCTATTCATTTTCTTGAGTTCGGTCTCCTTGATTTATTGAGCGTATACCATGAGCCTTAAGATAGTCATTTCATGAATGAGCATTGCCTTCTAGCATTCTTCTTTAACTAACTCGGGTACCACCATTACAAACTTATTCATCCTAGCCCTTGGATTGGCCACCAATGTTGGAGCATGCTTAGATAGTTAGGTGAAATTGATTGAGTATTCCTTCACACTCATCCCACCTTGACGAAGGTTTATGAATTCTACCTACTTTTGTTCCCTCAACTCTAGGGGGAAAAACCTATCTAGGAAGGCCGTCTTCAATGTTCCCCAATCAATCGGGCCTGCTCTAATAGGTCTCTCTTCTCTCTATTGCTCAAACCATACTTGAGCTACGTCTTTGAGTTGGTAGGTGGCTAGTTCCGCCTTTTCTTGAGAAGATGCCCCCATGGCATCCACCACCTTAAGAACTTCATCTATAAAGTCTTGTGGGTCCTTATCCACTTTAGAGCCATAGAAGGTAAGAGGATTCATCCTTGTGAAACCCCTAATTCTTGAAGCAGGAGTACTAGCATTGGAATTCACACAACCTTTAGCATCTCTAGTGACTTGGGCCGTCAAAGCTTTTGCTTGGGTTGTCATATCTTGAGTTTGGGTCATCATGGCTTGGGTTATCATTTGCATATAGGCCCTAAATTTGGCTTGAGTCACATTTGTCGAGTCAACCAGAGCTTGCTCACCTAGAGGAACTTGAGGCTCTTGATGACCTTGGGAAGGAACTCCCTCATCATTAGCAACCTCCTCTTCCACGCTTCGTGCGGCCACTCTTCTTGTATTCATTTTCCTATATTCACAAGAAAAGGGTTAGGAAAAGAAATTCATAGAGTAAAACTCTAAGGCACAACTAACGAGTAATCAAAGAAGTGAAGAGTTCCTAAGGAATCTTATAGCCTCTCATTTATAAGTGTGGCGCACTTCACACTTATGAACAAAACTCTACTAGACGTTGTTAATGAGACATCACCCTAGAATATTTCTAAATCTTAAGCTTTGTTACCAAGTTTGTCACGACCCGAGAGCACCCCCTAGTCGTAACACGGCGTACTTGACCCTGAAGGGGCCTTATACAAGCCCTTAGCAATCATCATCACATAAAGACATAGAAAAATACAGAATAATTAAAAACTTTTGCAATAGAAGTCAACTTCTTTTATATAAGAAAATAGGAACTAGACATTGTCTTAATCACCATCTAAACATAAGAGTACAAATAGGGTAAAAGCCCTTTACATCAATAAGTCTCCAAAAATAGGAAATACCACATAGTCTAGAATGTGGAAGAAAACTAGAATCAATAACAACTCATCCTCGAACTTAAGGACTTGCCAAGCCTAGGGAATAGTTGACCCAAGCATCACCTTGAAAGAAGTAGTAATTATCAACGGCCGGAACCTACACTCATAGTAAAGTAAAAAGTATGGGTTAGTAGAATGAATTTTACTAAGTATGGACACCATGCACAAAATCCTTAAAACATGCACAAAATGGACATTTAGTTGAAATCATGCATTTAGTCAAGTTTAGAAACTATTACGCACATTTACAAGGAACATAAACCAATTCAAAATATGGGCAACCCAAAGCCACACTAGTGTAATACAAAGGCAGGATCCCATAATCCTACCAAATACTAAGTATCACATTTAAGTTACCAACAATATACATAAAAGGTAAGACATTCATATATATAACATTAATTCATACCTTTCATGCATCATTCATAATTCAACATAATATAAGAGAATCGTGCCAAAACCCCTCTTAGAGTATACTTGTGCAATGTACAAGTGAAGTCCCATAGCCCCACTCAAACTAAGTAGTACCCTTTAAGAAATCCTAGTTATAGTCCATGTCCTTACCATAGTTCATTCATTATCCTTCTACAGAAAGATTGCATTAATTGACATAGACCATGTGAGCTATATGGAATCTGGTGTTCTAACCCCATCCTGAAAAGAGGTGTCCTACTTGCCTAACGTAAAACATACATTTTAGCTTTTTAGGTGGATCCACTAGCTAAGACCTATGTGGGCACATAGTTAAGGGATAGGGAGATTGCTTCTAGAAACCTTATACTACTAACATGCGGGTTTCCATCTCATGAGACACCATAATGTGAACCCAACTACTAGCATGAAGGAACCCATCTCATACTCCTATCCACTCGGTGATATGCATAACTCCCTTTAAAAGTCACGTTTAGTCTTTACTTTAAGTTAAATTTCAATAAAGAATACAATAGGTGCTTATGCCAACATCTTCCCATAATAGCTCAAAGTTCCTTAAGTGAGAAGCCCCTTTCACTTATGAAACATTATCATATTAGTAGTCCATTCACATTATGGTTGTATTGTAATCATGAGAACACCCTTTCAATCAACATAACACTTACCACAAACATACATACATACTTCATATGAAATAAAGTTTAAGGGTAGAAGGAAGAAAGACCTTGCATCAATACCACAACACTAGATATAGGATCATTATCATCCAAGCAATTCATATAGTCATGTATAGTCAACATAACATACACAAACCATAGCCAATTTCCCTTCAAGGCCATGAACCAACATCAACCCTAACATTATAGAATTACCACAATAGATAGAAAGATTTCCTGATTCAACCATCAATTAAACATAAACATAATCAATTACCATCTTTCAGGGCTGATCAAGTCACATCTTAGTTCATAATTTAGGAAGAAAGGGAAACCATGGGTCCAAGGGAGATTTTCATCAAAAACCATCAATACAACAACAATCTAACAACAAACCATCATAATTAACCATAATAGATAAAAATTGAACAATATATATTGTTTTGGAAGAAGACCCATGATTAGAGTAAAACCCTAGATTTTGGAAGTCTTAAAAACACACTTTAAAGGGACTTCTTGAGGAATAGCTACCCAAGAATGAAGAGTATCCATACCTTAGGTTGAGATCCTCACGAAATTGGAGAAAAAAGACTTGCTCTTGGTGACCTAGCTTGATCTTTGACTTGGTTCTTCAATAGAGTCCTAGAGAGAGAACTTTGGGAGGGAAGTGGGTTTTGATTTTGAGTTGTGAGGAGTTCACTTGAGTTTAATGACTTAAAACTACTTATATGAGTCTATACTAACTTATAATAATCGTCCCTACCCATGCTTATTTAATTGGGATTTTATTAAAATGTTTGAGCCTTGGCCGACTCCATTGACAGCATCACAGGCCTCATCCACGAGTCCCTACCTATAGGGTGTGGACTGATCCACGGACCGTATTGGTCACTCATGGATTGGGGCTTAGGCTTGTCCTTGGCCTTGGTCTTAGACCCATCCACGAGCCTCCATCTACGGGGCGTGGTACGGTCTATGGAACGTACTGTTTAGGAGTAGTTTGGGACAAAGATTAGGGAGTTTAGGGGAAGTTGGTGATGCTAAGTGTTGACTCACAACTCCCATCTATGGGGTGTGAGTTAACCTACGACTCGCGAGTCTCGTGGTCCAAGCTGTTTTGGACAGCTTTTTGGACTTTCCCTTGGGTCCTCCTCATGGACAGTTGGGGGTTCCTAAGAAGAGTCGTGCCCTAACGTTTAGGCACTAGAACCCTAGTACTAGGTTAGGAAGTTCATTTTAGGACTTTAGCCATATGTTTAGACTTTATTAGGCTACTAGACTACATGTTAGGCTTTAAATTAGGTCATTAGATTTCTGGGGTGTTACAGAATTCAACATAAATCAACAACAAATCATCAATTCAATCATACTCCATTATATATCAAACATTAAAAACGTTTTTGGAAAGAACCCATAAGATTGAAGGCAAACCCTAACTTTGGGGAATTCACTAGTTTTGAAATTGAATTTGGAGGGACTCCTTGGATGGAAATTAACCAAGGATGCAAGACTACCATATCTTAGTAATGTTTCTTCAAAGGAATTGAGTGCATTAGCCTTGATTCTTCATTCCCTAGCTCCAATTTTACTCTTCTACTTCCTTGAGTTTTATAGAGAGAAATTCTTGTGGAGAAAATGAAGTTTTGGGTTTTCTTTTTTATTCTAGAAAAGTGATTTAATTGGGGGAAACTTGAGTCTAAAAAAAGCATATATACATACTAGGGAATGAGTAAAACATTGTAGGATCAATTTAGGAAGAATAACTAAAGACCCTTAAAGTTCTAACTTAAAATTACCTATCATGCACAATTACTTGGCACTAGGCGACTTGCCAAGTGGACCCTTGGTCCGCCAAATTTTCTAGAATGCCTCCTAGAGGAGGCAACCAACTAGGCAATGGGGAGGGACCTTAGGCGATGCCCTAACCTGGTTGGCGAGCCCCGACATAGCTTGTCTAATTTTCCAGCTGATAGGTCATGGGGACAGTCCACTAGGTGACCCCAAGTGCACTTTGGCGACTCGCCAAGTTACTTGGGCGACCATGCTGCCCCCTCGCCAAAAGGTCAAAGGGAAAAAATGTTTTCCTTCACTCTTCCTAGGTAGTTTAGTCCCTTGCCCCCTTTCTTGACTCTTCCCTTTTTCATTTTAGTTCTAGTTTGGTCTACACATTTTCAGAATGTTACATTATCTCTCCCTTGGGAACATTCGTCCTCGAATGACGATCTAGACACCTCACGGGATTATAGACTCAAGACTAGCAGCCCATCATGCATGAATTATAGAAATAATGCATAATCCAAAGGAGGAAACATCAACTACTTCTCAAAACAAAGTCAATGCAATACAAGGGAGTAGGAACTACATCTATCAACCGAATATGCATGGAACTCCATATATCTCATCTTCATAGGAGGAACTACCTTGTCCAACTAAAATAATGTTCAACACAACATCATGGAGCCAATATGCAATTACTCTCAAAAGCATACTAAAGCATGTTCACCATCATATCTCATGAAGTCAAATAGGCAACTCCTACCAAATGCACAAAAACATGAAGAACATAAATCATGAAAACTCATTTTCTCACTTAAACATGAATTTCATCAAGAACATGCATAACATAAGAAAATCATGGAAACACAAAATTCATACATAACTCCCAAAACACTAAAACTAAAGAGGAACTAATTACCTCAAGCTTGGATAGGAGTAGAAGGAAAGAGATGAGGATATCGGGAGTTCATATCGGCCTCGACCTCCCAAGTAGCACCTTCGACTAAATGAATCCTCCATAAAACCTTAACGGAAGCTATTTCCTTGTTTCTTAATCTCTTGTCTTGTCAGTCTAGAATTTCTACCAGAACCTCTTCATAGGAAAGGCTTTCAACAATTCCCAACCCTTCTAGGGGAATAATGGATACTGGATCCCCAATACACTTTTTAAGCATGCAAACATGAAATACCGGATAAATCGGGGTCAACTCATTTGGCAACTCCAACTCATGGGTAACTTTCCCAATATGCTTCAAAATTTGATATGGGCCTATATATTGGGGACTAAGTTTCCCTTTGTTGCCAAATCTCATCATGCCCTTCATAAGTGAGATTTTCAAATAGACCCAATCACTAACTTCAAATTCTAGGTCCCTTCTCCTTACATTGGCATAAGACTTTTGCCTACTTTGAGCCATTCGCAACCTCTCTCTAATGAGCCAAACTTTCTCAATAGCTTCATATACCGATTCGGGACCAATAAGAGAAATTTCACCTACTTCAAACCAACCAACCAGAGACCTACATCTCATACTATACAAGGCTTCAAAAGGAGCCATACTGATACTTGAGTGGTGACTATTATTGTAGGCAAACTCTATTAATAGCAAGTGGTCATCCCAATTACGTACCCTTGAAATCTATAACATATGCCCTCAATATGTCCTCTAAGGTTTCAATGGTGCGTTCTGTTTGACCATCCATTTGAGGATGAAAAGTTGTGGTAAGCTTGACCTTAGTACCAAGCTCTTTTTAAAATGTCTTCCAAAAGTTTGAAGTAAATTGAGTACCCCAATCCGAAATGATGGATAAGGAAATCCATATAACTTCATTATATCCCTTATGTACAAATTGGCATAGTGCCGAATGTGAAACCTTGACGGGAATAAAGTGGGCTTATTTCGTTATCCTATCAACAATGACCCAAATAGAATCATCTTGCCTTCGACTATGAGGAAAACCCACAATAAAATCCATATTCACTTCCTACCACTTCCAAGTAGGAATTGGTATATCTTGCAAAAAGCCTCCCGTTCTTTGGTGCTCAACCTTAACTTGTTGGCAATTAGGATATTTGGCTACAAATCCCGCAATATCCTTTTTCATGCCATTCCACTAATAGACTTCACATAAATAATGGTACATCTTGGTGGCTCCCGGATGAATAAAATACCTAGAACTATGAGCCTCCTCTAAAATTTTTTGCCTCAACCCATCGACATTCGAAACACATAATAGACCTTGGTACCTAAGTACCCCATCCCCCCTTGTGAGAAAGCCTCAACAGACTTCTTGAGTAGCGAATATTTGAATTCAACCAATATAGACTCAAGGTCTTGTTTAGAATTCACATCCACGACATAGGACTATTCGGAGCCATTATGAACCATGAAACCACCCTTGGTGGAATCCACTAGTTGGACACCTAATCGGGGCAATCTATGCCCATCACGGATTAACTCTTTCTTTTCATATTCTATATGAGCCACACTACACATGGATAATCTACTAAGTGCATCCGCTAAAACATTAGCTTTGTTGAAGTGGTAAAGGAAACTTATGTCATAATCCTTCAAAAGATATAACCACCTTCTTTGTTGAAGATTCAAGTATTTTTGACTAAACATATATTGAAGGCTCTTGCAATCAGTTAAAACATCCACATGGACCCCATACAAGTAATGTTTTCTTATTTTCAAAGCAAACACAACCGCTTCTAATTCAAGATCATGGGTCGGATAATTCTTCTCATGCACCTTAAGTTTCCTTGAAGCATATTCAATCACCTTAGTATGTTGCATGAGCACACATCCCAACCCCACTCTAGAGGTTTTACAATATACAACAAACCCATTGGTACCCTCCGATAAGGTCAACACCGTATCGATTTTAAGTCTATCTTTAAATTCTTGGAAGCTTTTCTCACAAGCCTCCGACCACTCAAACCTAGATTTCTTTTGAGTCAAGGACATCAACAGAGAAGAAATGGAGGAAAAACGCTCAACAAAGCTCCTATAGTAACCGGCCAAACCCAAAAAACTTCTAATGTCGGAAGAATTTAGAGGTCTAGGCCAACTCTTGACCACATCCCTCTTCTTAGGATCTACCTCAATACCCTTGATCGACACAATATGACCAAGGAAGGCTACAGACCTTAACCAAAACTTATATTTACTAAACTTCGCATATAATTAGTGGTCTTTAAGGACTTGTAATACAATCCTCAAATGGTCCATATGTTCACCCTCACTCCTTGGATAAATCAAAATATCATCTATAAACACAATCACAAACACATCAAGGTATTGTCTAAACACCTTATTCATTAGGTCCATAAATGTCGTTGGGGCATTTGTCAACCCAAATGACATAACCACAAATTCATAGTGTCCATACCGGGTCCTAAAGGCCGTCTTAGGAATAGCAACCCTTCTCACCCTTAGTTGGTAATAACCCAAACGAAGATCAATTTTTGAGAAGTAACTAGCCCCTTGGAGTTGATAAAATAAGTCATCAATTCTCGAGAGGGGATATGTATTCTTAACGGTCACTTTGTTCAATAGGCGATAGTCAATGCACATTCTAAGAGACCCATCCTTCTTTCTAACAAACAACACCGGAGCACACCATGGAGAGATACTCGATTGAATAAAACCCTTATCTAGCAAATCCCTTAATTGCTCTCTCAATTCTTTCAACTTGGTCAGAGCCATTCTATAAAAATGTATAACAACCCTAAAACTAGAGTCTCACATGTTGGTTTGAAGTTGGTAACCTGTTAAAAAAAGATGAGAAATGGCTTTGAAGTTTAGTTTAAAGTGTTTTAAGGTCAAATGTCAAGCAATGACTATAACGTCCAGAAACTAGTCCTTGGTGCTAGTGTGTTGTAGTGCCTTGTCGTTGAAGTTTGGTGGGTTGTTTGAGGGTGTAAACTCATAGAAGTGACTCACATACTTAGATGGACATGTATATGGGCTAAACATCCAGGTACGACTCCCCAAGGATCACCCTAGGGATCCTTGAGGAGGACTCCAACATTTACCAATAAACCGTATTAACAGCTTAACTTACGGAGGCAATCGACACCCCTTAGGTCAGTTGACGCCCCGTAGGTCCTGCTCTATAGGTAAGGACTTAGTCTAGGGAGCATTAGCTCCCATTACCAAGTCCCAGCTCCAAACGACGAGCCAACATAACTGCCCGTCAGCCCACTTACGGTCCGTAGGTGGTTGGTCGTAAATGGGCACTGGTTTTGCTGGTGCAAGTTTGGCCAACTTAGGGGTAAATTGGTAAATTCACCCCACGTTCCAATTAAGTCATGGATGGTTACTTTAGGTGCTTTTAGGTATTTTAATTTTATTAAAACATTCAAACCTCTATTTATACTTAAACTCTCAAATTTAACCCTTCCCTCCCAAAAAGGTTCTCTCTAGAACTCCATTGAAGGTCAAGGTGAAGATCAAGTTAGGGTTGGGATTTCAAGGGGGATTTCTCTTAAATTTCATTAAATTCATCAATGCAAAGGTATGGTGATCCTTTATCTAGGGTAAGCTTCACCCTAGAGTCAATTTCAAAATGGTTTTCAAGTTTCCAAAGTTTATGAAAACCCTAATTCTTACTCAAGCTCATGGGTTCTTGCATCAAACAATTTCAATTAATAAGCTATGATTATATTGATATTTAATTAATGTTTTAAGATGAAAAACTCTATGAACCCATGATTTCTCTAAATTCCTAAATTTAGCTTATGAAGTGAGTTTTATGATTAAAATTGGATGTTGATGGAATTATGCTTAGACTGAATTGTATTGTTGATTTCTATTGTTCTATAGGTCTAATTATGGTGAATTGTTGGTGAATTGAGAAGTTGTGATTATAGCATTGTAAGGGAAATTTGTGAATGGAATCATGTTGAATTACTTGTGTTGATGATGAATTGATTATGGAACTATGTCAATTGTCTTATATCTTATTGTATCTTGTATCTATGGGTTGAAGGGAATTGTATGGATATATACATATGATCTATTGATGTGTGATCCACTTATGGTGGAGGTGTTTACTTTCATGTATCTTATGATGTTTGATTAATGTATATCTCTTTATATCTTATATGTGATGGGTTTATATGTGATCAATATGTGAATGTATTAGGTTAGCCCATTGTGAAGGTTACCCTAGTAATATAATGAAAGGATGCATATTGATTGGTAGGCTTAGAATACCTTTTCCTTGTGTAAATGAATATGATGTGATTAATGTATCATAGGATCGGTAGACCAAATGTGGTATCCCTTCCATGAAGTGTGATTGATGTCTGGATTTGGCTGACCTAGTTAGGTGCCCTTTTATGAATGAATGAATAATGACCTTGAACCATTAGACCCAATGTAGATTTTACCTTTCTTGGAAAGTCATGAACTATCCTTAATATGCCTTGAATCGGAAGACCTAGTGATGGAAACCCTTTCTTGTGTAATGTACTTTGGGTCGGTAGACTTAGTGTTGGTAGCCCTCTCAAGTGTAATGATGTTAATGTGAATGAACTTCTCTATGGTAATGGAGGCTATGCACCAAGTGGATAGAGTAAGATGGAAACTCTCCCAATGTTAGGCTAGAGTTCCAATGAACATCTTCCTACCCCATAACTATGTGCCCACATAGGATATATATTAGCTAGTGGTCTACACCAACGCTAAAATAACATCTAGTTCTACCTTAGGTAAGTAGAACACCTTCGTTGGTGTGGGGTCATATGACACCGGATTCCATGACTTAGCTATCATGGTCTATGTCAGTTAAACGCCTATTCCCATCACGTGAGATGTGCATTGCGGTTATTTGAGGAATTCTACAAAGTATGGGTAGTAGTATGGGATGCTATCTATACATGGCACGAGTAGGCTTCAAGAGTGCCACAGTGAGTTCTCTAAGTCTTCAAGACTAATGAATGAAAGTCCTTTAATTGGGTCAAATGAATAATGTTTACTTATTATTTGGATGAAATGATTGAATTAGTAGCTTATATGGATAGAATGTGTTACTTAACATTTTGTGTTGAAATATAAAGGTTCTTGTCTATTGTAACCTTGAGGAATACTTAGGTGTGGTATGAAGAGGTTGTATGGGTGGCCACTTCAAGTCTTACCTAGGTGAGTTCACTTTTAGTGATCTTAATGTATCACCTTGGTATAGGTGGTGGTATGGGATGCTACACATACATTGCACAAGGCATAGCATGAAGGTTACCTGAGGTGGAGGCTAAAGGTAAAGGTAAAGGTTTATATGTGGTTTTGACTAAATGTGAGGTATGTGACATGATATGTTGGTTGTGACTTATATTATGCCTCTTGTGATTGATGTTCATGAAGTTTTACTAAAATGGCATACAAGCATAACTTTCAAAAAAATGTCTTTTTTAGCATGTTTTTGCATGGTCATCATACTTAGTACTTAATTGTGCTAACTCCATTCTTCTATTTTTCTACAAAGTGTAGGTTCCGACAAGTGATAGCATTCTCTAGTGAAGCTTGGGATTAGAGTTCTCTCAAGATCTATTTTGGTATGTCCTCATATGTCAAGGACAAGTATTTCTATTATTTGTAATTTCTTTATGTTTTAAGACTTTGTCTAAGTTTTCGATTGTAAAGGGCTGTGACCCTATCTTTTTGAGACTTAGTATTTCCGCTGCTTTATAAATGAGACTTTTTAATAGCTTGTTTTTAAATAAGTTTTAATTCCGCACTATTTTTATTACCTATGCGATGAATGAATGCTATGAGATGTATAAGAACCCTTCGGGGTCAAGTACATCGGTTATGACTAGGGGGTGCTCTCAGATCGTGACAAGAGGAATGGGTTGTGTATATGGTAAACGATCAATGCCAAAAGCTATTTCCCGTTCGAGAGGAATATCGGGAAGGTCGTCGGGGAAAACTTTCGAAAACTCATTCACTATCGGAACTGACTCTAGAGAAGGGGTTTCGTACTTAACATCATTCACCCTAACAAGATGGTAAACACACCCCTTGGAGATCATTTTCCTAGCTTTGAGACAAGAAACAAATTGTCCTCTTGGGATAGAATTTCGTCCCTTCCACTCTAAAATAGGTTCATTTTGGAAATTGGAATATGACCACCCAAGTCCTACAATCTATATAGGCATAGAATGCATGCAACTAATCCATAACCAAAATCACATCAAAGTCTAACATGTCTAACTCTACCAAGTCCACCAAAGTAACTTTATAGGACAAAGAAAAAGGAAAACTTCTATAGACTCATTTTGCCACCATCGAGTCACCAATCGGGGTAGAGATCGAAAAAGGTTATGCTAACACTTCGGAGAATATTTCAAACTCAGTGGCCACAAAGGGTGTAACAAAGGACAACGTGGCACTGGGGTCTAATAAGGAATATACGTCAATAGAAAAGACTTTTAACATACCCATCAGCACATTCGGGGATCTCTCTTGGTCACCTCGGGATTGAAGAGCATAAAAGCAGTTTTGCTTTTGAGGATTGGAGTTGGAACCGCTTGGAGAAGCTTGTTTATCTTCCTTTCCCTTAGCCTTGAACATAGGAAAATATCTCATCTTGTGTCCAGTCTTCCCACAACCATAGCACCCATCTGAGCCAGCTAAGCATAAGCCCTCATGTTTTCTACCACATTTTGCACAATTAGGCCTAGCAACATAAGAACCACAACTATTACCGCCTTGAGGTTTAAGGTTGGAGACCTATCATTGTTGGACCTTGAGGGAGCATTAGAGGAGACTTGGTTAAAGAACCTTTTCTTGAACCTTGTTCTACCTTGTCCATCGGACCTAGCATTGGAGAAATTCCTATCACAGGGACTAGCTCTCTTCACCTCCTTATTCTTGTCTTGGAGTTTCTCTCCCTCCATTTATTGAGCATACACCATGAGATGTGAGATATCCATATTATCATGAAGCATTGCCGAATGACATTCTTTCCTCACCGATCTAGACACACCCGTCAAATACCTACTCATCATATCCCTTGAGTCCGCAACCAAAGTTGGAGCCTACTTGGACAATTGGGTAAACTTTAGAGAATATTCTTGAACAGTCATGCCTCGTTGACGAAGGTTAACAAATTCTTCCACCTTAGCTTCCCTCAAATCTCAGGGAAAGAACCTATCAAGGAATACTGACTTGAACACTTCCCAATCTATTGGGCCCGCTCCTACCGGCCTATTGTTCTTCCATTGAGCATACCAAACTTGAGAAACACTCTTCAACTGATAAGCGGCTAGCTATACTTTCTCTACCTAAGTCACCCCCATAGCATCAATTATCTTATAAACCAAATCCAAGAATTCTTGAGGATCCTCTCCTACTTTGGAACCAAGAAACACGGAAGGGTTGTAGCAAAATCCCTCAATCTAGAAGCTGTAGAATTCACATTGGTGTTCATAGGAGCCATCACCTCTCTATTTTCTTGAGTTATCACAACTTGAGCCAACAGTTGGATAGTAGACCGAAATTCCACATGGGTCACATTTTCAACCACGGTATCAACCGGGGCTTGGTTAACTTAAGGAGCTTGATTACCTTGAGGAACTCCTTGATTCGCATTCTCCTCTTCCACCCTTCTTGTGTTAGCCCTTCATTTATTCATTTCCTGAAGACACAAGAGAAGGGTTAAGAGAGGGACTTTTATATACCTAAACTCTAAGACACAACTCCAGAATAATTAAAAAAGTGATATTACCTAAACATCATATAGCCTCTCACTCATAAATGTGGTTCGCTTCACACTCATGAACAAGACTCTACTACACGTGATTTATGAGACATCATCATAGAATCATTCTAAACCTTTTTCTCTGATTACTAAGTTTGTCACGACCCAAGGATACCATCTAGACGTAACATGGCACATAGGACCCCGATACGCACCATGTAAGCCACTTAGCATATCATAACATAAGTAAAGAATAATAAAGAGAAAAAACACATTACGAGTCTTAAATTTTTTTTCATAAAAGCAAAGCGAAAGTCTAGACATGTTCTCAGTTAGCCATCTATTACAATCGAAGTCTCCAATAGGGTCAGAGCCCTTACAATAGAAATACGAAAGTCTAATACAATGAAAGAACAAGAAAGGAACTAGAAAATCATCATTCGTCCTCGAACCATGAAGACTCACCAATAAGAAAGGAGAATAGTTAATCCAAGCTTAGACCAAGAAGAATATCACCTTAAGAACCGAGACCTACATTTATAGAAAATACAGAAGAAATATAGGTTGGTACAAAAATGCACCAAGTATGATAACCATGCAAGAAATCATTGAAACATGCTAAAAAGGACATTTTAGTTGAAAACCATTATATCAAGTTTGAACTCATCATGAATATATTTTAAAAAAATCATAAGTCATAAGCCATATAGGCATGCATAGATCATCATATCATAATGGCAACATATCATAAGTACTCTTCAAGTCTACTTGTGCAATGCATAAGTAAGATCCCATAATCCCACATATATTAAGTAATGCTTAATGAACATCTATAGTCTATAAATCATATTCTTGTCTTTTGTAACATATTAGGGAATAAGCCTTAACCGACATAGACCATGTGAGCTACCATGGAATCTAGTGTCTACCCCACACTGAAAAGGTGTTGTCCTACTTGCCTAAGGTAGAACTATACTCTTAGCTTAGGTGGATCCACTAGATAAAGACCTATGTGGGCACATAGTTTATGGGATAAGGAGATTGCTACTAGAAACCCAGACTCTACTAAGGTATAAGGTTTCCATCTAGATAACTAATTTGGGAACCCTTACTCAACTAGTGTATAAGGAACCCATTTAGAAAGTTAGAATCAACTAGTGTAGAAGCTTTCATTGGGAAACGGGACTCAACTATCGTATAAGCTTCCATCTCATATTCATATCCACTCGGTGCTAAGCATTCATTCCCATAGATTACATATTAATGCTTAACTTAAATGTATATTCATGGATGGGTGTCTTGACACTCAATCCAATATAATTCATACTATAGCTCATAAATTCAAGAGGTGACACTAGTCTTCCACCTTAGAATCACTACATGTGACCAACTTTTCACATCATATCATAATTAACCCAAAATGTGTATATGAACATGATCAGCCAACCAACACAACCATTAGGTCATCATCATATTCACTTTACTCTCAAAGTGATCTAGATGTATTAGCATAAACCTCATAAACATAGATACTTATCATGCTTTGCCCTTCAAGGACCATAATCACATTTAATCAACATATCTAGGGCTACTACATTAGAGATGAATGATAACAAGATTCATATACTATCATTACTGTAAGTATGATTTCATAATACTTCTCTTTCTACAATTCACCCACACTAATAGATCCAATTTGGGGAAAATAGGGGAATTCATGGGTACTTGGGGGAATTCATCATAAATCAACAACAAATCATCAATTCAATCATAATCCATCATATATCAACCATTAAAACATTTTGGAAAGAACCCACAAGATTGAACACAAACCCTGACTTTGGAGAATTCACTAGTTTTGAAATTGAAATTGAGGGACTCCTTGGATGGAAATTAACCAAGGATGAAAGACTACCATACTTTAGTAATGTTTCTTCAAAGGAATTGAGTGCAATAGCCTTGATTCTTCAAGCCCTAGCTCCAATTTTACTCTTCTTCTTCCTTGAGTTCTAGAGAGAGAAATTCTTGTGGAGAAGATGAAGTTTTGGGTTTTCTTTTTGATTCTAGAAAAGTGACTTAATTGGGGGAAATTTGAGTGTAAAAAAAAAGCTTATATACTTACTAGGGAAAGAGTAAAGCATTGTAGGATCAATTTATGAAGAATAACTAAAGACCCTAAGTTCTAACTTAAAACTACCTAGCTTGCACGATTTGGCTCACCAAGGGCACTAGGCTACTCGCCATGTGGACCCTTGGTCCACCTAATTTTCCAGAATACCTCCCCAATGAGGTAGCTTACTTGCCGATAGGGAGGGACCTTAGGCGATGCGTCATCCTAGTTGGCGAGCCCCGACGTAGCTCGCCTAATTTTCCAGCATGTAGGTCATGGGGACAGTCCACTAAGCGACCCCAAGTGCACTTTGGCGACTCGCCAAGTCACTTGGGCGACCATGCTGCCCCCTCACCAAAAGGTCCAAGGAAAAAAAAAAAAATTTCCTTCACTCTTTTTAGGTAGTTTAGGCCCTTGCCCCTTTCATTTTAGTTCTAGTTTAGTCTACACATTTCCGTAATGTTACACAACCCAAGTGTTTAATGCTTTAGTGTTTTATTTTTGTCATGACCCAAGAGTATCCCCTAGATGCGAAATGGCGTACTCGACCCCGAAGGGGTCTTATACAAGCTTCATAGCCATTCAATGCATTGGGTAATGAAATTAGTGTGGAATTAAAACTTTTCTTTAATAAAACCAACAATCTAAAACTCATTCATAAAGAAGTGGAATACTAAAGTCTCACATGGACATCTTAGACAAAACTTAAACAGGAGTAGGGCCACAGCCCTTTACACTAGAAAACTAAAAATATTCTATTACATGAAAGGAAATGAAACACAAAAAGTCCTTGTCCTTGATCTATGAGGGCGTACCAAAGTATGTCTTGGAGGAACTCTATTCCAAGCTTTACTAGATAGAGTCAAATCACTTGCCGGAACCTACACTTGTAGTAGAGCATGAAATAAGATATGGATTAGCACAATTAATTGCTAAGTATGATAGCCATGCAAAAACATGCTTAAAAAGGACATTTGTTTAAAAGTCA
Organism: Solanum bulbocastanum; assembly: GCA_037074985.1. Classification (NCBI taxonomy): domain Eukaryota; kingdom Viridiplantae; phylum Streptophyta; class Magnoliopsida; order Solanales; family Solanaceae; genus Solanum; species Solanum bulbocastanum. Next base: position 12,050,970 of record CM073607.1, read on the forward strand.
TGCTTTTATGCCATTTTGATAAAACTTCATGAATACAAGTATAATAGGCATACTATTCAAATATAACCAACATACAAGTCATCATTCACATTAGAGCATACTCCACATATACGCCATTTCCTTTACCTTGACCTTCCCCCTCAAGTAACCCTCAAGCAACACTTAGTGCAATTTATGGATAGCGTCTCATACCACCACCCACACCAAAGTATCACCATAAGGTCACCAAAGGTAAACTCACGTACAACCTTTCCATCCTTACACAATAGTCATACATAAGAGACAAAAACATTACATAAGACATAATCATCACATAAGGACCATCACCTAAGACAACTCTAAGTCACACGTGTGCAATGTGTGAGTAGCATCCCATACTACTACTCACACTAAGTGTTACTTTGAAGTCACCATAGACATGGCACATTCATACTCAACAAGTCATAACGAAGAAGTAATGCAATTCAAGTAAGGCATGCATCTTGACATTTAACAATAAGCATTTAAGTCACCATTCATTAGCTTTATTAAGAACATACTTATTCATTAGACATAAGGTCAACACCTTCATTAACATCATCTTAAGAGTCCATTCATTTAATTAAAATTATAAGGAACACACTGTGACCCCTCTCAAAGCCTACTTGTGCAATGCATAGATGGTGTCCCATACCACCACCCACACTTAGTAGTACATCCTTGAGAAGCCATAGTTCATTAACATTCATTGTGGGGGTAAGCCTTAACCGACATAGACCATGAGAGCTTAGCATGGAATACCGGTGTCACCCTCACCGGATAAAGGGATTCCTACTTGCCTAAGGTAGGAACATCATTTTTATAGTTTAAGTGGATCTACCAGCTAGACATATGTGGGAACATAATTTATGAGATAGGGAGATTGCTACTAGATACCCCGCCTCAACTCACGAATGAGCATCCACTCAAGAGATTGCTACTATGTACGCTGCCTCAACTCACAGATGAGCACCCATCTCAAGCCATATCCTCTCGGTGCTTAGCATTATTCCCCACAGAGTATTTGACATTCATTACATTAGCTTATTATGGGATAAGAGATTGTGTTTAGATACTCCATCTTAACTTATGGATGAGTATTCATCCCAAACCCAACATTTTCATTGATTCATTGGAAAGCTTATAGATTCAAAGATGAGAATAGCCTTGCACCTAAGAGTCCCCTTATTGTGAGAAAGTCCTTTCACAACAAGTCATTATCATTCATTAGAGTAGAATTGAGGATAGCCTTTCAATAGACTCAACATCATTAATATTATCATAGAAATTCATTCATTAGTCATTCATGAGTGTGTGTGTATGTGAGAATAGCCTTTCACATATAGTTTCATCTTTCATACCATTGCCTTCTAAACATGATCATAATGCATTCTTAGAAATCACACACATATAATTATCATCATAACCATACATTAATCATTCACACTTTGCCTTTAAGGCCATGATCACAATATACAAAGTAAGTAAACACCTCCACCTTTCAAGTGGAACAATAGTTCAAGCACAATTATAATTCATCATATAATTGATCATAATTTGCCCTTTCAAGGCCATGAATCTCAAATAACCAACACACCAACAATTCACTATAATTAAGGCATATATAATGATACAATTCAATAACCCAAAGCAATTTAGACACAATTCATTCATAAGCCTTCATAATCATCAAACCTACTTCATAAAGGTACAATTTAGGAATTGAGAGATTCATGGTTTCATAGAGTATTTTCATCATAAATCATCAATTAAAAACTAATACAATCACAATTTTTCATTAGAAACCATTTGAAAACATTTGATGAAAGAACCCATGAGATTGAGTAAAACCCTAGATTTTTCAAAACTTGAAATCACCTTTTAATTGGCTCCTTGAATGAAAAGTTAGACAAGGATTAAAACTACCACACCTTTCTATTGAATTCCCATGAAAATTATGAAGAAACACCTTGAAATCACCCAAACCCTAGCTTCAATGGCTTCCTACTTCTTCCTTGAGTTTTAGAGCGAGGATTTTTGAAAGGAGGAACTCTTTTGTTTTGATTTGGGTTTTAGAGAAATAAGGGGTAAATGACTTGTTAAAAGACTTAAAACCATATATATTAAAGATATAAACCATTTAAAATCAACCCCACTTAATAATTAACTCAAACGAAATTACTTAATTACCCCAATTTTGGGCAGCCCCGTCAGGGACCACACCCACTTTGACAGGTTGTGAAGCGCACTACGGCTCGTGGTGGTGCCCGTGGTCCCTTGACTAGTGTGCCTCTCAACCCTCACAAGTCCTCAAGGGGCTAAGGGAAGACCACGGAGCTCCCATGATCCGTGGTGAAGACCACGAGTCATGGTGATGCTCATGGTCATGGAGGCAGTAGCTTGTGAAAGTTGCCTTGCTTCCCTTGAGCCTAAGTGAGATTCACACCCATTTTGATGAACCATCTAGGGCACCACGGCTCGTGGTGGTGCCCGTGGTTTTAGAGATAGTAGCCTCTTCAATCATACACCACTCCCACCAAGCTAAGGCCACCCCATGAGCCTTCCTACGGCCCGTGGTCATGACCACGAGTTGTGAAGTGGCTTGTGAAGGGGTGCCTTGACTTGGCACCTTTTCTAGGAACACTGCCTTGCCACCACGGGTCGTGAAGATCCTCATGTTGATATTAGGAAGTGGCTAGGCCTAATTTTTAGGCAGCCTTGGCCCCCTACCATGGCCTACACCCAAAACTTTAGCCCTTTCCCTTAACTCTTGACATTAACCCTCACGTTTAGGCTCTAGTTTAACCTATCATTTTGCAAGTTGTTACAATTTTGAATAACGGGTGCTGGTTGTGTAGGTTGAAAAGTGAAAATGTTGGAAAATGGTAGTTTGGTGAGCGAAATTCCAGTTGGCGACACACTGAACTAGTCGGTGAACCCTGACTTAGACCACCGTTGGAACCACCAAGCTTGAAGGGGAACTCTGTAAAACTCGGTGGGCTGTATGCTCAGTCGGTGACTCACTAAACAGGTCGGCAGGCCTAACTTTTTCGCCGTTTGAACCCCTAAATTGCTGGGAGTCCTGTACAACTCAATGAGGTAAAATACCACTCGGTACATCGTCGAGTGGTTCGGCGAGAACGATTTACTCCATCGAAGGTACCGCAAAATGAAAGGTATTAAAGTCCAAATGGTTTAAAATTTCAAAATCCTTCATCTTCTCCTATTTTTAACTCTCATACCCTATCACCCAACTTTGATCTTTCATATTTTATTGTTTTTACCCGTTATTTTTGTGAAATCGTTGCTTTAAATTGTGGAATTCTTTCGCCTAGCTATACAAATCTTGAATTCAACATTAAGGTTGGTTTTCAAATAAAGTAGGTAAATTTGTTGTTTTTTTGTGTTGGGTAATTGTTATAATACAATCGTGTTTAAGTGTTGGTTTGTCTGTAATGAATTAAAATGTGTGCCTAAGTGCTTTAAATTGATCGATTCTCGTGTTCTTGCTTGTAAAATCGAGTCAAAATTATTTGGTTGCGGTGTTAATGTGTTGGGTATAGTGGGGTGAAGTCTAAGTTACTCCAATGTGCTAAATTACGTAATTTGCCCAATAATGGAGCACTTGACATTTATTATTAAGGGCAAAAGTCGTCAAATAGATAATTTTGGCCAAATCGGGGGAAGTTTGAGTACCCCAAGGGCATGAGTAGTATGGGTGTGACTTTAATTGAATGGTTTTTGTGTTTAATTTTGAATTCGGGGACTGCGGGCTTAATTTAGAGAAATCGAGTTGAAAACTGGCATGTTAGGCTGTTTGGCGAGCTACATCGAGCTCGCTAAGTGGTTCGGCGTTTCGCCAAAGTCCCTCACACATTGCCCTTAATTTCCAATTTTGGTTGAGTTTGTTCTATAACTTTTGGCATGGTGAGATGCCTGAGCTCACTGAGTTCACTCGGTAACTCACTGAAAGGCCTTTTTGATTGCCCTTTCTATGCCCCCAACCCCTAAAATACACTGTAACTTTTGGTGAGCCACTTCTAGCTCGCCAATTGGTGTCGGTGATTTTCCGAATAGCCCTAAACATCCTCGACTTGTCTTGGGTTTCAAAAAATGTTATGTTTGTGCTTTCAAAGAGCCCGATCTGGCTTGCCAAAGTGACTAGGCGACTCGCCGAACAGTTTGGCGAGTCTTTCTACAACTTGTTTCTCTATTTTGGACTCTTTCTAACATTTTTCTATGTGGTTTGCAGGAATGGCTAGATCCAAAGTTTCAGGAAAAGTCATGCCGCCCTGTAAGCGGGCAAGAAGAGTAGTCATAAATGAGGATGCAACTGCATCCGTGGCAAAGTCATCCAAATTCCTTACAAAAGGAGGGAAAAGCAAAGGAGAGGGCAAGGTGCCCATGGTGCAATCACTGGAGGCCAACTCTGATAGTGAGGCAGTCTACGAGACTCACCTCACCTCATCAGACAATGAGGGAGAGTCCTAGGATTCTCAGGCTCCCATCTCTGAGCCTCAATATGACCAGCTTCTACAGGCATGAAGAGCGGAAATTCGCTCCAAGGGACTGCAAGATCCGTCTAGGATCTCAGTGCCTCAGACGCCTCCTCCAACTCCATCCCCAGACTGTGGTCCCAGCGCCACCGGTACATGGTCCTCCTCCCTGGTCTCTCAACAGACTAAAGGCCGAGGGACGGAGGACTATTATTGAGGATAAGAGATTGTCTATAGATGGTGTGGTGGACAGGTATCCTAAGATATAGCGCACCCTCAAATCCTACAAATTCAAGATTTTCACTAAACCCTGGGGCCCCTATATTCATAATTGAGTCCAGGAGTTCTATTCGCCCTACAGATACTTGGTGCCACAAGGGAAGAGAAAGGCCAGTGCCTTCAAACCACTTGATTATGTGATTGTCCGGGGGAAAGAAGGTGAAATGGGATAGTGAGGACATTAATGTTGTTTTGGGATGTACTTATAACTTCATGCATGACTACCAGAGTATGATTCAGACAAAGACGTTGGATGAGTTAAAAGGTTGGCTAGCTTCTCTTCTTTTTGAAAGTACCCCAAGGTGGATTGAGGTCGGCGTGCCAATAGAGAAGAAGGATCTTAATGTGGTGGCGAAGTATTGGTTAGGGTTTATTAGCAGTATGATTATGTCATCCCAGAACGATTCTATCCTCCACCACCCAAAGTCAGCCTGTCTTGGATCTATTATTGCTAGAAAGCCTCAATTTAGGTGCGATCATTAAGCAAGAGATGGCCAGGATGGCCAAGAACCACCAGGCATCTTTTCCCTTTTCGGTATTGATCACCGAGTTGCACAAACAGGCCCGTGTTCCTCATGATAAGAAGATGGATGTTAAGGTGATATCCATCTCCTCTATAGACATGCGACGTATTGAGGCCCAGTACCAGAAGGATGAAGTTGAAAGAAGGAGCGCAACCCTGGTGGTTACTTTTGTGGGAACTAATATTGATATGATACCTTTAGAGGCGGTCATGCCTACTCTAGCCACTGGCCTTCAGGTACTTCTAGCTTCACTTCTTCTGAGCCCCCGAGTACTTCTATTCCTCCCCCGGCCCCCTAGATCTGTTGCTGGTACTACTACCTCCACGCCTTCGATCACCCAAGCAATGCTGCTCAAGATGGGGCAACTAGCCCATTCTACTGATGTTCGTGCCTCTCAGTTAGAGGCTATGGTTCTAGGGATGATTGAGAGAACCTTCAGTGCTACATTGACACCTCTCAGGGCTTTTATTAATTGCCTCACAACGAGGATAGAAGTGTGTGAGAGAGGCCAGGGAGCTACTTATGAGGTGACGGTCGTAAAGGCCGTGATTGTTGAGTTGAGGAAAGATGTGGACCAGTTGAAGTCCATTGATGTGTCTTAGATCATTCTGATGTGCCTCCGGCTACCATCGAAGATGAGGTTAGAGCTGATGATGAGGCTATAGAGTCCGAGAATGAGACTGATGAAGAGCAGCTCGGTGTTCAGAATGAGACTGTTTTTGAGGGTCTAACTAACTTAGAAAGGGTTATGGTAGATTCAACTATTCAGGTCTTATTGAGGGATACCTCTATGGCAGGCTCCAGTGGAACCAAGGTTGATGAGAGTGTGACCCCGAGCAGTGAAGCCCAGACAGATGATGCAGACTTCACCCCAGGCTTAGCCTGGCAGGATGCCTTTTCCCCACCCTCTCTGTTATCCTTTTATACCCTGTCATTTTAGTTGTATTTGAGGACAACCGCTTATTTTTATTGGGTGGGGTGAGGTATTTACATACCTACCTCCTATGATTATTTTGTGAATATTGGTCTTACTTGGTTTAATTTATTGATATATGTATTTGTGTGTGTGTGTGTGTATATATATATCTTGGTTGTTGAATTGTGTTGTGAATTTTGATATTGCGGATGTTTTAAGCTTGTGGCCCATTGTTTGAATTAAATTGGTTTTGAACCTAATTTAAAATTTTTGCACATCTTTTATGTGTGATTGTGGTTGTCCTTGAGCAAATTTAAGTGTTGGTTGTGGTCAATACCGATGACTTGAATATTGTTCCTAATAGAATAAAATGAATGTGCGGTTATAAAGAGGCAAACGAATTTACATAGACAATATGTGAACTTTAAGCATCTCGTTGTGACTACCCAACTGTCGAATGAGTCTCTTATGATGAGCATTGCACGCTAGTTAGAATGTGTGGAGTCTTGTTTGATATTAGTACTAATGTCTTGTGTGATGACATTACTTTGAACATTGTGTATGATGACACCTAGAATTTTCCCCATTGGTCCAGTTGATTCAATGATGCAAACACTTGAAATGACCTTAGGCAAGAGTTTTGAAGAGTGAACCAACTTGTCAATGTACCTTTTTTGTGACCAACCTTGTGAGATGTGTGAACCTATCTTGGTACCTATTGAGCATTACCCATTTTCTTTGAAGAAACTTGAAAAATTGTGACCTCTCTTTATCCATTCACCCATAACATTCATGAAGTATGGTTTGTTTGAGTAGCCAACTTAGACCAAAAGCCTAAGTTGGGGTGTGGTGAAAAGAGAAGGAAATTCAAGAAGTGTGAGAAGTCCCCCTTTGTGTGATTGCTTTGGAAAAGATGGAACCCCTCCCTTTAAAAAACAAAAAAGAAAAGAGAAAAGGAAATGAAAAAGAAGAAAGAAAAGAAAAAGACCATAAAAGTTGTGAAATAAAATAGTGAAAATTGCAAAAGAAATAGGGTATCCGGTGGTTCACATAAAGTTGAATAATGGGGTGGATTATGAGAATGTTTGAAATGTTAAAAAAAGGAGGAAAGTGATATTCAGACCACACTTCATCAAGGTGGAAGCCAGTAAGCCTAACTGATCATATCTTTACACTCAGTCTCGTTACAAGCCTTGAAAATATCTTTGTGATCTTGAGTAAGTTGAAACGAATGTTGATTGGAAAACAAGGGCAAACCTATCGATGGAGTCATGTGTTCATCTTTGTGACTGTAAGAGTTGCATGTGATCCTGGAACTCTAAATTGCTGATGAATTTTGTGTGAATATGAAATCATCTTTGTTGTGAAGGCATTTAAGTACCTTTGTTGAGCTTGAACTTACATTTAAAGCAAGTATTGTGAACTTGAGCATCTTTGGTAATGGTGAGTCACAATTTGAATCTTTGAGTGCACAATTGGGCATTGTATGTGTAGTTTGAACTTTTTGTGTGCATTCAGTTGAGTCTTATGCAACACTACTTGAGACATTCTTATTGAACTGCTAGTCTTGAGTTTTACTTGAGGACAAGCAAAAGTTTAAGTTAGGGGTGTTGATGAGTCCGAGATTTGGACTCATTTAGGACTTTGTTTTGATAGTTTTAGAGTTCTCAAATGCCTAATTTATGCTATAAACTGATGTTAACGCCTTGATTTTCATGTATGTGAGCTAAGGAGCAAGGTAAGGACACTAACATACAAAAAGGGGCATAACAAGTTGAAGAAGTGAATAAAAGAGATCCTGATGATCACCAAGACCACTCGGTGACTCGCCGAGTGGCTCTTCAACCCGCCTAAAGTTCCAGTGTGCCAACCCTAAGGGAAGAAACCAAGTCGGCGACAAGAATGGATAGTCGGCAAATCGCTGATCGGTTTCGTGATGCCAAGATCGTTCACCCAAAGTTGCAGAACCTTAGATGCTGAAGGCCAATGCAAAGTGGTGATGGAAGAGGACAATCGGCGGATTGCCGATCCACTCGGAGAGCCCGACTTACCTCGCCTAACGGCCTTTCATGCCATATTTTGGGCAATTATAAATTTAATTTTGAACTGTAAATTGAGGGGCTTGCTATCTTTGAGAAGAGTTTTTCTTTTGAGTTTTAGAGTTGTATTGTAGACTTTGAAGCATTTTGAGGCTCAATTTTGAGGATTTGGATGTGGGTTTCTAAATTTCTTCAATTTGGACCATTGTAAAGACTTGGGAGCATTCACCCAGATCATGGAAAATGTATTTGGTAATTGTTTCCCTATCCTTATGATGTGTGGCTAAAACCCCAATTCTTGGGGGTGTGATTATACATTTAATTAGCTTATGGGTATTGTTAATTACTAGTTTAAATGCTATATTGAAGTGGGTTTAATCATTCATTGTGTTTTAATTTATGAATTGTTGTTGCAAATGCAGTTCTAATTTTGAGTTTTTAGCTTGCTTGAGATAGAGGTTTTTAAACCAAAGCTTTTGATTAATAGTTTGTAGGCATTGGGTTGATATGGGTTCAGCTCGAGAGAGTGAATCCTAAACCTAGTCCTACTCATCTTGCTCGAGAGAGAGGATGTATTAAGGTTGTAGGTTGTTCTTATTTTGTTAAGCTTGTTGATGTTTGAAATTAATCACTTGAAACGTGATAATTGTTCGAGAGAACACTATTTCAATCATAGTCCAGCCTACTCACTGATATTTAGCTATTTATTAGTAGTCTCAATTACCCATATAGAGAAATTTTCCTATAATCGATCATATCCTGAGAATTCCTCTCTTTATTGTTATTTCATTGTTGTTTGATTGCGTTGTAGTTGCTAATTGCAAACGTAAACCCTCATCTGGCATTCGTGTCACCCCTTTTGACTTGTTTTCATGTCTTTTTTTTTTTTAATATAATTTCTGTTCCTATAACTATCAAGAACACATTTGTACTTCATAACTGAACTTGAACACGTACCGCTCCTTATGGGTTCGACCCCAACTCTTTGTTGGGTTTTATACTGCTTAATGATCGTTTGCACCTAGAATTGGATAAGGTGTTCTTGAAACGTTAATCAACATCCTAGAACTAATTTATGCTCTGAATACCAAGTTTGTCACTATCCAAAGTACCCTAAGTGTGACATGGCGAATAAGACCCCAAGAGGTCCAAATCAGGTCACTTGACATAAGCATGACGTAATCAACATAATAGAAGGAGAATAGACATAAAATATCTCAAATGATAAAATCTCAACATACAATACTGAATGAAAATGCAGAATACTAAACGGTGTCTGACATAGTCTCTAAAACATCATAAGAGTGGTTGAGACGTAACTCATACGCCATGTACAAGTCTGAAAGTAAAGACAATGAAAAGCAACAACTTCATAGGCTCGCCCTCGAACCATAAGGACTCACCAAATCAAAAGCAAGGCTAGGTAATCTACCTAAGTGCATTCGGGTGGAAGAGCATTGGATCCTATATTATGAGACAATATAGACAAAAAATATATATTAGTACTATGAATATACCAAGTATGGAGAAATATGCACAAACCTAGACATGATATCATAATAGGATTAAAATGTGTAATGCATGACTAAGTAAATAATTTAAAATCTTAGATAGCAAAACCATAAAATCACGAGACAGGGTCAATGCATTAGAAAAAGGACATAATGTAACGCTTTAGGGAAAATCTTAGTTATTTTGTGGTATATTAACTTTAACATCATGTGAGGTATAACATGGAATTTGGTGTAACCCTCACACCGAAAAGAAAGAGTCAAATTTGTCAAGGAAAGAACTCGTATCATAATCATTAATGATATGTGGATCCACTGGAGAAGTCAAGACAACCTACATGGGCACATAATTTGGGAAAGGAGATTGCTACCAGAGAGTACCCTTTTTGAGCCTCCACCTCAAAGTTCTCTCGATGCTAAGTAAAATCCTAAAAAACAAGATAAAGTCAACATCATATTATTACATTAGGAAAGACAATAATCAAGTATCAATCCAATAAGAAAGTCATATAAGAACAATTCTTTTTAAAACCACGATTTCATAAAATAGTTCATATAGACACTTACCATTCTAAGCATCTAAATCATGATTTCCTTTCTATTGTAAGGAAACTTTTCACAAATCATTGATATTTAACTTAAAGTATTCTTAAATCATTATTCATCTTTTCATAAAACATGCATAAATCCTTTGTCAAATTCATGATTATAATTTCATAGTACATAAGTAAAATAAAGTATAAAACATCGGTCCATATGAAATCAATTTAAATCAAATTGAATCAAATCATGCATAATAAAATATAATATCAAAAACTAAATCATAATAAATTGGACCCATGAAGATTGTCATGAAATCCCATATGAATTGGGTGAAATTGAATTAGAGATTTGAGTTTCTTTTGGGACTAGTGGATGAAAGAGATCGATTGATGAATTCCCTCATACCTCGATAATCAAAGCCTCAGCAAAGCAATAGGAAAGTGACCTTGGAGCTTGGAGCTTGAAATCCGAGCTTTTCACCTCTGAGCTTGAGAGAGATTTGAAGAGGATGAACTTAGATGGGATTTGGAGTTTTGAGAGAATGAGAGGGTTTGGGTAGTTTAGGACTTGAAAATCAGTTAGAAGAATTAGAAATAGGCTAGAAACAACATAGTATAGGCCTTAAAAGGATAGGAAAAATACCCAAATATCATTAACAAATAATTGCCGGACAGACCTATGGTTGGGTTCTACGTTCTGTAGGGCATACTACATTTCGTCTTATTAAACTTTATAACCTCGACTAGAGCTCAAGAATCTGAACAAATCCTATGGGACCTCCCTACAGTTCGTCATCTAGTCTATGGTCCGTAGACCTCACCTGTAGACTTCAAGTAACCAAAAATCACCTAAGTCCAAACATCATTCCACGAGTTCCCTCTACGATCCGTGACACAAACAATGACCTGTAGGTCTTATACGTAGATCAAAAATACATTAGATCCATTAAGTGCAGAACCACTCTATGAATGACTCCTACGTAGAGTCCACTGTGATCCCTGGAACCAAATTTCCAAAATCTCTGAATTCACTCTTCGGGCATCATCTATGACTCATAGTCCATTCGACGACTCGTCCAGTTAAATCGGAACTCATCATCAGAGACTTGACATTTTTTGAAATCCTGCCCAGTGTCTACGAGACCTATCCTATGACCCGTAGAGCATACTGCGACTGGTAGGTTTACCCATAAAACCAAGTACCTGCAACTTTTTCTGAACTTTTCCAACCCGAACTCAACTTTCGATTTTCGAGTTGTTAAAATATAATAGATCACTTATCTATTATAATAGTTCGAAAATGATATTTTTTTAAAAATAACAATTACTTAGAATTATTTAAATTTTCTCTAATTCGCATGGGTTAATTTACTAATAATAATAATAACAAAATATCGACAGTATATTTCAGATTTCAAATTAATGAGAAAAACTAAAGAAAGAAACAAAGGGGTACCATATTGGCATTAGGGGCGTGCTTCTAGGGCACGAATCGCAGTTGAATCCGTTCCGCGCAAGCTTCACATATCGGCATTAGGGGCCTGCCTCTAGGGCACGAATCGCAGTTGCATCCGTTCTGCCTAAACTTCATCTCGCTGCAAAAAACCTTCACCTTTCGTCAATGGAGAAAAAATGTGAAAGAGAAGATATGAGTGCAATCGATACAGAAAGGATGAAAAACCTGAAGAAGATGAGGGAGACATTGATATTTGATGCGTATTACTTACAAGCAGAAAACTATCTTAAACATGGGGAAATGGGCAGATGTAAACCCCTTGGTGACATGTTTCTGGATCAGTGCTCTCGTTTGGAGGAGGAGGACTCATATAGGTATATCTTTTATCTCTCATTTTTCTCCAAATATATATCCGAATCAGAATTAGCATCGCTACCCTAGATTTTTGTGCTTTTTTTTTTCTTAGAATATATTGGTCTTCTCAGGCTTGCTTCTGATGATTGAGTCTATAATTTTTCCCTTTTTATGTTTACTGTAATGCATACTATTGTCAGGACCAGAACATCAGCTTTATGATTATCAACCTTCCACATATCTGACCTAAAAAAAATGACATGTTACAGAATGATAGGCTTATTTTTCCACTCAAATAATTTTGGTTGTAGGTTGTCCTCCCCGATTTGTATTTGTTAGGGGTGTTTTTGAGTTCCAAATCAATACAATGAGATGGTTAGTTGAGTATCTTCATTTGCGCATATTTGTTTTTGAAATATGTGCAGGAGTCTATGGAATATGACTATAACACCGTTGGGTCATGCCAGACAATACAGCCTTAAGGAAATCGAAGATATGACTGACAATTTTCAGCGGTACACGCTGATTAGATCTACCAAGTATGGGAGAATGTTCAGTTGCGCAACCAATGAAGCTATTACTATCAAAACATGGGATTTCTTTTGGCCAAATATCAATGGCTATTCTTACCATCCATCTAGATTTTGTGTATGTTAAATCATATATATATATATATATATGTTTTTTTTTTTTTTTTGTTGGATTGGATCCTATTTCTCTCTCTTAACATTTTCTGCTAAGATACTTGGTAAAATTTGCAGAATGAGCTTGAAATACTGACAGATGATAATCCTCATGCATGTTTGATGAAGTTAAAGGGGTTCTGTTTTCAAAATATACTTGCAGCTGTGTATGATGAAACACCAATTCAATTTTTGTCGTACGTCATTTCTGGTATTTAAATTACTTAAAGAAATCTTCATCTGCTATAGTTGAGGGCTACCAGGTTTACTAGTTTTATGTGCTTTAATTTTTACTTGTCATTTGTATTTGTTCCATGAGATGGGAAAAGCTTTATATGGGAGAATAGAATGAAGGTGGCAACTCAACTTGCAAGCCTCTTCACCTGGTTGCATGAGAAGCAATTTGCGATTGGTCATATGGAGCCTTCTAGCATAATGATTGACAAGGTAACATCTAAACTTTATGGATCTTGAATCTTGTTGACATTTTACAAGTAACTGTTCAATAGGATTTGCAGGCAGGGCCATTGTAGTTGAATTGAATTCCCTTCACCAGAAAATTATATTATTGTGCGAATAGGCTAAAACAAGTATTTAGGGAAGTTATGGTATAGAGGCACAAGGTTTACAAATTCTTTATGTTGCAAGCTCAAGGCCTAGGTATGATATTCTAGTACTTTCCGAATTCCTTTATTTGAACTCTCTGCTCATCCATTGCTTGCAGGACTTCAACATGAAAGTAATCGACTTTCCTTTCCTGGTTCGTGTTAGAGACATCCCTCATAATATTCTTCCTGATGCTCCCGAGGTTGATAATGTTACTAAAACTTTAAAAGATGATGTTTGCACATTTGGTATTCTACTTTTGAGGTTGATTACCAATAAAAAAAGCATTGGAGGTCCATATCATTGTTGGATTAGGGAGGAGCTACAAGGTGGTAAAGGATCGATAGTGGATAAATCAATTCTGCTAGATTGTGATGGTGTGCTCGCTTGTGGAATCACAAAACTAGCAACAGAATGTCTGGATGAGGATCCAAATGCACGCCCAGATATGAAGAATGTCTCTGACCGCTTGACCAATTTGGTAAGCAAAGCAACTTGAACCATGGAAGAGCAAATTTTATTGTTTTGCTAAGCCTGTTGTGAGACTTTATATAAATCATGTAGTTGATTAACTGGACATGTCTAGCGGATTTCATGCATTAAGATTGTATGGTTCTGATTTTCTTGTTGGGGCACTTCCTTTGAGAGAAAAACTTAACAAAAACATGATGTTTAACAAAGAGATATATGGGACTAGCTCTGGCAAAGTGGATTATTTGGGTCACTGCATGAATTATGATATGTTTAACTTTTAACCTATGTTGCTCAGACTCTTCAAAAATGTCATCTAAAATGTCATCTGTGTGTTGGTTCTTTCAAAAGTAGTGCATTTTTGTAGGATCCGACATGGGTGCAACAACATTTTTTGGAGCAATTTAGAACTTAACAACATTGTGTCCTTTAGTGTGCACCGGTCTTTATGACTTTATCTCCATTGCCTTGTGTGGATTTAATTGTCATTAATTTGAATCCTCTGTTTCTCTTTCTTTTGTATTTAATACTAAGTCTCTGTTTGCTGATTTCTACTGGCTAGAGGTTAATTATTCAGTCAAAAGACGTCTAGCAGAAATACACTCACCTGGTTATAAATGTGAACTTGTTGGCTATTCTTTTTGAATACAGATGTCCGGAATTGGTTTCGAGCAGCGTCAAGTTTCCGTTGCTATCAGCAAGAGACCAGGAGAACAGTTTGGACAAACAAGAATGATTAGTATTCTCACCATAGCATTAGCAGTTGGTGTCGTTGGACTCCTCTTGTTTAAGAAGTACTGATTATTCAAACTGTTAGAGATTTTTCCCTTTATATGTAAGTGCATGCATATTCTCTGTATTATTTCTTGATGGTGAAAGACAAGTGATAGATTTGCATATGTTTTAGCCCACCTTTAAATTGGTGGTGTGGACATTTGTCCGAAGTTGGAAGTATAAAGTAAATGAGACTGTTAATTAAACAAAATATATAATAATATAAATGTGGAAGTCATGATATATTAATCATCTTTGTGAAGTAGTGTGCATCACAAGTCAAGCAATGACTTCAAGCAATACACACGACACAATATCTTTGACCATGGAGCCTATATGAAAGAATAATTAAATCAAGATGCATCTTGATGATTTAAAAATTGGTAAATAAAGAGGGAGTTCAACGAGCAAGAATGTGGGCTCACCGAAGTATTTCACGTAACCTAGTCCCTCCTAAACTATACGATCCTCTGGAACGTACTCTTCTCCTCTACCTAACAAACCTTCAAAATCAACTATCATATGCTTGAGTAGTGGGCACTAAAGAAAATCCAACAATACCACTTCTAAAGCTATTTTTTGATAGAAAACAATAATAGAACTAACCTTAGCATATACATTATGGCTATTACCATACCTGGCTCTATGGAGTACACGATCTCTATCTGGGTGTATATGTGAAATACATGGAGTAGACAGACCAACAAATGACCATTGAAATGCTTAATGCAGTGTACATTGCTTTGGCAAGTGAGGCAGCATTTTGCCTATCTGTTTCAATTTCCTCCGAGCTTGAAGATCCCTTATGGATTAGCTTAAAATCTAAAATTTGTTGAGCTAAAGTACCAACTAGCAGAGGAGCAAATGATGCTAACAAGGTCTCGAAAACATCGATCCACAATATAAATGCTCAGTCCTGTAATAGAATTAGGATTAACGAGTTCTCAAATAAGTGGGTCGAATGAAATATTAAATACAAAGTAAACTTTTAATTATAATAAAAATATATTTATGTCAAAAGTTGGATGATAAAGGTGAATATATCAAAAAAGCATGACTAAGGATAAATATAACCCTTTTTAAGAGTTCAAAGACAAATATGACCCTCTTTCATTAAATAAATTATGGAATCAAGAATGAATGACATAAATGCCTAGTGTGTGTGTGTGTATATATATATATATATATATATTTACTAATTTCTGATTTAGAGTATTGCACGTATACCTTGTCTCGATGAATATGAAATTCAAGAAATTACAAAAATATTATACTAAAAGAAATTCTTCCTAAATGAAACAACAAAATATAGATGACAAAATTGTCTTAATAAATTAGAGGTGGTAACAGTAACTCATTACTAACTCAATTGAACACGTTAAAAAGCAATTTATGATGGGGGATATGAGCCAACAGTAAAATCTTGGGTTGCCTCCCAAGAAGCGCCTTATTTAACGTCGTGGCACAACGTGGATACGCTTTCAAGGTTCATTTTTCAGGTTAGCCAAGGTATCACTTGGTAGACCCCCTTTGTGCCTTGGGTTCAAATAAGATGAGATTTGACACATTTGCGATTCTAGTTGTTTGATTGACACTGAGTGAGAGGTGATCGTCTGATTGAGTGTGGAGACGTCTTCTTTCATTCCTTTAAGCACTTTATCTGAACCTTCCACTTTATTGAGAATGTGGGCAAGCATATCTTCAGTGCAAAAGTTCTCTGGGTCATCCCTTTGTTCCTTTGGCTTTGGACGCTCATGGGGTGGAATATATCTTTCCTTGTCACCATCCTGTTCCTTCCAATTAGTCCCACGGTCATGCCATTCCCTATTACGGTCTCTCCAACCATCATCCCTATCTCTATTCCAACCTGGATTCCTGCCTTTCTTGGATCTCTAGGACGGAAACATCCTCCTGGATTTGCAAGAAAATTCACTTCCTCATTATAGAGAGCCTCAATGTGTGCATCCTCGAGATTTAATCCACTAATGCCAAGATCGTTTACACTTTTTTACTCACTACCCATAACATTTTTTGACAAAATATCCAATTGGGTCATCATTTTGGCCATATATTGGCCTCGCTCTTAATCCTACTCTATGTGCTCCTTTGTTATCCTAAAGGTCAAAAGAGACACATGGTCCTCCCTAGTGTACCAGGCTCTATTTATTTTGGTCCTACCATCGAGGAAATTAGATGCTATTTCAAAAGGTTGCTGCATTATACCTCCTCGGAAAAGTTGATTAGCCACACCTTTGTTCACCAAGTCTAAACTCCGGTAGAAGTGTTGTAACAACACGTTGTTTGGAAGTCCGTGAGTCGGACATTAAAGTATCACTTTTGAAATCTTAGCCACGTCTCATGGATTTGCTCACCTTTTAAACGTTTAAATCCCTAAATATTATCTCTCAATGCCATCATCTTTGAAGGAGGAAAGAAACTTATGTGGAACGCCTCAGTAAATTCATCCCAACTGGTAATGGAATCCCTCGATAGATCAGCTAACCATTTGGTCGCTTCCCCCGTCAAAGAAAAAGGGAACCACCAGAGACGGACTGACTATTGTGAGCTAGTTTTGAATGAGAATGGACCACATACGTCCACAAAGTTCTAAATATGATCATGGGGGTCCTCACCTATACCACCCAAGTGAATATCTTTGACATCAATCAAATCACCCATGTCATCTTGGTGTCCATGTTGGAAACTGTTACTTCTATTCACACTTGTCTCTTCCTCTGTTCACAAACAACCAACAACAACAAACACAAAATAAGGTAAGTTGATTCAACTACAACCCAAAAAGATCACAATCTAAACTTCACTAATAGAAATCTAAAACATCACTCCCCGGCAGCGGCACCATTTTTGATAAATGCTCAACTACACCTCAACCAATAATAAGTATAGGTGGTCGCAATCTAGTATAAACCCAACAAAGAGTTGGGTTCGATCCCACTGGAAGTGATACAAGTTAGAATTAAGTTACGAAGTTATAAACGTGGTCTAATGAATTGTAGGAATAAAAATTATCGAAATCATTTAGATAAATCAAAGGGGTTGACACAAATGTCAGATGGGGGATTAGGTTTGTCAATTAACAACTAAAATATTATAAAAATAAGGGAGTAATCAAGTAGATAAGGACACTGGGGGATGTGATCAATTAAAGGCTAATTTTGCTATATGGGTAATAGTAATTTACTAACAATTGTTGAATCTTAGTAAGTAGGCTAGGTTATGGATGCAATAGCTTTCTCTCGAACAACTATTACGATTCAAGCGAGTTCTCTCAAACCTTGACAAGCATAACAGTATAAGCATCCCAATACCTCAATTTATCTACTCTTTCGAGCTAGATAGGTAGGATTGAGTTAAGATTCACTTTCTCGAGCTGAACCCACAACAACCCAATCACTACAATCATCAATCGATAACCTTATAACCTTAGTTCTAAAACCTCTTTCTCAAGCAAGCCTAGAACACTAAGTTTGAACTTCATTTGCAACTACAATTCATGGATTAATGTACGGCTATCAACTAAACCCATTTCAAATGAACATGTAAATCAGTAAATAACAATACCGATAAGCTAATTAGAGCAAATAATGACATGATCACACCCCCAAGAATGGGGGTTTTAGCCACACATCATAAAAGGGAAGAAATCAATATTAATTATGTTCTCCATAATATGCGTATTGCAATCCACATCTTTACAATAACAAAAAATGCTTACTATAAAAAATCCAACTCATAATCCACTAGAAAAATCCTTAAACTAAGTAAAATAAAGTCTCCAATAAAAGCTCAAAGTTCTACAATCGAGAAATTACTCAGGAAAATGACAGGATTCCTTTTTCTGCTTTTTGAAATTCAATATATACGTTCTCAAATTTTGGCCTTCAGGACAACTAGGCAAGGTTATTCAATCATCGCCGACCAAGTCGATGACCACCAATGACTCCATTCCATAGCCGATTTGCCTTGGCTCTTTAACCTCAGAGTTTTGTGACTTTAGGCAATCAGGATCGAGGCCGCTGATCCATTCGGCCGTATGCCAACTATCCATTTCCATAGCCAAGTAGGTTTTCCCCAGGGTTGACATGCTGGAACTTTTGACGAGCTGAATGCCACTCGACGGCTTACTGGGTGGTCTTAGCGATCACCAAGACTGCCTTTCTTCAACTTCTTCAGCTTTCTTCCCTCCTTTTTTGTCTGGTAATGTTCTTGCCTTGCTCTTAGCCTTCATTTCTTGAAATTAACACTTTAACATCATTTTAGGCTATAAATTAGGCATTTAGGACAATAAAACTATGAAAAAAAGCCCCCAAATGAGTCGAAACCTCAAAATCATCAGAAGACACTCAATAGATTAAGGCCAACTATAACAAAAATAATATAGTTATTCCATAAGCATGCATAGATACTCAGGGAGAAACTGATTGGAGGAACAAAGGGGTAGAAGAAGACACTCATGACAATAGCCATGAAGTAATCCAAGAGGGGATGAGCAATGGGGAGGATTCATAAAGTACACATGCAGCACAAATAGAGTATGAAAAGGCTTTGATGATTGTCAAGAACCAAGATGATGAAGTATCTCTCAGGAATCGGCAGTACCTTTGCAGAGTGATTGTGCATTCACAAGAGACATCCAGGGTATGCTAGAAGATACAATTCTAGGCACCCTCATGCTGGAATATGTTGCAAATAGGACCCCAATGGAACTGAAGCCTTGATAGAAACCTACACAAAAGCACCACCAATAAGAATATTACATGAACTGGTCTGACATCAGAAAATAGTTGACACAGGATAGGGAGGAAGAGGCTAACAAAAAGGGAAAGTGGAGGACTTTGAAGAATTTGATAATTAGAACAACATGACCCAAGCATTGATAGATGTTGGTCTACCAGACACTAGCACCACTAAAGGCAGAAACAAGACGGAGAACAAACCTTTCCGGGTAAACCCTAAGAAGGGAGTGAAAATAACTAAAATGTGAAGTTAAAAGCATTAGTTTGGAATGTGAGGTCTATTAGAACTCAGAATTCATTCCATAGAATTCAGATGCTTCATAGATACCATAAATTTTCCATTATTGCTTTAATGGAACCATTTCAAGATGTCAAATAAATTCACAAGTACAAGAGGAGATTGGGTATGCAATATGCTAACTACAATGAGAATAGGAAGATTTGGGTCTTCATACAAGAGCATATTCATGTTGGAGTATTATCATATTCTAAACAACAATTATCTTTACAATTACAATACCAAGAAATTGGACAATCTTTAATTACCACATTTGTCTATGCAATGTGTGTTGAACAGGAGATAAACGGTCTGTGGGATGACATTCACAATCTCAGTATAAATATGAATCTATGCCCTTGGTGGGTGGAGATTTCAATGTCATTCTTAGAGATGAAGAGAAGTTAGGTGGGCTTCCTATATATCCTCAATAATATGAAGATTTTGCTATTTGTGTCAACTCTTGTGATCTAGTTGACATTAATTTTAATGGAAGCCCATTTACATAGTGGAATCTAAGAGCAAATAGAGATTGCATATTCAAAAGTTTGACAGGTTGTTGTTCAATCAAGCTTTTTCATGGGTTTAAATGGTCTAGTAGAGGTTGAACACCTAGCTAGGACTGGATTTGATCATGCCCTTTGCTTCTCACATTGGGGGTTCAATCTTCTTACATTAGAAGACCTTTCAAGTTTCTCAAAATTTGGGTAGAGGCAACGGATTTCCAGGAAGTAGTTAAGGCTCATTGGTCATCTACTGACTGCACTGATATTTTCATCAGCCTAAAACAGAAAATGAAAAACACTAGAACTGCACTATCCATCTGGAGTTGAGAAAAGTATGGGGACTTGTTCAAACAAATGCTTATTTGAGAAGAAATTAATAGACTCAAGGAAGAGCTATTTGAAGAAAACCCCTCTCTTGAAAATAGAATGGTTTTGCAGAAGGCTCATGTTGAATTAAGAAAGTATATCCATTATGAAGAAGTGTTTTGGAGGCAAAAGGCAGGCATTCAATGGTTTGTCGAAGGAGAGAGGAACACTAAATTTTTCCATAATTGAGTGAAGGGAAGAAGGAAAAGATTGGCAATAAATAGAATTGAAAATGCTGATGGTATTTGGGTGGAAGGAGAAGAGCAGGTGGCTACAAAAGCAGTGTCTTTCTTTTGGGAACAACTCACAGTAATGGGATGAGGCACTGAGGTCTCCTTACTACAACATATCCCCAATTTGATAAATGATCCATGAATAATGATATCAATGCTGCCCCAATATGGAGGAAGTAAGGAAGATTGTTTTTGCATTGAAAGGTGAGAGTGCAAGTGGTCCAGATAGATTCACTGGATACTTCTATCAAAGTTGTTGGAGCATAATTGGTGAAGATGTTTATAAAGTAGTGATAAATTTCTTTGAAGGATACACCCTCCCCAAAATCCATGACACATACAAACTTGGTTTTATTACCAAAAAAAAGAGATGGTCCAGTCCTTCTCATATATGAGACGAATAAGCCTGAGCAATTTCCTAAACAAAATTATGTCACAACCTGGGTTACCCCCTAGGAGTAAGATGGCGTAACTGACCCCGAAGGGGTCGCATACAAGCCCTTATCATCATCATCACATAAATACATAGAATAATGTGGAAAATTAAAAAATTTTACAATAGAAGTCAACTTCTTTCATAAAGGAAAATAAGAAACTAGACTTGTCTCAATTACCATCTAGAACATAAGAGTACAAATAGGGACAAAGCCTTTTACATCAATAAAGTCTCCATGAATAGGAAATACAACATAGTTTAGAATATAGAAGGAAAACTAGAAACTAGAATCAACAACATCTTGTCCTCGAACTTGACGACTCACCAAGCCTACAGAATAGTCAACCCAAGTCACTTAAAGAAGTAGTAGTAGTCTCAATGACCTGAACATACACTCATAGTAAAGGGAGAAAATATGGGTTAGCCTAATTAATTGTACTAAGTATGGAAGCCATGCACAAAAACTTAAAATATGCATAAAAGGGACATTTAGATTACCTTCAACTCCATTAAAATAGGATCAGTTCCCAACAAGTCGTTAAAATATGCATAAAAGGAGAAAGTCTCAACGGACTTTTTGAGAATCGATTCTTTCAACTCTATTGAAATAGGATCAAGGTGTTGTTTAGACTTCACCTCAATAACAAAGGACGATTCGAAACTATGATGGACCATGAATCCACCCTTGGTGGAATCCACTAGTTGAACACCTAACCAGGCCAACCTGTGCACATCACGAACCAATTCCGTCTTCTCATCTTCTACATGAGCCACACTCCCCATGGACAATCTACTAAGGGAATCCACAACCACATTGGCTTTACCGGGGTGGTATAGGACACTCACGTCATAATCTTTCAAGAGTTCCAACCACCTTCTTTGTCGGATATTTAAGTCCTTTTGACAAAACACATATTGGAGACTCTTGTGGTCGGTGAATACATCAACATGCACCCCATAGAGATAGTGCCTCCATATTTTCAAGGCAAAAACAACCGCCACTAATTCTAGGTCGTGGGTCGGGTAGTTTTTTTCATGAGTCACGAGTTGCCTCGAAGCATAGGAAATTACCTTACCACGTTGCATGAGAACACACCCCAACTCTATTCTTGAAGCATCACAATATACTATGAATCTGTCGGTACCTTCCAGTAATGTCAATACTGGAGTGGAGGTGAGTCTATCCTTTCGCTCTTGGAAGGTCTTCTCACAAGTTTCCATATCACTCAAATTTGGACCTCTTTTGGGTCTAGGCTATTAATGGAGAAGTGATGGATGAGAAGCCCTCAACAAATCTCCTATAATACCCGACCAAACCCAAAAAACTTCGAATATCGGTGGGACTTAGGGGTCTAGGCCAACTCTTAACTGCATCCATTTCTTTGGATCAATCTCTATACCCACACTTGACACAAATGTGTCCAAGGAAAGCAACCCACCGTAGCCAAAACTCGCACTTACTAAATTTAGCATAAAGTTGGTGGTCTTTGAGAACTTGCAACACTACCCTCAAATGTTTCATATGATCACCCTCACTCCTTGAATGTATCAAAATATCATCAATAAAAAACAATCACAAATGAATCAAGATATTGTGTAAACACCCTATTCATTAGATCCATGAACACCGTCGGGGCATTTGTTAGACCAAAAGATATATCTAGGAATATATAATGACTATATCTTGTATGAAAGGCCGTCTTAGGAATGTCAAC
Organism: Solanum bulbocastanum; assembly: GCA_037074985.1. Taxonomy (NCBI): domain Eukaryota; kingdom Viridiplantae; phylum Streptophyta; class Magnoliopsida; order Solanales; family Solanaceae; genus Solanum; species Solanum bulbocastanum. The sequence goes on from CM073607.1 coordinate 12,073,929, forward strand.
CCCTCTCACCCTAAGTTGGTGATAGCCCAACCTTAAGTCAATCTTTGAGAAGTAACTCGCCCCTTGGAGTTGGTTAAACAAATCTTCAATTCTAGGGAGAGGGTACTTATTCTTTATAGTGACCTTGTTCAATTGGAGGTAGTCTAGACACATCCTAAGTGACCCATCCTTCTTCTTCACAAACAATACTAGGGCACCATATGCTTCGTTGAATAAAACCCTTATCTAGCAAATCTTTGAGTTTTTCCTTAAATTCCTTCAATTCGGCCGGAGCCATCCGGAAAGGGGGAATGGATATGGGTTGTGTATTCGGCATAAGATCAATGCTGAAGTCTATGTCCCGTTCGGGAGGGATTCCGGGTAAGTCATCGGGAAAGGCTTCTGGAAATTCCCTTACTACGGGGATCGAATCTAAAGGAGGAGTCTCGGACTCAAGGTCCTTAAATCTCACAATATGATAGATACACCCTTAGAAATTATTTTCCTACCTTTTATATATGAAACAAAATGACCTCTAGGAATTGATTTCCCCCCTTACATTCTAGAACGGTCTCATTTGAAAATTGAAACTTTACTACCCTTGTTCTATAATCAATGAAACAAAAAAAAGTATGCAACCAATCCATCCCCAATATGACATCAAAGTCCAACATATCTAATCCTACCAAATCAACCAAAGTGACTCTATGAGACAAAGAAATAGGAAAATATCTATAAACTCTCCTAGCTACAACCGAGTCACCTATTGAGATAGCAACCGAAAAAGGTTCCTCTAACTTTACGAGGAGTACATCAAATTTCATAGCCACTAAAGTTATCAAATAATAAAGTGGCACCGGTGTCTAATAATGCATAAACATTAACGGAAAATACTTGCAACATACTGGTAATAACGTCCGGAGAACCCTCTTGATCACTTCTAGATTGGAGAGCATAAAAGTGATTTTTTTGGGAGCATCAGAATTTGAGCCAGTAGGAGGGACTTTCTTGCCCTCTCTCCCTTGAACCTTTAGCATAGGATAATCCCTCTTCATGTGGCCACTCTTACCACAACTAAAACACCCATCCGTGCCAATAAGGTACTTGCCATCATGCCTTTTGCCACACTTTGTACAAGTAGGTCTATCAATATAAGAACCACTTCCACTAGCACCTTGTGGCTTTGGAGTAGGCACCCTCTCTTTGTTGACCTTAGGATTGCTAGAAGTGCCTTGATTAGAAAACCTCTTCTTAAACCTTGGTTTGCCTTGAACCTCAAATCTACCCTTAGACGAATTACATTCATCAATTCTTTCCCTCTACACTTCTCTACCCATTTGCTTGAGCTTTTGTTCCTCGATTTGTTTGGCATGAACCATAAGACGTGAGATGTTCATTCTTGGAATAAGCAGCACCAACCTACATTTATTCACCACTAGATCAGATATCCCCATAACAAATTTATTCATTTTAGCCCTAGAGTCCACCACCAAAGTTGGGGCATACTTAGACAATTGTGAGAACTTGAGGCTATATTCCTTCACACTAATACCTCCTTGGCGGAGGTTGATGAATTCTTTCATCTTCCTCTCCCTTAGCTCTAGGGGGAAAAACCTATCAAGGAAAGTCATCTTGAACACTCCCCAATCAACCGAGCCCGCTCTAATGGACCCCTCTTCCTTCCATTGCTCATGCCACACTTGAGCCACATCCTTCAATTGATAGGCGGCTAGTTCCGCCTTTTCCTTGGAGAAACTCTCATAGAGTCAAGGACATTAAACACCTCCTGAATGAACCCTTATGGGTATTCATCCACTTTGGAGCCATAGAATGTAGGGGGATTCATTCTTGTGAAATCCCTTATCCTAGAAGCGGTAGTACTTGCACTGGGGTTCACTTGGTCCCTAACATATCTAGTGACTTGAGTCGTCAAAGCATGAGTAAATGTTTGGAGAGCCGACTTTATCTCCACGTTAGTCAAAGCCCCCTCATCATTAGGAGCTTGAGGAACTTGAGGCCCTTTAGGACCTTGGGGAGGAACTCCCTCATCATTAGCAATCTCCTCTTCCACTCTTCTTGCGGCCGCTCTTCTTGTAGTCATATCCTATATGCATAAGAAAAGGGTGAAGAAAAGGGCTTTATAGAGTAAAAACTCTAAGGCATGACTAATGAGTAATAAAAGAAGTGAAAAGTTCCTAAGCATCATATAGCCTCTCATTCATAAGTGTGGGGCAATTCACATTTATGAACAAGACTCTACTAGATGTGGTTCATGAAACATCACCCTAGAATCAATCTATACCTTTTGCTCTAATTACCAAGTTTGTCACGACCCGGGGTTACCCCTTAGGCGTAACATGGAATAATTGACCCCGAAGTGGTCGCATACAATCCCTTAACATCATTATCATATAAAGACAGAATAATGCGGAAAATTTAAAACTTTTACAATAGAAGTCAACTTCTTTCATAAAGGAAAATAGGAAACTAGACTTGTCTCAATTACCATCTAAAACATAAGAGCACAAATAGGGACAAAGCCCTTTACATCAATAAAGTCTCTGTGAATAGGTAATACAACATAATCTAGAATATAGAAGGAAAACTAGAAACTAGAATCAACAACATCTTGTCCTCAAACTTGACGACTCACCAAGCCTAGGGAATAGGTGACCCACGCTTCACTTGAAGAAGTAGTAGTAGTCTCAACGACCCGAGCCTACACTCATAGTGAAGGGAAAAAATATGGGTTAGCACAATTAATTGTACTAAGTATGGAAGCTAATACGCTCAAATTACACCTCTTTTCAGAAGCATAAGCGATTGTTATCATGTAAAGAACCCAACATGTAGGTTGGGATCGAACCTAGGAGGAATATGGTTTAAACTTAAGTTCAATAATGATTATATTCGTTTAGCCAATGTATTTCCGAAAGAAATAATTAAAGGGGGGGGGGGGGGGGATTTGTGTAACAAATTATGGAATTATGAAAGCAATTTCGCAAGCATGATTCTAACTTTTGTTGTTATCAAGTTGAGAAAGAAACTAGGGTGTACGTGTTCCTCATAAGCTCACAACTCTGTAATCCTAGTAATAGCAATTCCTTCCTAGTGTATTACATGCAAAGCGATAAGTTATGTATCTCTAAATCCTTGGCCCGACATCTAGAGAATTTCACCTTGCACCTTGGTCCAGCTATGTGTGTATAATTTACTAACCCTTACCATTACCTGATATGAGATGTCACATCGATGTATGGCTTAGTTTTCACCCTTGCACCAATCGACATTAATTCTATCAGATAGTATCACACTAAATATATGTTGATAATTCTTTTCTCATTAATTACCTCCTTGGTCCGGCAAGTAGTAATGAGGCGAGTTCTAACCCGTGCACTCGTTAAAAGGACTTCTAAGCGTATGAATTATCAATGCATGCAAAACCACTATTCGGGAATTACTTAGTTACCATTCATACTTTGCTATTCGCTCATGGTTCCCACAACCCTAGTTGTGGATTTAGTTACCCATAATAGCAAGAACACAATTCAAAATATTTGAAGAATAAATCATGAACTTACGTAGAAGAGTAGAATAATCCCACAATAACTTGAATTTCAAAGTAAAAATAACCAAAACGTGCTTAGAAAATTAAGAATTGCTAAAGTTGCTGGTTAATTTCCGAAGCCAAAAACTAGAACAAAAGTAATAATGTCTAACCCCCAAAAATGAGGTTTACATACCCTATTTATAGAGAAACAATTCCAAACTAAAAAGGAAACTAAATAAGGAAATAATGTTTCAGCATATGTCTTCGACTTACGAGACTGACTTACGAACCGTCGATTGACTTACTGTCCGTAAGTCCCTTCCGTGGCCCAGGACTAAAACAAAATTTTGGGCTTCAAAATCTACCTCTCTCAGCTTCAAATGACGGACCGTAGATTGACTTACGGCTCGTCAGTCCTCCTCCGTAGCTCCCTTAGAATCTTCAAATTAGGTCCAAAAAACCTCCTCTTGATCGTATTCGACGAAGCAACAGTATGGTTCGTAGATCAATCTACGGACCGTCAATGGCCACCGTAAGTCCATACTTATCCAAAAACGTTGCTGCTCTCTTTCCATGCCTGGCATGCCCATCTATGGTCACTATCTACGGAGCGTGAGTGGACCTACAGTCCGTAGGTCACCTCCGTAGATACCTTTTTCTGCATATTTCAGTTGTGTCTCTAAGTTTTCGCATCTGAACATATTTCGTGCAAAAAATGATAAAAATACATAAAAACCAATACCAAATGGCTCTAGACACACACAAATCTTTTTGTGAAATGTATTAAAAATACTGTAAACTCACGGTATATCAACACCCTCAACTTAAATTCGCTGTTTGTCCTCAAGTGACGCACTAAGACTCTAAACGACATTTTGCATAGAAACAATCATTTGAAGCACAAGCAATCACATGGCTCACTATCCCGACTCTCTTCACTGGTGCAAATATTTTCTCTCAGACTCAACAAGCTAACTTGTGTGGATCGAAACATTACAAAGACTGACCAACCAACACACCAACATACACCGTTTTACTATCACCAAGGTACCAATTCTCCGACAATGTAACTAGTGCACTCACTTCAAACAAAATCCTTTTTCACAAAATGAATATGATTTGGAGTACAAGGATATATTCATTACTCACACTCAGAAGTAACTTCAATTACAGTTAGTTCTCAATACCATAGGCATGCCCTTGTTTTCACTGCTTAGACTCTCCAAACTAGGTTCTAGGATCACTATACAACTTTCTTGGCTTGTAATGTAGGCTAAGGGTCAGGTGTGGCACATTTGGGTACTTTTAGTGACTTTCTGCCCTCCTTGACATTACATTAGGCTTTATACCTCTTCTTGCCCTATTTTCGACATCCTACCATTTCATCTTCTTTCCCTTGATTCTTTACAACCATGGATGTGACTTTAGATTGTTTAGCTCTTTATTTTTCACTTCCTTCTTTTTCTTGCATTTTATTCTTTACTTTTGCTTTCAACAAGTCACATCCTCTCCTCTCTTTTCTTTTTCTCTTCTTCAACACCAAACTCTTTTCATACCCATTTTTTTCTATTGGTTTCCTCTTTCATAGCCACCTCACTTTATGGATTTTTCATTGGTTGAGGTGCACAATACCCAATGTCGGATCAAGGCCAAGATTGAGGTCACTTTTCACATTAGCCACCTCAACTTAGGTTGTTGGCCTAAGTCAAGGTGCACATGTCGAAGGAGGGACCGGGGCCAACATTTTAGATTATGGGAAGGTGAGTTAGGGGTTTAGAAGGAAATGGTCAAACTTAGGCTCAAAGCATTTGGATTAAAGGGGACAAATTTTTATTTTTTTTTCTTTTTGGTTGGATTCTTTTTAGGAAATTTGTGGACTTATTAGAACAAGGGCCTATGATCACTTCCTAGCCTCTAGAGTAGATTGTCTTAGCAGGACTAATTGGGAAAGTTCTAGATTCGCACAATACTCTTTGAACAATTAAGTATTCTCACGCTTTCTTGGCACATAATTTCTTTATTAGATTATCAGATTACCCAGTTCAAGTTCTAGCTTAAGTCATGAGTTGGGTCATTATCATGCCATATTCAGAGCCAACACATTCAATTTTATTCTAGCCTATAAATTTTAGCACATATCACAATTTTTGGATGAGCATCATTTTTTTTAATAAGCTTATGCCATCATGCTTCATTCTTCCTCATGCTTCTACACATATAATTCTAACATATGCCAGTTCAACAGAAATTAAGTAGTCTCTTGGGGAAAAAGAACACAGGCAAGAAAACCCCAATAGAGGATTATGAGTTGGGTTACTCAAACTTTACCTTATCACTCACAATCCATTCACCCCACCCCCAACAAAAATAGATGCAATTGTCTCCAATGTATACAAAAACAGTAAAGATAATAGATTTGGTTGAAGCAAACATGTGGTGCATAGCGCCGAAGACTCATCAACAAGTGGGTGGGTTCGGTTTCCCAGAGCTTGCTGGAATCATTCTTAGGTTACCCTCAGTAGTGCCATCAACTACTATAACCACACCCTCAGTGGTGCTCACCTCATCTAGTCTATCACCATCAGTAGTACTATCGATTACTCTAACCGCACCATCAGTTGTGCTCACTACATCTTGTACAATAGTCGGAGTCTCTGTCACGGGCCTACAACTCGATGCTCCTGCAACACCCTTGTGAACTCTCTATAGACGCAACTGCTTATCTAGTATACATGCCCTCCAAACCTGCTCATACTACACGCGCTCCCTTTTTCTGGCCTTCGCATTATCATGTGCCTCATGGGTAAGACTAGAGTAGTGCCTCTTACCTTAGGCACGTGTGGACTCGGGCTGCACCTCTACGTCCCCACTGAATAACGCACCAAACACCTATTATCAGTAGATACATCACGAGTAGACTCTGGCTCAGTTGTGGGTGTGATCATGAGCACATCAAGATCGGCCCGGAGATGGTCCAACTCTATCTAGAATGAAGAAATATTTGTAGCAGGGCTAGTCAGACAATGACTCGTAGCTCGAAGGCATCCAGGCACTTATGAGTCGCGTGGACCTTTCGGTCCATCATAGCCACCATCATATGCTCCATTCTAGCCTCAGACTAGGCAATGGATTTCTGCAACCAGGGATTCACATGGTGAAGCAGTGTGGCGATCTGCGCTTCTAAGTTTTGAACTTAAGCCAAGGGCACTAAAGAAGCTCCAGACAGTGGGGTGACTCTAGATAAGCTTGAGGCTTGACTAGCGGTATGAGAGGAGCAGGCCGGGGTAACATCAGTGTGGGCTAGAGGGGCTGGCTCATCGCCCTACATCTGCTCCACAACATCTACCAAATCATCACCTAATGGTATATCGATCCAGGGCCCTCTGCGTAGTGCTGCCACATTTTCTGCACCTTGGATCGACCCAATATCTAAAGTTCCCGATGCTTGAACTAATTTATCACAGTCCCATATCGGCACTCCGGAGTCCCTGTATAGATGGAAGATAAGACACGAAAATGGGTAAGTAGTAGAGGTCTTGAAGGCCCTCTTATGAATCTCCGCTAATAGCATGCGGGCAAAATCAATCTCGAGTCCCGCTACTAGCGCCGCAACCATGACCGCTCTATCCCATGCAAGTAAATTGTCCTCCTTCGTCGGTGATACCCTATTTCGGAGCAATAACCAAAAGAACTTGGCCACTAGGTTTAGTGTGGCCTTCCAAATACCAATGCGTGGTGTGGCAACCCACTCCGCACGCTTTCCATCCACAACAATGTATCTGGCCAGCCACTGTAACACTGCCTCCCTCTGTTAGGCATTTCACGTGAATGCTCCATTCTCGACAGTATCCCATCTATAATCAAATTCCACCGTGTTGAATGCCCAAGTGCTACCAATACTATGGTCGTAGAGAAATCGATTGATGGTCACATGAGAGACATCAACTAAAATACCCCGGACAAAAGTTGAAGTAAGAAGGTCTTCGGATGTGGGCTTGGACCTCTTGTCAATTGAGCCTCGGAGAGTGGCAACATAGAAAGCATAAAACTCCTGCACAATCTCCTCACTATAAGTTTTGGGGTCTCGAGCCATCCACTCACACTTGTGAAGTTAAAATAGTCGGTGGATCTCGGGAAGAGTGTGCAAACTCCTTGTGAGAACTTGTCGCTCCTCAGTAAGCAGCTGGGCCATTTTTCCTTTTTTATTCACCATTGTGGCTTCTCGATAGATTTGCCATTTCCCCTCGACACATCATCTATTTGGCTCCCCAGTAAATCGAACAGGATCAGTGTTTGGTGGAATTTGGACATTGCCTGAGCTAGTAGCCTTCTTAGATGAGGTAGCCCCATCATTAGCACTGGACCTGGTGGCAGAGCTGGAAGCAGACCTCATCAGTTACTCGATCAGTGTATCCTTCACATCAGACTGGGAGGCAGTGACTACGTCGGGGATCACCTTTTTGGACTAGTTTTGGGTAGTCCGAGGAGCTGTGGGGGAGTAGTTAGGATCCTGCTCACTCTTGTTATCCTTATCAATGAGCCGAAAAGCTAGCCCCATGGATTTTGATTAACCCCTCGTGGCGATAAATTTATTTTTTGGGGCCATGGTATCTGGGAGGGAGAATTAGTGCTAAAAATAAACTAAAAACACACTCAAAATTTTTTTAGAAATAAGAATGAACAAAGATTAAAAAAGTAAAAAAATTTGGACAGTAACTATAGAGGTGACCTACGGTAGGCATCTACGGTCCGTAGGTCAACCTATTGACCATGGATCCCCTCCATAAGTCAGAGGCACCAAGAAGTTGGTCTTTTATAGGAACCACGGATGTGCAGAACGGTCCATAGATTGATCTACCGATTGTAGTCCACATCCGTGGTTCCACACTTTGTGAAATTTTCAACAGGCCACCAACCACGGACTTGATCTACAGTCCGTAGATTGACTTATGGTCCGTAGACGGGGTCTCATGGGTGGGTATTTCTAGGTCTTAGACTAGTTTCAATTTGGGAGCCACATTTTTTCCATATTCACGACTAACCTAGTCCAATCATGCATTTCAACATAAATTACACTACTTCGTCATGCAAAGGGTTTCGATTTATTCAATTTTATAGGTATTGTATACAAGATTGGGAACCCTAAGCAAAACTTGAATTTGGACTCACATTTAAACAACTTGACACTAAGAAGAAAACACAATCACTATCTATCGTCCCAAGGGTAAAGTACTCAAGTTATTGCATGCAATTTCATTCACTGAGTTACCTAAGGTCAAGATCTAATTCCCAACTCTCTATATCAACCATGAATTCAAAATTCAAAGCGAAGGTAGATTCAATTACCTGACAAGCAAAGGAACTAGGGGGTTGTGTGAAGACTCGATGCAATCAATACCACGACTTTGCCTTTTTGCACCGAACCTGGACACTGGACCTCTTAGGGATTTTAAGGATGAGTGTGATTTGGAGAGAAATGGGATTTTGGAATTTGTGGGGATGATTAAGGGATGATTTAAGGGGAGTTATGGGGTGAATTTAGGGATTTGGGGTTTTGAAACTGTTTCGGGAATGAATGGAGGGAAGTGGAATGGTTTAAAATTAGGGGAATTTAAATAGGAGGGATCTGGGTCGGGTTGGGCGAAACTAGGGCTTGGACCCACGATACCCTATCTATGGTCTGTGGGTCGATCCACGGTTCGTAGATGGGGATCGTAGATCACTCTTACACTTTAGAAAAATTTAAAAACTTACCTGGGATCTGCGGACGCCATTGACGGTTCGTAAGTTGACTTACGGACCGTCAATGGGGTTTATAAACCTCTGCACCAGACCTTTTTCTGCAGATTTTGCATTGTGTCCCTGCATATGTAGCAACCATTAGGCCATTTTTTTTGCAATTTTTGGACACTTTTTAGTCACGAACCCTATGCTATATCTAGCTAACACTAAAACAAAAATAAAACACCTATTTAAATACGTACAGAGGAACAAATAAACCAAGAAAACTACTAAGCGGGAAACAAAAACCTATCATTGACTAGACTTTACATCTTGGGTTGCCTCCCAAGCAACACTTGATTTAACGTCGCGGCACAACATAGGCATCTTGATTACTCAGACTTCATCAACATAGTAGGCCTCAACAACTTCTTGCACACTTTCTGCATTTCCTAAATAGATATTGATTCTTAGCTCGTTCTCTAGAAACCTTGTCCCTTCACTATTCTCAAGCTCAACTGCTCCATTGGGCAACACCTTCATGAGTAAAAATGGCCCGGTCCATTTTGACTTGAGTTTTCCCGGAAACAAGCGCAACCTAGAGTTAAATAGAAGCACAAGATCACCCATAACAAATTCTCTCTTTTCAATTCTTTGATCATGATACCTCTTCATCTTCTCTTTGTAGAAGGCTGAACTTTCATATGCTTTTAGGAGAAACTCATCGAGCATATTCAAGTCATTTAATCTTTGATTTGATGTGGCGCCCCAATCCAAATTAAGCTTCTTCATCGCCCACATGGCCTTATTCTCTAACTCGACCGAAAAATGACAAGACTTCCCATATACAAGTTGGCATGGGGACATACCTATAGGAGTCTTGAATGTTGTACGATAGGCCCATAGAGCATCATCAAGATTCCTTGACCAATCCGTTCTATTGGCATTCACAGTCTTCGCCAAAATCTATTTTATCTCTCTGTTGGACACTTCCACTTGCCCACTAGTCTGCGGATGGTAAGGAGTGGCTACATTGTGGCGGACACTATACTTCTCAAGTAGCACCTTGAACAACCTATTACAAAAGTGAGAACCTCCATCGCTAATGATTGCCTTAGGTGTACCAAATCTGGAGAAGATATTCTTTTTCAAGAATGCGTTGACACTTTTACCTTCATTGTTGGGGAGCGCAACTGCTTTCACCCATTTCGAAACATAATCAACCGCAACAAGAATATACTTTATCCCATGTGAACTCATAAAAGGACCCATGAAGTCAATGCCCTATACATCAAACAACTCAATCACCAATATCGGATTCATAGGGAGCTCTTGCCTCTTTGAAATTCCTCCTTCTCTTTGACAACGATCACAAGACTTGGCGAAATCATGAGCATCTTGGTGGATGGTAGGCCAGTAGTACCCACACTGCAAAATTTTATGTGTAGTCCGAACACCACTATGATGCCCACCAATAGGAGATGAATGACACTCCTCTAGTTTACCTATCATCTCGACCTCTGGCACACAGCGATGAATAATCCCATCAGCACAACTACGATACAAATAAGGCTCATCCTGAAAGAACTTCTTCACATCATGCATAAACTTTTTCCTTTGGTGAGAAGACAAATTTGGAGGCACAAAATCGCTTGCCAAATAATTAGCAAAGTCGGCGAACCAAGGAATCAAATCATGAGAAGCAGCCAATACCTGTTCATCTGGAAAAGCATCATTAATTTCATCCCTATCACCAAGCTTTAGTATCGCCTCTTCCTCTAATCTGGACAACTGATCAACAACTTTATTTTCAGTCCCTTTTCTGTCCTTCACCATAAAGTCGAACTCTTGCAGCAATAATACCCATCTAATCAACCTTGGTTTTGCATCCTTCTTCTCCATCAAATACCTCAATGCAGAATGGTCAGTATGCACTATGACCTTAGTACCAAGAAAGTAGGATCGAAATATTTGGAATGGAAAACCATTGTAGGAAGCTCTTGTTCAGTCACCGTATAGTTCTTTTGGGCCACATTTAGAGCTTTGCTAGAATAGTAAATCGGATGGAGGAATTTCTTTCGTCCCTATCCCAATACCACAACAAGCGCCACTCCATTCGCATCACACATTACCTTAAATGGTTGTCCCTAATTCGGTGAAATAATGATAGTTGCAGTAACTAACTTCTCTTTCAATTCCCCAAATGCTCTCAGACAAGCATCATCAAACTCAAACTTATACTCTTTTTTGAGTAGTTTGCACAATGGATGTGCAGTTTTGGAGAAATTCTTGATAAACCTAATATAAAAACCTGCATGCCCAAGAAAACTTCTAACACCTTTAACAGAGATAGGTGGTGGAAGCTTTTCTATTACCTCGACTTTTGCTTTATCTACCTCAATACCTTTCTCCGAGATTCGATGACCCAACACTATCCCTTCTTTCATCATGAAGTGGCACTTCTCCTAGTTTAGCACTAAATTGCAGTCTTCACACCTTTTAAGCACTTCGGCCAAATGATCCAGACAACGATCAAAAGAGTCGCCTACCAAAGAAAAATCATCCATGAACACCTAAATAGTGTCGTCCACCATTTCAGAGAATATCGAGATCATACAACACTGAAAGGCTGCTAGAGAATATCGAAATCATACAATGCTAAAAGGTCATTAGAACATTGTACATCCCAAATGGCATTCGTTTGAAGGCGAATGTCCTATAACGGCAAGTGAAGGTGGTCTTCTTTTGGTCTTCCAGCACTATAAAAATCTGATTGTAGCCTGAATAACAGTCAAGAAAACAATACCAGCCTTTACCCACAAGTCTATCTAGCATCTAATCCATGAATGGCATAGGAAAGTGATCCTTTTCTATCCAAGCATTTAACTTTTGATAGTCCATGCAGACTCTCCACTCTGTCACAAGTAGCATTGGAACAAGTTCGGTTCTCTCATTAGGAACCACAATAATCCCACCTTTATTGGGCACACACTGAACATGACACACCCAAGTCCTATCGAAAATGGGATAAATAACTCCAGAATCCAACCACTTGATGATCTCCTTTTTAACTACCTCTTGCATAGGCGGATTTAATCTTCTTTGGTGCTCAATACTAGGCTTATAATCTGGCATGAGTTGGATTTTATGAGAACAAATACTGGGAGGGATCCCAATAATATCCACAATACTCCACCCAATAGCTCGCTTTAACCTCTTTAACACGGCAACCAAACATCTACCTGTCGCCCATTCAAACCAGCCGCAATAGTGACCGGTAAAGTATCATCTATCCCAAAAACACGTATCTCAAATGTGATGGTAGAGCCTTAAGCTCCAATTTTGATGCCTCCTCAATAGAAGATCGTGTGGGTGGGGACTCACAATTTTTCATGTCCAACTCCAACCTCTTTGGTTTCGAGCGATATTCACACCTATCAAGTGCAGCGAAAAGCTCATCATACTCTTCAATGCCATCACTGTCGAAGTTCATCATAACCGCTACTAGTGCCTTAATATCCAGTCTCTCCTTAATATGTACCTCTGACACACTCTCAACTTTATAGGTTATCACCGATACAGATTGGAGCTCACTATTTTGCTTTATAGACCTACAAATATTGAAAGTCGCCTCTTCATTGTTCAGTCTGAACTTCATCTGCCCCTTCTCTATATCAACCAAAGCACATCCAATAGATAAAAATAGTCTCCTAAGAATTATGGGAACCTCAAAATCAACCTCACAGTCAAGAATCACAAAATTTGCCGAAAAGATGAATGACTCCACTTTCACTAGTACATTATGGAGCACACTAATGGGCCTTTTCACAGTTCTATTAGCCATGAGCAATCGCATCGCAGTCAGTTTAGGATCTCCCAAACCTAGCTTTTGTTAAATCAACAATGGCATATAATTAATGCTTGCCTCAAGATCACACAATGCCTTAGAAAAATCAACAACCCAATGGTGCATGGAATAGTAAAGGCACCAGGATCCTCCTTCTTCTGCACAAGGGACCTTGTGGCAATAGCGCTACAATGTTGAAATTTATCATCATCCTTATAGCTCACATCTCTTTTCTTTGTCACCATATCCTTCATATATTTTGCATACCTAGGCATTTGCTCCAAAGCCTCCATCAACGGAACATTAATGGAAAGCTGCTTCAACATGCTAACAAACCGGTGGCATTTGCCTTCTTCAGTCTTTTTCACTAACCTTTGTGGGAAAGGAGGTGGAGGTCTAGGTATGGGGACAACTTTCTGAGTTACCTCTACTTCCTTCTCGATCGCATTCTCGGACTCTCTACTTACCTCAATTACATCATCATCTTTACAACATCAATTTCCACCCCAGACGGCATAGGTGGATCAATGGTCTTCTTACCCCCTCGATTAGTGTCTCTCATACAATGACCAACATTCTTTGGATTTTGGATAGTAATACTAGGAAGAGTGCCAGGTTGACGTGGGTTCACTGTGGTCGACAACTGAGTCATCTGTAGCTCAAGATGCTTGATCGACACTGCATGGGCATCAACTTTTTTACCAATACCAAACAAGTCATTTCACATCTCCTTCACATTCTCATCAGTTGTATCAAACCACCTCATCATTTTTTGCAACATATCCTCAATACGTGCCATTTTACCCCCAGCTTCCCTAGGACTAGATACCCAATTTAGAGGTGGAACATAAGGTCCAAACTGATCATTTCTGTTGCTATAGTTGTTCCAGTTGTAGTTGTTGTCGAGACTGTAGTTCCCATCTCAGACATATCAACCCTCTCGATTGTAGTTTCCATAGTTCCGACCTTGATTTCCTTGACCTTGGCACCAATTATCCATATTGGAACCTTGGGCGTTTGGTCGAAAACCCCCCGTCTAATCATTCACCATATAAGTATCCTCTTCAAAATAACACTCCTCAACCGGTGGTGGATTTCTAGTTAAATAATTCATAGCATTTACCTTTTCAGCTCCTCCACTCACATGCTTAAATACCAACCCCAGTTTGGTCTTCATCTGAGCCATCTTCTCATAAATCTCATTTGCGGACTGGTTGTTTGTGGCTGGAACGGAAAAATGTGTTCCTCCTAGTATCTGCCTTTATAGTGCTCCAAGCCTTATTGTTTCGAGATATCTTTTCCAATTTTCCGCAATCTGCGCAAATGTGCACTCACCGTATGAACCTCCTCCAATAGTATCAAGCACTACCTTACTATTCTCATCTTGCCCTCGATAGAAGTACTCCTTTAGTGACTCATCATCAATGCAGTGATTTGGAACACCTCTCATGAACGCAGTGAACCTGTCCCAAGAACAACTCACAGACTCTCCAGGTAGAGCTACAAAGTTGTTGAGTTTATCTTTCTTATTCAGCTTCTTGGACACTAGAAAGAATCTCGCTAAGAACGCTTCCTTCAATTGTTCCCATGTATAGATTGAGTTGTAAGGGAGATCATTGAACCACACAGCAGCCTCACTGGTCAATGATACGGGGAATACTCGTAGCCCAATGACATCCATGTCCCAGACTGGTCGACCTATGTATCTTTTGAAAAAGTGGTTTAGTTTGGCTATGTGAGCATATGGATCATCCGATAGCAGACCCACAAATAAGCCCCTCGTTGTAAGCATCTGCATCTAACTACTAGTAACCACAAAAGTATGCCCTGATGTAGAGACAGGAGGACATGAGGTCCTTCAGAATCAGAAATATTAAAGTTGACCCTATAATTGTCATGCAGTCGTGGCCTTGGTGGATACTACAACCTTAATGCATCACCCAATTGATTTTCAACTGGAGCCTAGTTATTCTCATCACCTTCCCTCGGAGGTTGCAATCCAGAACCTTCACCTAAATCTCCTCCAATAAGGTTAATCGAAAATCCTTGATTATTCATTCTCCGCAAAGTTCTATTAAGTTCTGGATCGTAGGGAGCAAGTGGTTCTCCTTGGCTCCGTGTACTTGGCATACACTAGAGTCAGAACCTGAGAGAGAAAAAAACAAAAGAAAAAGTAAAATTAGGAAATATTTGCCTAAAGTTCAATAATGCAATTAAACTTAATCTAAAACCCTTATTCCCCGGCAGTGGCGCAGAAATTTGATACGCTCAAATTACTCCTCTTTTCAGAAGCATAAGCCATCGTTACCACATAAAGAACCCAACTTGTAGGTCGGGGTCGATCCCAAGAGGAATATGGTTTAGACTTAAGTTCAATAACGATTATATTTATTTAGCCAATGTAGTTTCGAAACAAGTAAGTAAAGGGGGGAGGGCGGAAGGGGGGGGGGATTTGTGTAACAAATTATGGAAATTATGAAAGCAATTAGGAAGAAAGATACAAACTTTTGTTGTTAGCAAGTTGATAAAGAAACTAGGGCGTACGTGTTCCCCATAAAATCACATCTCTATAATCCTAGTAATAGCAATCCCTTCCTAGTATATTACATGCAAAGCGATAAGTTATGTGTCTCTAAATCCTTGATCCGACATCTAGAGAATTTCACCCCGCATCTTGGTCTGGCTAAGTGTGTATAATTTACTAACCCTTACCATTACCTCATATTAGACGTCACATAGATGTATGGCTTAGTTTTCACCCTTGCACCAATCGACATTAATTCTATTATATAGTATCACACTATATCTATGTTGATAATTCTTTTCTCATTAATTACCTCCTTGGTCAGACAAGTAGTAATGAGGCGAGTTCTAACGCATGCACTCGTTAAAAGGACTTCTAAATGAAAGAATTATTAATGCATGCAAAACCACTATAAGGAAATTACTTAGTTACTATTCATACTTTGTTATTCGCTCATGGTTCCCACAACCCTAGTTGTGGATTTAGTTACCCATAATAGCAAGAACACAATTCATAATATTTGAAGAGTAAATCATGTACTTACGTTGAAGAGTAGAATAATCCCAGAATAACTTGAATTTCAAAGTAAAAAAAACCAAAATGTGCTTAGAAAATTAAGAATTGCTAAAGTTGCAAGTTAATCTTCAAAGCCAAAAACTAGAACAAAAGTAATAATTTCTAACCCCCAAAAAAAAGGTTTGCATACCCTATTTATAGAGAAACAAGTCCCAACTAAAAAGGAAATTAAATAAGGAAATAATGTTTCAGCATGCGTCTTCGACTTACAAAACTGACTTACGAACCATCGATTGACTTACGGTTCGTAAGTCCCTTCCGTGGGCCAGGACTTACACAAATTTTTGGGCTTCAAAATCTACCCCTCTTAGCTTCGAACGACGAACCATCAGTACGGACCATAGATTGACTTATGGTCCATAAGTCCCTTCCGTGGCCCAGGACTTAGACAAATTTTTGGGCTTTAAAATCTACCCCTTTCAACTTCGAACGACGAACCATCAGTATAGACCGTAGATTGACTTACGGTCTATAGGTCCTCCCCCGTGGCTCCATACTTAGAATCTTTTACGGCATTTGACATCAAATGTCATTGTTTAATGACATTTTGCTCCTAAATATCGTGAACTTATTTATTTTTCAACATTTGTTCCAAATGTCACAAAATGAATGTTGCCGTATGTACATTTTCTTGTAGTGCCAGTTGCATTCGACGAAGCAATAATACAATCCGTAGATCAATCTACGGACCATCAATGGCCACCGTCAATCCATACTTAGCCAAAAACTTTACTGCTGTCCTTCCATGCCTGGCCTGCCCATCTATGGTCACCATCTACGGAGCGTGAGTGGACCTATGGTCCGTAGGTCACCTCTGTAGATGCCCTTTTTTGCATATTTCAGCTGTGTCTCTAAGTTTCTGGGTCTGAGTATATTTCCTGCAAAACATGATAAAAATATATACAAACCAATACAAAATGACTCTAGACACACAACTCTCTTAGTGAAATGTATTAAAAATACCGTAAACTCACGGTATATCAGAAACCATGCACAAAACCTTAAAATATGCATAAAAGGGACATTTAGTTGAAACCATGTCTTTATCAACTTTAAAAACCATTATGCTTCTACAGCATTTTAGGCTTTTAGCCACCCTAGTAAAGTGTAGCCTAAACTAGCAAAAAGTGTGGCCTTTGATAAAAGGCTACACTTTTGGACTTTAAGCAACGCTTTTCAGGGGGTGGCCAAAAGAAGTGTAACCTTTGACATTAGGCCACGCTTTTTAAGTGTCACCATAATAGCTACACTTAAAAAGCGTGGCCAAAGAAGGTATAAGGGCACGATTTTTAGTAATTCATTAGCAACACCTATTGTTTGATTATACTACACTTCAAAGTGTGGCCTTTGTTTTGTTATTGGGCACACTTAAAAAATGTTGCCTTTTATATCTCATCTAGAACAACACTTCTAAAGTGTAACTTTTCTTATGTACATTAAGCCACATATTGGACGTTTCTATAGCAACACTTTAGAAGTGTGGCAATGTTGTGCAAAATTGTTGTAGTCACAATTTTTCATTTTTAAGAATAATAATTTTTATTTGCATATTTTCAATAATCACATATAATAATTAAATATATAAGCGATCTAAAGCACAAAATTAGCTAATAAATAAATCGAAGCTATATATTTCAAATAAACTTCGAGAAACATGTCTTGTGCAACCAATACTTAGTCAAATATGTCTTGCACAACCAAACTTTGACAAACATATCTCTACTATCAATAAATTCCACAAAACCAATTGAATTCAAACATAACAAAACTCTTCATTGTTCACTACAATAGATCGAGTTTACTTCATGCCACTATTCAAATTCAATCACTAGCATTTTCCTGCACATTCAAAATAAAATTATAAGTTAGTGAAATAAATTATGTGTATTTAACATGATCAAATTTACTGTAAGCCAAACAAATCCATAACAATAAATTCACAACAGAGCAACCATAAACTGAAGCTCTCCTTAATACAAATCTAAAATTGAGTCACAACAATAAAGCTCCCAAAACTAACAAATCTAAAATTGAGTCATAACAATAAAGTCACAGCAAAGCTCTCCAAAACTAACAAAACGACAAAATGTTAAAGTAGAGCAACCTCCTTTCCAGAACTAACATAACAGCAAAGCTTGTTTAACAAAACTAACCAAATTCACCGTCACACCCGAGCAACCTCCTTTCCTAGAGGAGGTATCAAATTCTAATCAGCAAAATGTTAAAGCATATGAATTAGGCAAAAAAAATCTTTTGAAAAACTACAACAATAACTAGTGTACATGTAGAAAAATGTTTTCCAGACAATCAAATAAACCAACCAGAAAACAAGAGAAGAACTAGACAAAAAAGGGATACAAGTGAGAAGATAAATCATGTTCAGTCTACCACAAATCCATCTTCTTGATGTTGTTCTTGTAAGCATAACTTGAGTTGCAATAATGAGTAACAAACTACATGAAAGAACAAAAAAACAGTTATAATTAAAGATGGAAGTGAGAACAAAAGAAGTCAAATACTCTTCTATGGACGTCTGAACCCAACTTTTGTGTGATATATAGCCTTCTAGATCTCATTGCATTAAACCTCTTCATGTCAAAGCATATATATGCATGAGCCTCTAATTTAGATGGGTGTTCTTAATATATAACAATGTTGTCTGGAACAATTTGTGCCCCATTGACTATATTATTGTGTACCTGCTAAGCCACCCTCAGAAATACCATATAACTATACCTATCGAGGCTTAGATAGATGTGTATAGTTTGTACTTAAATAGATGTGTATGGCTTCAAGATCACTTTAGTCAACACAGGGTCCACACACAAGAATATCCTAAATTCTTTATTAGGAAAAAATAGTTTGCATGAGCAGATTTATCTGATTTTAGTTTTTGATGAATCAGAATCGGGGAAAGATAAGAATGTGCCAGGTAAATTATCTGAAGCGATCTTTAAACTCATGCCTGGATAAATTGAGAAGCTAATTCAGGAAACTAATGTATCGGAAGATGAAAGGATCACTTGTATTATTGTTGATTAGAGCCTTGGATGGGCTCTGGAAGTTTCAGACAAAATGGGAATCAAGAGAGCAAACTTCATAACTGCTGCAACTGCTAATTTGATACTTGGATTTAACATTCCAAAGTTGATTGATGATGCATAGAGGTTTCAAAATCCAGGTGGCAACACATGTACAAAGAGGAAAATTCATTTGCAAATTATCTAGCAAATCTTGTTATGGAGGAATAAGGCAAATGACAATATAGATCTTTCTCTAAATAACCTAAACAAGGTAAAATATTGCTTAATATAGACAACATGCAAGCTCCTAAAACAAGGTTTAGTCTAAAAAAATAATTCACATAGATAACAAGAAATGAAGAAAAACACTACTCCAACATACGAATTTTAACAGTGTTAAAAATTAGAAAGTTGTCGGTACCTAATATAACATATATAAACAAACCCCTCCACTAAGTGGATCTGATTTCATGTTGGTATGCTTAGAAAGCTAGATCATGAAACACTTTTATTTTGTTTTTGTCAGGACCTTGCCGGTGATGCTTGGAGCTTTGGCAGCAATTACCACCAATCCAGTCAATCTAGAAAGATGTCCATTGAAATTGTAATAGATTCGGTTTCAAAATGTAGAACTCAAAAGTAAAGAAAGCTGAAGATCAGACTAACTTGACAGCAGTTAAAACTTCTAGCAAAGAGATATCTATTAACGATGGAACAACAGTGGCTCAGAAAACTTCAAGCGAGGGGAATTCTATGAATTGATAGAAACAAGAAGGACTTAGCGAGCACTTCTGCTATCAGAAATCAAAGAGAGCACTTCTTCTTTGAAAACACCTGACAGAAAATCTTTTCTAGGATTTTCACCAAGAAGCAATCTGGAGGAACTACATGGTGATGATCATATAGATGTGACATCAAAAACCGAGGGCATTTGTTAGGTTAAGAACTTTGATGGATTTATACGATAATATAAGTCCAATATACTCGATGAATCATCAGATGATGCAAGAAATTTGGAATATAGATTGAGTTAGTTTGATCCAATTTTCTTTAGCTAGTTCTTAACCAGCTCAAATTCAACACAACCACATGATTGCCACCACTACAGATTCAACAGGTGTCCTGTAATCTCTTAAGATCAGAGAGCCATAACTGAAGTATCATGTTTGAGATGGGTGTATAAGCATATTCTTTTATAAAAGACGAAAGTATCAAGATATGCTTCAATACGTTAGTAAGTTCATATGAAAGATACCAAAAACTAACGGACCTGTCAGAATCAGCTGCCAACATCTTGTAGGAATTCAACATTCGTTCTAACGTTTTTCATTCAAGCCATCTATCATTGACAAATTCATCACCATACCCAAACAAAGCAGCCATCTTTATAAGACAGTATCTTGGCGGTGGTTTATCCAAGTCCACCTATTCATAATCTCCACTAGGATTGCAGAAATAATGGATAAAGCTGCATACTGTTCCATGAGAGCATGACTGTCAACACATGTGTGTAATTCATGTTAAAAGATAGGAAGTATAGAAGTTCTTAATATCAGAATCAAGTAAATTGTAAAGATGTTTGTTAACAAGTTTACATCCTATATGTACTGTTGACAAAAACAGAGAGTATCAAAGTCATTAACAGATAATTAATGTTTATAATCCAATCATTTCATGTGTAATTATTTAGCCGTTCAAAGTCGCAATGTAACGTACATGGCCAAATAATTATAGAGTAGTTTCCATTACAGAGTAACAAGTGGTATCAGTTATACTTTAAATCATGTTGATCAACTACTTCCTCGGTAAATGGCAACACAAACACACTAATTTTGTTTTACCTATGTAACTAATTCAAATCCAATTACAAGGTGGCCGTCAACTAGTTTGATAGAGTACTAGTAATACTAGTTCTTTTTCTTAGCTATCTTAAGAAAAGGGATGTTGCCATTAAAGCATGGGTTGAAGGAGCATCTCCATAAGAGTAAGAAAAGAATAGAGAATGCAGTAAGCAGGCCATTGTTCAATATCAAACTTGGATGTGCTCTCTATAAAAACTACTGATGCATATCTTTCATCATGACAAAACAAAATATCAAACATTTCACTCCATGGAAACACGGAAAACTGAAATAGTTAAGGTTTAAATGCATTACTCCCTCTACCTGTCCCAATTTCTATGGCATGGTTCACATTTCGAGAGTCAAACTAAAAAATGTTGTCTATAAATTTCAACATACAATCTTTAAGGTTTGGTTTTTGAAGATAAAAGATTTTTCTTGTTAAACCCTTTAAATTCAAACTATGTCATATGAATTAAAACAAAGTAAGTATAAAGGAATATAAATACTTACAAAAGATAGAGCAACATCATTGATGGACTGCATATGCAGATATATAAGCACATTGGCTTCACTAGTGGATTGAATTATTACAGAGCACTTGATTTGTAAGTTCCTACCTTTAGTATCTATGATAAAGCCACCACTATCTACTCACCTCATAATGGATTCGTCATATTCTTGAAATTCAGAAACTGGGAACTGACAACATTATGGACGGGGGCAAAAATAGAAGTACTAATTAAGTTCATAGTGGGAGATTTGGACCTAACTTATAATTCAGTAGGAGCCAAGAATTATATCAATAAGGGCGGGTTTAAAAAATGTACCTTTGCTAGAAGATGTGGTTATCTTGAAAGGGGTAGCACATTTTTTTCAACAAGAAAAGCTTGATGAAGTTAACGAACAAATCCATGTCTTCTTCTAAAGATTTTCTTCCCCTTAAACTTTTGCACGTTGATATTCCTTTGAAGTTACATAAAACCAGAAAATGGAGTTGTACAAGAATCATTTCATATGCTTTAATAAATTCTAGTATCGACGATATGTATCCTTTTTCCAAATGCTATCACCTAACCTAAATAAAGTTGGTTTCCAATTCCCATTCATAATTTCTTTTTCTTTACTGCCAACACTTGAAAGGTAGGAGTAGAAAGAAACAGTATATTCCCTCTGTTTCATTTTACTTGACCTTTATACTGGAAACAAATTTTTGTTTTTACTTGTTCATTTTAGCAAATTAAGAGAAGTTTATTATTTTCTTTCAATATTACCCTTATCATTTAGTAAATATATATAAAAAATGGAATGGAGGGAGTATATATATATATATATGCACTAAAACAAAGACACTAAACTTGAGGGGGGAAGTAATACACAAAAATCTACATTGTTGATTAAACTCTGCTGAAATTAGATGTTCATAAACAAATAGAAGCGGGATACCAACAACAATAATCAAAAGGATCTGATTGCATTCACACAAGGAAGTTTTCACCTTAAAAAGGGTACAGTCAACTTATAAGCATATCACTGAAGAAAAATCAAGCATCTATTTCAACTTGTAATTTTATTTGAAAAGATACAAGTTGGTGTTTGTTTTATTGTACAACATATCTGGGTAATCAAGGGAGGGAAAATTTAGAATATCCACAAACAAGTGGTTCAAGTATACAACAAACAAAAAAAGACAACTTATAACATATAACACAGATCCAAGTGAACCATGGCACACAAAGAGTTAAATTTTGCAACGACTTTTTATTCTTTATTACCAACAACAATGACCATAGTAGACTTAGCAGTGAGTACCACAAACTTTGTGCCATACCATAGAATCGTTAAAGCAACAACACTTGGCATTATCAATTTTCATATTGGAATACCTTGAGCCTTTGACAAATGATCCATCAAGAAGCACCACTTCTAACTGCTAAAGAAGCAACTTACATTAATGAGTAACATGGTCATTGGTTAGGGCAAAAGAAACAAAAAACATTTATAAATTGATAATGGTAACTTCTAAAGACTAAAAGCTATTGTAATAGAATTCAGCTAAACTATAAATTCAAAAAATGGTTTTTAAAGCTAACAATTGAATCTTATACCAAGTTTTTTGAAAATTCAAAGTAATTCACTTTATCATTTTTTTGGTTTCTCGAATTTACCCATAAGTTTGGCCTTGATTCCTAGAGGATTTTGCTCTATTTTCATCTCACTATTTTTATAGGAATTTTCATCATCTCACCAGGATGCTCATTATCATCTACTTTTGACTCTTCCTCTATCTTCTCCTCATAACCATTTTGGGATGCTAAAAACGGGTAAAAGAAGCTAATAAGATTTCCTAAATGGACTGCTTATACATATAATCTTGGTACTTTTTCAAATTTAACAACAATTGCAGTCCTTAAAAGTAATGTCCAACAACATTTGAACTCAATATAAACTTTCATTACACACATATCCACTTACTCGGTACTTCAAGTTCAACACAAAAACCCAATTCTCCTTCTCAAGTATTTTCCAACACAAGAATTTCATAAAAAAGACCTAAAACATTGCACACCAGAATTCAAGAAATAAAGCAACCACTTAACAAACCCAAAATCATCATCTTTGGCTCTTAACAATAGTACCAAAATGAAGACTAAACACCAAAAATAACAGCATTAAAATCACAATGCAAGACACTACTATAATGTAAACTGTAACAAGGGTTAGCTATAAAAGAAAGAGGGAAAAGAGGAAAATACCCAATCCATTAGTTTTATCCTCCAAACGAGGTCGTTTAGGTTCAGACCCAACAACATCAACAACCTCTTCCTCAATTGTTCCATCAAGTTTCTACACAAAATCAAACACCGTTTTGAGATTCGGGTCCGACCTGACTTTAGTGTGTTGTTAAGGCGTGCTCAACTCCAAAATAGTAAAAATTTCAGAGTTTTCTTAAAATTTGTGTGAAGATGTCAGAAACCCTATCTGAGATAGACTCTAATCATAAGATGGTGGCCTTGTTACTTCGTTGAAGTGCTGAAGTGAGAAACCTAAACATAGTCCTTGATAATCTAATGCCCAAAATTGAAAGATGAGTTAGGGTGGAGGGATATCTCATAACATTCAGAACCGATGCAGGTAGAATTTAGAGAGATGAGAGGAGAATTCATAGTGAGAATATTATTTTTCCCTTTTGCTGGTGAGTTGTGGGGGTAATAATTCCCCTAAAAGCAATAAGGAGGGAAAATTATTTAGCTGAAATATTTTTGAGATTATTTAACGTAACACTTATAAAGTGTTGCCAATATTATTATAAATTCACCACGCTTAAAAGCGTAGCTATACATATAATTAAGTGTTGTTAGTTATTCTATGATTAGGCAACACATATAAAGTGTAATCTATATTATTTAATGGCACATTTTTTAAGTGTTGTCTAATTTTCTGTAGTCAAAAGCTTTAAACAAAGGCAGCACTTTAAAAGCATGCCCTTATATATTTTTGGCAACATTTCATAGGTGTGCTCTAGAATCAGTGTGGCCTTAGGCCAAATTTGCTGTAGTGTGCACATATATAAAGAAGCATAAGTCAAACCAACATCCAAGTAACCCAAAATCCACATAAGTGCAATGCAAAGGTAAGATCCCATAACCCTACCAAATGCGAAATATCACATTTAGTCCACCAATAACATATATATCATACTTTACCATGACCATAGCCAACATATATAAGAGAGAAGTCATTCATACTTATATGTTTTCATACATAGTTCATAAGCCACCATAACATCATAACATAAGAGAACCTTACCATAACCCCTCTTAGAGTCTACTTGTGCAATGCATAAGTGAAGTCCCATAACCCCACTCATTCTAAGTAGGACCCCTTAAGAAGTCATAATTAGAGTCCATGTTCTTACCATAGTTTATATTCGTATCATTTAGAGAGGATTTTCATTAACCGACATAGACCATGTGAACTACATGGAATCCGTTGTTCTACCCCCCAAACCCAAAAGAGGTGTCCTACTTGCCTAAGGTAGAACGTACATTTTAGCTTCTAGGTGGATCCACTAGCTAAGACCTATGTGGGCACATAGTTACGAGATATGGGAATTGCTACTATAAACCCGGACTACTAGTGTAAAAGGTTTTCATCCCATGAGACAACATACATTGGGAAGGCGGACTTGCTAAATGTAAAAGCCCCCATCTCATTTTCACATCCACTCGGTGCTACGCATAATTCCCTTTAAAAGTGATGTCAAGTTTTTACTTAAGTTTATATTCATAAGAGAGTGTATTAGACACTCATGTCAACATATCATCATAATAGCTCATAGGTTTCTTTAAGTGAGAATGCTCCTTTCTCTTTAGAAACATTTAGTATGTGAGTAAACCTTTCACCTTGTAGTCGTATTATGATCATGAGAAGGTCCTTTCAATCAACCCAACAAGCTCATCATAAACATATATGCATAGTTCATACATAATCCAGTGTATAGGGTATAGGGAAGAAGGATCTTGCATCAATACCACAACCACACATTTTGATATAGAATCATTACTATCTAAGTAAATCACATACTCATATACAATCAACATCAACATAAACAATCCCTAGCCAATTGCCCTTTAAGGACATGAACTAACATCAACCCTAACTTCTAGAATTAAAACATTAGATAGAGAGATTTCATGATTCAACAACCTAATAAACATAAACATAATCAATTATCAACTTCCACGACCAATCAAGTCGCATCTTAGTTCACAATTTAGGAAGAAAGGGAAATCATGGGTCCAAGAGAGATTTTCATCAAACAGCATCAACACTACAATAATCTCACCATAAGTCATCATAAATAATCATAACCAATCATAATTGAACATTAGAAATCGTTTTGGAAGAAGACCCATGACTAGAATAAAACCCTATGTTTCGAAACTCTTAAAAACACAATTTGAAAGGACTTCTTGGGGGATAGCTACTCAAGAATGAAAATAATCCATACCTTAGGTTGAATTCCTCATGAAATTGGAGAAGAAAGGTTGCTTCTTGAAGCCCTAGCTTGACCTTGCCTTTGTTCTTCAATTGAGTCCTAGAGAGAATTTTGGGAGAGAAGAGTTGGTTTCTTTTTTTGAGTTTGTGAGTTGTGAGGAGTTAAGTTGAGTTTAATGACTTAAAACTATTTATATATGTCTAAAATAAATAACAATAACCGTCCCCACTATTATTTAATTAATTAGGAATTTATTGAAATGTTTGAGCCTTGGCCGACTTAAGACAGCTTCCCAAGCCCCCATCCACGAGACCCCAACCATGGGGCATGGTTTAAACCACGGACCGTGCTGGTCACTCATGGTTTGGGCCTAAGACTGGTCTTTTGTCCTTGGTCTAGGACTCATCCATGATCCCCCATCTATGGGGCATGGTATGGTCCACGAACCATGTTGTGCAAGCGTGATTTGGGGTTGAGACTAGGAGATTTTGGGGAAATTTGGGGAAGTTAAATCTTGACTCACGACTCCCATCTATGGGGCGTGAGTAGTCCACCCCTCGTGGTTCCTCATTCATGGATCAAACTATTTTTGGACAACTTTTGAGTAGCCCCTTGGCCCTCATCAAAGACCCTTGGGGGTCCTTGGGAGGGGGGCATGCCTTGACGTTTAGGGACTAAAAATTTAGTACTAACTTAGGGAGGTTATTTTACTAATCTTATCTTAACTTTGTCCCTTTTTAGGAGACTAGACTACATGTTAGGATCTAGCTTAGGTCATTAGCTTTCCGGGGTGTTACAAATTATCTCCAAAGTTTTTCATGGCAGAATTGAATGAATTTTACCTACCCTACTCTCAAAGAACCAGTCAGGTTTTGTGAAGGGAAGGAACATTACTGAAAATGTATTACTAGCATGTGATCATAGCAGACATTAGTAAGAGAGGGAAACCAACAAATGTTGTAATAAAGCTTGTAACAACCCAAAAAACTAGTAAGTGAAACTAGAGCCTAACGAGTTTGTTTTTGAGTTTGTTGTGGGGTTTGAGGTTGTAAAATGTCTTCCCGAGCTTAGGTTGAAGGGTCTAGGGGTTAAATGTCAAGGTACAACTCCCCAAGGACCAACCAAGGAGTCCTTGAGGAGGGCCCTAAATCTTAACCCCCAAGACCCCAAAGAACCAGAAAGTTGTCATAAAGAGGAGGAGCTACGGATGGGACCTACGCCCCGTAGGTCCATCCATGCCCCGTCGATGGCCTCCATGGGTCAAGGTACCAAATGACATGTTGCAGGACCAAACCACGTGTATCCAATATGGCTCGTGGACCCACCCATGGTCCGTGGTGGGGTTTGTGAGTCACCAATATTTTGCTGTCAAGTTTTGGCCAATTGAGGGTGGTCTAGTAAATTCATTTTAAGGAAGTTGTGGGACGGTTATTATTTATTTATTAAAGTATTTTAAGGATTTTTAAAGTATTAAACTCCCTTTAAGAACTCATTATTCCAACACACTCAAAATAGAAACCTCATCTCCTCAAAATATTCTCTCTAAAAACCACCATTGGAGAAGAAAGAGTCAAGCTTTGAAGCTCAAGATTACACCATTCTCACCCAATTTTTGTATAGCGGTATTGCAGTCTTCATACTTGATTAATTTTCATTCAAGGAGCCCTTTCAAAAGATGATTTCAAGTTTCCAAATTCCCCCAAAACCTAGGGTTTTCAATCTAAGCATGGGTTCAATTCCAAAACATTTTCAAAAGGTTTATATGCGATGAATTATTAATGAATTGTGGAATTAATGTTGATTTATGATTTGAATTCCCCTATGAACCCATGTTTCCCCCAAAATACTAAATTGTGAATTATGGTTTTGGATTGATTGATTATGGAAGTATATTGAATTTTTTAAGTTTATATTGATTTAGTTTATTGATTCATGTCATTATTCATGCCTAAATTGTAGTATTCTAGGTGTGTTGGTGAATTGTAATTCATGGCCTTAATGGTAAAGTATGAAGGATTGATGTATGATCATGATGTTATGTATATGCTTGTGATTTCAATAAAAGTAATGTGATCATGTCTACAATGTAATTGTGTTATTATTGAAAGGAAATTCTCAATTATGCACTTATGAATGATGATGATGGAATGTGAAAGGTTTCTTCAATGTAGTGTACAATTTGAATTGGTAGGCTTAAGGCATCATCTTCTTGTGTAAATGAAACTAACGTTGATTGTTGTACCTTGAATTGGTAAGCATAGGGATCCTCTTCTTGTGTCACTAATGTATCTTGACTTAATGTACTTTGAATTGGTAGACCTAATGTTGGTAGTCCTTTCATAAATGATTAATAAAGTATCCTAAGGCTTTGTCTTGAATTGGTAGACCTAATGTTGGTAGCCCTTTCATGGGGAGCTTATGAATGAATGAATGAATAATAAATTTTGAATCAATAGACTTAATGGTGGTAGCCCTTTCATGTGTAAAATGATGAATCTTAAATTGGTAGACCTAATGGTGGTGGCCATTTCTTGAGGATTCAATGAGCTACTCATATAATGTACCTTGAATCGATAGACCTAATGGTGGTAGCCCTTTCATGTGTAATGTATTTAGAGTCGATAGACCTAATGTTGGTAGCCCTCTCAAGTACAATAAAGTTAATGTGTATGAACTACTCTATAGGAATGGAGGCTAAGTACCGAGTGTATATGGTAAGATGGAAGCTTCCCCAATTTTAGGCTGGGTTTCAATGAACATCTTTCTTATCCCATTACTATGTGCCCGCATAGGTATTAGCTAGTGGATCCACCTAAGCTAAAATGTTACCAGTTCTACCTTAGGCAAGTAGACCAACTCTTTACGGTGTGGGTCAAGACATTAGATTCCATGATTTAGTTCATGGTCTACATTGGTTAATGCTTATTCCTATCATATGAGATGTCCACTATAGTTGCTTGAGAAGTTCTATGAAGTGTTGGTGATAGTATGGGACTCCATTCATACGTTGTACGAGTAGGCTTTGAGAGGGCTATAGTGAGTTCTCTAAAGTCTGAATGAATAACGAATGAATGTGCTCTTAATGAAGCTAATGAAGAATGTTGACATAAATTCTTAATGTAATGATGCATGTTTTACTTGGATTGTATTATGAGTTACTTGCTTGTCATGACTTATGAAATGTTTATGTTCATTGTGTATGAGTATTGTTTAAAGGTGAAAAGGAGGAATGGTAAGTTCACTTTGGTGGCCTTAATGTGGTACTTAGTGTGGATAGTGATATGGGATGCTATTCATACATTGCACAAAGTATAGCTTAGGGTTACTTGAGGTGAATAATCTGATGTGATGAAATGATGTGTATGTTGATTATGTTTGTATCTTATGCCTTTTGTACTCATGTTCATAATATTTTCTTGAAATTGGCATAAAGCATGATTTTCAAAGAAAATGTCTATTTTAAGCATGGTTTTAGCATGGCTATTATACTTAGTACATTAACTGTTCTAACCCATATTTCTTTTATTTTTACTACAAAGTGTAGGTTCCAACATTTGAGTTGATTCTATCTAGTTCAATAGCTTGGATTGAGTTATTTCAAGATTAGTGGTATGTCCTCATGGATTCGAGGACAAGTGCTTCATTGATATTTCATGTCTTTCATTGTATTAGATACTTTAAGACTTTCGGTTGTAAAGGGTCGTGACCCTACTTTTGATTCAAAGATGTTTTTAGATGGCTATGTGAGACAAGCAGACTTCTGCTATTTTAAATGATGTTTTCAATTGTATGGATTAAAATGGTTTTAAATTCTGCACTACTTCTACTATCTTATGTGATGGTATTCTATGAGGCTTGTTTGAGGCTTTTCGAAGTCTTGTACGCCATGTCACGTCTAGGGTGTAGGCTCGAGTTGTGACTAATATGGTATTAGAGTACAAGATTTTGGGATGGTTTTTAGGATTGATGTCTCACAAGCTACCTCGAATAGAGTCTTGTTCACGAGTGTGAATCGCGACACATATTATGAATGAGAGGCTATATGACGTTTGTAAATTTCACTTTCTTCATTACTCTTGAGTCATGCCATAGAGTTTAGCTCTATAAGTTTCCTTTTCCTAACCCTTCTCTTGTGTTTATAGGATATGAATACAAGAAGGGCCAACGGAAAGATGGAAGAGGAGAACATGAATGAGGGAAATCCTCCCCAAGGTCCCAAAGGTCCTCAAGGTGACAAAGATCCTCAAGGCAATCAAGTTCCGATTGATCCCCCGGCCATGTCCATTGAAATAGTTAGGTCGACTCTTTTGATGATGGCTCAAGCCGTAACTACTCAAGCCCAAGCCATGACGGCTCAAGCTACAAGTAGTGTTGAGACTCATACGAACCTTATTATCAGCACTATGGCTATTAGGTTGAGAGACTTTGTGAGGATGAATCCTCCAGTTTTTTTAGGTTCTAAGGTGGATGAGGATCCCCAAGAGTTTTTGGATAATGTGTATAAGGTAGTTAATTCTATGGGGGTGGCTTCTATAGAAAAAGCAAAAATTGTCGCTTATCAATTGAAGGATGTTGCCCAAGTTTGGTTCACTCAATGGAAGAGGAATAGGCCGGTAGGAACGGGTCCATAGATTTGGAGGTGTCTAAGGAAGCATTCCTTGGTAGTTTTTTCCCCCGTGATAAGAGAGAGGTTAAGATGGAAGAGTTTATCAATCTTATGAAAGGTAGCATGAGTGTGAAAGAGTACTCCTTGAAATTTACCCTATTGTCTAAGTATGCTCCATCTTTGGTGTCTAACCCAAGGGATGAGATGACTAGATTTGTGATGGGTGTGTCCGACTTAGTTGAGGAAGAGTGTCGTATGACAATGATCCATGATGACATGAATATCTCTAGGCTTATGGTGTTTGCTCAACAAATTGAGGAGTCCAAACTTAAGAGAAAGAATAGGGAGATGAAGAGAACTAGGTCTGATGAGCAAGGTCAACCAAGGTTCAAAAAGAGAGCTTTAAATCAAGATTCTTCAAGCACTCCTAGGGTTAACCAAGAGAAAGGTGATGGGTCTGCATTTCTTAAACCTATTTGCACCAATTGTGCAAAGAAACACTATAGAAAGTGCCTAGACGGTACTAGTGGGTGCTATGGTTGTGGTAAGAATGATCACCAAGTGGAAAAATTGCCCTACTCTTAAGGCCAAAGGAAGGGAGTCCAAACAAGCTTCTCTTAATGGCCCTGATCTTAATCCTACAAAGACTAATCATTTTTATGCCCTTCGGGCTAGAGATGACAAGGGAGCTCTTACGGATGAAGGCACCAGTATGTGGTAGTTCCTTATAGTTGTGAATGTTGTATTAAGATCCCTATGTTATTTTCATATTAAGCCTTAGTATGGATTTGCTCCTAAGAAGGAGATAGTATGCTGAATAGTAAGGTTGTTGAGTGTTCCTTATAGCATGTTTCATGTTTTAGAGTCATGTGTGATTATGTGTTTCCATGGTCTCCTTATGTTATGCATGTTCTTGATGGATATATGTTTAAATAAGAAAATGATTTTTATGAATTATGTCTCTCATGTTGATGTGCATTTAGTATGAGTTGCTTATATGCTTCATGAGGTGAATTATTGAACATGCTTAAATGTGCTTTTGAGGGTAATTGCACAATGTGCTTAATGATGTTATGATGAGCATGATTTGAGTTGGAGAAGGTAATTCCTCCAATGAAATGAGAAATCTTGAAGTTTTCATGCATAATGAGTTTGTAGATGTAGTTCCTACTTTCTTGTGTTGCATTGAGTATGTTTGAGATGGAGTTGATGTTTCCTCCTAGTTGTGTGCATTGTTTATGATGTTTCATGCATGGTGGACTACTAATCTTGATTCTTTATTCTTCTTAAGTGTTTAAAGTATCATTCGAGGATGAATGTTCCTAAGGGAGAGATAATGTAACAACCCGAAAACTAGTAAGTGAAACTAGAGCCTAACGAGTTTATTTTTGAGTTTGTTGTGGGGTTTGAGGGTGTAAAATGTCTTTCAAGCTTAGGTAGAGGGGTCTAGGGGTTAAACATCAAGGTACCACTCCCAAGGACCAACCAAGGGTTCCTTGAGGAGGACCCTAAAGACTAACTCCTAGCTATCAAAAAGAGGAGGAGCTACGAATGGGACCTACACCCTGAAGGTCCATCCACGACCTGTGTATGGCCTCAATGGGTCAATACCTCAAATGACATGTTGTAGGACCAAACCACAGATAGCTAATATGGCCCGTGGACCCACCCACGGTCCGTGGATGGGGTTCATGAGTCACCACTGTTTTCCTGTCAAGTTTCGACCAAGTGAAGGGTGGTTTGGTAAATTCCTTTTAAGGATAGTTAAGTTGGGGGATGATTATTATTGATTTATTAAGTATTTTAAGGCTTTTTAAAGTATTAAACTCCCTTTTAGAACTCATTATTCCAAAGCACTCAAAACAGAAACCTCCTCTCCTCAAAATATTCCCTCTCTAGAAACCACCATTGGAGAAGAAAGACTCAAGGTTTGAAGCTCAAGATTTAACCGTTCTCACCCAATTTTCATGGAGATTCTTCCATAGAGGTATGTTAGTCTTAATCCTTGATTAAGTTTCATACAAGGAGCCCTTTCAAAAGATGATTCCAAGTTTCCAAATTCCCCCAAAACTTAGGAATTTCAATCTAAGCATGGGTTCAATTCAAAAATGTTTTCAAAGGTTTATATGTGATGAATTATTAATGAATTATGGAATTAATTTTGATTTATGATTTGAATTCCCCTATGAACCCATGTTTCCCCCAAAATACTAAATTGTGTATTATGGTTTGGGATTGATTGATTATGGAAGTATGGCGAATTGTTTAAGTTTATATTGATTTAGTTTATTGATTCATGACATTATTCATGCCTAAATTGTAGTATTCTAGGTGTGTTTGTGAATTGTGATTCATGGCCTTGATGGCATAGTATGAAGGATTAATGTATGATCATGATGATATGTA
Organism: Solanum bulbocastanum; assembly: GCA_037074985.1. NCBI lineage: Eukaryota > Viridiplantae > Streptophyta > Magnoliopsida > Solanales > Solanaceae > Solanum > Solanum bulbocastanum. Next base: position 12,107,004 of record CM073607.1, read on the forward strand.
CATGCTTGTGATTTCAATGAAAGTAATGTGATCATGTCTAAAATGTAATTATGTTACTATTTAAAGGCTATTGTAAATTATGCACTTATGAATAATGATGATGGAATGTGAAAGGTTTCTTCAATGTAGTATACACTTTGAGTTGGTAGGCTTAGGGCATCCTCTTCTTGTGTAAATGAAAGTAATGTTGATTGTTATACCTTGAATTGGTAGGCATAGGAATCCTCTTCTTGTGTCACAAATGTGTCTTGACTTAATGGACATTGAATTAGTAGACATAATGTTGGTAGACCTTTCATAACTGATTAATGAAGTATCCTAAGGCTTTGTCTTGAATCGGTAGACCTAATGTTGGTAGCCCTTTCATGATAAGCCTATGAATGAATGAATAATAAACCTTGAATAGGTAGACCTAGTTGTGGTTGCCCTTTCATGTGTGAAATGATGAACCTTAAATCGGTAGACCTAATGGTGATGGCCCTTTCTTGAGGATTTAATGAGCTATCCTTATAATGTACCTTGAATCGTTAGACCTAATGATGGTAGCCCTTTCATGTGTAATGTATTTAGAGTTGGTAGACCTAATATAGGTAGCCCTCCCAAGTACAATAATGTTAATGTGAATGTTACTCTATGGAAATGGAGGCTAAGTACCGAGTGGATATGGTAAGATGGAAGCTTCCCTAATTTTAGGTTGGGTTTCAATGAACATCTTTCTTATCCCATTACTATGTGCCCGCATAGGTATTAGCTAGTGGATCCACCTAAGCTTAAAATGTTATCAGTTCTACCTTAGACAAGTAGACCAACTCTTTACGTTGTGGGTCAAGACATCGGATTACATGATTTATCTCTCATGGTCTGTGTCAGTTAATGCTTATTCCCATCATGTGAGATGTGAACTATAGTTGCTTGAGAAGTTCCGTAAAGTATGGGTGGTAGTATGGGATGCCATTCATACAATGCACGAGTAGGCTTTGAGAGGGCTATAGTGAGTTCTCTAATGTCTTAATGACTAATGAATGAATGTGATCATAATGAAGCTAATGATGAATGGTGACTTAAATTCATAATATAATGATGCATGCTTTACTTGGATTGTATTATGAGTTACTTCCATGTCATGACTTATGAAATGTTTATGTTCATTATGTATGAATATTGTTTAAAGGTGAAAAAGAGGAATGGTAAGTTCACTTCGGTGGCCTTAATGTGGTACTTAGTGTGGATATTGGTATGTGACGCTATTCATACATTGCACAAAGTATAGCTTAGGGTTACTTGAGGTGAATGTTCTAATGTGATGAAATGACATATATGTTGATTATGTTTGTATCTTATGCCTCTTATACTCATGTTCATGATGTTTCTCAAAATTGGCATAAAGAATGATTTTCAAATAATATGCCCATTTTAAGCATGGTTTTTGCATGGCTATCATACTTAGTACGTTAAATATGCTAACTCATATTTCTTCTAGTTTTACTACAACGTGTAGGGTTTGGCATTTGAGTTGATTCTCTCTAGTTCAAGAGCTTGGATTGAGTTCTTCCAAGACTAGTGGTATGTCCTCATTGATTCGAGGACAATTGCTTCATTGATGTTTCATGTCTTCCATTGTATTAGATACTTTTAGACTTTCGATTGTAAAGAGTCATGACCCTACTTTTGATTCAAAGATGTTTTTAGATAGCCGTGTGAGACAAGTAGATTTCCGTTGTTTTAAATGATGTTTTCGATTGTATGGATTAAAATGGTTTTAAATTCCACACTATTTCTATTATCTTATGTGATGACATGCTATGAGGCTTGTATGAGGCATTTTGAAGTCTTGTATGACGTGTTACGTCTGGGGTGTAGGCTCGGTCGTGACAAAGCTAGACATGGCAAAGGCATATGACAGAGTCAACTGGAGTTTCCTGGTAAAGGTACTTGAAAATGGGATTTGATGCTAGAGTTAGGGACATGGTATGGAGAATAGTTTCTAATAATTGGTACTCAATTCTGATAAATGGACAAGCACATGGCTTTTTCCATTCAACTAGAGGAGTAAAGCAAGGGGATCCACTCTCTCCAACTTTGGTTATCCTAACTGCTGAGGTACTGTCTAGAGCTTTAAATTCCCTATTTGACAATTTAGAGTTTAAAGGTTTTGGGATGCCAAAGTGGAGTGACAATAATAATCATCTGGCATATGTTGATGATCCAATCATCTTTGTATCTACTGACACTAAGTCTGTGAATTTAGTGATGAATGTGCTTAAAAAATATGAAGATTAATCAGGGCAGAAGATTAACAAGGAGAAAAGTGCATTTTATGTCTATCATAAAACTACTGTGGCTCAGATTAATGTTGTGAAGGTGGAAACTGGCTAAAAAAGAGCCAAATTTCCAATGATGTACTTAGGTTTTCCCATTGAACACGCAAATAAGAGTAAGGTGTATTTTGCATAATTAATGAAGAAAATCAACACTAGGCTATAAGCTTGGAAATGGAAACTTATATCCTATGGAGGCAAGCCTATTTTAATCAATAATGTACTGAATCGCATCCCCATTTATCTATTATCTGCTATGAATCCTCCAAAATGTGTGATTCTAGACATGCATAGATTTTTTGCAAGATTTTTGTGGAATTTCAAAGGAGTGGGGAGAAACAAACATTAGGTTGCAAGGAGTGACATTTGTAAACCTAAGGAGGAAGGGGGCTTGGGATTCAGATCTTTATTTGATGTCTCCAAAGCATTGTTTTCTAAGTTGTGGTGGATATTTAGAACATAGAAGAAATTATGCACAAACTTCATGTGGAACATATACTGCAAAAGAGAGAGACCCCAATTGGTGGGGTTGAAAGGGGGAACACGGACCTGGAAGAATATGTTGGAGGCCAGAGATATGTTTGATCAAGAAATCTAGTGGGAACAGAAGATGGGGAACTCTAGTGTATGGTTTGACAATTGGACTCAATTGAGGGCTCTTCACTATTATTTACTTATCACTAATGAGCATGTCAATCAATGGGAGGATATCACACAACTTTTTCTTAAATGGGAGATGGAATGTAGAAATGATGCCACAAATACTTCCTGAAGAAGTGAGTAAACATGTTCTTACTCAAGTAAATTGTCAAGAAAATATGGAGGAATTGGATAAGCCCTGGTGGATGTTGAATAAAATAGGAAAATTTTCTGTAGGATCTTCCTGGGATAGCATCAAACAAAAGGAAGAAGTACAACATTGTTTTCAGCATATTTGGAGTAAAAGGGTTCATTTTAAGGTTTCTGTTATCTTGTGGAGGCTTTAGAAGAAGAGATTACTTATTGGGGAGGTTCTAATAAGAAACAGGACATGTGATGAAATGATATATTATTGTTGTGGGGAACGAGTTCAAGAAACAATAGAGCATTTTTTCATGAACTACCCTGATTCTAAATCCTTACAGATTTTGTTTGCAACAGGAACATCAGTAGATGGTCTTTTTATCCACATGAAAGATAACACTTATAAATGGTAGCTGGCAAATGTTACACCAAAGGTCAAAAAAATTTACAAAGCTAGTTGTTCCCATGTTCATATTATGGTATATATGGAAGAGAAGAAATATAATAAAACATGGAGGGAAAGTATCAACAATTAGTATGAAGATGGAAATATGCAGAAATCTGGTGTACATGGCTCAAAGCTTTATCTTTGGTTACATAAACTACCCTCATCATGGATTGACCTAGTCCAATTACTAGAAGAATAAACACCAAGGATTGAGTACAAAATGGTTTACTAGAAGACGCCTAGCAAAGGATATCAGTGTAACACTGATGGGGCTGTAAAAGGGAACCTTGGTCCTAGTTCAGGTTCTTTTTGTGTGAGAAATGAAGCATGGAACTTGATTTATGCTGAAGGGAGAAGGTTTAGGGAGAACACCAATCTTGTGGAAGAAGTATTAACATTCAGAATGGGCCTAGAGTATTGTATTAATCATCAATATCTACCACTGACAATGGAGACACACTCTTTAGCCATAAAGGACATACTAGATGGAGGGTGGCATACTCCATGGTGCATTACAGTAGAAATCACAAGGATAAAATGTTTACTAGTGGATTCATACACAATTGTAGAACACACCTACAGGGAAGGAAACAAAATGGCAGCTTTTTTCCTAATCATGTTTTCTATTTTGCAGGTACAAATCTTCTAACATAATCATCAATACAGGAAATACCAAGAGAAGCTAGAAGTATATTACATTTGAACATGAACCAGACCCCAAACCTTATAATAAAATAAATACCAGGATGGTAATTTGAACAGTAGGGGGAGGGGAGCACAACAAGGAACAAGCGACAATTAGCAATTACAACAACTACATATACAGGAAGGAATCCATCCTTAGAAATTATAGGAAATTCCAATGGGTATCCAACTCGAAAACCAATCAGTAGGGTAATTGGGAAATTTTCACATGCAAGTCTAGTTATGAAATGAAGAGTAAAGAGTGTTTCACTTACTTGATAAGATACTAACTGGATATATGGATTCTTCTGGCTTAGGTAGTGGTATTAGATCCAAGATGACTTCAACTTGTCAAGAAAGAGAAAAATAGTGAAGTTTACTTCCTAATCGACTAAGGGGTTTCTAGAGAGAGAAGATTTGGTCTCACCACAGCTGGGAAAGACAGGATTGGTTGTGCTAGGAGTTTAAGAAGTCATTAGTTGATTTATTTATGACATTTCTGAGATGATTGAATGCCCTTGTAAAAACAATCAAAACTCAGTGGCACCTACGTTTTCATCTCTAGTAGCTGTAGAAAATCGACTCCACTGGATTAGTCTTCCGTTGTCCTCAATGGTTGTTCAGCTTGAAAATCTGAAGAACTCTCTTGGAATGGTGGCTGGAATTACCCCTTTTCCCCTTAGCTTTGTTCTTGTTTCCATTAATGTTTTTTTTTTTCATTTTTACTTTTGTACATTTAGGCTAATTTTGGGCTTTGCTAATAAATGGTCGATAAGACCAACTCTTTTAGTTAAAAAAAATGTAAAAGTATTTAGCTTTTTGAAAGTAGAAAATTTATATAATTTTAATTTAAATATTTGTGTGTATTGTGTATGTAGTAATTACTCAAAAATTATTGCTAAAGGTGTATAGAAAATATTTTTTTATTCCAATAAAAAATATTGTTGGAAACAACCTTTCTAATAGATTAATAACTAACTTTTTTCCAGTTTTTTTGCAACAACTAATATTGTTGGTACAAAATTTAATTTGTGGTAGCATTTGATTTTGTTGTAAAAAATTTTAGAAGCTACAACTATATGAATGTAAGACAAAAAGTTTTCTGGTTGCGTTAAGTCATTTTTTTGCAACAATAAATTTTGCTATTGCAAAAATTTTTCCCATTGATGTTTAATGCAACAACTATTATATTGTTACCAAACGTACTTTTGGCAACAACACCCAACATATGACAACAAAAAATATTGTTGGAAAATGCCTTCTTTCTGGTAGGAACTTTTGTGGAGGAGAACTATAAGAACCTTGACCCAAAAAATTTTAATCGAATTTGTGAACGATCATGACCATCCGATCTAGAGTGAGAAAAGTCACCATCATTGAATGAGCCCTCTTGGACTCTATTGTTCTCTCTTTGAGATTCTCTTTCTCAAGTTGTTGTGCATGAACCATAAATCAAAAGATATCACATTCCTTTATTAGTATGACGGTTCAACATTCTTTGACAATCAAGTCGGAAGCCGACACAAACTTACTCATCCTTGGCCTTGAATCGACAACCATAGAACGAACATATTTCAAGAGTTGGGTAAACTTCTAAGCATACTCTTTGAAGCTCATGTTGCATTGGAAGAGATTACTAAATTTAAGCACCTTTGTTTACCTCATCTCAAGGGGGAAAATCGATCATATAGAGGTTTCTTAAATTTCTCTCAATCGAGAGGACCCTCATCTTCTGCCCTCTCACCCTTCCATTGAGCAAACCACACTTGATCCACTCACTTGAGTTGATCAGGCAATCAACTCCGCTTTTTCTACTGAAGTAACACTAATAATTTCCACAATTTGGTGAACCTTATCAATGAAACCTTGAGGACTTTTCTCAACTTTAGAATTGAAAAACCCAAGAGGATTCATCCTTGTAAAATCCCTAACCCTTGTTTCCGTTATACCCACATTTGGGTTCACAAGAGCAACAACCTCTATTTTAGCTTGTGTCATCATAGCTTGGGCCAAAGGATCCACCCACACTTGAGGAGGATCCTCAACCTTTCTTGCGCAAGCTTTTTGAGGAGGCATTTTCTGAAAATCACAGAACAAAAGTTAGCAGGAAGATTTTAATAGAGCGCAACTTTGGAGAAATGAAAGAAGTGAAGTTTTCTAAACACTTCATAGCCTCCTATTCATAAGTGTGGGTGCTTCACACTTCTGAATAAGACTTTACATGAATTGGATTGTCAGACATCTAATGTGTTTGAGATTTGGACACATTTAGGATTTTTTTTTGATAGTTTTAGGGTCCTCAAATGTCTAATTTATGCTATAAAATGATGTTAAAGCCTTGATTTTTAGGTATGTAATCTAAGGAACAAGGTAAGGACACTAATAGGAAAAAAAAAGCATAACAAGATGAAGAAGTGAAGAAAGGTGATCGTGGTGATCACTAAGACCACTTGGTGACTCGCCGAGTGGCTCTTCAATTTGCCTAAACTTCCAGTGTGCCAACCCTAAGGGAAAAAACCAAGTTGGTGGCAAGAATGGGAAGTTAGCGAATCACCAATTGATTCCACGATGACAATATGGATCGCCCAAAGTTACAGGACCTTAGATGTTGAAGGCTAATGCAAATTAGTGATGGAAGAGGACAATCGATCGCCGATCCACTCGGTGAGCCCAACTTACCTCGCCTAATGGCCTTTCAGGACATATTTTGGGCAACAATGAATTGAATTTTGAAATGTAAATTGAAGGGCTTTCTATCTTTGAGAAGATTTTTTCTTTTGAGTTTTAGAGTTCCACTGTAGAATTTGAAGTTTTTGAGACTCAATTTTGAGGATTTGGAAGTGGGTTTCTAAATTTCTTTAATTTGGACCATTGTAATGACTTGGCATCATTTACCCAGATCATGGCGAATGTATTTGGTAATCATTTCCCTATTCTTATGATGTGTGGCTAAAACCTCAATTCTTGGGGTGTGATTATGTGATTATAGGTTTTATTAGCTTATGGGTATTGTTAATTACTAATTTCAATGCTACATTGAAGTGTGTTTAATCATTAGCTGTGTTTTAATCTATGAACTATTGCAAATGCAGTTATAATTTTGAGTTCTTAGCTTGCTTAAGAGAGGGGTTTTTGAACCAAAGCTTTTGATTAATAGTTTGTAGGCATTAGGGTTATATAGGTTCAGCTCATGAGAGTGAATCCTAAACCTAGTCCTCCTCATCTTGCTTCAGAGCGAGGATTTATTAAGGTTTTGTTCTTATTTTGTTAAGTTTGTTGATGTTCGAAAGAAATCACCCGAAATGTGATAGTTGTTCGAGAGAAAACTATTTCAATCATAGTCCAGCCTACCCACTGATATTTAGCTATTTATTTGTAGTCTCAATTAGCCATATAGAGAAATTTTCCTATAATCGATCATATCCTGAGAATTCCTCTCTTTATTATTATTTCCTTGTTGTTTGATTGCGTTGTAGTTGCTAATTGCAAACCAAAACCCCCATCTGACATTCGTGTCACCCCCTTTGACTTTTTTCATGTCTTTTTTCATAACTTCTGTTCCTATAACTATGTAGAACATATTTGTACTTCATAATTGAACTTTAACATGTACCTCTCCTTGTGGGTTAGACCCCAACTCTTTGTTGGGTTTTATACTGATTAATGATCGTTTGCACCTAAAATTGGATGAGGTGTGCTTGAAACATTAATCAAAATGGCTTCACTGCTTGGGAGTGGTGTTATTCGAAATTCTTCTATTGGATTTGAGTTTTGATCTTTTTTGTTGTAGTTCAATCGACTTACTTTAGTTTTTGTTTTGTGTTGCTTGTGTTGAACAGAGGAAGATATGAGCGTAAACGATAGTAATGGTAGCCAAGTGGGACACCAAGTCATTGTTGGGAACCTCAATGATGTGAATGACCCAATTCAATTGGGTGGTATGGGTGCAATACATCTACCTCCAATTGAAGGGAATGTCGTCTTCCATGTCACTAGCACAATTCTACAGCTCCTCCAAATGAAGAAATTATACGGCGGATTGGCTCACGAGGACCCACATGAGCATATTCAAAACTTTATGGACATTTGTGGTCTGTTTTCATTCAAGAACGTATCACAAGAATCAGTTCGTCTCAAGTTGTTCCCATTTTCTTCAATGGGTGAGGCTAGTAAATGGTTGGATTCCATCACCTCTTGGGATGAACTTATTACATCATTCAATGTGAGATTCTTTAACCCGTCGAAGATGATGACCCTTAGGGATAGTATCCAAGGTTTCAAACACTTGGAAGGTGAACCTATCCATAAGACATGGCTAAGGTTTAAAAAGTTGGTACTTTAATGTCTAACCCACGTGCTGCCGAATCATATACTACAGCAGTACTTCTATAGGAGCCTTGATTCAGTGAACAAAGGGGTTGTTGATCAACTTGTTCTCGGAGGTATAATGCAACAACCCTATGAAGTAGCATCTCAACTCCTTGATGGCATGACCAAGATCAATAGGGCATGGTACACTCGTGAAGACCAAATATCTCCTCTCACTTTTAGAATGACAAAAGAAAAGATCGAAAATGATCAAGAGAGAGACCAAAAACATGGCCAAAATGATGACCTGACTGGACATCTTGGCGAAAAATATGATGGGCAGTGATATAAAGAGTGTTAATGTTATGGGTCTTGGTGGAATGAACCCTGATGAAGTGTAATTCGAAGCGTTGTACAATGAGGAAGTTAACTTCCTAGATAATCAAGGAGGAGGTTATCGTTCTAACTATCCAAGGCCGGGTGGAAACATGGGTTGGAATCGAGATTATGGATATAGAGACCGTGATAGGGATTGGTGCGATCATAACGCCACTTGGAAGGAAAGAGAGGTGACAAGGACAGGTACGTCCCACCCCATGAGAGTCAAAATCCCAAGGAGTCTGAAAATGTTTGTATGGATGATATGCTCTCACGTATTCTCAACAAAGTTGAAGGGTCCGATAAAGTGTTGAAAGAGATGAAGGAAGATGTCTCTACACCTAATCAGACGCTCACCTCACATTCCGTGTCAATCAAGCAGTTGGAGACCCAAATGGGTTAGATGTCTCCTCATTTAAATCCAAGGACAAAAAAGGGCCTGCCAAGTGATACCTTGGAAAAACCGAAGAATGATTTGTAAATTGGTATTTTCTTCGTGCCACAAGTTAAATAAGGCACTTCTTAGGAGGCAACCTGTCATGACCCAAGGATACCCCCAAGACGTAACATGGCACATAGGACCCCGAGAGGCACGATGTAAGCCACTTAGCATATCGTAACGTAAGTAAAGAGTAATAGAGAGTAAAACACATTATGAGTCTTAAAAAATTTCCATAAAAGCAAAGCAGAAGTATGGATATTGTCTCATTTAGCCATCTATTACAATTGAAGTCTCAAATAGGGTCACAGCCCTTACAATAGAAATATGAAAGTCTAATACAATGAAAGAACAAGAAAGGAACTAGAAAATCATCATTCGTCCTCAAACCATGAGGACTCACCAATAACAAATGAGAATAGTTAATCCAAGCTTAGACCAAGAAGAATATCACCGCAAGAAGCGGGACCTACACTTATAGAAAATGTAGAAGAAATATGGGTTAGTATAAAAATGCATTAAGTGTGATAAACATGCAAGAAATCAGTGAAACATGCTTAAAGGGACATTTTAGTTGAAAACCATTCATTATATCAAGTTTGAACTCATCATGAATATATTTAAAAGAAATCATAAGTCATAAGCCATATAGTCATGCATAGATCATCATATCATAATGGAAACATATCATAAGTACTCTTCAAGTCTACTATTGTGCAATGCATAAGTAAAATCCCATAATCCCACATATACTAGGTAAAGCTTATTGAGCATCTATAGTCTATAAATCATAGTCTTGTCTAGAGTAATATATTAGGGAATAAGCCTTAACCGACATAGACCATGTGAGATACCATGGAATCCGGTGTCTACCCCAAACCAAAAAGGGTTTGTCTTACTTGCCAAAGGTAGAACAACAAGGAGATTGCTACTAGAAACTCGGACTCTACTAAGGTATAAGGTTTCCATCTCATGAGATAACTAATTTGGGAACTCGGACTCAACCAGTGTATAAGGAACCCATTTAGAAAGCTAGACTCAACTAGTGTAGAAACTTTCATTGGGAAGCCAGACTCAACTATCGTATAAGCTTCCATCTCATATTCATATCCACTCGGTGCTAAGAATTAATTCCCATAGATTAAATATTAACTCTTAACTTAAAATTCATATTCATGGAAGGGTGCATTGACACTCAATCTAGTATAATTCATCTATAGCTCATAGAATCAAGAGGTTAGACTAGTCTTTCACCTTAGAATCACTACATGTGACCAACTTTTCACATTATATCATAATTAACATAAATTGTGTACATGAACATGATCAACCAACCAACACAACCATTAGGTCATCATCATATTCACTTTACTCTCAAAGTGATATAAATGTATTAGCATAAACCTCATAAACATACATACTTCTCATGCTTTGCCCTTTAAGGACCATAATCACATTCAATCAACATATGTAGGGTTACTACATTAGACATGAATGATAAAAAGATTCATATATTATTATTATTATAAGCATGATTCATAATACTTCTCTTTCTACAATTCACCCACACTAATAGATCCAATTTAGGGAAAATAAGGGAATTCATGGGTTCTTGGGGGAATTTTTCACGACCCGAGAGCACCCCCTAGTCATAACATAGTGTACTTGACCCTGAAGGAGTCTTATACAAACCCTTAGCATTCATCATCGTATAAAGACATAGAAAAATACAAAATAAGTAAAAACGTTTACAATAGAAGTCAACTTCTTTCATATAAGAAGATAGGAACTAGACATTGTCTCAATCACCATCTAAACATAAGAGTACAAATAGGGTCAAAGCCCTTTACATCAATAAGTCTCCAAAATTAGGAAATACAACATAGTCTAGAATGTGGAAGAGAACTAGAATCAATAACTACTCATCCTCAAACTTGAGGACCCACCAAGCCTAGGGAATATTCGACCCAAGCTTCACCTTGAAAGAAGTAGTAAGTATCAACGGCCGGAACCTACACTCATAGTAAAGTAGAAAATACGGGTTAGCATAATGAATTGTACTAAGTATGGACACCATGCACAATATCCTTAAAACATGCACGAAAGGGACATTTAGTTGAAATCATGAATTTAGTAAAGTTTAGAAACCATTATGCACATTTACAAGGAACATAATCCAATTCAACATATGGGCAACCCAAAGCCACACTAGTGCAATGCAAAGGCAAGATCTCATAATCCTACCAAATACTAAGTATCACATTTAGGTTACCAACAACATATATAAAAGTGAAGATATTCATATATATAACATTCATTCATACCTTTCATGCATCATTCATAATTCATCATAATATAAGAGAACCTTACCAAAACCCCTTGTCACGCCCCGAGCTACCCCAAAGACACGGACACAGGACCTAGGACCACAAGTGATCCCAAGCTAACCCTGCTGGGCATGATCATAAGCATACTAAATATAAACTGAATAATAGAAACTGTGTGGAAGCTATAATCATAAACAAAATGAAAAGATGGGGAATACCCATATATTATAACTAAGATATATGAAAACTGATGAGTTTAATACAAGGAATATATTAAATCAATACTAAGCTGAATCTATCTATGTCTGAAAATAGCCTTTAAAATGACTAGAAATGTTAGGACATGCCCCAACTAGTTCTAGGAAAACTGAAACTAAAGGACTAGAAATATTGAAAAAAAAATCATGACTACTGTCCTCGGAGAATAAGGACTCACCATTAATTTTGTTGAACTGGAGATCGGGAAATGATCTAAGCGTGATCTGGATGCTGAGAACCTGAACCTACATCATGAGAAGATGTAACACAGAGTATACGTCACTACTTGAAAGGTACTGAGCATGCAGGGTAGAGTAAAGCTGAATAAGACATATAACTGAACAAGCAATAAAGCAAGTATAATATGCATAAGATGAGATACTGAATCTGAACTAACTGAATGTAATGACCAATTTATAACATGCAAACTGAATACTGAATGAACTGTAAATGTAGTCAGTGCAATGGAGTCCGACTGAACTGCGGGAGCTACTAATAACCGACAATAAAACCACATAAGCTAAATGTGGAGTCCGATGTATACGCCCTATCGAGAGGACCCAATATACCCATCCAAAGGTATAGAGGCATGCTGGCGTGATCACTAAATGATGCTCACTGAGAGGACTTACACCTACGTGGCTCATAGTTCTAGGACTATATGGGTATGTTGAACCCTAGTCCAACTCGGTATTATGCTACTCCCAATAGATTAAGTGATTAACACATTATGATTGAATTTCTGTAACACTGGATAGCTCAAAACTTGACATGCAAAATTGAGAATGTAACAATTAATCTGATAATGATGCACTCATAAATTGAGGCATGTATGACGCAATACTGAAATATCTGACCTAGTATGTGTAATTTAAAAACTAAAGAAATACACAGCTAGGGTTCTAAAATTTATGTAATAAACTGAGCAATAACATGATAATCTGATTTGGAACATTTAAATAACTAATTCATGATGATCTGTTGAAAATATAGAAACCCTAGGTCTGTTCATAATAATGGAATCAAGAATTTGACTGAATTCTAGGGACCTAATGGGCGAAATGAATCCACTAGTGACAATCCCACATACTTGGTGGTGAATTTCACATATAAATCCTTTGATTTCTGGGATGGAACTAAAGAAAACTTGTTGTGTTCTTGAACTAGGGTTCTTGACTTCTTTCTCCTCTTAGCGTTCTAATTTTTCTAAGTTTAATTAATGATTTGACTTAGGTAAGTTCTAGTTATGTTTCTAGGCTTAAACTGACTAAAACCTCATAATTTATGGTCTAAACGACGTAGCTTGGGGGTTCAACGAAATAGGAAAAATCCAAAAGACCCCTGACTTAACTACTATCGGAGGGATCGATAGATGGGACCTACAGGCTGTATGTCAATCTACGGTCCGTAGATTGGGGTCGTAGGTCAAGTCTGCCCAACAGGGCTTCACTAAAACTAGCATAACTTTTTACTCGGAGGTCAGATTTTAGCAAACTCGGTGGTGTTGGAAAGAGGATTCAATTATATATCATATCATAGGTCATGGGATAGATAATTTCTTTTGTGCTGGGAGTTATGACCATTTGAAGTTTACCCAGTCAATAATTTTCCTCTAACTGGCTGCTGACCCTCACCTACGATCACACCTACGAACTATGGATCGAATGACGATCCGTGCTGGTCAGACGTTGTTTACATCAGAGGCTGGGTAAAGGGTGCCTCGATCCATGGACACAGACCAGGGACCGTGGTCTGACCTACGGACTGTGGGTCGAGACTTAGCTAATTTTTTGAGCTGGGTTTGGGGAGGAGTTGTAGTGGTGAACGACGGACCACTAGCACGGGCCGTGGTCTGACCTACGGTCCGTGGATGGCAACTGTGGCTTGCACCTGTAACTTCACAAAATCAGCATTTTGGTTTGTTTTATATACAGGGTGTTACATTATCTCCCCCTTGGAACTATTCATCCTCGAATGAAGACTAAACTAGCTGAAAATGGAGGGAGATGGCTGCAATCCCTACCACTAAACACTGAGAACTGAATTTTTGACTGAACTGAGTTCCAAGAACATGCAAATACGCTGAAAATGCTAATATAAACTTAAGGAACATGATTCTAAGACTGAATTTATGCATGAATGACTAAAAAACTGAGGAGGAACTATTACCTCAAGCTGGAGTGGAATCGGAAGGAAAGAGGTGAGGATACTTGGCTTTCATGGCCTCTTCTACTTCCCAAGTAGCTCCGTCTATGGACTGACTCCTCCACCAAATCTCGACTGAAGTGACTTCTTTGTTTCTCAACCTTCTAACTTGATGATCAAGAATCTCAACTGGTACATCCTCATAAGAAAGGCTATCGGCCGCAATCTCTAATGGTACTACGGATGCAGGATCACCCACACATTTCTTCAAAAGTGAAATGTGAAAGACTGGATACACTGCTGCTAATTCTGCTTGCAACTCTAACTCATAAGCCACTTTACTAATCCTCTTCAAGATTCAGTAAGGGCCTACATATCTGGGATTGATCTTCCCTTTCTTGCCAAATCTCATCACCTCTTTCATAGGTGACACTTTCAGGAAAACCTAATCATCAAATTGGAACTCTAGTTCCCTTATTCTCACATCTGCATAAGACTTCTGGAGACTTTGAGCAATCTTAAGTCTATCTCTAATGAGTTGCACTTTCTCCAAAGCATCAAGGACTGAATCTGGTCCTATCAAGGCTACTTCACCTACTTCAAACCGACCAACTGGAGATCTACATCTACCCCCATACAATACCTCATAAGAGGCCATTTGAATGCTGCAATGGTAACTATTGTTGTAGGCGAACTCAATAAGAGGAAGGTGATCATCCCAACTACCCTTAAAGTTGATCACACAAGCTCTCAACATGTCCTCTAAGTTCTGAATGGTACGCTTAGCTTGACCATCCATCTGTGGATGAAATGTTGTGCTAACGTTAACCTGAATACCAAGACCCTTCTGAAATGATGTCTAGAAATATGAGGTAAACTGAGGACCTATATTTGATATGATAGACAAAGGAACCCCATGCAACCTAAAAATCTCATTAATGTAAAGCTTGGCGTAATCCTCCGCTGAATCTGTAGTCTTGACCGCCAAAAAGCGAGCAGACTTAGTAAGCCTATCAACAATCACCCAAATTGAGTCATGTTGTCTGCGAGTACGAGGTAAACCTGTGATGAAGTCCATGTTGATCACTTCCCACTTCCAAGTAGTAATGTCAATCTCTTGAGCCATGCCTCCTTGGGGCACTTAGCCCCAAAATTTGCTATATCTCTTTACATACAATTTCACCAATAGACTTCCCGTATATTGCGGTACATCTTAGTGGCACCTAGATGATTAAAATATCTGGAATTATGGGCCTCTGCAAGAATATGTTGTCTCAACTCGCCCACCTTAGGAACACATAATCAACCCTTATAGCGAAGCACACCATCTCCCCCTTAGGAGAAAACCTTAACTCTCTATTGGTGGACTGCACCCTTGAGTTCAAGTAATATCGGATCACTGTCTTTCTTTTCCTTAACTTTCATTACCAAAGAAGATTCTACCCCATTTTGAACCGTTACACCACCATCTGATATGCTCATAAGATGAACTCCTAGGCAAGCAAGTCTGTGAACATCCTTTGCTATCTCTCTTCTTTGTTCCTCAACATGTGCTACACTACCCATGGATAATCTGCTAAGAGTATCTGCTACTACATTCACCTTACCCAGATGGTAATGCACGCTCATATCATAATATTTGAGGAACTCAGGCTACCTTCTCTGGCGAAGATTCAACTCTTTCTGGGTGAATACATATTGGAGGCTCTTATGGTCTGTGAACACATCTACATGAACACCATACAAGTAGTGTCTCCAAATCTTGAGAGCAAACACCATTGCTGAAAGCTCGAAGTCATGAGTCGGATAATTTTTCTCATGTACCTTAAGTTGTCTAGAAGCATAAGCTATAAACTTACCTCTTTGCATCAACACACAACCTAGGCCGACCCTGGATGCATCACAATAGATCACATAACCATCTGAACCCTCTAAAAGAGTCAAGACATGAGCTGTAGTCAACCTAGTTTTCAATTTTGCAAAGCTTTTCTCACAATCATCTCATCATCAAAACTTGACCATCTTTTGAGTCAACTTAGTCAATGGTGGGCTATGGATGAAAATCCTTCCATGAACTGTCTGTAATAGCCTACTAGACCCAAGAAACTTCTAATATCTGTAGCAGAGGTAGGTCTGGGCCATTGTTTCACTGCTTCTATCTTTTGGGAATCTACTCGAGTTCCTTCACTAGACACAATATGCCTAAGGAAGGCAACTGATTGTAACCAAAACTCACACTTATTAAATTTTGCAAATAACTCGTGATCTTTGAGAGTTTGCAGATCCACTCTCAAATGACTCACATGTTCTTCTTCATTCCTAGAGTAAATGAGGATATCATCAGTAAAGACGATAACGAACAAGTCCAAGTACTGCTTGAACACTATGTTCATCAAATCCATGAAAGCTGCAGGAGCATTGGTTAGTGAAAATGGCATAACTACAAATTTGTAATAATGATACCGAGTTTTGAAGGCTGTCTTCGATCACTATCCCTGAATCTAAGCTGATGATAACCTGATCTGAGGTCTATCTTTAAGAAATGACTAGCACCTTGAAGTTGGTTGAAAAAGTCGACAATCCTAGGGATGGGATACTTATTCTTGATTGTGACTTTGTTGAACTGCCTATAGTTAATGCACATTCTGAGAGAACCATCTTTCTTCTTTATGAACAACACTGGTGCACCCTATGGCGAAATACTAGGTCTGATGAAACCCTTATCTAGAAGGTCTTTCCGATGCTCTTTCAATTCCTTAAGCTCAGCCAGAGCAATTCTGCAAGGAGGTATAGAGATAGGCTGGGTATTTGGAAGGTGATCAATTCCAAAGTTGATTTTCCTTTCGGGAGGAACTCTGGGAATATCATCTGGAAACACTTCTGGAAACTCACTGACTACAGGGACTAACTCAAGATTTGAGGATTCAGAACTAGACTCCTTAACCCAAACTAGATGATAGAGATAACCATTAGAGCTAATCTTTCTAACCTTAAGGTAAGAAATGAATCGACCCATAGGCGCTAAGCTACTACCCTTCAATTCTAGGATTGGTTTGTCTGGAAACTAAAAACAAACAATCCTAGTTCTACAATTGACTGAGGCATAACAGGAATGTAACTAATCCATGCCTATAATGACATCAAAGTATACCATTTCTAACTCTACAAGATCTGCTGAGGGGACTTTTTGAGAAACTGTGATACAGAAATTTCTGTATACCTATCTAGTTATAACTGAGTCATCGACTATAGTAAAGACTGAGAAGGGTTCTGAAAGAGTTTTTGGGCTAATACTAAAATGGACTACTATGTAAGGAGTTACAAAAGACAAATTAGCCCCTGGATCTAACAATGCATAAACATCAAGATCAAAGACTCGTAACGTACCAGTGACTACATAAAGAGAATCTTTCTGATCTTGACGAGCCTGAAGAGCATAGAGCCTGCTTTGGTGATGTCTACCACCTGTACCAGATGAGTTACCCTGCTAAGTCGGGCGACCTGTTGGTGCTGCTGAAGTTGTAGACTGAGCTATACCATTATTTCTTCCTTGACCATGTCTAGAAGGAAAATCCTTCAATCTATGACTAGACTTACCACAACCAAAGCATCCTTCCTTACCTGCAAGGCACTCGCCTTGATGGTTCTTACTACTTTTCGGGCAAGTTAGGTAAGTTTTGGTGCTTGAAACACTACCTTGAGACTTAGATCTTGATGCCCTACCTTTCTGATCGTTATGGAACGTAGGGGATGGAACACTAGCTGATGAAGGGGCTAGAGTCGAAGACTTTTGCTGAAACTACGAGTAATTTCCACCACCCGATTTCTATTGGGAATACTCGTAGTTACCTTTTCTTGCTTTCGTAGTCTCCTTAGCATGTTCCCTAAGCTTACCACCCTCAACCTGTTGAGTATGAGTCATGAGCCTAGAGATGTTCATGTCTCCCAACAACATAGCATTCCTGCACTCTGTTTTCACTAAGTCTGACACCCCATAAAGAAACTTATTCATCTGAGCCCTAGAGTCAGCAACCATGTGAGTAGCATACCGGGAGAGTTGGTTAAACTTGAGCCCATAATCTTGGACCGTCATGTTACCCTACCTTAAGATCATAAATTCCTGGGACCTTTCTTCTCTCAACTCTATATGGAAAAACCTGTCTAAAAAGGTTTCACTGAAACAATCCCAAGTAATAGGAGCTGCATCTGTCCCCCTGATCTCCTTCCATTGAGTATACCAGTTATGAGCCACATCCTTAAGTTGGTAAGATGCTAACTCAATCTGATCATTCCCAGTTACCTGCATCACTTCAAAGATCTTCTTGACCTCATCAATGAAGTTTTGAGTATCTTCTCCAACTTGCAATCCTAAAACCCTGGCGGATTCATCCTAACAAAGTCTCGCACCCTCGCTGCAGCTGACCCAACATTGGCATTTATCAAAACTGGAGCCCGCTGATTGTTCTGGTTGGCCACACTCTGAGCCAACAAATGAATGACGTTCCTCAACTTTGTATTCGATACTTCTTGTTCAAGGACTGGAAGAGCTGCATTTGCGTTCCTGGCATTCGCATTCCTGACATTAGCTCTACGAGGAGGCATGATCACTGAAATGTAGAACGTCGAGTTAGAACGAAATTAAATCATACCTTACACACGATAAGAGTAACAAGAAAATGAAGATTTTTCCTAAGACACTTTGTAGCCTCCCTGTCATTAGATGTGGTGCGCACTACACATCCATGAAAAGGACTCTACCTAGTATGGCTTTTCAGACATCCTAGGACACTTAAACCTAATGCTCTAATACCAAGTTTGTCACGCTATGAGCTACCCTCGAGACGCGGACACGAGACCAAGGACCACAAGTGATCCCAAACTAACTCTACTGGCAAGATTATAAGTATACTAAATATAAACTGAATAATAGAAACTGTGCGGAAGCTATAATCATAAACAAAATGAAAAGATGGGGAATACCCATATAATATAACTAAGATATATGAAAATTGATAAATTTAATACAAGGAAGATATTAACTCAATACTAAGTTGAATCTATCCATGTCTGAAAATAGCCTCTAAACTGACTAGAAATGTTGGTACATGCCCCAACTAAGTCTAGCAAAACTAAAACTAAAGGACTAAAAATATTGAAAAGAAATTCATGACTATTGTCCTCGGAGAATAAGGACTCACCATTGATTCTGTTGAACTGGAGATCGGGAACTGATCTAAGCATGATCTGGATACTAAGAACCTGAACCTACATCACGAGAAGATGTAGCACAGAGTATGCATCAGTACTTGAAAGGTACTGAGCATGTAGGATAGAGTAAAGTTGAATAAGACATATAACTGAACAAGCAATAAAGCAAGTATAATATGCATAAGATGAGATACTGAATCTGAACTAACTGAATGCAATGACCAATTTATAGCATGCTGACTGAATACTGAATGGACTATAAATGTGGTCAATGTAATAGAGTCTAACTGAACTGCGGGAGCTACTAATAACCAACAATAAAACCACATGAGCTTAAATATCGATTCTGATGGATACTCTCCATTGAGAGGACCCGATATACCCAACAAAAGGTATAGAGGCATATTGGCGTGATCACTAAATGATGCCCACAGAGGGGACTCACACCTACGTGGCTCGTAGTTCTAGGACTATATGGGTGAACCCTAGTCCAACTTAGTACTATGCTACTCCTAATAGATTAAGTGATTAACACATTATGACTGACTTTCTGTAATACTAGATAACTCAAAACTGGATATGCATAACTAAGAATGCAACAATTAATCT
Organism: Solanum bulbocastanum; assembly: GCA_037074985.1. Classification (NCBI taxonomy): domain Eukaryota; kingdom Viridiplantae; phylum Streptophyta; class Magnoliopsida; order Solanales; family Solanaceae; genus Solanum; species Solanum bulbocastanum. The sequence continues at coordinate 12,126,909 of CM073607.1, forward strand.
AATAATGATGCATTCATAAACTGAGGCATGTATAATTGAATACTGAAATATCTGACCTAGCATGTGTAATTCAAGAACTAAAGAAATACATAGCTAGGGTTCTGAAATTCATGCAAAAAACTGAGCAATAACATGATAATCTAATTTAGAACATTTAAATAACTAATTCATAATGATCTGTTGAAAATCTAAAAACCCTAGGTCTATTCATAATCATGGAATCAAGAATCTGGCTAAATTCTAGGGATCTAATGGATGAAAGGAACCCACTAGTGAAAATCCCACATACTTGGTGACCAATTTCATAGAGAAATCCTTTCATTTCTGGGCGGGAATTGAAGAAAACTTGTTGCGTTCTTGAACTAGGTTTCTTGACTTCTTTCTCCTCTTAGCCTTCTAATTTTTCTAAGTTTGATTAATGATTTGACTTAGGTAAGTTCTAGTTATGTTTCTAGGCTTAAACTAGCTAAAACCTCATAATTAAGGGTTTAAAAGACATAGCTTAAGGGTCTAAAGAAATAAAAAAATACCAAAATACCCCTGACTTAACTGTTGTCGGAGTGATCAATGGACGAGACCTATAGGCCGTAGGTCAATCTATGATTCGTAGATTGGGGTTGTAGTTCAAGTCTGTCCAACAGGGCTTCATTAAAATGAGCATAACTTTTTACTCGGAGGTCAGATTTTAGAAAACTTGGTGGCGTTCGGAAGAGAATTCAATTATATATCATATCATAGGTCATAGGACACATAATCCCTTGTTTGCTAGGAGTAATGACCATTCGAAGTTGACCCAATCAGTAATTTTCCTCTAACTGGCTACTGACCCTTACCGACGGTCAGACCTATGTACCATGGATTGAACGACAATCCGTGCTGGTCGACCGTTGTTTACGTCAGAGGCTGGGTAAAGGGGGCCTCAATCTACGGACACAAACCATGGACTGTGGTCTGACCTATGGACCGTGGGTCTGTACGTGGGTCGAGACTTAGCTGATTTTCTGAGTTAGGTTTGGGAGGGGTTGCAGTGGTGAACCACGGACCACCAGCACAGGCCATGATCTGACCTATGGTCCGTGGATGGAAACTTGGTTTGCACCTGCAACTTCTCAAAATCTACATTTGGTCTATTTTGGATATGAGATGTTACACCCTTTTTAGAGTATACTTGTGCAATGTATAAGTGAAGTCCCATACCCCCCACTCACACTAAGTAGTACCCCTTAAGAAGTCCTGTTAAATTCTATGTCCTTACCTTTGTTCATTCATTATCCTTTTAGGGAAAGATTGCATTAACTGACATAGACCATGTGAGCTTCATAGAATCCGGTGTTCTAACCGCACATCGAAAAGAGATGTCCTACTTGCCTAAGGTAGAACGTACATTTTAGCTTTTTAGGTGGATCCACTAGCTAAAACCTATGTGGGAACATAGTTAAGAGATAGGGAGATTTCTTCTAGAAACCTTATACTACTAACGTGTGGGCTTCCATCTCATAAGACACCATAATGTGAACCCAACTACTAGTGTGAAGGAACCCATCTCATACTCCCATCCACTCGGTGTTGTGCATAACTCCCTTTAAAAGTCACATTAATTCTATACTTTAAGTTAACTTTCAATAAAGAATACAATAGGCACTCATGCCAACATCTTACCATAATAGCTCAAAGTTCCTTAAGTGAGAAGCTCCTTTCACTTACGAAACATTATCATGTTAGTAGTCCCTTCTCATTATGGTTGTATTGTAATCATGAGAACATCCTCTCAATCAACACAACACTTACCATAAAAATACATACATACTTCATATGAAATCAAGTGTAAGGGTAGAGGGAAGAAGGACCTTGCATCAATACCACAACACTAGATATAGGATCATTATCATCCAAGAAATCCACATAGTCATGTAGAATCAACATAACATGCACAAACCCTAGCCAATTTCCCTTTAAGGCCATGAACCAACATCAACCCTAACATTATAGAATTACCATAATAGATAGAGAGATTTCATGATTCAACCAACAATTAAATATAAACATAATCAATTACCAACTTTCATGGCTAATCAAGTCACATCTTATTTCACAATTTAGGAAGAAAGGGAAACCATGGGTCCAAGAGATATTTTCATCCAAAATCATCAATACAACAAAAATCTAACCACAAACCATAATAATTAACCACAATAAATCAAAATTGAACAATAGAAATCATTTTGGAAGAAGACTCATGTTTACAGTAAAATCCTAGATTTTGGAAGTCTTAAAAACACACTTTAAAGGGACTTCTTGGGGGATAGCTATCAAAGAATGAAGAGTATCCATACCTTAGGTTGAGATCCTCATGAAATTGGAGAATAAAGACTTGCTCTTGGTGACCTAGCTTGAGCTTTGACATGGTTCTTCAATGGAATCCTAGAGAGAGAACTTCAGGAGGGAAGTGGGTTTTGATTTTGAATTGTGAGGAGTTAACTTGAATGTAATGACTTAAAACTACTTATATGAGTCTATACTAACTTACAATAACCATCCCTACCCATGCTCAGTTTCTTAGGATTTAATTAAAATGTTTGAGCCTTGGCCGAATCCCTTGACAGCATCACAAGCCTTATCCACGAGTCCCCACATATAGGGCGTGGACTGATCCATGGACCATACTGGTCAATCGTGGATTGGGGTTGAGGCTTGTCCTTGGCTTTGGTCCAAGACCCATCCACAATTCCCGATCTACGGGGCGTGGTATGGTCTACAGATCGTACTGTCTAGGCGTAGTTTGGGACAAAGATTAGGGGGTTTAGGAGAAGTTTGGTGAGGCTAAGTGTTGACTTACAACTCCTATCTACGGGGCGTGAGTCAACCTACGACTCATAAGTTGACTCACGTTTAGGCACTAGAACCATAGTATTAGGTTAGGAATTTCATTTTAGGACTTTAACCGTACGTTTAGACTTCATTAGTCTACTAGACTACATGTTAGGCTCTAGCTTAGGTCATTAGCTTTTCAGGGTGTTACATTATCTCCCCCTTAGGAACATTCATCCCCGAATGATGACCAAAACATCAAACTAAGTTAGAAACTCTAGACTAGCAGCCCATCATGCATGAAACATCAAAATGAGCAGAACCCACAAATGCACTAATCACCATATGCAATATTCAAGAGGAGGAAACTTCATCTCCAATTCATAACATGGTCAAAGCAATACAAGAAGGTAGGCACTACCTCTACAAACTTAATACGCTTGTAGCTCATTAATTCACATAACATGGGAGGAATTACCTTCTCCAACTCAAACAAGCTCAACATGTCATTTCATTAAAGTATAACTAAGCATGCTCATCATTTCACCTCACGAAGCCAAATATGTAATCATCATACTACAATGCAATTCAACAAGAGGAACATATAGACCATGAAAACTCAATGTAAACAATACATGGATTCTTATAAGAACATGCAACAGATAAGGAAATCATGGAGAACTCATCCAATACACAAGACTCCCAAAGCATTAAAAACTCTAGAGGAATGACTTACCTCAAGTTTGAAAAGGAGTAGAAGGAAAAAGATAAGAATAGCGGGATATCATATCGGCTTCGGCCTCCCAAGTAGCACCTCAACTAAGTGATTCCTCCATAGAAGCTTAACGGAAGCTACTTCATTGTTCCTTAACTTCTTTACTTGCTGGTCCAATATCTCAACTGGACCTCTTCATACGAAAGGTTCTCATCAACTCCTAAACCTTCTAAAGGAAGGGTGGACACCAGATCTCCAATGCACTTCTTAATCTTGGAGATATGAAACAGCGGGTGAATCGGAGCCAACTTATTTGGTAAGTCTAACTCATATATCACTTTACTAACATGTTTCAAGACTTGATATGGGCCTACATACCGGGGGCTAAGCTTTCCCTTTCTACCAAATCTCATCACACCCTTCATAGGTGAGATTTTTAAGTAGAACCAAACACAAATTTCAAACTCTAGATCCCTTCTCTTATTGTACACATAAGACTTTTGCTAACTATGGGCGTTTCCAACCTATCTCTAATAAGTCAAACATTTTCAATGGCATCATAAACTAGTTCGGGACCAATTAGAGAAAATTCACCTTCCTCAAACCACCCAACCGGAGATCTACACCTTCTCCCATAGAGTGCTTTAAATGGAGCCATGACAATGCTAGAGTGGTAACTATTGTTGTAGGCAAATTCAATCAAAGGGAGATGGTCATCCCAACTACCTTTGAAGTAAATCACACGCGCTCTCAACATGTCCTCCAAGGTTTGAATGGTCTTTTCCGCTTGACCATCCGTTTGAGGGTGAAAAGCAGTACTAAGTTTTACATTTGTACCAAGCCTTTTTTGGAAAGCCCTCTAAAAGTGTGAAGTCAATTGGGCACCCCGATCCGATATGATAGATAAGGGAATCTTATGCAACTTCACTATCTCATTGATGTATAACTTGGCATAATCTTTCACCAAAAAAGAAGTCTTAATCGGAATAATGTGGGCTGATTTAGTCATCCTATCAATAATGACCCAAATAGAATTATGTTACCTTCGAGTATGAGGCAACCCCACCACAAAGTTCATATTAACATCCTCCCATTTCCAAGTAGGAACTTCTATTTATTGGGACAACCCTCTGGGTTTTTGGTGTTCAACCTTGACTTATTGACAATTTGGACATTTGGCTACAAAACCTACTATATTCTTTTTCAAGCCATTCCACCAATAGACTTCCAGTAGGTGGTACATTTTGGTGGCTCCTAGATGAATAGAATATCACGAACAATGAGCCTCTTCTAAAACATTTTCCCTTAAACCATCAGCATCCGGAACACATAATCTGCCTTGGTACCTAAGCACCCTATCTCCCCCTTGGGAGAAAGCCTCAATGAACTTATTGAGAACCGATTCTTTCAACTCCATCAAAATAGGATCTAGGTGTTGCTTAAACATCACATCAACAACAAAGGACAATTCAAAACTATGATGAACCATAAACCAACCCTTGGTGGAATCCACTAGTTGGACACCTAATCGGGCCAACCTATGTACATCACGAAGTAATTTGTTCTTCTTATCTTCTATATGAGCCATACTACCCATCGAACATCTAGTAAAGGTGTCCGCCACCACATTAGCTTTGCTGGGGTGGTAAAGTACACTAATGTCATAATCATTTAGAAGCTCTAACTACCTTTTTTGTCGAAGATTCAAATCTTTTTAAGTGAACTCATAATGGAGACGTGTGGTTGGTAAACACATCTATGTGTACCCCATAAAGATAGTGTCTCTGTATCTTTAATGCAAAAATCACCATTGCTAGTTCGAGGTCATGTGTCAGGTAATTCTTTTCATGAGTCTTAAGTTGCCTTGAAGCATAGGCGGATTACCTTACCATGTTGCCTGAGAACACACCCTAACCCTATCCTCGAAGTCAATATCGGAGCGGAGGTGATTCTAACCTTCAACTCTTAGAAGCTCCTTTCACAAGCCTCCGTCCACTCAAATTTGGACTTCTTTTGGGTCAAGGCCGTTAATGGAGAAGCAATAGATGTGAAGCCCTCTACAAATCTTCTATAATACCCGATCAATCCCAAAAAGCTTCGAATATCGGTGGTACTTAGGGGTCTAGGCCAACTTTTCACCGCATCCATTTTCTTCGGATCAACCTCTATACCCACACTTGACACAATGTGACCCAAGAAAGCAACGGCCAAAACTCGCACTTGCTAAATTTAGCATAAAGTTGGTGGTCCTTGAGCACTTGCAATACTAACCTCAAATGTTTCTTGTGATCACCCTCACTCCTCGAATAGATCAAAATATCGTCAATAAGGACATTACAAACAAATCGAGATATTGCCTAAAAACCTTATTCATAAGATCCATGAACAGTGCCAGGGCATTTGTTAGACCAAAAGACATTACTAGGAATTCATGGTGACCATATCTTGTACGGAAAGTTGTTTTAGGAATGTCAACCCCTGCCACCCTAAGTTGGTGATAACCCAACCTTAAGTCAATCTTGGAAAAGTAACTCGCTCCTTGGAGTTGGTCAAACAAATCTTCAATTCTAGGTAGTGGGTACTTATTCTTTATTGTGACTTTGTTCAATTGGCGGTAATCTATACACATCCGAAGTGAACCATCCTTCTTCTTCACAAATAGTATCGGGGCACCCCATAGAGATATGCTTGATTGGATGAAACCCTTATCTAGAAAATCTTTGAGTTGTTCCTTCAATTCCTTCAATTCGGCTGGAGCCATCCGGTAAGGAGGAATTGATATGGGTTGTGTATCCAGTAAAAGATCAATGCCGAAGTCTATTTCATGTTCAGGAGGGATTCTGGGCAAGTCATTAGGGAAGACTTCTGGAAATTCCCATACTATGGGGACTGACTCATAAGGAGGAGGCTCGGACTCGAGGTCCTTGACCCTCATAATATGATATATACACCCCTTAGAAATCATTTTCCTAGCTTTTAGATATGAAATGAAACGACCTCTAGGAGTTGAGCTTCCCCCTTCTATTCTGAAATGGGCTCATTTGGAAATTGAAACTTTACTACTCGAGTCCTATAATCAATGGAAGCAAAACAAGCAAGCAACCAATCCATCCCCAATATGAAATCAAAGTCCAACATATCTAATTATACCAAATCAACCAAAGTGACTCTATTCGACAAGGAAAGAGGACAATCACTATAAGCCTTTCTAGCAACAATCGAGTCTCCTATGAGGGTGGCAACCGAAAAAGGTTCATCTAACTTTACGAGGAGTACATCAAATTTCATAGCCACTAAAGGGTGACAAAAGATAAAGTGGCACCGGGATCTAACAATGCAAAAACATTAATTGAAAATACTTGCAACACATCGGTGACAACGTCTGGAGACCCCTTTTGATCACTCCTAGATTGGAGAGCATAAAAGTGATTCTTCTTGGGAACATCGGAGTTGGAGCCACTCGGAGGGAGTTGCTTGCCCTCTCTCCCTTAAGCCTTCAGCAGAGGACAATCCCTATTCATGTGGCCACTCTTACCACAACTAAAACACTCATTCATGCCCACAAGACACTTGCCCCCATGCTTCTTGCCACACTTTGCACAAGTAGGTCTCTCAACATAAGAACCACCTCCATTACTACCTTGTGGCTTTGGAGTAGGCACCCTATCTTTGTTGACCTTAGGAGTGCTAGAAGTGCCTTGATTAGAAAACCTCTTCTTAAACCTTGGTGTGCCTTAAGCCTCAAATCTACCCTTTGTAGCGACCCTTCAAAAATAATATAAGAAAATAACTCACGAGATTTTTATGCATATATTGTCCTCACAGTAGTAAAAATGATATAAAAAGAATATACCAACTTTCGAGTACCCAAACTAGGTGGTTCATGCTTCACACAATCATTTAAAATTAGTGGTAAATTTAATATATTACAAGACTTAGGCTTACACACCCCAAAATAACAAAACATATAGTCAAACTTATATTACAACCCATGGTGACATGATCAGATTAGCCCTCAAAATTTTCATGTAAATAGACAACACATAGATCATGTATAAGTCCCAAGGTTTATTCAAAATATAGATGTCTATATGCAAATGTGATCTTCCTTAAAGCTCTCAGAATCTCCATCTCCAATGGCCTGATTCACACCTCCTCTCGATCACTCCCTACGATAGAAACAACTATCGCTAAGCATATAGCTTAGTGGTGTAAAAATTATAGGTTCGGAGCTCTCAAATTCATCAAGCTACCTTTCTCAAGTCATGAGCAGCACAATTGAAACATAATAAATTAATCAAGAAACAATATATAAAGAGTATCAACTTTGATATTTAAAGATCCAAATGTCAAGAACGCTCATAGCACCATTTTCCAAGAGATTAAATAACAAGGCTCGCCCAATATATACATCATGTCGTCACACCAAGCACAAGAAGGTATCAAGAAGGGATGACACCCTATAGCAAGAAGGGTCAAAGCCCAATAATCAAGAGAACAAAGAACCATATTAATAATGGCTTTCTAGTTCATACTTAAAATGGACAACTTCCATTCTTAAGACAGACTAAAAATCCAGATTCAAGATGGCAAATGATCCGAATCAAGAGGCATGCCAATAGTGACCAAGTCACAGCCACAAGAAGGAAAAGGTCCCAACAAGAGTGACAATTGATCAAACAACCCGTACAAGTGGGCGAGTTACACAAGCGTCTTTATCATCTTAAAGGATACCAACACGACAATGCAAAGTGACAAGAGGTAACCAAGGCAAGTTCAACTTTCAGATATACCAGCAGTTCAAAGAGTGCAAGTACAAGTTTATACACAAACCTCAATACTTTAGCATAGAAACAGTCCAACACAACTTCGCGAGTTCAAACCGTAGACCAACCAATGTATCGAGTTCCTCAACTTGTTCACAAGTATATACAACCCTAAAAAATACAATTAAATAACCTCTTTAATTCCCAGTGTCTCAATAATGGAGAAATAAAATAGAATTATCATCACAAGTAAGCTTAGCCTGTACAAATACGACTATGCTCCCAAAATAGTGATTCTGGCCAGCCTAGTACCTCACATCGCAACTTAGATTTGAAAAGGAAAACGGCAAAACTAGACTTTATAACCTTCATGAAAGATGTAGGTACATCTTTTAAGGTTGTAAAAAAACAAAAATCACCGCAAAATATATTTTGTACAAAAATATATATGCAAAACACTAATAGTTGTCCATACAGGATTTCTAATTTAGAACTCTGAACAAAACTTGTCCTATGTTGCATCCCATATTTCGAATCCATAACAGCTAAATTAGAGTTTTACATAAACGTAAGAGTTGTACATATACGAATTAGCTTTCCAAATCATATTTATTCACTATAAACGAAGTTCTATAAAACAAGTTATGCTTAAAATACTAAACACTACCCAGCTCAAAAACAGATTTTTCCACTTACCAAAGAGAAGGGTGTATCTCAAATCCCAACCAAAAGGAAAAAGTTTTCCTCTTGTGATTTTGAAGAAAAATCTGTTTAGATATGTTTCTATGGCTCTAAAAGTTAGGAAAACGAATTTACAAAAGGAGGTGTGAAAATATATAGTCACAAAAGTGATGTTTATCCTTTGTACAACTGTCCCTCAAGGTGCTGCCCAAATAGTTGTGTGCTACCCAAAATGCATACATATAAACCTACATGTATATATATATATATATATATATATATATCCTTCACCTCCTTTTAAAGTTATACATAATTCTAATTAGACTATTACATGAACACTTCAATACAATCCCTTAAATTACAATCACAATTTATGTTAAGCAAGTTATCAATTATCACAACATTTCAAGTTCCCAAAATGAGAGTAAAACATATCGTAGTAATAAAACAATGGTAAATCGACATGCGACTCTTGGTTAGTATTTAGGGGTGTTACAACTCTCTCCCCCTTAAAGAAATTTTGTCTCAAAATTTACCTTACACTAGTCCCGAAACAACTGTGGATACTGGGTCCTCACGTCTTCTTCTCTCTCCCTGGTAACTTCTTTTCCCGAATGGTTCCTCCAAAGTACCTTTACTAGGTGGATTTCCTTGTTTCTAAGTTGCTTCACTTCCCAAGCTTGAATTAAAATACGTTCTTCATTATACGTCAAGTTAGGATTAACCTCAATATATTCAACTGCAAGAACATGAGATGGATCAAAACGATATCTTCTGAGCATAGAAACATGGAAGACATTGTGGATCTTGTCTAACTCAGGTGACAAAACTAATTTATATGCAACTGGTCCAACCCTTTCAAGTATCTCATAAGGTCCAATAAATCAGGGACTAAGTTTTCCTTTTCTGCCAAACTTCATAATCCTTTTCCATGGAGACACCTTTAAGAATACTTTATCTCCCACGTGATATTCAATGTCAAGCCTTTTAAGATTAGCGTACGACTTTTGTCTATCCAAAGATATCTTTAGACGATCCTTCATAATTTTTACCTTGTCCTCTGTTCGTTGCACAATTTTAGGACCAATAAGTTTCCTGTAACCAACCTCACTCCAGCAAAGAGGGGTCCAATATTTCCTTCCGTACAAGGGTTCATAAGGATCCATTCCAATACTTGATTGATAACTGTTATTGTAAGCAAATTCTATCAAAGCCAAGTGTTTGTCCCAACTAACCTCAAACACCATAATGCAAGCTCGAAGCATATCCTCCAAAATTTGTATCACCCTTTCTGACTGGCGGTCTGCTTGAGGATGGAACGAAGTGCTAAATTTCAGCTTAGTACCCAAAGCTTCCTACAAGCTACCCTAAAATCTAGATGTGAACCTTGGGTCTCGATCATATACAATAGACATAGGGATCCCATGTAGTCTTACGATCTCATTAATATACAATTTGGCTAAACGCTCAAGTGATTAATCCATCCTGATTGCTAAGAAGTGAGCACTCTTGGTTAGCATGTCCACAATCACCCATATTACATCATGATTCCTTTGGGTGTGAGGAAGTCCAAAAGCAAAGTCCATAGTTATTCTCTCCCATTTCTGTTTCGGCATCGACAAAGGTTGTAGTAACCCAACTAGGACCTGATGTTTTGTCTTTACTTGTTGACAAACCAAACATTTAGAAATGAACTCTACAATGTGTCTTTTCATACCATTTCACCAATAATTTTCTTTGATGGTCTGGTACATCTTTGTAACCCCAGGATGCATTTCATATGGTGAGGTATGTGCTTCACTCAGTATCTCTCTCCTCAATTTGTCATCATTTGGGACACATAGTCTATCTTGATAAAATAAGACACCTTCCTCTATTAATGTAAAATCAAGTGTTTCCCCATTTTGAAATTCTCTGGTCAATTTTACAAGTTTCTCATCTATCTTTTGTGCTTCCTTCACCTGTTTAAGTTGTATTGGCTTTACTTGCAAATTAGCAATAACTAATCCATTTGAATCAGGTGTAAAACAAACATTCATGGCTTTTAACTCAAGAAGCAAGGGTAAAGGACTCAAAGAAATGCTTGCAAAAGATTTTTGACTTAAAGCATCTACAACCACATTTTCTTTACATGGATGATAATCAATCGTGTAGTCATAATCCTTAATGAGTTCAAGCCATCTACGTTGTCGAAGTTTTAGGTCCTTCTGAGTAACCAACATCTATAGGCTCTTGTGATCAGTGAATATATGACAGTTCTCTCCATACAAATAATGCCGCCATATTTTTAAAGCAAACACTACAGCAACAAGTTCAAGAGCATGGGTAGGATAATTCAATTCATGCAGTTTTAATTTCCGAGAGGCATAAGAAATAACCTTCCCTTCTTACATAAAAATGCACCTGGGACCATTGTGAGAAGCATCGATGTATACGACATACTCCTTCCCTTCAATTGGTAGAGTAAGTATAGGTGCTTGAGTCAGCAAGGATTTGATAGTTTCAAAGCTCTCTTGGCATTTTTCATTCCAATTAAACTTCACTTCCTTCTGCAAGAGTTTAGTCAATGGAGAGGCGATAATGGAAAAGCCTTTCACAAATCTTATGTAGTATCCTGCTAAGCTGAAGAAACTTCTTACCTCGGTTTGACTTTTGGGAGGTCTCCATTCAACAACTGCTTGTATCTTACAAGGATCCACCTTCATGCCTTCAGTTGATACAACATGTCCCAGAAACATAACTTTATCAAGCCAAAATTCACACTTGGAAAGTTTAGCATAAAGTTTCTTCCCCTTCAAAATTTGTAAAATAATCTAGAGGTGTTTATCATGGTTTTCACTACTTCTTGAAAATATTAAAATATCATCTATAAAAACAACCACAAACAGATCAAGATAAGGATTGAATACTCGATCCATTAGATCCATGAATACCGCAAGAGCATTTGTCAATCCGAATGGCATCACCAAAAATTCATAAAGACCATACCGAGTTCTAAAAGCAGTTTTAGGAATATCTTTCTCTCTAACACGCAGTTGGTGATATCCTGACCCTAAATCAATCTTTGAGAATACTTTAGCACCCTTCAATTGGTCAAACAAATCATCGGTCCTTGGTAGTAGATATCTATTCGTTATTCTATTCAATTGTCTATAGTCAATACAAAGCCTAAGAGTGCCATCTTTCTTCTTTACGAATAAAACAGGGCTCCCCAAGGAGAAACATTAGGTTGAATAAAACCTTTCTCAAGAAGTTCTTGTAATTGAGATTATAATTCTCTTAATTATGTAGGAGCCATTCTATAAGGAGTGATAGAAATAGGGGTAGATCCAAGAATAAGCTCGATATGAAATTCAACCTCTCTTTTCGGGGGCAATACAGGAAGTTTTCTGGGAAGACTTCTGGGAAATCACATATAGTAGGTATGTCCTTGATACCATGACTCTCCAACTGTGTATCAACTATGTAAGGAAGGTATACCCCACAACCTTGATGCATCAACTTTCTTGCCAAGGCCGCAGAAATAATACTAGATGTAAATGATCTTTCACCTTGTACAATGATGTGTGAAAATGTCGGATCTTTAAAAGTCACATACTCAGACCTATAATCTACCACTACATGATTTTTATAAAGCCAACCCATCCCAATAGTAACATCAAAATCCTTGAAGGGCATTTCAATCAAATCAGTAGAGAAGACTAGGTTTTGAATCACGAAGGGACAATCTTGGTAAACTTTATTACACGCAACTTGATAACCCAAAGGACTTTCAACCAGCACATCAAAATTAAGTCTCATAGATTTAACGTTTTCAGGAAGAGCAAGTGATGAACAAAGATAGGAATGTGTAGAACCAGGATCAAACATGTAAACACACATAAGCCAAATAAGTGAAATTTATCGACAACCACATCTTTTCCATCTTGATCATCCCTCTGCCTCATAGCATAAGTGCATGTAGTAGCCCTTGGTCCACTAGCTTTTTTATCTCCACTTGCCCTTGCTGCTTGGGTGTCTTTAGGTCTTTTTATTTGTTTGAGGAGGATTAATAGAAGGCTTATGAACTGAGCCTTCAGTTCTCAAGGAAGGAGCATTATTAGGATTAGGACAATCCTTCACTTTATGATCAAAGCTCCCACAATTGAAACATGCACCAAAAGCTCTCCTGCAAGTACCGTAATGATTATTTATACATTGTGGACAAGTGGGAATGCGAGGCTTGCCTTAACCATAATTTGGAGTGCTAGATGTAGAAAATTCTGATTTGTTTTGCCTTTGTTAGGGTAGCTTGTTAACACTACTAGCCTTAGAATCATCAAACCTTCCCCTTTTGGATGGACCTCCAAAATCTGGTCTAGGCTTTCAAAATTTGTTTTCATTTCGACTAGCTTCTTCTTTATCAAGTCGTTCCCAAGTAAAAGCAGCAGACACTAACTTACAAAAGTTCTCATGTTGCAGGATCGCTACATTCTTCTTAATGGAATCATTTAAACCATCTTCAAATTTCCTACACCTGTATTTTTCCTCTTTATTAATACCTCTAGCATAATGAGAGAGCCTTAGAAACTTCTATTGGTAGTCAGCAATAGACATGCCTCGTTGTCTTAAATTCAAAAACTACTTTCTCTTTGCATCACAATAAGCATGTGGGACATACTTCATATGAATTTTCCTAAGCAAATCATCCCAAGTAAGAACAGGAAGTTTTACCTTGGCATTTAGAACACTTACCCACCAATCATAAACATCCTTTTGTAATAGTGAAATAGCATACTTAAATTTGGCAACATCTGAACACTCTAACTGCTCAAATACCCTCTCTATGCGCTCCATCCATTGTTTAGCATCTGTGGGATCAACAGTGCCTTCAAACTCCACTCCACCCATTTTCTTCATTTTCTTAAAGTTAATCCCATTGGGATCATGCATCGCTTCAGCTATGTGGTTGAAGAATTCAGCCAATTGTTGAAAAGGAGGATTCATGGCTTGAGTACCACGACTCATATGAGGATGTGAACCAACTCTTACACCCTGATGGTTTTCCACTTCAGACCCACTAGTGTGGGGAACATATTAATTCGAGAAAGGTTCTCCAACCTCTTCTAGTGCATGAGTTGGGAAACAGAGGCACCTGAACCTTCACGAGCAACTTCTACAGGTCGGTCAGAAGAAGAGGCCATAACTTAATTCCTTCAAAAGGGAAGATCACATTGCATTAAGGACATGTACATGATGCATGTGCACTCCACATGCGATAAAAATATTATAAATCATGTAAGTGAAAAAATAATCCAAATAAAACCTTTTCCGAAAGCTAACAAGTATACAAGTAATTCACAGAAAAAGTCCTAGAACAAAATACCTAAGCTCTGATACCAACACTTATAGCGACCCTTCTGAAATAATACAATCCAATAACTCACGAGATTTTTATGCATATATTATCCTCACACTAGTAAAACTGACATAAAAAAAATATTACCAACTTTCGAGTACCCAAACTAGGTGGTTCATGCTTCACACAATCATTTAAAAATAGTGGTAAATTTAATATATTACAAGACTTGTGGGCTTACACACCCAAAAAAAAACAAAACATATAATCATACTTATATTACAACCCATGGTGACAAGATAAGATTAGCCCTCAAAATTTCATGTAAATATACAACACATAAATCATGTATAAGTCCCAAGGTTTATACAAAATATAGATGTCTATATGCAAATATGATCTTCCTTAAAGCTCTCAAAATCTCCATCTCCAATGGCCCACTTCACGCCTCCTTTCGATCATTCCCTACTATAGAAACAATTATTGCTAAGCATATAACTTAGTGGTGTAAAAACTATATGTTCGGAGCCCTCAGATTCACCAAGCTACCTTTCTCAAGTCATGAGCAGCACAATTGAAACATAATAAATAAACCAAGTAACAATACATAAAGAGTATCAAGTTTGATATTTAAAGAACCAAATATCAAGAACGTTCAAAGCACCATTTTCCAAGAAATTCAATAATAAGGCTCACTCGATATATACATCATGTCATCATACCAAGCACAAGTAGGTTTCAAGAAGGGTTGACACCCTATATCAAGAAGGGTCAAAGCCCAATAATTAAAAGAACCAAGAACCATATTAAAAATGGCTTTCTAGTTCATACTTAAAATGGATAACTATCATTTTTAAGACAGACTAAAAATCTAGAGTCCAGATGGCAAATGATTGAATTAAGAGGCATGCCAATAGTGACCAAGTCATCGCCACAAGAAGGAAAAGGTCCCAACAAAAGTGCCAAGTGATCAAATAATCCGTACAATTGGGCAAGTTACACAAGCATCTTAAACGCCTTAAAGGATACCAACACGACAATGCAAAGTGACAAGAGGTAACCAAGGTACCAAGATCAACTTTCAGATATACCAGCAGTTAAAAATGTGCAAGTACAAGTTTATACACAAACCTCAATACTTTAGCGTAGAAACAGTCTAACAAAAGGTTGCGAGTTCAAACCGTAGACCAACCAACGTATCAAGGTCCTCAACTTGTTCATGATTATATACAACCTTAAAAATTCAATTAAATAAATTCTTTAATTCCTAGTATCTCAATAATGTCGAAGTAAAACAGGATTATCATCACAAGTAAGTTTATCCTATACAAATATGACTATGCTCCCAAAATAGTGATTCTGGCCAACCTAGTACCTCATATCGCAACTTAGATTTGAAAAGGAAAATGGCAGGCAAAACTAGACTTTATAACCTTCATGAAAGATGTAGGTACATCTCTTAAGGTTGCAAACAAACAAGAATCGCCACAAAATATATTTTGTACAAAAAGATATATTCAAAACACTAACAGTTGTCCATACAGGATTTCTAATTTCGAACTCTGGACAGAACTTGTCCTATGTTG
This sequence comes from Solanum bulbocastanum, assembly GCA_037074985.1. Lineage (NCBI taxonomy): Eukaryota > Viridiplantae > Streptophyta > Magnoliopsida > Solanales > Solanaceae > Solanum > Solanum bulbocastanum. The sequence goes on from CM073607.1 coordinate 12,142,803, forward strand.
CGTCCCATAGTTCAAATCCATAACAACTAAATTAGAGTTTTACGTAAACATAAGAGTTGTACATACACGAATTACATTTCCAAATCATATTTATTCACTGTAAATGAAGTTCTATAAAAACAATTTATGCTTAAAATACTAAACACTACCAGCTCAAAAACAAATTTTTCCACTAACCAAAGAGAAAGATGTGTCTCGAATCCCAGCCAAAAAGACAAAGCTTTCCTCTTGTGATTTTGAAGAACAATCTATTTAGATATGTTTCTAAGGTTCTAAGAGTTGAGGAAAACGAATTTACTAAAAGAGGTGTGAAAATATATAGTCACTAAAGGAGATGTTTATCCCTTGTACAGCTGTCCCTTAAGGTGCTGCCTAACTAGTTGTGTGCTACCCAAAATGCATACATATACACTTATATATATATATACACACACACATCATTCACCTCCTTTTAAAATTATACATAATTCTAATTAGACTATTACATAAGCACTCCAATATAATCCCTTAAATTACAATTACAATTTATGTTAAGCAAGTTAGCAATTATCACAACATTTCAAGTTTCCAAAATGAGAGTAAAACATATTGTAGTAATTAAGCAATGGTAAATCGACATGCGACTCTTGGTTAGTATTTAGGGGTGTTACACCCTTAGACAACTAGTGAAACTAGAGCCTCACATGTTGGTTTGAAATTGGTAACTTGTTAAAAAAAGATGACAAATGGCTTTTGAAGTTTATTTTAAAGTGTTTAGGGGTCAAACGTCAAGAAACAACTATAACGTCTGGAAACTAGTCCTTGGTGCTAATGTGTTGTAGTGCCTTGTCGTTGAAGTTTGGTGGGTTGTTTGAGGGTGTAAACTCGTAGAAGTGACTCTCATACTTAGATGGACATTTATAGGGGTTAAACATTTGGGTACGACTCCACAAGGACCACCCTAGTGGTCCTTGAGGAGGACCCCAACATTTGCCAACAAGCTGTCAAAACAGCTTGACTTACGGAGGCAATTGACGCCCCTTAGGTCAGTTGACACCCCGTAGGTCCTACTCCATAGGTTAGGACTTAGTCTAGGGAGCATTAAAGTCCTAGTTCTAAAAGATGAGCCAACATAACGGCCCATCACCCTACCTACGGTCCGTAGGTGGTGGGTCGTAAGTAGGCACTAGTTTTGCTGGTGCAAGTTTAGCCAACTTAGGGGTGAATTTACCAATTCACCCCACGTTCCAATTAAATCATGGAAGGTTAAATTAGTTATTTTAAGTATATTAAAACATTCAAACCTCCATTTAGACTTCAACTCTCAAATTTAACCCTTCCCTCCCAAAAAGGTTCTCTCTAGAACTCTATTAAAGGTCAAGGTGAATATCAAGCTAGGGTTGGGATTTCAAGGGGGATTTCACTTGAATTCGGTTGGATTCATCAAGGCTAAGGTATGATGATCCTTTATCTAGGACAAGCTTCACCCTCGAGTCAATTTCAAAATGGTTTTCAAGTTTCCAAAGTTCATGAAAAACCCCAATTCTTACTCAAACTCGTGGGTTCTTGCATCAAACTATTTCAATTGATAAGTTATGATTATATTGATGTTTAATTGATGTTTGAAGATGAAAAACTCTATGAACCCATGATTTCTCTAAATTCCTAAATTTGGCTTATGAACTGGGTTTTATGATTAAGATTGGATGTTGATGGAATTATGCTTAGACTGAATTGTATTGTTTATTTCTATTGTTATATAGATCTAATTATGGTGAATTTTTGGTGCATTGAGAAGTTGTGATTATAGCATTGTAAGGGCAATTTGTGAATGGAATCACATCGAATTACTTATGTTGATGATGAATTGATTATGGGACTATGCCAATTGTCTTATATCTTGTTGTATCTTGTATCTATGGGTTGAAAGGGAATTGTATGGATATAGACTTGTGATCTATTGATGTGTGATCCACTTATGGTGGAGGTGGTTACTTTCATGTATCTTATGATGTTCGATTGATGTATATCTCTTTATATCTTATATGTGATCGGTCCATATGTGATCAATATGTGAATGTATAAGGTAGGCCCATTGTGAAAGGTTACCCTAGTAATATAATGAAAGGATGCACATTGATTGGTAGGCTTAGAATACCTTTGTCTTGTGTAAATGAATGTGATGTGATTAATGTATCTTAAGATCGGTAGACCAAATGTGGTATCCCTTCCATTAAGTGTGATTGATGTCTTGATTTGGTAGACCTAGTATAGGTTCCCTTTCATGAATGAATGAATAATGACCTTGAACCGTTAGACCCAATGTAGATGGCAACCTTCTTGGAAAGTCATGAGCTATCCTTAATATATCGGAAGACTTAGTGATGGAAACCCTTTCTTGTGTAATGTACTTTAGGTTGGTAGATGTAATATTGGTAGCCCTCTCAAGTGCAATGATGTTAATGTGAATGAACTACTCTTTGGGAATAGAGGCTCAGCACCGAGTGGATAGAGTAAGATGGAACTCTCCCAATGTTAGGCTAGAGTTCCAATGAACATCTTCCTACCCCATAACTATGTGCCCACATAGGATATATATTAGCTAGTGGTCTACACCAACACTGAAATATCATCTAGTTCTATCTTAGGCAAGTAGAACACCTTCATCAGTGTGGGGTTATATGACACCAGATTCCATAACTTGGCTATCATGGTCTATGTCGATTAAACGCCTATTCCCATTACATAAGATGTGCATTGTGGTTATTTGAAGACTTCTACAAAGTATGGGTAGTAGTATGGGATGCTATCCATACATGGCACGAGTAGGCTTCAAGAGTTCCACAGTGAGTTCTCTAAGTCTTCAAGACTAATGAATGAAAGTCCTTTAATTGGGTCAAATGAATAATGTTTACTTAGTGTGTGGATAAAATGATTGAATGAGTAGCTTATATGGATAGAATGTGTTGCTTAACATTTTGTGTTGAAATATAAAGGTTCTTGTCTATTGTAGCCTTGAGGAATACTTAGCTGTGGTATGAAGAGGTTGTATGGGTGGCCACTTCATGTCTTACCTAGGTGGGTCTTAGGGTAACTTTAGATAGAGGTCCTAAGATGATGAAATGACTTACTTGAAATATATATATATGTGTGTGTGTGTTTTTTCGTGTGTGTGTGTGTGTGTGTTATATGTTGGTTCTAGTTGAGCATGAATACTTCTAATGTGAAGCATATTGAATAGTAAGTTCACTTTTAGTCATCTTAATGTGTCACCTTAGTGTGGGTGGTGGTATGGGACGCTACCCATACATTGCACAAGGCGTAGCATGAAGGTTACTTGAGGTGGAGGCTAAAGGTAAAGGTAAAGGTTTATATGTGATTTTGACTAAATGTGAGTTATGTGACTTGATATGTTGGTTGTGACTTATATTATGCCTCTTGTGATTGATGTTCATAAAGTTGTCCTAAAATGGCATACAAGCATGACTTTCAACAAAATGTCCTTTTAAGCGTGTTTTTGCATGGTCATCATACTTAGTACTTAATTGTGCTAACTCCATTCTTATATTTTTCTACAAAGTGTAGGTTCCGACAAGTGATAGCATTTTCTAGTGAAGCTTGGGATTAGAGTTATCTCAATATCTATTTTTGCATGTCCTCATATGTTGAGGACAAGTATTTATATTGTTTGTAGTTTCTTTATGTTTTAAGACTTTGTCTAATTTTTCTATTGTAAAGGGTTGTGACCCTATCTTGTTGAGACTTAGTATTTCCACTGCTTTATAAATGAGACTTTTTAATAGTTTGTTTTTAAATAAGTTTTAATTCCGCACTATTTTTATTACCTATGCGATGAATGAATGCTATGAGACTTGTATAAGACCCCTTTGGGGACAAGTACGCCGGTTACAACTAGGGGGTGCTCTCGGGTCGTGTCAGGAGGAATGGAGATAGGTTGCGTATCTGGTAAAAGATCAATGCCAAAATCTATTTCCCGTTCGAGAGGAATACCGGGAAGGTCTTCGGGGAAAACTTTCGGAAACTCATTCACTACCGGAACTGACCCTAGAGAAGGGGTTTTGGACTCAACATCATTCACCCTAACAAGATGGTAAACACACCCCTTGGAGATCATTTTCCTATCTTTGAGACAAAAAACGAATTGACCTCTTGGCATAGAATTTCCTCCCTTCCACTTTAAAATAGGTTCATTTTGGAAATTGGAATTTGACCACCCGAGTCCTACAATCTATAGAGGCATAGAATGCATGCAACTAATCCATACCCAAAATCACGTCAAAGTCTAACATGTCTAACTCTACCAAGTCCACCAAAGTAACTTTATGGGACAAAGAAATAGGAAAACTTCTATAGAATCTTTTTTCCACCACCGAGTCACCAATCGCGGTAGAGACCGAAAAAGGTTCTACTAACACTTTGGAGAATATTTCAAACTCAGTTACCACAAAGGGTGTAACAAAGGACAACGTGGCGTCGGGGTCTAACAAGAAATATACATCAATAGAAAAGACTTTTAACATACCGGTTAGCACATTCGGGGATCTCTCTTGGTCACCTCGGGATTGAAGAGAATAAAAGCAGTTTTGCTTTTGAGCATTGGAGTTGGAACCGCTTGGAGAAGCTTGTTTATCTTCCCTTCCTTTAGCCTTGAGCATAGGAAAATCTCTCATCTTTTGTCCACTCTTCCCACAACCATAGGACCCATCTGAACCAGCTAAGCATATGCCCTCATGTTTTCTACCACATTTTGCACAATTAGGCCTAGCAACATAAGAACCATAACTATTACCTCATTGAGGTTTAGGGTTAGAGACCCTATCATTATTGGCCCTTGGGGCAGCATTAGAGGAGACTTGGTTAAAGAACCTTTGCTTGAACCTTGTTCTACCTTGTCCATCGGACCTAGCATTGGAAAAATTCCCATCACCAGGCCTAGCTCTCTTTACCTCCCTATTCTTGTCTTGGAGTTTATCTCCCTCCATTTCTTGAGCATACACCATGAGATGTGAGATATCCATATTATCATGAAGCATTGCCGAATGATATTTTTTTTTCACTGATCTAGACACACCCGTCAAATACCTACTCATCATATCCCTTGAGTCCGCAACCAAAGTTGGAGCCTACTTGGACAATTGGGTAAAGTTTAGAGAATATTCTTGAACACTCATACTTCCTTGACGAAGGTTAACAAATTCTTCCACCTTAGCTTCCCTCAACTCTCAAGGAAATAATCTATCAAGGAATGCCGACTTGAACACTTCCCAATCTATTGGGCCCACTCCTACTAGCCTATTATTCTTCTATTGAGTATATCAAACTTGAGAAACACTCTTCAATTGATAAGCGGCTAGCTCCGCTTTCTCTACCGAAGTCACCCCCATAGCATCAATTATCATATAAACCTCGTCCAAGAATTTTTGAGGATCCTCTCCTACTTTGGAACCAAGAAACACAGGAGGGTTCATTCTAGCAAAATCCCTCAATCTAGAAGCTATAGAATTCACAATGGTGTTCATAGGAGCCATCACCTCTCTATTGGCTTGAGTTATCACAACTTGAGCCAACAGTTGGATAGTAGACCGAAACTCCGCATGGGTCACATTTATAACCACGGGATCAACCGGGTCTTGGTTAACTTAAGGAGCTTGATTACCTTAAGGAACTCCTTGATTCACATTTTCTTCTTCCACCCTTCTTGCGTTTGCCCTTCATGTATTCATTTCCTGAAGACATAAGAGAAGGGTTAAGAGAGGGACTTTTATATCGCTAAACTCTAAGGCACAACTCAAGAATAAATAAAGAAGTGATATTACCTAAACATCATATTGTCTCTCACACATAAATGTGGCGCTCTTCATACTCATGAACAAGACTCTACTAGATGTGATTTATCAGACATCATCATAGAATCATTCTAAACCTTTTTCTTTGATTACTAAGTTTGTCACGACCCAAGGATACCATCTTGATGTAACATGGCACATAGGACCCCGATAGGCACCATGTAAGCCACTTAGCATATCATAACATAAGTAAAGAATAATAGAGAGTAAAAACGCATTACGAGTCTTAAATTTTTTTCATAAAAGCAAAGCGGAAGTCTAGACATGTTCTCATTTAGCCATCTATTTCAATTGAAGTCTCCAATAGGGTCAGAGCCCTTACAATAGAAATACGAAAGTCTAATACAATGAAAGAACAAGAAAGGAACTAGAAAATCATCATCCATCCTCGAACCATGAACACTCACCAATAAGAAAGGAGAATAGTTAATCCAAGCTTAGACCAAGAAGAATATCACCTCAAGAACTGGGACCTACACTTATAGAAAATGTAGAAGAAATATAGGTTAGTACAAAAATGCACTAAGTATGATAGCCATGCAAGAAATCATTGAAATATGCTAAAAGGGACATTTTAGTTGAAAACCATGCATTATATCAAGGTTGAACTCATCATGAATATATTTTTAAAAAATCATAAGTCATAAGCCATATAGGCATGCATAGATCATCATATCATAATGGCAACATTTCATAAGTACTCGTCAAGTCTACTTGTACAATGCATAAGTAAGATCCCATAATCCCATATATATTAAGTAAAGCTTATTGAGCATCTATAATCTATAAATCATATTCTTGTCTATGGTAACATATTAGGGAATAATCCTTAACCGACATAGATCATGTGAGCTACCATGGAATCCGGTGTCTACCCCACACCGAAAAGGTGTTGTCCTACTTGCCTAAGGTAGAACTATATCTTAGATTAGGTGGATCCACTAGATAAAGACCTATGTGGGCACATAGTTTATGGGATAAGAATATTGGTACTAGAAACTCGGACTCTACTAAGGTATAAGGTTTCCATCTCATGAGATAACTAATTTGGGAACCCTTACTCAACTAGTATAAGGAACCCATTTAGAAAGTCGAAATCAACTAGTGTAGAAGCTTTCATTGGGAAGCCGGACTCAACTATCGTATAAGCCTCCATCTCATATTCATATCCACTCGGTTCTAAGCATTAATTCGGATAGATTCCATATTAATTCTTAACTTAAATGCATATTCATGGAAGGGTGTCTTGAAACTCAATCCAATATAATTCATACTATAGCTCATAGATTCAAGAGGGAAGACTAGTCTTCCACCTTAGAATCACTACATGTGACCAACTTTTCACATCATATCATAATTAACCCAAAATGTGTAAATGAACATAATCAGCCAACCAACACAACCATTAGGTCATCATCATATTCACTTTACTCTCAAAGTGATCTAGATGTATTAGCATAAACCTCATAAGCATACATATTTCTCATGCTTTGCCCTTCAAGGACCACATCACATTCAATCAACATATCTATGGTTACTACATTAGACATGAATGATAACAAGATTCATATACTATCATTACTGTAAGCATGATTTCATAATACTTCTCTTTCTACAATTCACCCACACTAATAGATCTAATTTGGGGAAAATAGGGGAATTCATGGGTTCTTGGGGGAATTCATCATAAATCTACTACAAATCATCAATTCAATCATAATCCATCATATATCAACCATTAAAATGTTTTGGAAAGAACCACAAGATTGAACACAAACCGTAACTTTGGGGATTCACTAGTTTTGAAATTGAAATTGAGGGACTCCTTGGACAGAAATTAACCAAGGATGAAAGACTACCATACCTTAGTAATGTTTCTTCAAAGGAATTGAGTGCAATAGCCTTGAATCTTCAAGCCCTAGCTCCAATTTTACTCTTCTTCTTCCTTGAGTTCTAGAGAGAGAAATTCTTGTGGAGAAGATGAAGTTTTGGGTTTTCCTTTTTATTCTAGAAAAGTGACTTAATTGGGGGAAATTTGAGTCTAAAAAATAGCTTATATACTTACTAGGGAAAGAGTAAAATATTGTAGGATCAATTTATAAAGAATAACTAAAGACCCTAAAGTTCTAACTTAAAACTACCTAGCTTGCACGATTTAGCTCACCAAAGGCACTAGGCAACTCGCCAAGTGGACCCTTGGTCCACCTAATTTTCCAGAATGCCTCCCTAAGGAGGTAGATTATTAGCCGATAGGGAGGGACCTTAAGCGATGCGTCATCCTGGTTGGCGAGGCCCGACCTAGCTCGCCTAATTTTCCAGCATGTAGGTCATAGGGACCATCCACTAGGCAACCCCAAGTGCACTTTGGCAACTCGCCAAGTCACTTAGGTGACCATGCAGCCCCCTCGCCAAAAGGTTCAAGGAAAAAAAATGTTTTCCTTCACTCTTCTTAGGAAGTTTAGGCCCTTGCCCCCTTGTATTGACCGTTACCCCTTTCATTTTAGTTCTAGTTTAGTCGACACATTTCCATAATGTTACACAACCCAAGCTTTTAATGATTTAGTATTTTATTTTTGTCACGACCCAAGAGTACCCCTAGATGCGAAATGGTGTGCTCGACCCCGAAGGGGTCTTATACAAGCTTCATAGCCATTCATTGCATTCGATAATGAAAATAGTGCGGAATTAAAACTTTCTTTAATAAAACCAACAATCTAAAACTCATTTATAAAGAAGCGGAATACTAAAGTCTCACATAGACATCTTAGAGAAAACTTAAACAAGAGTAGGGCCACGGCCCTTTACAATGGAAAACTAAAAATAGTCTATTACATGAAAGGAAATGAAACACAAAAAGTCCTTGTCCTCGATCTATGAGGATGTACCAAGATATGTCTTGGAGGAACTCTACTCCAAGCTTCACTAGATAGAGTCAAATCACTTGCCGGAACTTACACTTGTAGTAAAGCATGAAATAAGATATGGATTAGCACAATTAATTACTAAGTATGATAGCCATGCAAAAACATGCTTAAAAAGGGCATTTGTTTGAAAGTCGTGCTTTTATGCCATTTTGATAAAACTTTAGGAATACAAGTATAATAGGCATACTATTCAAATATCACCAACATACAAGTCATCATTCACATTAGAGCATACTCCAACACCCCTAAGTGTTAATAAGACTTTGTATATTGATTTACCATTGTTAAACTATTTCAATATGGTTTACTCTCATTTTAGGGGAACTTTAAAGTTGTAAAAATTGCTAACTTGCTTAACATAAAGTGTATCGTAATGGATGGAATTGTGTTGGGGTATTTACATAATATTCTATCCTAATTATGGGTAACTAAATGGTGATGAGGCATATACATATAAATATGTATTTATGCATTTTTGGGCAGCATAATAAAAAGGAGTTGGGCAGCACCTTGGCCAGCCAGCTGTCCAAGTGATAACTATCACTTGTGTGTCTATATATTGACCTTTCCAAGTGAATTTCAGTTCTTGGAAGAAAAAAAGAACTTTAGAACCTAAATTAACCCTTTCTTCATCAAGATCACAAGAAAAAAACCTTTGTCTTTTGGCCGAAATTCAAGAGACAAACTGCCTTGTTGGTAAGTACTGGAATCTGTTTCTGAGCTGGGTAGTGTTTGGTAATTTGTGTATATCTTGTCCTCTAGAGCTTAGTTTACTGTGATTTAATATGATTTGGAAAGATAATTCATATATCTACAACTCTTATGTTCATGTGAATGTCTAATTTAGCTATTATGGATGTGAAAACTGGGACGCAACACAGGACAAGTTTTGTCCAGATTTCTCTGTTGTTGTAGCTGAGTAGGTTGTGTTACGTTTAGAATATCTCGTTCTGTATAACTCCGTTTTGGGTGAATAAATATGATTTAGAAATCTAATTCATATATATACGACTCTTATGTTTATGTGAAAGTCTAATTTAGCTGTTATGGATGTGAAATATGGGACGCAACACAGGACAAGTGTAGTCCAGATTTAGGGTTTAGAATTCCGGTAGGAACCACTGTTAGTGTATCGATGATATCTTTTTGTAAAAAATGTACTTGTCGGTGATTCTTGTTCAGTTGCAATCTTAAGAGATGTATATACAACTTTCATGAAGGTTACAAAGTCTATTTTCACTTTTTTCCTGTTCAAATCTAAGTTACAATATGGGTACTAAACTGGCCAGAATCACTGTTTTGGGAACAGAGTTGTATCTGTGTGGGTTGAGCTTACTTGTGATGATAAATCTTGTTTATTTCGACATTATTGAGATGTTAGGAATTAAAGAAGTTATTTAATTGTATTTTTAAGGTTATATATACTTGTGAACAAGATGAGGACCTTGATACGTTGGTTGGTCTCTAGTTTGCTTGCGAAGTTTGTTGGACTGTTGCTACGCTAAAGTATTGAGGTTTGTGTATAAACTTGTACTTTCACTCTTGTAATGGCTGGTATATACATATGAAATTTGACCTTGATACCTCAGCTACTTCTTGTCACTTCGCATTGTCGTGTTGGTATGATACTTGTGTAACTCGCCCACTTGTACGGATTGTTTGATCACTTGACACTCTTGTTGGGACCATGTCCTTCTTGTGGCTGTGACTTTGTCACTATTGGCAGGCCTCTTGATTCGGATCATTTGCCATCTTGACTCTGGATTTATAGTTCATCTTAGGAATGGAAGTTATCCATTTTAAGTACGAACTAGAAAGCCATTTTTAATATGGTTCTTGGTTCTCTTGATTTTTGGGTTGTGACCCTTCTTGATACAGGGTAGCGACCCTTCTTGAGACTTGCTTATGCCGGGTGTGATGGCATGAAGTATATATTGGGCGTGCCTTGCTATTGGAATTTCTTGGAAAAGGGTGCTATGAGCTTCTTGACACTTGTATCTATGAATATCGAACTTGGTACTTGTTATTTATTATTACTTGATTTATTTATTATGTTTAAGTATGTTGCTCGTTGACTTGGAAAAGGTAGCTTAATGAATTTTGAGGACCCCGACCCTATAGTTTTACACCACTAAGCTATATTCTTAGCAATAGTTGTTTCTATCGTAGGGGCTGATCGAGAGGAGACATGAAGATGGCTATGGGAGATGGAAATTTTGAGAACTTTAAAGAAGATCACACTTGCATATAGGCATCTATGTTTCGTATAAATTTTGATACTTATACTTGACCTATGTGTTGTATATTCGCATGAATTTTGAGGACAAATCGGATCATGTTAAAATGGTTTGTAATATAAGTATGACTACTTGTTTTGCTCATTTGGGTCATGTAAACCCAAGTCATGTAATATATAAATTTTACTACTTGGTTGGGCACTCGAAAATTGATACTAATTATTGTATATCATGTTACTAGTGGGAGGACTAAATGAGGGAAAAGCATAAGCTAGTGGTTTATGTATTTTGGAAGGGACGTTACATTCCCACTCAAGTAACCTTCAAGTAACCATCAACCAACACATAGTGCAATGTATGGATAGCGTCCCATACCACCACGCACACCAAAGTATCACCTTAAGGTGGATCCTAGTAAGATACAAGAAGTTGTTGAGTGGAGACCTCCCAAAAGTCAAACCGAAGTAAGAAGTTTCTTGGGCTTAGTAGGATATTACAGAAGATTTGTGAAAGGCTTTTCTATTATCGCCTCTCCATTGACTAAGCTATTGCAGAAGGAAGTGAAGTTTAATTGGAATGACAAATGCCAAGAAAGCTTTGAAACTCTCTGTGAATGTCTAATTTAGCTATTATGGATGTGAAACTGTGACGCAGCACAGGCAAGTTCCATCCAGATTTCTCTGTTGTTGTAGCTGAGTAGGTTGTGTTACGTTTAGAATATCTCGTTTTGTATAACTCTGTTTTGGGTGAATAAATATGATTTGGAAATATAATTCATATATATACAACTCTTATGTTTATATGAAAGTCTAATTTAACTATTATGGATGTGAAATATGAGACGCAACACAGGACAAGTGTTGTCCAGATTTCGAGTTTAGAATTTCGATAGGAACCATTGTTAGTGTATCGATGATATTTTTTTGTAAAAAATGTATTTGTCGGTGATTATTGTTGATTTGCAATCTTAAGAGATGTATATACAACTTTCATGAAGGTTACAAAATCTAGTTTCACTTTTTTCCTGTTCAAATCTACGTTACAACATGGGTACTAAACTGGCCAGAATCACTGTTTTGGGAACAGAGTTGTATCTGTGTGGGCTGAGCTTACTTGTGATGATAAATCTTATTTATTTCGACATTATTGAGATGTTAGGAATTAAAGAAGTTATTTAATTGTATTTTTAAGGTTATATATACCTGTGAACAAGTTGAGGACCTTGATACGTTGGTTGGTCTCCAGTTTGCTTGCGAAGTTTGTTGGACTATTGCTACACTAAAGTATTGAGGTTTGTGTATAAACTTGTACTTGTACTCTTGTAATGGCTGGTATATACATATGAAAATTGACCTTGATACCTTAGCTACTTCTTGTCACTTCGCATTGTCGTGTTGGTATGATGCTTGTGTAACTCACCCATTTGTACGGATTGTTTGATCACTTGGCACTCTTGTTGGGACCATGTCCTTCTTGTGATTGTGACTTTGTCACTATTGGCAAGCCTCTTGATTTGGATCATTTGCCATCTTGACTCTGGATTTATAGTTCGTCTTAGGAATGGAAGTTATCCATTTTAAGTACGAACTAGAAAGCCATTTTTAATATGGTTCTTGGTTCTCTTTATTATTGGGTTGTGACCCTTATTGATACAGGGCTTTGGTCCTTCTTGATACAGGGCAGCGACCCTTCTTGATACTTGCCTGTGCCGGGTGTGACGACATGAAGTATATATTGGGCGAGCCTTGCTATTGGAATTTCTTGGAAAATGGTGCTATGAGCTTCTTGACACTTGTATCTATGAATATCGAACTTGGTACTTGTTATCTATTGTTACTTGATTTATTTCAAGTATGTTGCTCGTTGACTTGGAAAAGGTAGCTTGATGAATTTTGAGGACCCCGACCCTATAGTTTTACACCACTAAGCTATATTCTTAGCGATAGTTGTTTCTATAGTAGGGGCTGATCGAGAGGAGACATGAAGATGGCCATGGGAGATGGAAATTTTGAGAACTTTAAAGAAGATCACATTTGCATATAGATATCTATATTTCTTATAAATTTTGATACTTATACTTGACCTATGTGTTGTATATTAGCATGAATTTTGAGGACAAATCGGATCATGTTAAAATGGTTTGTAATATAAATATGACTACTTGTTTTGCTCATTTGGGTTGTGTAAACCCAAGTCATGTAATATATAAATTTTACTACTTGGTTGGGCACTCAAAAATTGATACTAATTGTTATATATCATGTTACTAGTGGGAGGACTAAATGAGGGAAAAGCATAAGCTAGTGGTTTATGTATTTTGGAAGGGACGTTACATTCCCACTCAAGTAACCTTCAAGTAACCATCAACCAACACATAGTGCAATGTATGGATAGCGTCCCATACCACCACGCACACCAAAGTATCACCTTAAGGTCACCAAAGGTGAACTCACGATACAACCTTTCCATCCTTACACAATAGTCATAGATAAGAGACATAAACATTACATAAGACATAATCATCACATAAGGACCATCACCTAAGACAACTCTAAGTCACACTTGTGCAATGTGTGAGTTGCATCCCATACTACTACTCACACTAAGTGTTTGAAGTCACCACAAACATGGCACATTCATACTCAACAAGTCATAACAAAGAAGTAATGCAATCCAAGTAAGGCATGTATCTTGACATTTAACATATAAGCGTTTAAGTCACCATTCCTTAGCTTTATTAAGAACACATAAATTCATTATACATAAGGTCAGCACCTTCATTAACATCATCTTAAGAGTCCATTTATTTCATTAACATTATAAGGAACACACTATGACCCCTCTCAAAGCCTACTTGTGCAATGCATAGGTGGTGTCCCATACCACCACCCACACTTAGTAGTACATCCTTGAGAAGCCATAGTTAATTAACATTCATTGTGGGGTAAGCCTTAACCGACATAGACTGTCAGAGCTTAGCAAGGAATCTCGGTGCCACCCTCATCGGATAAAGGGATTCCTACTTGCCTAAGGTAGGACTATTTTTTTTTTATAGCTTAAGTGGATCCACTAGCTAGACATATGTGGGAACATAATTTATGGGATATGGAGATTGCTACTAGATACCTCGTCTCAACTCACGGATGAGCATCCATCTCAAAAGATTGCTACTAAGTATGCCACCTCAACTCACGGATGAGCATCCATCTCAAAAGATTGCTACTAAGTACGCCACCTCAACTCACGGATGAGCACCCATCTCAAGCCATATCTTCTCGGTGATTAGCATTATTCCCCGCGGAGTATTTGACATTCATTACATTAACTCATTATGGGATAAGAGATTGTGTTTAGAACTCCGCCTCAACTCATGGATGAGTATCCATCCCAAACCCAACATTTTCATTGATTCACTAGAAAGCTCATAGATTCAAAGATGAGAATAGCCTTGCACCTAAGAATCCCCTTATTGTGAGAAAGTTCTTTCACAATAAGTCATTATCATTCATTAGAGTACAATTGAGAATAGCCTTTTAATAGACTCAACATCAATAACATTATCATAGAAATTCATTCATTAGTCATTAATGAGTGTGTGTGAGTATGTGAGAATAGCCTTTCACATATTGTATCACTTTTCATACCATTGCCTTCTAAACATGATCATAATACATTCTTAGAAATCACATACATATAATTCTCATCATAACCATACATTAATCATTTACGCTTTGCCTTTCAAGGCCATGATCACAATATACAAAGTAAGTAAACACCTCCACCTTTCAAGTGGATCAATAGTTCAAGCACAATTTTAATTCATCATGTAATTGATCATAATTTGCCCTTTCAAGGCCATGAATCTCAAATAACCAACACACCAACAATTCACTATAAGTAAGGCATATATAATGATACAATTCAATAACCCAAAGTAATTTAGACATAATTCATTCATAAGCCTTTATAATCATCAAACCCACTTCAGAAAGGTACAATTTAGGAATTGAGAGAATTCATGGTTTCATAGAGTATTTTCATCATAAATCATCAATTAAACACTAATACAGTCATAATTTGTCATTTGAAACCATTTGAAAACGTTTGATGAAAGAACCTATGAGATTGAGTAAAACCCTAGATTTTTAACTTGAAATCACCTTTTAATTAGCTCCTTGAATGAAAAGTTAGACAAGGATGAAGACCACCACACCTTGCTATTTAATTCCCACAAAAATTGATGAAGAAACACCTTGAAATCACCCAAACCCAAGCTTCAATGGCTTCCTTCTTCTTCCTTGAGTTTTAGATAGAGAATTTTTAAAAGGAGGAACTCTTTTGGTTTGGTTTGGGTTTTGGAGAAATAAGGGGTAAATGGCTCGTTAAAAGACATAAAACCATATCTATTAATGATATAAACCATTTATAAATCAACCCCATTTAATAATTAAATCAAACAAAATTACTTAATTACCCCAATTTTGGGCAGCCCCGTTAGGGACCACACCCACTTTTATGGGTCGTGAGGAGCACCATGGCTCGTGGTGGTGCCCGTGGTCCCTTGACTAGTGTGCCTCTCAACCCTCACAAGTCCTCAAGTGGCTAAGGGAAGACCACGTGAGCTCCCACGATCCGTGGTGAAGACCACGAGTCATGGTGATGCTCATGATCATGGAGGTAATAGCTAGTGAAAGCTGCCTTGCTTCCCTTGATCCTAAGTGAGATTCACGCCCACTTTGACGGACCATCTAGGGCACCACGGCTCGTGGTGGTGCTCATGGTTTTTGAGGTAGTAGCCTCCTCAATCATGCACCACACCCACCAAGCTAAGGCCACCCCATGAGCCTTTCTACGGCCCGTGGTCCTGACCATGAGTTGTGAAGTGGCTCGTGAAGGGGTGCCTTGACTTGGCACATTTTCTAGGAATACTTCCTTGCCACCACGGGAGTAACCACGGCTCATGGTGGCCACCACGGGTCGTGAAGACCCTCGTGGTGATGTTAGGAAGTGGCTAGGACTAGTTTTTAGGCAACCTTGCCCCCTCCCCCAATGGCCTAGACCTAAAAACTTTAGCCCTTGCCCTTAACTCTTGACGTTAACACTCACGTTTAGGCTCAATTCTAACCTATCATTTTGCAAGTTGTTACAATTTTGATAACGAGTGTTGATTGTGCAGGTTGACAAGTGAAAATGTTGGAAAATGGTAGTTTGGTGAGCCAAAGTCCAATTTGTGACACGCTGAACTGGTCGGTGAACCTCGACTTGGACCACCGTTGGAGCCACCAAGCTTGAAGGGGAACTTTGTAAAACTCGGCGGGCTGTATGCTCATTCGGTGACTCACTGAACAGGTCAACAGGCCTAACTTTTCTGCTGTTTGAACCCCCAAATTGCTGGGAGTCCTATACAACTCAATGAGGTAAAATACCACTCGGCGCATCGCCGAGTGGTTCGGCTAGCACGACTTACTCTGCCGAAGGTGCCACAAAATGAAATATTTTAAAGTCCAAACGGTTTAAAATTTCAAAATCCTTCATCTTCTCCTATTTTTAACTCTCGTACCCTATCACCCAACTTTTGATCTTTCATATTTTATTGTTTCTACCCGCTCTTTTTGTGAAATCGTTTCTCAAAATTGTGGAACTCTTCCGCCTAGCTATACAAATCTTGAATTCGGCATTAAGGTTGGTTTTTCTAATCCCGTACTTTAATTTTATGGTTGAAATCAAATGAAGTAGGTAAATTTGTTGTTTTTTTTTTGGTTAATTGTTACAATCGTGTTTAAGTGTTGGTTTGTTTGTAATGAATTAAAATGTGTGCTTAAGTGCTTTAAATTGATCGATTCTCGTGTTCTTGCTTGTAAAATTGAGTCTAAATTGTTGGGTTGCGGTGTTAATGTGTTGTTTATAGTGGGGTGAAGTCTAAGTAACCCCAATGTTCTAAATTACATAATTTTCCCAATGATGGAGCGTTTGACGTCATTCTTAAGGGCAAAAGTCGTCAAATGGCTAATTTTGGCCAAATCGAGGGAAGTCTGAGTACCCCTAGGGCATGGGTAGTATGGGTGTGACTTTAATTAATCGTGTTTGTGTTTAATTTTGAATTTGGGGGCTGCGGGCTTAATTTTGAGAAATGGGGTTGAAAACTGGCACGTTGGGCCGTTTGGCGAGCTGCATCGAGCTCGCTGAGTGATTTGGCGGTTCGCCAAAGTCCCCCACACATTGCCCTTAATTTCAAATTTTGGTTAAGTTTGTTCTGTAACTTTTGGTGAGATACATGAGCTCACCAAGTTCACTCGACAACTTGCCGAAAGGCATTTTTGATTGCCCTTTCTGCGCCCCCAACCCCTAAAATACACTGTAACTTTTGGCGAGTCACTTCTAGCTCGCCAATTGGTGTTGGTGATTCACCGAATACCCCTAAACATCTCTGAATTGTCTTGGGTTTCAAAAAATGTTGTGTTGGTGCTTTCAAAGAGCCCAATTTTACCAAAGTGACTCGGCGACTCACCGAAAGTTTCGACGACTCACCGAATGGTTCGGCGAGTCTTTCTACAACCTGTTTCTATATTTTTATTGGACTCTTTCTAACATTTTTCTATGTGGTTTGCAGGAATGGCTAGATCCAAAATGTCAGGAAGAGATATGCCGCCCCATAAGTGGGCAAGAAGTGTAATCATAAATGAGGATGCAACTGCATTCGGGACAAAGGTATCCAAACTCCTTACAAAAGAAGGGAAAAGCAATGGAGAGGGCAAGGCGCCCGTGGTGGAATCACCGGAGGCTAGCTCCAATAGTGAGGGAGTCTACGAGACTCACCTCACCTCATCAGATAATAAGGGAGAGTCTTAGGATTCTCAGGCTTCCATCTCTGAGCCTCAAGATGACGAGCTACTATAGGCACGAAGAGCGGAAATTCACTCCAAGGGAATGCAAGATCCGTCTAGGATCTTAGTGCCTCAGACGCCTCCTCCAGCTCCATCCCAGACTATAGTCCCAGCACCACCAGTACATGGTCCTCCTCCCTGGTCTCTCAACAGACTAAAGGCCGAGGAACAGAGGACTATTATTGAGGATAAGAGATTGTCTACAGATGGTGTGGTGGATAGGTATCCTGAGATATAGCGCACTTTCAAATCCCATAAATTCAAGATTTTCACTAAACCCCGGGGCCCCTACATTCCTAATTGAGTCCGGGAGTTCTACTCGGCCTATAAAGACTTGCTGCCCAAGGGAAGAGGAAGGTCAGTGCCTTTAAATCACTTGATTCTGTGATTGTTCGGGGGCAAGAAGATGAAATGCAATAGTGAGGACATTAATGTTGTTTTGGGATGTACTTATAACTTTATACATGACTACCAAAGTATGATTCAGACAAAGACGTTGGATGACTTAAAAGGTTGGCTAGCTCCTCTTCTTTCTGATAGTACCCCAAGGTAGATTGAAGTTGGCATGCCAATAGAGAAGAAAGATCTCCATGTGGTAGCGAGGTATTAGTTCGGGTTTATTGGAGGTATGATCATGCCATCCCAAAATGAGTCTATCCTCCACCACCCAAAGTCGACCTGTCTTGGATCTATTATTGCTAGAAAGCCTAAATTTAGGTGCGATCATTGAGTAGGAGATTGCCATGATGGCTAAGAAGCAACAAACATCATTTCTCTTTTGGTATTAATCACTGAGTTGCACAGACAGGCTCGTGTTCCTTGTGATGAAAAGATGGATGTTGCGGTGGTACCCACCTCCTTTACAGACATGCGATGTATTGAGGCCCAGTACTAGAAAGATGAGGTTGAAAGAAGAAGCGCAACCCCGGTGGACACTTCTATGGGAACTGATATTGATATGATACCTGCAGAGGCAGTCATGCCTACTCCTGCCACTAGCCTTCAGGTACTTCTAGCTTCACTTCTTCTGAGCCCCCGAGTACTTCTATTCCTCCCCCGCCCCCTAGATCTGCTTCTGGTACTACTGCCTCTAGGCCTTCGATCACCTAGGTTATGCTGCTCAAGATGGGGCTACTAGCCCATTCTATCGATGTTCGTGCCTCTCTGCTAGAGGCTACGATTCCAGGAATGATTGAGAGAGCCTTCAGCGCTACATTGACACCTCTCAGGGCTTCTATTGATGCCCTCGCAACGAGGATAGAAGGGTGTGAGAGAGGCCAGGGAACTACTCATGAGGTGACGGTCGTAAAGGTCAAAATTGATGAGTTGAGGAAAGATGTGGACCAGTTGATGTCCATTGATATGTCTTGGAACATTCTGATGTGCCTCTGGCTACCACTGGAGATGAGGTTAGAGTTGATGATGCAGCTGCAGAGTCCGAGGATGAGACTGATTAGGAGCAGCTCGGTATTCAGGATGTGACTATTTTTTAGGGTCTGACTAACTTAGAGGAGGCTATGGTAGATTCAACTATTCAGGCCTCATTGAGGAATACTTCTATGGCAGGCTCCAGTAGAGCTAAGGTTGATGAGAGTGTGACCCCAAGCACTAATGCCCAGACAGATGAAGTGGTCGGGATGCAGACTTCACCCTAGGTTTAGCCTGGCAGGAAGACTTTTCCCCACCCTCTCTGTTATCCTTTTATACTCTATCATTTTAGTTGCATTTGAGGACAACCGCTTATTTTTATTGGGTGGGGTGAGGTATTTACATACCTACCTCCTATGTTTATTTTGTGAATATTGGGCTTACTTGGTTTAATTTATTGATATATGTATTTGTGTGTGTGTGTGTGTGTGTATATCTTGGTTGTTGAATTGTGTTGTGAATTTTGATATTATGGATGTTTTAAGCTTGTGGCCCATTGTTTGAATTAAATTGGTTTTGAACCTAATTTAAAACTTTTGCACCTCTTTTATGTGTGATTGTTGTTGTTCTTGTGCAAATTTGAGTGTTGGTTGTGGTCAATATCGATGACTTGAATATTGCTCCTAATCGAACAAAATGAATGTGCGGTTACAAGGAGGCAAAAAAATTTACATAGGCAATATGTGAACTTTAAGCATCTCGTTATGGCTACCCGATTGTCAAATGAGTATCTTGTGATGAGCATTGCATGCTAGTTAGAAAGTGAGGAGTCTTGTTTGATATTGGTACTAATGTCTTGTGTGATGAGATTACTTTGAACATTGTGTGTGGTGACACCTAGAATTTTCCCCGTTGGTCCGGTTGATTGAGTGATGCAAACACTTGAAATGACCTTAGGCAAGAATTTTGAAGAGTGAACCAACCTGTCAATGTACCTCTTTTGTGGCCAACCTTGTGAGATGTGTGAACCTATCTTGGCACCTATTGAGCCTTACCCATTTTCTTGGAAGAAACTTGAAAAATTGTGGCCTCTCTTTATCCATTCACCCATAACTTTCATGAAGTATGGTTTGTTTGAGTAGCCAACTTAGACCAAAAGCCTAAGTTGGGGTATGGTGAAAAGAGAAGGAAAGTCAAGAAGTGTGAGAAGTCCCCCTTTGAGTGATTTCTTTGGAAAAGATCCCTCCATTTAAAAAAAAAAAGAAAAAAAGAGAAAAGAGAAAAGGAAAAGAAAAAGAAGAAAGAAAAGAAAAAGACCAAAAATTTGTGAAATAAAATAGTGAATATTGCAAAAGAAATGGGGTATCCGGTGGTTCACATGAAGTTGAATAATGGGGTGGATTATGAGAATGTTTGACATGTTAAAAAAAAAGGAGGAAAGTGATATTCAGACCACACTTCATGAAGGTGGAAGCCACTAAGCCTAAAGGATCATATCTTTACACTCAGCCCCGTTACAAGCCTGGGAAAGACCTTTGTGATCTTGAGTAAGTTGAAATGAATGTTGATTGGAAAACAAGGGCAAACCTATTGGTGGAGTCATGCATGTGTTCATCTTTGTGAGTGTGAGAGTTGCATGTGATTTTGGGACTCTAAATTGCTGAAGAATTTTGTGTGCATATGAAATCATCTTTGTTGTGAGGGCATTTGAGTACCTTCTTTGTTGAGCTTGAACTTGCATTTGAAGCAAGTATTGTGAACTTGAGCATTTTTGGTAATAATGAGTTACAATTTGAATCTTTGAGTGCACAATTGGGCATTGTATGTGTAGTTTGAACTTTTTGTGTGCATTCTTGTTGAGTCTTATGCAGCACTACTTGAGACATTCTTATTGAACTGCTGATCTTGAGTTTTACTTGAGGACAAGCAAAAGTTTAAGTTGGGGGTGTTGATGAGTCCGAGATTTGGACTCATTTAGGATTTTGTTTTGATAGTTTTAGTGTCCTTAAATGCCTAATTTATGCTATAAACTAATGTTAAAGCCTTGATTTTCAGGTATGTTAGCTAAGAAGCAAGGTAAGAACACTAACATGCAAAAAGGGGCATAACAAGTTGAAGAAGTGAAGAAAGAAGATCCTGGTGATCGCCAAGACCACTCGGTGACTCGTCGAATGGCTCTTCAACCCGCCTAAAGTTCCAGTGTGCCAGCCCTAAGGGAAGAAACCAAGTCGACAACAAGAATGGATAGTCAGCGAATCGTTGATCAGTTTCGCGATGCCAACATCATTCACCCAAAGTTACAGGACCTTAGATGCTGAAGGCCAATGCAAAGTGATGATGGAAGAGGACAATCAGTAGACTGCCGATCCACTCGGAGAGCCCGACTTACCTCGCCTAATAGCCTTTCATGCTATATTTTAGGCAATTATAAATTGAATTTTGAACTGTAAATTAAGGGGCTTGCTATCTTTGAAAAGAGTTTTTCTTTTGAGTTTTAGAGTTCCATTGTAGATTTTGAAGCTTTTTTAGGCTCAATTTTGAGGATTTGAAAGTGGGTTTCTAAATTTCTTCAATTTGGACCATTGTAAAGACTTGGGAGCATTTACCCAGATCATGGCGAATATATTAGGTAATCGTTTCCCTATTCTTATGATGTGTGGCTAAAACCCCAATTCTTGGGGGTGTGATTATACATTTAATTAGCTTATGAGTATTGTTAATTACTGGTTTAAATGCTATACTGAAGTGGGTTTAATCATTAGTTGTGTTTTAATCTATGAATTGTAGTTGCAAATACAATTCTAATTTTGAGTTTTTAGCTTGCTTGAGATAGAGGTTTTTAAACCAAAGCTTTTGATTAATAGTTTGTAGGCATTGGGTTGATATGGGTTCATCGAGAGAGAGTGAATCCTAAACCTAGTCCTACTCATCTTGCTCGAGAGAGAGGATGTATTGAGGTTGTGGGTTGTTCTTATTATGTTAAGCTTGTTGATGTTTGAAAGAAATCACTTGAAACGCGATAGTTGTTCGAGAGAACACTATTTCAATCATAGTACAGCCTACTCACTGATATTTAGCTATTTATTAGTAGTCTCAATTACCCATATAGAGAAATTTGCCTATAATCGATCACATCCCGAGAATTCCTCTCTTTATTGTTTTTTCATTGTTGTTTGATTGCGTTGTAGTTGCTAATTGCAAACCTAAACCCTCATCTGGCATTCGTGTCACCCCTTTTGACTTGTTCTCATGTCTTTTTTTGATAATTTCTGTTCCTATAACTATCAAGAACAAATTTGTACTTCATAACTGAACTTGAACACGTACCGCTCCTTGTGGGTTTGACCCCAACTCTTTGTTGGGTTTTATACTGCTTAACGATCATTTGCACCTAGAATTGGATAAGGTGTGCTTGAAACGTTAATCAACATCCTAGAATCGATTTATGCTCTGAATACCAAGTTTGTCACTATCCAAATTACTCCAAGTGTGACATGGCGAATAAGACCTCAAGAGGTCCAAATCAAGTCACTTGACATAAGCATGACGTAATCAACATAATGGAAGGAGAATATACATAAAATATCTCAAATGATAAAATCTCAATGTACAATACTGAATGAAAATGCAGAATACTAAAAGGTGTCTGACATAGTCTCTAAAACATCATAAGAGTGGTTGAGACGTAACTTATATGCCATGTATAAGTTTGAAAGTAAAGACAACGAAAAGCAACAACTCCATAGACTCGTCCTCGAACCATAAGGACTCACCAAATCGAAAGCAAGGCTGGATAATCCACCAAAGTGCATTCGGGTGGAAGAGCATTGGATCCTATATTATAAGACAATATAGACAAAAAATATATATTAGTACTAAGAATATACTAAGTATGGAGAAATATGCACAAACCTAGACATGATATCATAATAGGATTAAAATGTGTAATGCATGACTAAGTAAATAATTTAAAATCTTAGATAGCAAAACCATAAAAGCACGAGACAGTGTCAATGCATTAGAAAAAGGACATAATGTAATGCTTTAGGGAAAATCTTAGTTATTTTGTGGTATATTAGCTTTAACATCATGTGAGGTATAACATGGAATCCGGTGTAACCCTCATACTGAAAAGAAAAAGTCTAATTTGTCAAGGAAAGAACAAGTATCATAATCATTAATGATATATGGATCCACTGGAGAAGTCATTAAGACAACCTATATGGGCACATAATTTGGGAAAGGAGATTGCTACCAGAGAGTACCCGAGCCTCCACCTCAAAGTTCTCTCGGTGTTAAGTAAAATCCGAACAAACAAGATAAAGTCAACATCATATTATTACATTAGGAAAGACAATAATCCAAGATTTAAAATCAAAAAATCCAATAAAATACGTACATTTAGGCGCAACAGAAATATTAATAAAACCATGTTTTAGAGAAGGAATAGATACACCTATAGAACTATATTTAGCAGATGATAGAATAATTCAACCTATAGAAAAAAGTATTATAAGTGCAGTTAGAGGAAATCTAATATATCAAAAATTTAAATTTATTATAAGTGCAAATTATTCAGTAGCAATAGAAGACAAAAACATACAATATAGGGGAATTGCGGAAGTAGAGAGAAAAATATGTGAAGTGGGAGATGAGGGATGATGATCCTCTTCTCCTAAGTCTTATTTATAGACAAATTTACATGACCTTTACTATTCATTGACCTTTACTGTTCATGAATAGTAACTGACTCTTACTATTTACACAGTGACTTGACCTCTACTATTTACACAGTAACCGACTCTTACTATTCACATAATTGACTCCAAATAAAAACAAACTACTTTACTTTTTCTTTTCAAAAGAAAACAAAAAACTTTACAACAGATAAGATTCCTACTTTTGACTAATTACATAGGTGTATCTGACATATCTTTTTGTTTTGTCGGCTATCTTCATCAGGCTGCCGGCTATTTTGTATCTTCTTTGTGATAGTTTATTCCAGCTGTACGGTTGGAACTTGGTTATCTTCACCTTGGCATTTTGAACATATATGTTCTGAGTATTTGCTGCTGATTGTTGTACAATATCTTGTTAATAATGCTGGTGAAATGAAATTTTTCCTAATAGCTCTTGTCGTTGGTATACTTTCTGGTTTTAGGAGGCTTAGTATCCATTGTCGTATTTCCTCCATATCTCCTTCTCTAGTTTCTCGACAGTTAGAGTATATCATAGTATTATCTCGACTATAATAACTCCATATTGTATTGTTGTTTAGATAATTATTTGCTAGCTCCGTTAGTATTGTAGCTATTCCGATAACTCTTTTGTTGGCATAAAAGTCAGGAATATCTACAATAGATATCTCGTCTTGTTTTTCTATCTTTTTCGGTATTAGCATATCTCTAGTCAATCCTATCTTTATGACTTGTATAACCGGTTTTATTTCGTCATATAGTATCTCTGCAGTAGCTGTATAAAACTTTATAAAAAATAGCGTTCCTTTGGTAATTCTTTTGTAGGTTAGGAAAGCTTTGTATAGTTCTGGTATCTTTGAAATTTCATCTCCGGTAGCTGTATATACGGTACTAAGTAATCCATAGTTATAACAAGTAGTAACTAAGTTTATATTTGTGCCTGGTAATGCAATTAGTTTATTATATCCCTGTAGGTATTAGGTAATATAGTCTGTATTTGGTTCTTTTGTATTCATGGCTCTGGGGTTTTTATTCAAATATGTTTGGATTTTGTAAATATTTTCTGTATAGGTACGGGTAATATGGTTGTATGTATTTTTCTGTTGGCTTAGGCTATTTTTATATGTAATGGTTTGTAGAGTAGGTAAGGATTTCTGTATTTTGGGTACTGAGTATGGTTTATCAAATAGCTTATTCATATTTGTATTTGTATAACTTTTTTCTTCTGTAGCTTTTTCTTTCTTTGTAACTCCTGATGTACCTGCAGCTATATTTAAACAAACATTATGGGTTTTTTGGAGTTTCCCAACGTCTCCTTCTAGCTCTGGAATTTTAACGTCTTCCGATCGACGTAGCTCCGCATTTTTAACGTCATGCTGCTGACTACTAGCTTGCTCCTTTAGCTTTTGTATCTCACCATCCATACTATCCACTTTTTTACAAAGTGTAGTTAGGAGGTTGAGTATTTGATCCATAGTATTTGTTTTTTCAGTATCTTTGTCTTGAGAGGTGATCTGCAATCACATTCTTGTCAGTTTTTATAATTTCAATTGTAAATGAAAAGTTTAATATATTTACTACCAGTCTCCTTATTTCTTTTGTTGTAACAGAGTCTTGTACTTTTTTGGTTATCCACCATTTTACCTGTGTATTATCTGTTCTAACAATAAATTTGTTATATACAATATATGGCTCAAAAGCTAATAAACATTTATATAAGGCAAATAATTATTTTCTATTTATTTCCCATTTTATTTGTGAGTCTGTATATGATCCGGAATAATATCTATAGTGGTGTTCTATTTTTTCATTTATGTATTTATATTTTAGTACTCCTCCGTAACTATGATCACTTGAGTCTGTTTCTACTATATAAGTAAATTGTCTGTGTTCATCTGGAAAGTATAATTTTGGTAAATCTTTACACATGATTTTAATTTTTCTGATGTATTTTTTATCTTGTTCATCAAAGTGATATTCTACATCTTTCTTTAATTTTTTCTGTAATGGTTTTAAATTTTCTGCTAATTTTGGTATATATTCTCTTACTTGATTAACTAATCCTAAAAATGATTGTAATTTTTTCTTAGTATCTAGTAATTCTTCAGACTTAAATATCTTTTGTACAATATGTGTTTGCATTTTTATTCCATTCTTATCTATTTGTATTCCTAAGAATTCTATTTGATTTTTCATAATTTCAGCTTTCTTTTTTGATAAGCTAATTCCTGATATTTCTATAATATGTATAAATTTTTCTAATAACTTTAGATGTTCTTCTTTTGTTCTTGAATATAATAGTATATCATCTATATATACTATGCAATTTTCTAGTTGGTTGAAATATGTATTCATAAAATGTTGATAGATACCTGGTGCGTTTTTATATCCAAATGGTAAAACATTCCATTCGTAAAATCCTTGTGGTACAGTAAATGCTGTTAAATGTTTAGATTCTTCTTCTAGTTTTAGGTGGTAAAATCCTGATTTACAGTCAAATTTACTAAAGTAATTATATCCTTGTATTTGTCTTACTTTTAATATTTTATTAGGTATAGGGTAATTATATGTTTTAGTTTTTGCGTTTAGATTCCTATAATCAATAACCATTCTACTTTTTCCTCTTTTTTGTTCACTATGTTTATTTACAATAAATGCTGGACTATTATGTTTACACATATTTGCTTCTGCTCCTGTGTCTATCATAGGTGTATAATATATATTATAATATCCTTCTATAATTATTTTTGCTAAAATATATATTTTTGTCATTATATTGAGATATTAATTTATCATATAATTGTTCGTTTAATAATTACTTTCTTATTTTCATAAGTTATTGTTAGTTGTTTATCATCTATATTATATGGTTTAACTGTTTCTAACCATTTTATTCCTAATGTAATATTACTATTTCCTTGATGTATTTTAAATTTAATTTTTATTGGTATTCCTCCAATAATTAGTTCTTGTTCAGTAGTTTCTTCTATATTTACTAAAGCTCTAGGTAATTCTGTGTTTATATTTTCTCCTGTAATTATTTCATGTTCTTTGACTAATTCTCTTATAATTTGATTTTCTATTTGTCCGTATTTATAGTTATTAAATATTTTCTTTGGTCTAATATTCCTGTAATATAATATTCATATGGTTGTATTTCATCTTGTTGTAGTTCTTTTAACTTAGGTATTAAATCGTAATCTAATCTCCTAGATGTACTATTTCTTGATGATGAAGGTGTATCGTAGCTTAATCTTTTAGATGTACTTAACCTTTCTTTTACTATCTCTAAGTCTTCCTCAATATCTATTTCTTTATAACTATAATCATTATTATCTATTACTGTAATTATTTTATCAAACGGATTTTCTATTTTGATTTTTTGAATCTTATTTTTTGCTGTTATTTTATGCTTTGTAGTTAATACATATAAATTTTTACATCTTGCTGTAAATATCTTACTTCCTGGTGCTAATTCTAATCCTGCCATTTTCCAGTATAGTACTAGTGATTTATCTATGTTTTTGTCTTCTATTGCTACTGAATAATTTGCACTTATAATAAATTTAAAATTTTGATATATTAAATTTCCTCTAACTGCACTTATTATACTTTTTTCTATAGGTTGAATTATTCTATCATCTGCTAAATATAATTCTATAGGTGTATCTATTCCTTCTCTAAAATATGCTTTTATTAATATTTCTGTTGCGCCTAGATGTACATATTTTATTGGATTTTTTTATTTTAAATCTTGGATTTCTTTATTAATTATTTTCTTATTTATGATAGGTATTTTAGCTTTACCTTTAATATATTTACAATCTATTACATGTTCTTTTTGGCTTACTACATAATATTCATCTTGTTTTATTTTAAATAAATTTTTTAATTTAGGTACTTCTAATATTTTATCTATGCTTAAGTCTAATTCTTTTCCTTTTATTTGTTCAAACATATTATTGTCAAATATTATTTTTTGTTCTGTATATTCATTATCTTGATATTCTTCTTTACTTATTATTTTTATATCACTTTCAATCATAATCAGAAGCTGATTCTATTTCTTCTAATTCAATATCTGTAATTTCATATATGCTATCTTCATTTTCTAATTCATAGTCTAAATAATCTATCTGTTTATATTTATCGTTTTCTATTATTACCTCTGTTATTTGTTTTTTCTTTAAATCTTTTGGTAATTTACAGTTTCTAGCTAAATGTCCTAGTTTTCCACAATTATAACATTTACATTCTGTTATATTTTTATTAACTCTATGTGGTCTTTTGTGTTTGTAATTTTTTATATAATATCTTTTTCTTGGGATTTTGTTCTTATATTTTGTTTTAAAGCGTTTATATTTCTTTATCCTTTTCTTTTTATATGAGTTTTTACACCCAAATTGAGGTGCTAACTTACTTGTACAATATGCTAAGTTTTTTACTAATATTTTTTCTAGTTTTAAATCTTCTTTATGTTTTTCACATAATTTCATAAACCATTGTTGTAAGAATTTTATTCTAGCTCCTAGTGTATCTACTGTATTGGATTCTTCCCAATCTTTTATTATTTTTGAACTAAATGGTTCTGGTAATTTTGTGTAATATAATTTTCTTATTTCTTTACTTTCATCATTTGTATATATTCCTTTATAGTAATATTCTCTAAATGCACATGTATATTCATCTATGTATCTCATTTTACATATTGCTAATTTATTCATTAAATTTTTATTTATTATTTTATCTTTCTGTTGTTCTTCTATTTCTGTTGTCATACTTCCAAATTCATTTCTAATTGATATTTCATATTTATTTAATATGTCTATTGCTGATGTTGCTATATCATTATTAAGTTTCGTATTATTTCTTAGTGTTTCTAAACTTGTTGATGTTAAATTTTGTAACCATATTTTTACTGTTCCTATAAGTGTTCTTTCTATATATCCTGGAGCATCCATTATTGATATTTTGTTGTCTATTAATTGTTTTGATATATAACCTATCCATAATTGAATTGTTTTATTTGTATCTGCTACACAGTCTAAATCTAAGAAATTATTTTGATCTGTAGTTTGTCTAGGTATCCAATTTTTATTTAATCTTTTATCCCATAAAGCTTTGTCTCTATTTTCTTTTTCATAAGTATAATATGTTGGGGTTGTATCAATTCGTGTTTTAGGATTTGAAGTACTAGGTTTCTCATCTTTCTCATCTTTCTCATCTAAATTTCCTATATTTATTTCTATATTTTTATCTTTTTCTATAAGATCAGTATATGTTTCTAAATATGATTCAAAATTATTTTCTAAATTATTTTCATTTTCTTCTTCATTTATTTCATTTATTTCTAGTTCCGGTAATTCTTCTGTTTCTTCTAACATTGTTTTCATTTTTTCTATTTCTTGATTTAACTTTAATTCTTCAGTTCTTTTCTTATATTCTTCTTTTACTTTTAATCTTTCTTCATATAATTGTTTAAGTCTTTCTAATTCTTTTTGTAATTCTTGGATTCTAGTATCTTTTACTTCTTCTATTTGTTTAATTTCTTTTTTAGCTTGTTCTCTAATTTTTTCAATTTCTTTTCTTCTATCTATTTCGTCATTTTCTTTATTTAATCGTACCATAGTTGTTAGACTATCTTCTAATTTTGCTGATTCTCTATCTGGCATTAGGTATAATTGGGTTCCTATTTTTTTATATCTTCTTTCTAAGTTTGAATGTATTATTTTTATTTCTAATCCATCTTGACTTTTATATATTTTTTCTTCTACAACATATTCTTCTTTATTCATTATAAATTATGTTGATATTTATATTCTAAGTGTTGTAATTGTAATTCTAATAAGAATATCGTTTTTCTTTGTGCTTTTATAGATCTTTGGCATACTCCTGCCCATATATTATATTCTAGGCTATTTTGTCTAAATCTTATTTCTTGTTCTATTTTAGTAATTTTTTCTAATAATTGTTCTCTATAAGTTTCATCCATTATAAGTTTAAAACATTTTTTCATAATACTCTTGTTTTTTTATCATAAGATTTTGTATTTCTTTTATATTTTCTGAAATATATTCTAAGTATTCCATATCTTGGGTTCTTTGATATATTATAATATTATTTATTAAAAGTTTATTTAGTAGATCTAAATTTTCCATAGTTTGTAGCCAATATGTTAGATATTCGTAATTTATCATTGTTCTGAACATAAATCATATAATTCATATATATTTTGGATAGTTAGTTCTTGCCAGTTTTGTTCTATTAGTTCATTTATTCGGTCTAATTCTATTATTTCTTCAATAAGTAATAGGTCATATATTTCTCTTTTTATGTCAATATTTAATGTTCTAAGGATATATAAAATAAGTATTTTATAATTATAATCTCCATTTAGTAAGTATGTAGGTACCATTTTTATGATTTCTAAACAAGTTTATTCCTTCTAACCTTCTTGTTTGTTATTATCAATTATCAGATTATATTAAAGTTATCCTGAATAAATTCTTTTGGTCACTACTATGATTTTCAGCCTCAATCAGTTACCCTAACAGCGCCTTCAACTGGTCGTACTTCCCCTCAAACGGCTTCTCTTTGCCTAACTGGGTTTCCATTTAGGATGGCATAGTCTGGGCTTACCTATTCTCAGCTTACCTTCGTTCATAGCAAACTACTTCGAATTTATACAGTATAACAATACTATAACATGATAATAATCAAATAATAATCAAGAGATTATCAGGAATATGAGAGTTTAGCTATTCATATTGAAATATGAACATACCTCAGTTTGTAGATTTTCTGGAATTGACTCCTTCATAACTTCGTGGTTGTTGTTAGATTTCTCCATTTAGATTTTTTCTTATCTAGCTCTGATACCAATATAGGGGAATTGCGGAAGTTGAGAGAAAAATATGTGAAGTGGGAGATGAGGGATGATGATCCTCTTCTCCTAAGTCTTATTTATAGACAAATTTACATGACCTTTACTATTCATTGACCTTTACTGTTCATGAATAGTAACTGACTCTTACTATTTACACAGTGACTTGACCTCTACTATTTACACAGTAACCGACTCTTACTATTCACATAATTGACTCCAAATAAAAACAAACTACTTTACTAGTGTCAATCCAATAATAAAGTCATATAAGAATAGTTCTTTTTAAAACTATGATTTCATAAAATAGTTCATATAGACACTATTCTAAGCATCTAAATCATGATTTCCTTTCAATTGTGAGGAAACTTTTCACAAATCATTGATATTTAACTTAAAGTATCCTCAAATCATTATTCATCTTTTCATAAAACATGCATAAATCCTTTATCAAATTCATGATCATAATTTCATAGTACATAACTAAAATCAAGCATAAAACATCGGTCCATATGAAATCAATTTAAATCGAATTGAATCAAATCATGCATAATAAAATATAATATCAAAAACTAAATCATAATAAATTGGACCCATGAAGATTGTCATGAAATCCCATATGAATTGGGTAAAATTGAATTAGAGATTTGAGTTTCTTTTGGGACTAGTGGATGAAAGAGATCGATTGGTGAATTCCCTCATACCTCGATAATCAAAGCCTCAGCAAAGCAATAGGAAAGTGACCTCGGAGCTTGAAATCCTAGCTTTTCACCTTTGAGCTTGAGAGAGAATTGAAGAGGATGAACTTAGATGGGATTTGGAGTTTTGAGAGAATGAGAGGGTTTGGGTAATTTTAGGACTTGAAAATCAGTTAGAAGAATTAGAAATAGGCTAGAAACAACGTAGTACAGGCCTAAAAGGATAAGAAAAATACCCAAATATCCTTAACAAATAATTGCCGGACAGACCTACGGTTGGGTTCTACGTTCTATAGGGCATACTACATTTCGTCTTGTTAAACTTTATAACCTCGTCTAGAGCCCAAGAGTCTGAACAAATCCTATGGGACCTCCCTACGGTTCGTCCTCTAGTCTACGATCCGTAGACCTCACCTGTAGGCTTCAATAACCAAAAATCACATAAGTCCAAACATCATTCCACGAGTCCACTCTATGATCTATAACACAAACAATGACCTGTAGGTCCTATACGTAGATCACAAATACATCATATCAATTAAGTGCAAAACCACTCTACGAATGACTCCTACGACTCGTAGAGTCCACCCGTGATCCCTGGAACCAAATTTCCAAAATCTCTGAAGTCACTCTTCGGGCATCATCTACGACCCATAGTCCATTCGACGACTCGTCCAGTTAAATCGTAACTCATCATTAGAGACTTGACATTTTTCGAAATCCTGCCCAATGTCTACAAGACCTATCCTATGACCCGTAGAGCATACTGCGACTGGTAGGTTGACCCATAAAACCAAGTACCTGCAACTTTTTCTGAACTTTTCCAACTCGAATTCAACTTTCGATTTTCGAGGTGTTACAATATAATATATCACTTATCTGTTAAAATAGTTCGAAAATGATGTTTTTTTTTAAATAACAATTACTTAGAATTATTTAATTTTTCTCTAATTCGCATGGGTTAATTTACCAATAATAATAAAAAAAAAAAAAATTCGACCTTTCAAGTATATTTCAGATTTCAGATTAATGAGAAAAAATTAAAGAAAGAAACAAACGGGTACCATATTGGCATTAGGGGCGTGCTTCTAGGGCACGAATAGCAGTTGCATCCGTTCCGCCTAAACTTCATCTCGCTGCAAAAAATCTTCACCTTTCGTCAATGGAGAAAAAATGTGAAAGAGAAGATATGAGTGCAATCGATACAGAAAGGATGAAAAACCTGAAGAAGATGAGGGAGACATTGATATTTGATGCGTATTACTTACAAGCAGAAAACTATCTTAAACATGGGGAAAAGGGCAGATGTAAACCCCTTGCTGACATGTTTCTGGATCAGTGCTCTCGTTTGGAGGAGGAGGACTCATATAGGTATATCTTTTATCTCTCATTTTTCTCCAAATATATATCCGAATCAGAATTGGCATCGCTACCTTTGATTTTTGTGCTTTTTTTGGTTCTTAGAATATATTGGTCTTCTCAGGCTTGCTTCTGATGATTGAGTCTATAATTTTTCCCTTTTTATGTTTACTGTAATGCATACTATTGTCAGGACCAGAACATCAGCTTTATGATTATCAACCTTCCACATATCTGACCTAAAAAAAATGACATGTTACAGAATGATAGGCTTATTTTTCCACTCAAATAATTTTGGTTGTAGGTTGTCCTCCCCGATTTGTATTTGTTGGGGGTGTTTTTGAGTTCCAAATCAATACAATGAGATGGTTAGTTGAGTATCTTCATTTGCACATATTTGTTTTTGAAATATGTGCAGGAGTCTATGGAATATGACTATAACACCGTTGGGTCATGCCAGACAATACAGCCTTAAGGAAATCGAAGATATGACCAACAATTTTCAGCGGTACACGCTGATTAGATCTACCAAGTATGGGAGAATGTTCAGTTGCGCAACCAATGAAGCTATTACTATCAAAACATGGGATTTCTTTTGGCCAAATATCAATGGCTATTCTTACCATCCATCTAGATTTTGTGTATGTTAAATCATATATATATATATGTTTTTTTTTTTTTTTTTGTTGGATTGGATCCTATTTCTCTCTCTTAACATTTTCTGCTAAGATACTTGGTAAAATTTGCAGAATGAGCTTGAAATACTGACAGATGATAATCCTCATGCATGTTTGATGAAGTTAAAGGGGTTCTGTTTTCAAAATATACTTGCAGCTGTGTATGATGAAACACCAATTCAATTTTTGTCGTACGTCATTTCTGGTATTTAAACTACTTAAAGAAATCTTCATCTGCTATAGTTGAGGGCTACCAGGTTTACCAGTTTTATGTGCTTTAATTTTTACTTGTCATTTGTATTTGTTCCTTGAGATGGGAAAAGCTTTATATGGGAGAATAGAATGAAGGTGGCAACTCAACTTGCAAGCCTCTTCACCTGGTTGCATGAGAAGCAATTTGCGATTGGTCATATGGAGCCTTCTAGCATAATGATTGACAAGGTAACATCTAAACTTTATGGATCTTGAATCTTGTTGACATTTTACAAGTAACTGTTCAATAGGATTTGCAGGCAGGGCCATTGTAGTTGAATTGAATTCCCTTCACCAGAAAATTATATTATTGTGCAAATAGGCTAAAACAAGTATTTAGGGAAGTTATGGTATAGAGGCACAAGGTTTACAAATTCTTTATGTTGCAAGCTCAAGGCCTAGGTATGATATTCTAGTACTTTCCGAATTCCTTTATTTGAACTCTCTGCTCATCCATTGCTTGCAGGACTTCAACATGAAAGTAATCGACTTTCCTTTCCTGGTTCGTGTTAGAGACATCCCTCATAATATTCTTCCTGATGCTCCCGAGGTTGATAATGTTACTAAAACTTTAAAAGATGATGTTTGCACATTTGGTATTCTACTTTTGAGGTTGATTACCAATAAAAAAAGCATTGGAGGTCCATATCATTGTTGGATTAGGGAGGAGCTACAAGGTGGTAAAGGATCGATAGTGGATAAATCAATTCTGCTAGATTGTGATGGTGTGCTCGCTTGTGGAATCACAAAACTAGCAACAGAATGTCTGGATGAGGATCCAAATGCACGCCCAGATATGAAGAATGTCTCTGACCGCTTGACCAATTTGGTAAGCAAAGCAACTTGAACCATGGAAGAGCAAATTTTATTGTTTTGCTAAGCCTGTTGTGAGACTTTATATAAATCATGTAGTTGATTAACTGGACATGTCTAGCGGATTTCATGCATTAAGATTGTATGGTTCTGATTTTCTTGTTGGGGCACTTCCTTTGAGAGAAAAACTTAACAAAAACATGATGTTTAACAAAGAGATATATGGGACTAGCTCTGGCAAAGTGGATTATTTGGGTTACTGCATGAATTATGATATGTTTAACTTTTAACCTATGTTGCTCAGACTCTTCAAAAATGTCATCTGTGTGTTGGTTCCTTCAAAAGTAGTGCATTTTTGTAGGATCCGACATGGGTGCAACAACATTTTTTGGAGCAATTTAGAACTTAACAACATTGTGTCCTTTAGTGTGCACCGGTCTTTATGACTTTATCTCCATTGCCTTGTGTGGATTTAATTGTCATTAATTTGAATCCTCTGTTTCTCTTTCTTTTGTATTTAATACTAAGTCTCTGTTTGCTGATTTCTACTAGCTAGAGGTTAATTATTCAGTCAAAAGACGTCTAGCAGAAATACACTCACCTGGTTATAAATGTGAACTTGTTGGCTATTCTTTTTGAATACAGATGTCCGGAATTGGTTTCGAGCAGCGTCAAGTTTCCGTTGCTATCAGCAAGAGACCAGGAGAACAGTTTGGACAAACAAGAATGATTAGTGTTCTCACCTTAGCATTAGCAGTTGGTGTCGTTGGATTCCTCTTGTTTAAGAAGTACTGATTATTCATTCCAACTGTTAGAGATTTTTCACTTTATATGTAAGTGCATGCATATTCTCTGTATTATTTCTTGAAGGTGAAAGACAAGTGATAGATTTGCATATGCTTTAGTCCACCTTTAAATTGGTGGTGTGGACATTTGTCCGAAGTTGGAAGTATAAAGTAAATGAGACTGTTAATTAAACAAAATATATAATAATATAAATGTGGAAGTCATGATATATTAATCATCTTTGTGAAGTAGTGTGCATCACAAGTCAAGCAATGACTTCAAGCAATACACACGACACAATATCTTTGACTATGGAGCCTGTATGAAAGAATAATTAAATCAAGATGCATCTTGATGATTTAAAAATCAGTAAATAAAGAGGGAGTTAAACGAGCAAGAATGTGGGCTCACCGAAGTATTTCAGGTAAGCTAGTCCCTCCTAAGCTATACGATCCTCTGGAACGTACTCTTCTCCTCTACCTAACAAACCTTCAAAGTCAACTATCGTATGCTTGAGTAGTGGGCACTAAAGATAATCCAACAATACCACTTCTAAAACTATTTTTTGATAGAAAACAATAATTGAACTAACCTTAGCATATACATTATGGCTATTACCATACTACTAAATGTTATCCATTCTAAAATTATTTTCTAATCAGTTTTGCATGAATAGTTCCTAAAGAAAAACTAAAGTGTCTTAAACACAGGAAAACAATATATTAAGTATGACAGATAACAAATAAATATCTAAATTACTCCCAATTTATATGACTCAATTTCTTCTTTAGTCAGTCGCGCCAAAAAAGTCATATATGTCTATATTTAGTAAAACATTAACTTTAAAATACTAATCATTTTTCATAGTCACACAAACATCAATATCTTATTTTAGACCACAAATTTTCTTTCCTTCTTAAATATTATGTCAAGTCAAATTACATCACATAAATTAAGACAAAGACAGTAATTTTTTTTTTTTACACATTATTTAACTTAAATTTTCCTTATTTGCATGACAGTTGAATCCAATAATTTTTTCTTTTTTAGTTTTTTTTTAAAAATTTTTTTAACTCCATATGCCGAAGATGGTGGATATGACAACGGGTAACAATATTTTTTCCAGCCAAGCAAAATCACATCAAAAAAATGAAGTTTATTAATTAAACAGAAAAGGGTCATATTTGCCCTCGCTTAGAAATGAAGGGGGAAAGAGTGAAATTAGGGCTTTAAGTCGTCTATGTCGAGGTGGGTGTGTTTGACGTGCACATGTGGAGTCCATGTGGCATTTTAGCGCACACATGGATGTTTTTGTTAAACAGAAGGGCAAGTGTGGTCCAATAGTTAGACGGCGGGAAGGGCATTTTTGGGCCGAAATATAGTTTGAGGGTATATTTAAGCTATTTTGAATAGTTTAAGGGTATTTTTGACCCTTTTTCGTAGTCGTCTATGTAGAGGTGGGGTCTGTTTGGTGTGCACACGTGCCATCCAATGTGGCATTTAACACACACATGGATACTTCTGTTAACTAGAAGGATAGGTGTGGCCCAATAGTTTGACGAGAAGAGTATTTTTGAGTCGAAATATAATTTAAGGGTATTTTAAAGCTATTTCGAATAGTTTAAGGGTAGTTTTCCTTTTCCGTATATTTTTATTATAATTAAAATTTTACTTTCAATTTAATATTTTATCTGACCCACTTAAATAAAATTTGACCCACCCAATTTGAAAACCCGCTAACCATATCTCCATACCTGGCTCTATGGAGTACACGATCTCTATCTGGGTGTATATGTGAAATACATGGAGTAGATAGACCAACAAATGACCATTGAAATGCCTAATGCAGCGTACATTGCTTTGGCAAGTGAGGCAGCATTTTGCCTATCAGTTTCAATTTCCTCTGAGCTTGAAGATCCATTATGGATTAGCTTAAAATCTAAAATTTGTTGAGCTAAAGTACCAACTAGCAGAGGAGCAAATGATGCTAACAAGGTCTCGAAAACATCGATCCACAATATAAATGCTCAGTCCTCTAATAGAATTAGGATTAACGAGTTCTCAAATTGCGTGAGTCGAATTTTATTTAAGTGGGTTGAATGAAATATTAAATACAAAGTAAACTTTTAATTATAATAAAACTATATTTATGTCAAAAGTTGGATGATAAAGGTGAATCTATCAAAAAAGCATGACTAAGGATAAATATAACCCTTTTTAAGAGTTCAAAGACAAATATGACCCTCTTTCGTTAAATAAATTACGGGATCAAGAATGAATGACATAAATGCCTAGTATATATATATATATATTTACTAATTTCTGATTCAGAGCATTGCACGTATACCTTGTCTCGATGAATATGAAATTCAAGAAATTACAAAAATATTATATTGAAAGAAATTCTTCCTAAATGAAACAACAAAATATAGATGACAAAATTGTCTTAATAAATTAGAGGTGGTAACAGTAACTCATTACTAACTCAATTGAACACGTTAAAAAGCAATTTATGATGGGGGATATGAGCCAACAGTAAAATCTTGGGTTGCCTCCCAAGAAGCGCCTTATTTAACGTCGTGGCACAACATGGATACGCTTTCAAGGTTCATTTTTCAGGTTAGCCAAGGTATCACTTGGTAGACCCCCTTTTTGCCTTGGGTTCAAATTTGACCCATTTGCATTTCTAGTTGTTTGATGGACACTAAGTGAGAGGTGACCGTCTGATTGAGTGTGGAGACGTCCTCTTTCATTCCTTTAAGCACTTTATCACCCTTCCACTTTATTGAGAATGCGGGCAAGCATATCTTCAGTGCAAAAGTTCTCCGGGTCATCCCTTTGTTCCTTTGGCTTTGGACGCTCATGGGGTGGAATATATCTGTCCTTGTCACCATCCTGTTCCTTCCAATTAGTCCCATGGTCACACCATTCCCTATTACGGTCTCTCCATCCATCATCCCTATCTCTATTCCAACCTGGATTCCTGCCTTCCTTGGATCTCTAGGACGGAAACATCCTCCTGGATTTGCAAGAAAATTCACTTCCTCATTATAGAAGTCTCAATGTGTGCATCCTCGGGGTTTAATCCACTAATGCCAAGATCGTTTACACTTTTTTACTCACTACCCATCACATTTTTCGACAAAATATCCAATTGGGTCATCTTTTTGGCCATATATTGGTCTCGCTCTTGATCCTACTCTATGTGCTCCTTTGTTATCCTAAAGGTCAAAAGAGACACATGGTCCTCCCTAGTGTACCAGGCTCTATTTATTTTGGTCCTACTATCGAGGAAATTAGATGCTATTTTGAAAGGTTGCTGCATTATACCTTCTCGAAAAAGTTGATCAGCCACACCTTTGTTCACCAAGTCTAAACTCCGGTAGAAGTGTTGTAATAACACGTTGTTTGGAAGTCCGTGAGTCGGACATTAAAGTATCACTTTTGAAATCTCAGCCACGTCTCATGGATTGGCTCACTGTCTAAACGTTTAAATCCCTAAATATTATATCTCAATGCCATCATCTTTGAAGGAGGAAAGAAACTTATGTAGAACGCCTCAGTAAATTCATCCCAACTGGTAATGGAATCCCTCGATAGATCAGCTAACCATTTGGTCGCTTCCCCAGTCAAAGAAACAGGGAACCACCAGAGACGGACTGACTATTGTGAGCTGGTTTTGAATGAGAATGGACCACATATGTCCACAAAGTTCTAAATATGATCATGGGGATCCTCACCTATACCACCCAAGTGAATATCTTTGACATCAATCAAATCACCCATGTCATCTTGGTGTCCATGTTGGAAACCGTTACTTCTATTCACACTTGTCTCTTCCTCTGTTCATAAACAACCAACAACAACAAACACAAAATAAGGTAAGTTGATTCAACTACAACCCAAAAATATCACAATCTAAACTTCACTAATAGAAATCTAAAACATCACTCCCCGGCAGCGGCACCATTTTTGATAAACGCTCAACTACACCTCAACCAATAATAATTATAGGTGGTTGCAATCTAGTATAAACCCAACAAAGAGTTGGGTTCGATCCCATTGGAAATGATACAAGTTAGAATTAAGTTACGAAGTTATAAACGTGGTGTAATGAATTGTAGTAATAGAAATTATCGAAATCATTTAGATAAATCAAAGGGGTTGACACAAATGTCAGATGGGGGATTAGGTTTGTCAATTAACAACTAAAATATTATAAAAATAAGGGAGTAATCAAGTAGATAAGGACACTTGGGGATGTGATCGATTAAAGGCTAATTTCGCTATATGGGTAATAGTAATTTACTAACAATTGTTGAATCTTAGTGAGTAGGCTAGGTTATAGATGCAATAGCTTTCTCTCGAACAACTATTACGATTCAAGTGAGTTCTTTCAAACCTTGACAAGCATAACAGTATAAGCATCCCAATACCTCAATTTATCTACTCTTTCGAGCTAGATAGGTAGGATTGAGTTAAGATTCACTTTCTCGAGCTGAACCCACAACAACCCAATCACTACAATCATCAATCGATAACCTTATAACCTTAGTTCTAAAACCTCTTTCTCAAGCAAGCCTAGAGCACTATGTTTGAACTGCATTTGAGACTACAATTCATGGATTAATGTATGACTATCAACTAAACCCATTTCAAATGAACATATAAATCAGTAAATAACAATACCGATAAGCTAATTAGAGCAAATAATCACATGATCACACCCCTAAGAATGGGGGTTTTAGCCACACATCATAAAAAGGGAAGAAATCAATATCAATTATGTTCTCCATAATATGCGTATTGCAATCCACATCTTTACAATAATAAAAAATGCTTAATATAAAAAATCCAACTCAAAATCCACTAGAAAAATCCTTAAACCAAGTAAAATAAAGTCTCCAATAAAAGCTCAAAGTTCTACAATCGAGAAATTACTCAGGAAAATGACAAGATTCTTTTTTCTGCTTTTTGAAATTCAATATATACGTTCTCAAATTTTGGCCTTCAGGACAACTAGGCGAGGTTATTCAATCATCGCCGACCAAGTCGGTGACCACCAATGGCTCCATTCCATTGCCGATTTGCCTTGGCTCTTTAACCTCAGAGTTCTGTGACTTTAGGCAATCAAGATTGAGGTCGCCGATCCATTCGACGGTATGACAACTATCCATTTCCATAGCCAAGTAGGTTTTTCCCCATGGTTGACATGCTGGAACTTTTGACGAGCTGAAATGCCACTCGACGGCTCACTGGGTGGTCTTAGCGATCACCAAGACTGGCTTTCTTCAACTTCTTCAGCTTTCTTCCCTCCTTTTTGTCTGGTAATGTCCTTGCCTTGCTCTTAGCCTTAATTTCTTGAAATTAACACTTTAACATCAGTTTAGGCTATAAATTAGGCATTTAGGACAATAAAACTATGAAAACAAAGCCCCAAATGAGTCAAAACCTCAAACTCATCAGAAGACACTCAATAGATTAAGGCCAACTATAACAAAAATAATATAGTTATTCCATAAGCACGCATAGATACTCAGGGAGAAACTAATTGGAGGAACAAAGGGGTAGAAGAAGACACTCATAACAATAGCCATGAAGTAATCCAAAAGGGGACGAGCAAAGGGGAGGATTCATAAAGTACACATGCAGCACAAATTGAGTATGAAAAGGCTTTGATGATTGTCAAGAACCAATATGATAAAGTATCTCTCAGGAATCGGCAGTACCTTTGCAGAGTAATTGTGCATTCACAAGAGACATCCAAGGTATGCTAGAAGATACAATTCTAGGCACCCTCATGCTGGAATATGTTGCAAATAGGACCCCAATGGAACTGAAGCCTTGATAGAAACCTACACAAAAACACCACCAATAAGAATATTACATGAACTGGTCTGACATCAGAAAATAGTAGACACAGGATAGGGAGGAAGAGGCTAACAAAAAGGGAAAGTGGAGGACTTTGAAGAAGTTGATAATTAGAAAAACATGACCCAAGCATTGATAGATGTTGGTCTACTAGACACTAGCACCACTAAAGGCAGAAACAAGACGGAGAACAAACCTTTCCGGGTAAACCCTAAGAAGGGAGTGAAAATAACTAAAAAATGAAGTTAAAAGCATTAGTTTGGCATGTGAGGTCTATTAGAACTCGGAATTCATTCCATAGAATTCAGATGCTTCATAGATACCATAAATTTTCCATTATTGCTTTAATGGAACCATTTCAAGATGTCAAACAAATTCACAAGTACAAGAGGGGACTGGGTATGCAATATGCTAACTATAATGAGAACAGGAAGATTTGGGTCTTCATACAAAAGCATATTCATGTTGGAGTATTATCATATTCTAAACAACAATTATCTTTACAATTACAATACCAAGAAATTGGACAATCTTTAATTACCACATTTGTCTATGCAATGTGTGTTGAACAGGAGATAAACGTCCTGTGGGATGACATTCACAATCTTAGTATAAACATGAATCTATGCCCTTGGTGGGAGGAGATTTCAATGTCATTCTTAGTGATGAAGAGAAGATAGGTGGGCTTTCTATATATCCTCAAAAATATGAAGATTTTGCTAGTTGTGTCAACTCTTGTGATCTAGTTGACATTAATTTTAATGGAAGCCCATTTACATGGTGGAATCTAAGAGCAGATAGAGATTGCATATTCAAAAGGTTGGATAGGTTGTTGTTCAATCAAGCTTTTTCATGGGTTTAAATGGTCTAGTAGAGGTTGAACACCTAGCTAGGACTGTATTTGATCATGCCCCTTTGCTTCTCACATTGGGGGTTCAATCTTCTTACATTAGAAGACCTTTCAAGTTTCTCAAATTTTGGGTAGAGGCAGCAGATTTCCAGGAAGTAGTTAAGTCTCATTGGTTATCTACTGACTGCACTGATATTTTCATCAGCCTAAAACAGAAAATGAAAAACACTAGAACTGCACTATCCAGCTGGAGTAGAGAAAAGTATGGGGACTTGTTCAAACAAATTCTTATTTGAGAAGAAATTAATAGACTCAAGGAGGAGCTATTTGAAGAAAACCCCTCTCTTGAAAATAGAATGGTTTTGCAGAAGGCTCATGTTGATTTGAGAAAGTATATCCATTATGAAGAAGTGTTTTGGAGGCAAAAGGCAGGCATTCAATGGTTTGTAGAAGGAGAGAGGAACACTAAATTTTTCCATATTGAGTGAAGGGAAGAAGGAAAAGATTGGCAATAAATAGAATTGAAAATGCTGATGGTATTTGGGTGGAAGGAGAAGAGCAGGTGGCCACAAAAGCAGTGTCTTTCTTTTGGGAATAATTCATAGTAATGGGATGAGGCACTGGGGTCTCCTTACTACAACATATCCCCAGTCTGATCAATGATCCATGAATAATGATATCAATGCTACCCCAATATGGAGGAAGTAAGGAAGATTGCTTTTGCATTGAAAGGTGAGAGTGCAAGTGGTCCTGATAGATTCACTGGATAGTTCTATCAAAGTTGTTGGAGCATAATTGGTGAAGATGCTTATAAAGTAGTGATAAATTTCTTTGAAGGATACACCCTCCCCAAAATCCATGACACATACAAACTTGGTTTTATTACCAAAAAAAAGAGATGGTCCAGTCCTTCTCAGATATGAAACGAATAAGCCTGAGCAATTTCCTAAACAAAATTATGTCACAACCTGGGTTACCCCCTAGGAGTAACATGGCGTAACTGACCCCGAAGGGGTCGCATACAAGCCCTTATCATCATTATCACATAAATACATAGAATAATGTGGAAAATTAAAAAATTTTACAATAAAAGTCAACTTCTTTCATAAAGGAAAATAAGAAACTAGACTTGTCTCAATTACCATCTAGAACATAAGAGTACAAATAGGGACAAAGCCTTTTACATCAATAAAGTCTCCATGAATAGGAAATACAACATAGTCTAGAATATAGAAGGAAAACTAGAAACTAGAATCAACAACATGTTGTCCTCGAACTTGACGACTCACCAAGCCTACGGAATAGTCGACCCAAGCTTCACTCAAAGAAGTAGTAGTAGTCTCAACGACCTAAACATACACTCATAGTAAAGGGAGAAAATATGGGTTAGCCCAATTAATTGTACTAAGTATGGAAGCCATGCACAAAACCTTAAAATATGCATAAAAGGGACATTTAGATTACCTTCAACTCTATTAAAATAGGATCGGTTCCCAACAAGTCCTTAAAATATGCATAAAAGGAGAAATTCTCAACGGACTTGTTGAGAATCGATTCTTTCAACTCCATTAAAATAGGATCAAGGTGTTGTTTAGACTTCACCTCAACAATAAAGGACGATTCGAAACTATGATGGACCATGAATCCACCCTTGGTGGAATCCACTAGTTGAACACCTAACCAGGCCAACCTGTGCACATCACGAACCAATTCCGTCTTCTCATCTTCTACATGAGCCACACTCCCCAAGGACAATCTACTAAGGGAATCCATAACCACATTGGCTTTACTGGAGTGGTATAGGACACTCATGTCATAATCTTTCAACAGTTCC
The DNA here is from genome assembly GCA_037074985.1 of Solanum bulbocastanum. NCBI lineage: Eukaryota > Viridiplantae > Streptophyta > Magnoliopsida > Solanales > Solanaceae > Solanum > Solanum bulbocastanum. The sequence goes on from CM073607.1 coordinate 12,186,782, forward strand.
AACCATCTTCTTTGTCGGATATTTAATTCCTTTTGACTAAACACATATTGGAGACTCTTGTGGTCAGTGAATACATCAACATGCACCCCATAGAGATAGTGCCTCCATAGTTTCAAGGCAAAAACAACCGCCACTAATTCGAGGTCGTGGGTCGGGTAGTTCTTTTCATGAGTCTTGAGTTGCCTCGAAGCATAGGAAATTACCTTACCACGTTGCATGAGAACACACCACCAACTCTATTCTTGAAGCATCACAATATACTATGAATTTGTCGGTACCTTTCGGTAATGTCAATACCGGAGCGGAGGTGAGTCTATCCTTTAGCTCTTGGAAGGTCTTCTCACAAGTTTCCATATCACTCAAATTTGGACCTCTTTTGGGTCAAGGCTGTTAATGGAGAAGTGATGGATGAGAAGCCCTCAACAAATCTCCTATAATACCCGACCAAACCCAAAAAACTTCGAATATCGGTGGGACTTAGGGGTCTAGGCCAACTCTTAACCGCATCCATTTCTTCGGATCAATCTCTATACCCACACTTGACACAATGTGTCCAAGGAAAGCAACCGACCTTAGCCAAAACTCGCACTTACTAAATTTAGCATAAAGTTGGTGGTCTTTGAGAACTTGCAACACTACCCTCAAATGTTTCATATGATCACCCTCACTCATTGAATATATCAAAATATCATCAATAAAAAACAATCACAAATGAATCAAGATATTGTCTAAACACCCTATTCATTAGATCCATGAACACCATCGGGGCATTTGTTAGACCAAAAGATATATCTAGGAATATATAGTGACCATATCTTGTACGAAAGGCCGTCTTAGGAATGCCAACCCTCTCACCCTAAGTTGGTGATAGCCCAACCTTAAGTCAATCTTTGAGAAGTAACTAGCCCCTTGGAGTTGGTTAAGCAAATCTTCAATTCTAGGGAGAGGGTACTTATTCTTTATAGTGACCTTGTTCAATTGGAGGTAGTCTATACACATCCTAAGTGACCATCCTTCTTCTTCACAAAAAATACTGGGGAACCATATGCTTGGTTGAATAAAACCCTTATCTAGCAAATCTTTGAGTTGTTCCTTAAATTCCTTCAATTTGGCCGAAGCCATCCGGAAAAGGGGAATGGATATGGGTTGTGTATTCGGCATAAGATCAATGCTGACGTCTATTTCCCGTTTGGGAGGGATTTTGGGTAAGTCGTCGGGAAAGACTTCTGGAAATTCCCTTACTACGGGGACCGACTCTAAAGGAGGAGTCTCGGACTTAAGGTCCTTAAATCTCACAATATGAAAGATACACCCTTAGAAATTATTTTCCTACCTTTTATACATGAAACAAAATGACCTCTAGGAATTGAGTTCCCCCCCTTACATTCTAGAACGGGCTCATTTGAAAATTGAAACTTTACTACCATTGTTCTATAATCAATGGAACAAAAAAAAGTGTGCAACCAATCCATCCCTAATATGACTTCAAAGTCCAACATATCTAATTCTACCAAATCAACCAAAGTGACTCTATGAGACAAGGAAATAGGAAAATATCTATAAACTCTCCTAGCTACAACCGAGTCACCTATTGAGATAGAAACCGAAAAAGGTTCCTCTAACTTTACGAGGAGTACATCAAATTTCATAGCCACTAAAGTTATCAAATAATAAAGTGGCACCGGTGTCTAATAATGCATAAACATTAACGGAAAATACTTGCAACATACCGATAATAACGTCTGGAGAACCCTCTTGATCACTTCTAGATTGGAGAACATAGAAGTAATTTTTTTTGGGAGCATCAAAATTTGAGCCACTAGGAGGGACTTGCTTGCCCTCTCTCCCTTGAACCTTTAGCATAGGATAATCCCTCTTCATGTGGCCACTCTTACCACAACTAAAATATCCATCCGTGCCAACAAGGTACTTGCCATCATGCCTTTTGCCACACTTTGCACAAGTAGGTCTATCAATATAAGAACCACTTCCACTAGCACCTTGTGGCTTTGGAGTAGGCACCCTCTATTTGTTGACCTTAGGATTGCTAGAAGTGCCTTGATTAGAAAACCTCTTCTTAAACCTTGGTTTGCCTTGAACCTTAAATCTACCCTTAGACGAATTACATTCATCAATTCTTGCCCTCTACACTTCTCTACCCATTTGCTTGAGCTTTTGTTCCTCGATTTGTTTGGCATGAACCATAAGACGTGAGATGTTCGTTCTTGGAATAAGCAGCACCAACCTACATTCATTCACCACTAGATTGGATATCCCCATAACAAATTTGGTCATTTTAGCCCTAGAGTCTGCCACCAAAGTTGGGGAATACTTAGACAATTGTGAGAACTTGAGGCTATATTCCTTCACACGCATACCTCCTTGGAGGAGGTTGATGAATTCTTTCATCTTCCTCTCCCTTAGCTCTAGGGGGAAAAACCTATCAAGGAAAGTCATCTTGAACACTCCCCAATCAACCGAGCCCACTCTAATGGACCCCTCTTCCTTCCATTGCTCATGCCACACTTGAGCCACATCCTTCAATTGATAGGCGGCTAGTTCCGCCTTTTATCTTGGAGAAACTCTCAGAGTCAAGGACATTAAACACCTCCTGAATGAACCCTTATGGGTATTCATCCACTTTGCAGCCATAGAATGTAGGGGGATTCATTCTTGTGAAATCCCTTATCCTAGAAGCAGTAGTACTTGCATTGGGGTTCACTTGGACCCTAACATATCTAGTGACTTGAGTCGTCAAAGCATGAGTCAATGTTTGGAGAGCCGAATTTATCTCCACGTTAGTCAAAGCCCACTCATCATTAGGAGCTTGAGGAATTTGAGGCCCTTTAGGACCTTGGGGAGGGACTCCCTCATCATTAGCAATCTCCTCTTCCACTCTTTTTACGGCCGCTCTTCTTGTAGTCATATCCTATATGCATAAGAAAAGGGTGAAGAAAAGGACTTTATAGAGTAAAAATTCTAAGGCACGACTAATGAGTAATAAAAGAAGTGAAAAGTTCCTAAGCATCATATAGCCTCTCATTCATAAGTGTGGGGCAATTCACATTTATGAACAAGACTCTGCTAGATGTGGTTCATGAGCCATCACCCTAGAATCATTCTATACCTTTTGCTCTGATTACCAAGTTTGCCACGACCCGAGGTTACCCTCTAGGTGTAACATGGCGTAATTGACCTCGAAAGGGTCACATACAATCCCTTAACATAATTATCACATAAAGACAGAATAATGCGGAAAATTAAAAACTTTTACAATAAAAGTCAACTTCTTTCATAAAGGAAAATAGGAAACTAGACTTGTCTCAATTACCATCTAGAACATAAGAGCACAAATAGGGACAAAGCCCTTTACATCAATAAAGTCTCCGTGAATAGGAAATACAACATAGTCTAGAATATAGAAGGAAAACTAGAAACTAGAATCAACAACAACTTGTCCTCGAACTTGATGACTCACCAAGCCTAGTGAATAGGTGACCCAAGCTTCACTTGAAGAACTAGTAGTAGTCTCAACGACCCGAACCTACACTCATAGTGAAGGGAGAAAATATGGGTTAGCACTATTAATTGTACTAAGTATGAAAGTTGATACGCTCAAATTACACCTTTTTTCAGAAGCATAAGCGATCATTATCATGTAAAGAACCCAACATGTAGGTTGGGATCGATCCCTGGAGGAATATGGCTTAAACTTAAGTTCAATAATGATTATATTCGTTTAGCCAATGTATGTCCAAAACAAATAAGTAAAGCGGGGGGGGGGGGGGGGGGGGGGAGATTTGTGTAACAAATTATGGAATTATGAAAAGCAATTCGCAAGCATGATTTAAACTTTTGTTGTTATCAAGTTGAGAAAGAAACTAGGGTGTACGTGTTCCTCATAAGCTCAGTACTCCATAATCCTAGTAATAGCAATCCCTTCCTAGTGTATTACATGCAAAGCAATAAGTTATGTATCTCTAAATCCTTGGCCCGACATCTAGAGAATTTCACCCTGCACCTTGGTCCGGCTATGTGTGTATAATTTACTAACCCTTACCATTACCTCATATTAGAAGTCACATCGATGTATGGCTTAGTTTTCACCCTCGCACCAATCAACATTAATTCTATTAGATAGTATCACACTAAATCTATGTTGATAATTCTTTTCTCATTAATTACCTCCTTGGTCCGGCAAGTAGTAATGAGGCGAGTTCTAACGCGTGCACTCGTTAAAAGGACTTCTAAGCGTATGAATTATCAATGCATGAAAAACCACTATTCGGGAATTACTTAGTTACCATTCATACTTCGCTATTCGCTCATGGTTCCCACAACCCTAGTTGTGGATTTAGTTACCCATAATAGCAAGAACACAATTCATAATATTTGAAGAATAAATCATGAGCTTATGTAGAAGAGTAGAATAATCCCACAATAACTTGAATTTCAAAGTAAAAATAACCAAAATGTGCTTAGAAAATTAAGAATTGCTAAAGTTGCTGGTTAATTTCCGAAGCCAAAAACTAGAACAAAAGTAATAATGTCTAACCCCCAAAAATGAGGTTTACATACCATATTAATATAAAACAATTCCCAACTAAAAAGGAAACTAAATAAGGAAATAATGTTTCAACATGCATCTTCGACTTACAAGACTGACTTACGGACCGTCAATTGACTTACTGTCCGTAAGTCCCTTCCGTGGCCCAGGACTAAAACAAAATTTTGGGCTTCAAAATCTACCCCTCTCATCTTCAATCGACGGACCATAGATTAACTTACGGTTCGTTAGTCCTCCTCCGTAGCTCCATACTTAGAATCTTCAAATTAGGTCCAAAAAACCTCTTCTCGATCGTATTCGACGAAGCAACAGTACGGTTCGTAGATCAATCTACGGACCGTCAATGGCCACCGTCAGTCCATACTTATCCAAAAGCTTTGCTGCTCTCCTTCCATGCCTGGCATGCCCATCTATGGTCACTATCTATGGAGCGTGAGTGGACCTACAGTCCGTAGGTCACCTCCCTAGATGACTTTTTCTGCACAGTTCAGTTGTGTCTCTAAGTTTTCGCATCTGAACATATTTCGTGCAAAAAATGATAAAAATACATAAAAACCAATACCAAATGGCTCTAGACACACACAAATCTTTTAGTGAAATGTATTAAAAATACTGTAAACTCATGGTATATCAAGACCCTCAACTTAAATTCGTTGTTTGTCCTCAAGTGACGCACTAAGACTCTAAACGACACTTTGCATAGAAACAATCATTTGAAGCACAAGCAATCACATGGCTCACTATCCCGACTCTCTTCATTGGTGCAAATATTTTCTCTCAGACCCAACAAGCTAACTTGTGTGGATCGAAACATTACAAAGACCGAACAACCAACACACCAACATACACAGTTTTACTATCACCAAGGTACCAATTCTCTGACAATGTAACCAGCGCTCTCACTTCAAACAAAATCCTTTTTCACAAAATGAATATGATTTGGAGTACAAGTATTTATTCATTACTCACACTCAGAAGTAACTTCAATTACAGTTAGTTCTCAATACCATAGGCTTGCCCTTGTTTTCACTACTTAGACTCTCCAAACTAGGTTCTAGGATCACTATACATCTTTCTTGGCTTGTAATGTAGGCTCAGGGTCAGGTGTGGAACATTTGGGTACTTTTAGTGACTTTCTGCCCTCCTTGACATTACATTAGGCATTTTACCTCTTCTTGCCCTTTTTTCGACATCCTACCATTTCATCTTCTTTCCCTTGATTCTTTACAACCATGGATGTGACTTTAGATTGTTTAGCTCTTTATTTTTCACTTCTTTTTCTTGCATTTTATTCTTTACTTTAGCTTTCAACAAGTCACATCCTCTCCTCTCTTTTCTTTTTCTCTTCTTCAACACCAAACTCTTTTCATACCCATTTTTTTCTATTGGTTTCCTCTTTCATAGCCACCCTCACTTTATGGATTTTTCATTGGTCGAGGTGCACAATACCCGATGTCGGATCAAGGCCAAGATTGAGGTCACTTTTCACATTATCCACCCTCAACTTAGGTTGTTGGCCTAAGTCAAGGTGCACATGTCGAAGGAGGGACCGAGGCCAACATTTTAGATTATGGGAAGGTGAGTTAGGGGTTTAGAAGGAAATGGTCAAACTTAGGCTCAAAGCATTTGGATTAAAGGGGACAAATTTTTATTTTTTTCTTTTTGGTTGGATTCTTTTTAGGAAATTTGTGGACTTATCAGAACAAGGGCCTATGATCACTTCCTAGCCTCTAGAATAGATTGTCTTAGTAGGACTAACTGGGCAAGTTCTAGATTCGCACAACACTCTTTGAACAATCAAGTATTCTCACACTCTCTTGGCACACAGTTTCTTTATTAGATTATCAGATTACCCAGTTCAAGTTCTAGCTTAAGTCATGAGTTGGGTCATTATCATGCCATATTCAAAGCCAACACATTCAATTTTATTCTAGCCCATAAATTTTAGCACATATCACAATTTTTGGATGAACATCATTTTTTTTTAATAAGCTTATGCCATCATGCTTAATTCTTTCTCATGCTTCTACACATACAATTCTAACACATGCTGGTTCAACAGAAATTAAGTAGTCTCTTAGGAAAAAAGAACACAGGCCCCCAAGAGAGGATTATAAGTTGGGTTACTTAAACTTCACCCTATCACTCACAATCCATTCACCCCACCCCCAACAAAAATAGATGCAATTGTCCCCAATGTATACGAAAACAGTAGAAATAATGGATTTGGTTGAAGCAAACATATGGTGCATAGCGCCGAAGACTCATCAACAAGTGGGTGGGTACGGTTTCCCAAAGCCTGCTGGAATCAGTCTTGGGTTACCTTTAGTAGTGCCATCAACTGCTCTAACCACACCCTCAGTGGTGCTCACCTCATCTAGTCTATCACCATCAGTAGTACTATCGATTACTCTAACCGCACCATCAGTTGTGCTCACTATATCTCGTACAACAGCTGGAGTCTCTATCACGGGCCTACAACTCGATGCTCCTACAACACCCTTGCGAACTCTCTATAGACGCAACTCCTTATCTAGTATACATGCCCTCCAAACCTGCTCATCCTACACGCGCTCCCTTTTTCTGGCCTTCGCATCATCATGTGCCTCATGGGTACGACTAAAGTAGTGCCTCTTACCTTGGGCACGTGTGGGCTCGGGCTGCACCTCTACGTCCCCACTGAATAACGCGCCAAACACCTATTATTAGTAGATACATCATGAGTAGACTCTGGCTTAGCTGTGGGTGTGATCATGAGCGCATCAAGATCGGCCCGGAGATGGTCCAACTCTGTCTAGAATGAAGAAATAGTTGCAGCAGGGCTATTCAGATAATGACTCATAGCTCGAAGGCATCCAGGCACTTATGAGCCGCGTGGACCTTCTGGTCCATCATATGCTCTATTCTAGCCTTAGACTGGGTAATGGATTTCTGCATCCAGGGATTCACATGGTGAAGCAGTGAGGCCATCTGTGCTTCCAAGTTTTGAACTCAAGCCAAGGGCACTACAGAAGCTCCAGACAGTGGGGTGCTCTAGATGAGCTTGAGGCCTGACTAGCGGCATGAGAGGAGCAGGCCGGAGTGGCGTCAGTGTGGGCTGGAGGGGCTAGCTCATCGCCCTGCATCTGCTCCACAACATCTACCAAATCATCACCCAATGGCATATCAATCTGGGGCCCTCTGCGTAGTGCTGCCGTATTTGTCGCACCTTGGATCGACCCAATATCTAAAGTTCCCGATGATTGAACCAATTTATAACAATCCCATATCGGTACTTCGGAGTCCCTGCATAGATGGAAGATAAGACACGAAAGTGGGTAAGTAGTAGAGGTCTTGAAGGCCCTCTTATGAATCTTCGTTAATAGCATGCAGGCAAAATCAATCTCGAGTCCTGCTACTAGAACCTCAACCATGACCGCTCTATCCTATGTGAGTAAATTGTCGTCCTTCATCGGTGACACCTTATTTTGGAGCAACAACCAAAAGAACTTGGCCACTAGGTTTAGTGTGGCCTTCTGAATACCAATGTGTGGCGTGGCAACCCACTCCGCACGCTCTCCATCCACAACAATGTATCTGGCCAGCCACTGTAACACTGCCTCCCTCTGTTAGGCATTTCACGTGAATGCTTCACTCTTGACAGTATCCTATCTATAATCAAATTCCACCGTGTTGAATGCCCAAGTGCTACCAATACTATGGTCGTAGAGAAATCGGTTGATGGTCGCATGAGAGACATCAACTGAAATACCCTAGACCAAAATTAAAGTGAGAAGGTCTTAAGATGTGGGCTTGGACCTCTTGCCAATTGAGCCTTGGAGAGTGGCAACATAGGAAGCATAAAACTCCTGCACAATCTCCTCACTATAAGTTTTGGGGTCTCAAGCCATCCACTCACACTTGTGAAGTTAAAATAGTTGGTGGATCTCGGGAAGAGTGTGTAAATTCCTTGTGAGAACTTTTCGCTCCTCAGTAAACAGCTGGGCCATTTTTCCTTTTTTATACACCATTCTGGCTTCCCGGTAGATTTGCCATTTCCCCTCGACATACCATCTATTTAGCTCCCCAGCAACCCGAATAGGATCAGTGTTTGGTGGAATTTGGACATTGCCTGAGCTAGTAGCCTCCTTAGACGAGGCAACCCTATCATTAACACTGGACCCGGTGGCAAAGTTGGAAGCAGACCCTTCAGCAGAGTTGGACTCAGAACCGAAAGCAGACCTCATCAGTTACCTGATCAATGTATCCTTCTCATTAGACTTGGAGGCAGTGACTACGTCGGGGATCACCTTCTTGGACTGGTTTCGGGCAGTCCGGGGAGCTGTGGGGGAGTAGTCAGGATCCTGCTCACTCTTGTTATCCTTATCAATGAGCCGAAAAGTCAGCCCCATGGATTTTGACTAACCCTTGTGGCGATAAATTTCTTTTTCAGGGCCATGATACCTGGGAGGGAGAATTAGTGCTAAAAATAAACTAAAAACACACTCGAAATTTTTTTTAGAAATAAGAATGAACAAAAATGAAAAAAGTAAAAAAAATTGGGCAATAACTATAGAGGTGACCTACGGTAGGCATCTACGGTCTGTAGGTCAACCTATTGACCGTGGATCCCCTCCGTAAGTCAAAGGCACCAAGAAGTTGGTCTTTGATGGGAACCACGGATGTGCAGAATGGTCCGTAGATTGATCTACTGACTGTAGTCCACATCCGTGGTTTAACACTTTGTGAAATTTTCAACAGGCCATCAACCACGGACTTGATCTACAATTCGTAGATTGACTTACTGTTCATAGACGGGGTCTCATGGGTGGGGATTTCTAGGTCTTAGACCAGTTTCAATTTGGGAGCCACATGTTTTCCATATTCACGACTAACCTAGTCCAATCATGCATTTCAACATAAATTACACTACTTCGTCATGCAAAGGGTTCTGATTTATTCAATTTTATAGGTATTGCATACAAGATTGGGAACCCTAAGCAAAACTTTCATTTGGACTCACATTTAAACAACTTGACACTAAGAAGAAAACACAATCACTATCTATCACCCCAAGGGTGAAGTACTCAAGTTATTGCATGCAATTTCATTCACTGAGTTACCCAAGGTCAAGACCTAATTCCCAACTCTCTATATCAACCATGAATTCAAAATTCAAAGTGAAGGTGGAGTCAATTACCTGACAAGCAAAGAACCTAGGGGGCTGTGCGACGACTCAATGCAATCAATACCATGACTTTGTCTTTTTGCACCGAACCTGGACACTAGACCTCTTAGGGATTTTAAGGATGAGTGTGATTTGGAAAGAAATGGGATTTCAAAATTTGTGGGGATGATTAATGGATGATTTAAGGGGAGTTATGGGGTGAATTTAGGGATTTGGGGTTTTAAAACTGTTTCGGGAGTGAATGGAGGAAAGTGGTATGATTTAAAATTGGGGGAATTTAAATAGGAAGGATCTGGGTCGGGTCGGGTGAAACTAGGGCTTGGATCCACGAGACCCTATCTACGGTCTGTGGATCGATCCACAGTCTGTAGATGGGGATCGTAGATCACTTTTACACTTTAGAAAAATTTAAAAACTTACCTGGGATCTGCGGACGCCATTGACGGTTCGTAAGTTGACTTACGGACCATCGATGGGGTTCATAGACCTCTGCACTAGACCTTTTTCTGTAGATTTTGCATTGTGTCCCTACACATGTAGCAACCATTAGGCATTTTTTTGCAATTTTTGGACACTTTTTAGTCACGAACCCTATGTTATATCTAGCTAACACTAAAACAAAAATAAAACACCTATTTAAATGCGTACAGAGGAACAAATAAACCAAGAAAACTACTAAGTGGGAAACAAAAACCTATCATTGACTAGACTTTACATCTTGGGTTGCCTCCCAAGCAGCGCTTGATTTAACGTCGCGGCACAACATAGGCCTCTTGATTACTCAGACTTCATCAAGATAGTAGGCCTCAACAACTTCTTGCACACTTTCTGCATTTCCTAAATAGATCTTGATTCTTAGCCCATTCACTAGAAACCTTGTCCCTTCACTATTCTCAAGCTCAACTACTCCATTGGGCAACAGCTTCATGAGTAAAAATGCCCTAGTCCATTTGGACTTGAGTTTTGCCGGAAACAAGCGTAACCCAGACTTGAATAGAAGCACAAGATCACCCATAACAAATTCTTTCTTTTCAATTCTTTGATCATGATACCTCTTCATCTTCTCTTTGTAGAAGGCTGAACTTTCATACGCTTTTAGACGAAACTCATCGAGCATATTCAAGTCATTTAATCTTTGATTTGATGTGGCGCCCCAATCCAAATTAAGCTTCTTCATCGCCCACATAGCCATATTCTCTAACTCGACCGGTAAATGACAAGACTTCCCATATACAAGTTGGTATGGGGACATACATATAGGAGTCTTGAATGTTGTACGATAGGCCCATAGAGCATCATCAAGATTCCTTGACCAATCCGTTCTATTGGTATTCACAGTCTTCGCCAAAATCTGTTTTATCTATCTGTTGGACACTTCCACTTGCCCACTAGTCTGCGGATGGTAAGGAGTGGCTACATTGTGGCAAACACCATACTTCTCAAGTAGCACCTTGAACAACCTATTACAAAAGTGAGAACCTCCATTGCTGATGATTGCCTTAGGTGTACCAAATCTGGAGATGATATTCTTTTTCAAGAATGTAGTGACACTTTTACCTTTATTGTTGGGGAGCGCAACTGCTTTCACCCATTTCGACACATAATCAACCACAACAAGAATATACTTCATCTCATGTGAACTCACAAAAGGACCCATGAAATCAATGCTCTATACATCAAACAACTCAATCACCAATATCGGATTCATAGGGAGCTCTTGCCTCTTTGAAATTCCTTCTTCTCTTTGATAACGATCACAAGACTTGGCGAAATCATGAGCATCTTGGTGGATGGTAGGCTATTAGTACCCACACTGCAAAATTTTATGTGTAGTCCGAACACCACTATGATGCCTACTAATAGGCGATGAATGACACTCCTCTAGTATACCTATCATCTCAACCTCTGGCACACAACGACGAATAATCCCATCAACACAACTACAATATAAATAAGGCTCATCCCAAAAGAACTTCTTCACATCATGCATAAACTTTTTCCTTCGGTGAGAAGACAAATTTGGAGGCACAAATCACTTGCTAAATAATTATCAAAGTCGGCGAACCAAGGAATCAAATCATGAGAAGCAGCCAATACCTGTTCATCTGGAAAATCATTATTAATTTCAGCCCTATCACCAAGCTTTAGCATCGCCTCTTCCTTTAATCTGGACAACTGATCAACAACTTGATTTTTAGTCCCCTTTCTGTCCTTCACCACAAAGTCGAACTCTTGTAGCAATAATACCCATCTAATCAACCTTGGTTTCGCATCCTTCTTCGCTATCAAATATCTCAATGCAGAATGGTCAGTATGCACTATGACCTTAGTACCAAGAAAGTAGGATCAAAATATTTAGAATGGAAAACCATTGTAGGAAGCTCTTGCTCAGTCACCGTGTAGTTCTTTTGGGACACATTTAGAGCTTTGCTAGAATAGTAAATAGGATGGAGGAATTTCTTTCGCCCCTATCCCAATACCACACCAAGCACCACTCCATTCGCATCACACATTACCTCAAACGATTGTCCCTAATTCGGTGAAATAATGATAGGTGCAGTAACTAACTTGTCTTTCAATTTCCCAAATGCTCTCAGACAAGAATCATCAAAATCAAACTTATACTCTTTTTTGAGTAGTTTGCACAATGGATGTGCAATTTTGGAGAAATTCTTGATAAACCTACTATAAAAACCTGCATGCCCAAGAAAACTTCTAACACCTTTAACAGAGATAGGTGGTGGAAGCTTTTCTATTACCTCGACTCTTGCTTTATCTATCTCAATACCTTTCTCCAAGATTCGATGACCCAACACTATCCCTTCTTTCTTCATGAAGTGGCACTTCTCCTAGTTTAGCACTAAATTGCAGTCTTCACATCTTTTAAGCACTTCGGCCAAATGATCCAGACAATGATCAAAAGAGTCACCTACCAAAGAAAAATCATCCATGAACACCTAATTAGTGTCATCCACCATATTAGAGAATATCGAGATCATACAACGCTGAAAGACTGCTGGAGAATATCAAAATCATACATTGCTAAAAGGTCATTGGAACATTGCACATCCCAAATGGCATTCGTTTAAAGGCGAATGTCCCATAACGGCAAGTGAAGGTGGTCTTCTTTTGGTCTTCCGGCACTATAGAAATCTGATTGTAGCCTGAATAACTGTCAAGAAAACAATACCAGCCTTTACCCACAAGTCTATCCAGCATCTAATCCATGAATGGCATAGGAAAGTGATCCTTTTCTATCCAAGCATTTAACTTTCGGCAGTCCATGCAGACTCTCCATTCTGTCAAAGGTAGCATTGGAACAAGTTCGTTTCTCTCATTAGGAACTATAATAATCCCACCTTTATTGGGCACACACTGAACAAGACACACCCAAGTACTATCGCCAATAGGATAAATCACTCCAGAATCTAACCACTTGATGATCTCCTTTTTAACTACCTCTTGCATAGGCGAATTTAATCTTCTTTAGTGCTCAATACTAGGCTTGTAATCTGGCATGAGTTGGATTTTATGAGAACAAATATCAGGAGGGATCCCAATAATATCCACAATACTCAACCCAATAGCTCACTTGAACCTCTTAAACACGAAAATCAAACATCTACCTGTCGCCCATTCAAATCAGCCGCAATACTGACCGGTAAAGTATCATATATCCCAAAAACACGTATCTCAAATGTGATGGTAGAGCCTTAAGCTCCAATTTTGGTGCCTCCTCAATAGACGATTGTGTGAGTGGGGACTCACAATTTTTCATGTCCAACTCCAACCTCTTTGGTTTCGAGCGATATTCACGCTTATCAAGTGCAGCGAAAAGCTCATCATACTCTTCAATGCCATTACTGTTGAAGTTCATCATAACTGCTGCTAGTGCCTTAATATCCAGTCTCTCCTCAATATGCACCTCTGGCACACTCTCGACTCTATAGGTTATCACTGATATCGATTGGAGCTTACTACTTTGCTTCATAGACCTACAAATATTGAAAGTCGCCTCTTCATTATTCAGTCTGAACTTCATCTGCCCCTTCTCTATATCAACCAAAGTGTATCCAATAGCTAAAAATAGTCTCCCAAGAATGATAGGAACCTCAAAATCAACCTCACAGTCAAGAATCACAAAATCTGCCGAAAAGATGAACGACTCCACTTTCACTAGTACATTATGGAGCACACCAATGGGCCTTTTCACAGTTTTATTAGCCATGAGCAATCGCATCACAGTCGGTTTAGGATCTCCTAAACCTAGATTTTTGTAAATCGACAATGACATAAAATTAATGCTTGCCTCAAGATCACATAATGCCTTAGCAAAATCAACAACCCAATGGTGCATGGAATAGTAAAGGCACCAGGATCCTCCTTCTTCTGCACAAGGGACCTTGTAGCAATAGTGCTACAATGTTGAAATTTATCATCATCCTTGTAGCTCACATCCCTTTTCTTTGTCACCATCCTTCATATATTTTACATACATAGGCATTTGCTCCAAAGCCTTTATCAATGGAACATTAATGGAAAGCTGCTTCCTTCAGTCTTTTTCACTAACCTTTGTGGGAAAGGAGGTGGAGGTCTAGGTATGGGGATAACTTTCTGAATTACCTCTGCTTCCTTCTCGATCGCATTCTGGGACTCTTTACTTACCTCAATTACATCATCATCTTTACAACATCAATTTCCACCCCAGACGGCATAGGTGGATTAATGGTCTGCTTACCCCCTCGAGTAGTGACTCTCATACAATGCCCATCATTCTTTGGATTTTGGATGGTATTACTAGAAAGAGTGCCAGGTTGACGTGGGTTTACTGTGGTCAACAACTAAGTCATCTATAGCTCAAGATGCTTGATCGACACTGCATGGACATCAACTTTTTTACCAATACCAAACAAGTCATTTCACATCTCCTTCACATTCTCATCAGTTGCATCAAACCACCTCATCATTTTTTGCAACATATCCTCAATACACGCCATTTTACCCCCAACTTCTCTAGGACCAGATACCTGATTTTGAGGTAGAACATAAGGTCCAACCCGATCATTTTTGTTGCTATAGTTGTTCCAGTGGTAGTTGTTGTCGCGACTGTAGTTCCCATCCCGGACATATTAACTATCTTGATTGTAGTTGCCATAGTTCCGACCTTGATTTCCTTGACCTTGGCACTAATTATCCATATTGGAACCTTGGGCGTTTGGTCGGAAACCCCCCATATAATCATTCACCACATAAGTATCCTCTTCAAAATAACACTCCTCAACCGGTGGTGGATTTCTAGTCAAATAATTCATAGCATTTAACTTTTCAGCTCCTTCACTCACATGCTTAAACACCAACCCCAGTTCGGTCCTCATCTGAGCCATCTCCTCACAAATCTCATTTGCGGACTGGTTGTTTGTGGCCGGAACAGCAAAATGTGTTCCTCCTAGTATATGCCTTTATAGTGCTCCAAGCCTTATTGTTTCGAGATATCTTTTCCAGTTTTCTGCAATCTGTGCAAATGTGCACTTACCGTATGAACCTCCTACAATAGTATCAAGAACTACCTTACCGTTGTCATCTTGCCCTCGATAGAAGTACTCCTTTAGTGACTCATCATCAATGCGGTGATTTGGAACACCTCTCATGAACGCAGTGAACCTGTCCCAAGAACAACTCATAGACTCTCCAGGTAAAGCTACAAAGTTGTTGAGTTTATCTTTCTTATTCAGCTTCTTGGACACTGGAAAGAATCTCGCTAAGAACTCTTCCTTTAATTGTCCCCATGTATAAATTGAGTTGTAAGGGAGCTCATTGAACCACACAGCAGCCTCGCCGGTCAATGATACGGGGAATACTCGCAGCCCAATAACTTCCATGTTCCAGACTGGTCGACCTATGCATCTTTTGCAAAGGTGGTTTAGTTTGGCTATGTGAGCATATGGATCATCAGACAGCAGACCCGCAAATAAGCCCCTTGTTGTAAGCATCTGCATCAAAGTACTAGTAACCACAAAAGTATGCCCTGAGGTAGAGAAGGGAGGACATGAGGTCTGTCAGAATCAGCAATATTAAAGTTGACCTTATAATTGTCATGCAGTCATAGCTCTGGTGGATCCTGCACCCTTAATGCATTACCCAATTGATTTTCAACTGGAGCCTAGTTATTCTCATCACCTTCCCTCGGAGGTTGCAATCCAGCAGCTTCACCTAACTCTCCTCCGATAAGGTTAATCAAAACTCCTTGATTATTCATTCTCCGCAAAGTTCTATTCAGTTCTAGATCGTAGGGAGTAAGGGGTTCTCCTTGGCTCCTTGTACTTGACATACACTAGAGTCAGAACCTAAGAGATAGAAAAACAAAAGAAAAAGTAAAATTAGGAAATATTTAAAGTTCAATAATTCAATTAAACTTAATCTAAAACCTTTATTCCCCGGTAGCAGCGTAGAAATTTGATACGCTCAAATTACACCTCTTTTCAGAAGCATAAGCCATCGTTACCACATAAAGAACCCAACTTGTAGGTCGGGGTTGATCCCAAGAGGAATATGGTTTAGACTTAAGTTCAATAACGATTATATTCATTTAGCCAATGTAGTTCTGAAACAAGTAAGTAAAGGGGGGGAGAGGGGGGAGGGGGGGAAAGGGGGGATTTGTGTAACAAATTATGGAAATTATGAAAGCAATTAGCAAGCAAGATACAAACTTTTGTTGTCATCAAATTGATAAAGAAACTAGGGTGTACGTGTTCCCCATAAAATCACTTCTCCATAATCCTAGTAATAGCAATCCCTTGCTAGTATATTACATGCAAAGCGATAAGTTATGTATCTCTAAATCCTTGGTCCGACATCTAGAGAATTTCACCTCACATCTTGGTCCGGCTACGTGTGTATAATTTACTAACCCTTACCATTACCTCATATTAGACGTCACATCAATGTATGGCTTAGTTTTCACCCTCGCACCAATCGACATTAATTCTATTATATAGTATTACACTAAATCTATGTTGATAATTCTTTTCTCATTAATTACCTCCTTGGTCAGACAAGTAGTAATGAGGCGAGTTCTAACACACGCACTCGTTAAAAGGACTTCTAAATGAAAGAATTATTAATGCATGCAAAACCACTATTCGGAAATTACTTAGTTCCATTCATACTTCGTTATTCGCTCATGGTTCCCACAACCCTAGTTGTGGATTTAGTTACCCATAATAGCAAGAACACAATTCATAATATTTGAAGAGTAAATCATGTACTTACGTAGAAGAGTAGAATAATCCTAGAATAACTTGAATTTCAAAGTAAAAAAAAACCAAAACGTGCTTAGAAAATTAAGAATTGCTGAAGTTGCAAGTTAATCTTCAAAGACAAAAACTAGAACAAAAGTAATAATGTCTAACCCCCAAAAAAGAGGTTTGCATACCCAATTTATAGAGAAACAAGTCCCAACTAAAAAGGAAATTAAATAAGGAAATAATGTTTCAGCATCCGTCTTCGACTTACAAGACTGACTTACGGACCATCGATTGACTTACGGTCCGTAAGTCCCTTCTGTGGGCTAGGACTTATACAAATTTTTAGGCTTCAAAATCTACCCCTCTTAGCTTCGAACGACGAATCATCAGTACGGACCATAGATTGACTTACGGTCCATAAGTCCCTTCCGTGGCCCAGGACTTAGACAGATTTTTGGGCTTTAAAATCTACCCCTTTCAACTTCGAACGATGAACCATCAGTACGGACCGTAGATTGACTTACGGTCTGTAGGTCCTCCCCCGTGGCTCCATACATAGAATCTTTTACGGCATTTGACATCAAATGTCATTGTTTGATGACATTTTGCTCCTAAATATCGTGAACTTATTTATTTTCCGACATTTGTTCCAAATGTCACAAAATTAATGTCGCCATACGTACATTTTCTTGTAGTGCCAGTTGCATTCGACGAAGCAACAGTCTAATCCGTAGATCAATCTACGGACCATCAATGGCCACCATCAATCCATACTTAGCCAAAAACTTTATTGCTCTCCTTCCATGCCTGGCTTGCCTATCTATGGTCACCATCTACGGAGCGTGAGTGGACCTACGATCCGTAGGTCACCTCTGTAGATGCCCTTTTCTACATATTTCAGCTATGTCTCTAAGTTTCTGGGTCTGAGTATTTGTCCTGCAAAACATGATAAAAATATATACAAACCAATTCAAAATGGCTCTAGACACACACAACTCTTTTAGTGAAATGTATTAAAAATACCGTAAACTCACGGTACATCAGAAACCATGCACAAAACCTTAAAATATGCATAAAAGGGACATTTAGTTGAAACCATGTCTTTATCAACTTTAAAAACCATTATGCCACTACAACATTTTAGGATTTTAGCCACCCTAGTAAAGTGTAGCCTAAACTAGCAAAAAGTGTGGCCTTTGATAAAAGGCTATACTTTTGGACTTTAAGCAACACTTTTCAGGGGGTGGCCAAAAGAAGTGTAACCTTTGACATTAGGCCACGCTTTTTAAGTGTCACCATAATAGCTACACTTAAAAAGCGTGGCCAAAGAAGGTATAAGGGCACGATTTTTAGTAATTCATTAGCAACACCTATTGTTTGATTATACTACACTTCAAAGTGTGGCCTTTGTTTTGTTATTGGGCACACTTAAAAAATGTTGCCTTTATATCTCATCTAGAACAACACTTCTAAAGTGTAACTTTTCTTATGTATATTAAGCCACACATTGGACGTTTCTATAGCAACACTTTAGAAATGTGGCAATGTTGTGCAAAATTGTTGTAGTCACAATTTTTCATTTTTAAGAATAATAATTTTTATTTGCATATTTTCAATAATCACATTTAATAATTAAATATATAAGCTATCTAAAGCACAAAATTAGCTAATAAATAAATCGAAGCTATATATTTCAAATAAACTTCGAGAAACATGTCTTGTGCAACCAATACTTAGTCAAATATGTCTTGTACAACCAAACTTTGACAAACATATCTCTACTATCAATAAATTCCACAAAACCAATTGAATTCAAACATAACAAAACTCTTCATCGTTCACTACAATAGATCGAGTTTACTTCATGCCACTATTCAAATTCAATCACCGGCATTTTCCT
Organism: Solanum bulbocastanum; assembly: GCA_037074985.1. Lineage (NCBI taxonomy): Eukaryota > Viridiplantae > Streptophyta > Magnoliopsida > Solanales > Solanaceae > Solanum > Solanum bulbocastanum. The sequence goes on from CM073607.1 coordinate 12,205,660, forward strand.
GCACATTCAAAATAAAATTATAAGTTAGTGAAATAAATCATGTGTATTTAACATGATCAAATTTACAGTAAGCCAAACAAATCCATAACAAAAAATTCATAGCAGAGCAACCATAAACTGAAGCTCTCCTTAATAAAAATCTAAAATTGAGTCACAACAGTAAAGCTCCCAAAACTAACAAATCTAAAATTGAGTCATAACAATAAAGTCACAGCAAAGCTCTCCAAAACTAACAAAACGACAAAATGTTAAAGTAGAGCAACCTTCTTTCCATAACTAACAGAACATCAAAGAATGTTAAAAAAACTAACAAAATTCACCGTCACACCCGAGCAACTTCCTTTCCTAGAGGAGGTATCAAATTCTAATAAGCAAAATGTTAAAGCAGCTATGAATTAGGCAAACAAAATCTTTTGAAAAACTACAACAATAATTAGTGTACATGCATAAAAATGTTTTCCAGACAATCAAATAAACCAACCAGCAAACAAGAGAAGAACTAGACAAAAAAGGGATACAAGTGAGAAGATAAATCACGTTCAGTCTACCACAAATCCATCTTCTTGATGTTGTTCTTGCAAGCATAACTTGAGTTGCAATAATGAGTAACAAACTACATGAAAGAACCAAAAAATAGTTATAATTAAAGATGGAAGTGAGAACAAAAGAAGTCAAACACTCTTCTGTGGATGTCTGAACCCAACTTTTGTGTGATATATAGCCTTCTAGATCTCATTGCATTAAACCTCTTCATGTCGAAGCATATATATGCGTGAGCCTCTAATTCAGATGGGTGTTCTTAAAATATAACAATGTTGTCTGGAACAATTTGCTCCCCATTGACTATATTATTGTGTACCTACTAAGCCACCTGCAGAAATACCATATAACTATACCTATCGAGGCTTAGATAGATTTGTATAGTTTGTACTCAAATAGATGTGTATGGCTTCAAGATCACTTTTTTCAACACAGGGTCCACACACAATAGTATACTAAATTCTTTATCAGGAAAAAATTATTTGCATGAGCAGATTTATCTGATTTTAGTTATGGATGAATCAGAATCAGGGAAAGATAAGAATGTGCCAGGTAAATAATCTGAAGCGATCTTTAAACTCATGCCTAGAAAAATTGAGAAGCTAATTCAGGAAACTAATGTATCGGAAGATGAAAGGATCACTTGTATTATTGTTGATCAAAGCCTTGGATGGGCTCTGGAAGTTTCAGACAAAATGGGAATCAAGAGAGCAACCTTCATAACTGCTACAACTGCTAATTTGATACTTGGATTTAACATTCCAAAGTTGATTGATGATGCATAAAGGTTTCAGAATCCAGGTGGCAACACATGTACAAAGAGGAAAATTCATTTGCAAATTATCTAGCAAATCTTGTTATGGAGGAATAAGGAAAATGACAATATAGATCTTTCTCTAAATAACCTAAGCAAGGTAAAGTATTGCTTAATATAGACAACATGCAAGCTCCCAAAATAAGGTTTTGTCTCAAAAAACAATTCACATAGATAACAAGAAATGAAGAAAAACACTACTCCAACATAAGAATTTTAACTGTGTTAAAAATAAGAGAGTTGTCGGTACCTAATATAACATATATAAACAAACCTCTCCACTAAGTGGATCTGATGTCATGTTGGTATGCTTAGAAAGCTAGATCATGAAACACTTTTATTTTGTTTTTGTCAGGACTTTGCCGGTGATGCTTGGAGCTTTGGCAGCAATTACCACCAATCTAGTCAATCTAGAAAGATGTCCATTGGAATTGTAATAGATTCGGTTTCAAAATGTAGAACTCAAAAGTAAAAAGTTGAAGATTAGACTAACTTGGTAGCAGTTAAAACTTCTAGCAAAGAGATATCTGTTAACGATAGGACAACAGTGGCTCAGAAAACTTCAAGCGAGGGGAATTCTATGAATTGACAGAAACAAGAAGGAATTAGCGAGTACTTCTGCTATTAGAAATCAAAGAGAGCACTTCATCTTTGAAAACACCTGACAGAAAATCTTTTCTAGGATTTTCACCAAGAAGCAATCTAGGGGAACTGCACAGTGATGATCATATAGATGTAACATTAAAAACCAAAGGCATTTGTAAGGTCAAGAGCTTTGATGGATTTATACGAGAATATAAGTCCAATACACTCGATGAATCATCAGATGATGCAAGAAATTTGGAATATAGATTGAGTTAGTTTGATCCAATTTTCTTTAGCTAGTTCTTAACCAGCTCAAATTCAACACAACCGCATGATTTCCACCACTATAGATCCAACAGGTGTCCTGTATTCTCTTAAGATCAGAGAGCCATAACTGAAGTATCATGTTTGAGATGGGTGTATAAGCATATTCTTTTATAAAAGATGAAAGTATCAAGATATGCTTTAATACGTTATTAAGTTCACATGAAAGATACCAAAAACTAATGGACCTGTCAGAATCAGCTGCCAGCATCTTGTACGAATTCAATATTCGTTCTAACTTTTTTCATTCAAGCCGTCTATCATCGACAGATTCATCACCATACCCAAACAAAGCAGCCATCTTCGTAAGACAGTATCTTGGCGGTGGTTTATCCAAGTCCACCCATTCATAATCTCCACTAGGATTGCAGAAATAATGGATAAAGCTGCATGATGTTCCACGGGAGCATGACTGTCAACACATGTGTGTAATTCATGTTAAAAGATAGGAAGTACAGAAGTTCTTAATATCAGAATCAAGTAAATTGTAAAGATGTTTGTTAAGTAGTTTACTTCCTACATGTACTGTTGACAAAAACAGAGAGTATCAAACTCATTAACACATAATTAATATTTATAATCCAATCATTTCATGTGTAATTATTTAGCCGTTCAAAGTCGCAATGTAATGTACATGGCCAAATAATTACAAAGTAGTTTCCATTACAGAGTAACAAGTGGTATCAGTTATACTTTAATTCATGTTGATCAACTACTTCCTCGGTAAATGGCAACACAAACACACTAATTTTGTTTTACCTATGTAACTAATTCAAATCCAATTACAAGGTGGCCGTCAACTAGTTTGATAGAGTACTAGTAATACTAGTTCTTTTTCTTAGCTATCTTAAGAAAAGGGATGTTGCCATTAAAGCATTGGTTGAAGGAGCATCTCCATAAGAGTAAGAAAAGAATAGAGAATGCAGTAAGCAGGCCATTGCTCAATATCAAACTTGGATGTGCTTAGATGTGCTCTCTATAAAAACTACTGATGCATATCTTTCATCATGACAAAACAAAATATCAAACATTTCACTCCATGGAAACACGAAAAACTGAAATAGTTAAGGTTTAAATGCATTACTCCCTCTACCTGTCCCAATTTCTATGGCGTAGTTCACATTTCGAGAGTCAAACTAAAAAATGTTGTCTATAAATTTCAACATACAATCTTTAAGGTTTGGTTTTTGAAGATAAAAGATTTTTCTCGTTAAACCCTTTAAATTCAAACTATGTCATATGAATTAAAACAAAGTAAGTATAAAGGAGTATAAATACTTACAAAAGATAGAGCAACATCATTGATGGACTGCATATGGAGATATATAAGCACACTGGCTTCACTAGTGGATTGAATTATTACAGAGCACTTGATTTGTATGTTCCTACCTTTAGTATATATGATAAAGCCACCACTATCTACTCACCTCATAATGGATTCGTCATATTCTTGAAATTCAGAAACTGGGAACTGACAGCACCATGGACGGGGGCAAAAATAGAAGTACCAATTAAGTTCATAGTGGGAGATTTGGACCTAACTTATAATTCTGTAGGAGCCAAGAATTATATCAACAAGGGTGGGTTTAAAAAATGTACCTTTGCTAGAAGATGTGGTTATCTTGAAAGGGGTAGCACATTTTTTTCAACAAGAAAAGCCTGATGAAGTTAACGAACAAATCCATGTCTTCTTCCAAAGATTTTCTTCCTCTTAAACTTCTGCACTTTGATATTCCTTTGAAGTTACATAAAACCAGAAAATGGAGTTGTACCAGAATCATTTCATATGCTTTAATAAATTCTAGTATCGACGACATGTATCCTTTTTCCAAATGCTATCACCTAACCTAAATAAAGTTGGTTTCCAATTCCCATCCATAATTTCTTTTTCTTTACTGCCAACACTTGAAAGGTAGGAGTAGAAAGAAACAGTATATTCCCTCCGTTGCATTTTACTTGACCTTTATACTGGAAACAAATTTTCGTTTTTACTTGTTCATTTTAGCAAATTAAGAGAAGTTTATTATTTTCTTTCAATATTACCCTTATCATTTAGTAAATATATATAAAAAATGGAACAGAGGGAGTGTATATATATATAAGCACTAAAAAAAAGACACTAAACTTGAGGGGGGAAGTAATACACAAAAATCTACATTGTTGATTAAACTCTGCTGAAATCAGATGTTCATAAACAAATAGCAGCGGGATACCAACAACAATAATCAAAAGGATCTGATTGCATTCACAAAAGGAACTTTTTCACCTTAAAAGGGTACAGTTAACTTATAAGCATATCACTGAAGAAAAATCAAGCATCTATTTCAACTTGTAATTTTATTTGAAAAGATACAAGTTGGTGTTTGTTTTATTGTACAACATATCTGGGTAATCAAGGGAGGGAAAATTTAGAATATCCACAAACAAGTGGTTCAAGTATACAACAAACAGAAAAAGACAACTTATAACATATAACACAGATCCAAGTGAACCATGGCACACAAAGAGTTAAATTTTGCAATGGCTTTTTATTCTTTATTACCAACAACAATGACCATAGTAGACTTAACAGTGAGTACCACAAACTTTGTGCCATACCATAGAATCGTTAAAGCAACAACACTTGGCATTATCAATTTTCATATTGAAATACCTTGAGCCCTTGACAAATGATCCATCAAGAAGCACCACTTCTAATTGCTAAAGCAGCAACTTACGTTAATGAGTAACATGGTCATTGGTTAGTGCTAAAGAAACAAAAAACATTTATAAATTGATAATGGTAACTTCTAAAGACTAAAAACTATTGTAATAGAATTCAGCTAAACTATAAATTCAAAAAAAGTTTTTTAAAGCTAACAATTGAATCTTATACCAAGTTTTTTGAAAATTCAAAGTAATTCACTCTATCATTTTTTTTGGTTTCTCGAATTTACCCATAAGTTTGGCCTTGATTCCTAGAGGATTTTGCTCTATTTTCATGTCACTATTTTTATAGGAATTTTCGTCATCTTACTAGGCTGCTCATTATCATCTACTTTTGACTCTTCCTCTATCTTCTCCTCATAACCATTTTAGGATGCTGAAAATGGGTAAAAGAAGGTAATAAGATTTCCTAAATGGACTGCTTATACATATAATCTTGGTACTTTTCACATTTAACAGCAATTGCAGTCCTTAAAAGTAATTTCCAACAACATTTGAACTCAATATAAACTTTCATTACACACATATCCACTTACTCGGTACTTCAAGTTCAACACAAAAACCCAATTCTCCTTCTCAAGTATTTTCCAACACAAGCATTTCATAAAAAAGACCTAAAACATTGCACACCAGAATTCAAGAAATAAAGCAACCACATAACAAAACCAAAATCATCATCTTTGGCTCTTAACAAGAGTACCAAAATGAAGACTAAACACCAAAAATAACAACACTAAAATAACAATGCAAGACACTAATATAATGTAAACTGTAACAAGGGTTAGCTCTAAAATAAAGAGGGAAATGAGGAAAATACCCAATCCATTAGCTTTATCCTCTAAACGAGGTCGCTTAGGTTCAGACCCAACAACATCAGCAACCTCTTCCTCAATTGTTCCATCAAGTTTCTACACAAAATCGAACACTGTTTCGAGATTCGGGTCCGACCTGACTTTAGTGTGTTGTTAAGGTGCGCTCAACTCCAAAATAGTAAAAATTTTAGAGTTTTCTTAAAATTTGTATGAAGATGTCAGAAACCTTATCTGAGACAGACTCTAATCATAAGATGGTGGTATTGTTACTTTGTTGAAGTGCTGAAGCGAGAAACCTAAACATATTCCTTGACAATCTAATGCCCAAAATTGAAAGATGAGTTAGGGAGGAGGGATATCTCATAACTTTCCGAATCGATGCGGGTAGAATTTAGAGAGATGAGAGGAGAATTCAGAGTGAGAATATTATTTTGCCCTTTTGTTGGTGAGTTGTGGGGGTAATAATTCCCCTAAAAGCAATATGGAGGGAAAATTATTTAGCTAAAATATTTTTGAGATTATTTAACGTAACACTTATAAAGTGTTGCCAATAGTATTATAAATTCACCACGCTTAAAAGCGTAGCTATACATATAATTAAGTGTTGTTAGTTATTCTATGACTAGGCAACACATATAAAGTGTAATCTATATTATTTAATGGCACATTTTTTAAGTGTTGTCTAATTTTCTGTAGTCAGAAGCTTTAAACAAAGGCAGCACTTTAAAAGCATGCACTTATATATTTTTGGTAACATTTCATAAGTGCTCTAGAATCAGTGTGGCCTTAGGCCAAATTTGCTGTAGTGTGCACATATATAAAGAAACATAAGTCAAACCAACATCCAAGTAACCCAAAATCCACACAAGTGCAATGCAAAGGTAAGATCCCATAACCCTACCAAATGCGAAGTATCACATTTAGTCCACCAATAACATATATATCATACTTTACCATGACCATAGCCAACATACATAAGAGAGAAGTCATTCATACTTATATATTTTCATACATAGTTCATAAGCCACCATAACATCATAACATAAGAGAACCTTACCATAACCCCTCTTAGAGTCTACTTGTGCAATGCATAAGTGAAGTCCCATAACCCCACTCATTCTAAGTAGTACCCCTTAAGAAGTCATAATTAGAGCCCATGTTCTTGCCATAGTTCATATTCGTATCATTTAGAGAGGATTTTCATTAACTGACATAGACCATGTGAACTACATGGAATCCGTTGTTCTACCCCCCAAACCCAAAAGAGGTTTCCTACTTGCCTAAGGTAGAACATACATTTTAGCTTCTAGGTGGATCCACTAGCTAAGACCTATGTGGGCACATAGTTACACGATATGGGGATTGCTACTAGAAACCCGGACTACTAGTGTAAAAGGTTTTCATCCCATGAGACAACATACATTGGGAAGGCGGACTTGCTAAACGTAAAAGCCTCCATCTCATTTTCACATCCACTCAGTGCTACGCATAATTCCCTTTAAAAGTGATATCAAGTCTTTACTTAAGTTTATATTCATAAGAGAGTGTATTAGACACTCATGTCAACATATCATCATAATAGCTCATAGGTTTCTTTAAGTGAGAATGCTCCTTTCTCTTTCAAAACATTTAGTATGTGAGTAAACCTTTCACCTTGTAGTCGTATTATGATCATGAGAAGGTCCTTTCAATCAACCCAACAAGCTCATCATAAACATATATACATAGTTCATACATAATCAAGTGTATAGGGTATAGGGAAGAAGTATCTTGCATCAATACCACAACCACACATTTTGATATAGAATCATTACTATCTAAGTAAATCACATACTCATATACAATCAACATCAACATAAACAATCCCTAGCCAATTGCCCTTTAAGGACATGAACCAACATCAACCCTAACTTCTAGAATTAAAACATTAGATAGAGAGATTTCATGATTCAACAACCTAATAAACATAAAAATAATCAATTATCACCTTCCACGACCAATCTAGTCGCATCTTAGTTCACAATTTAGGAAGAAAGGGAAATCATGGGTCCAAGAGAGATTTTCATAAAACATCATCAACAATACAATAATCTCACCATAAATCATCATAAATAATCATAAACAATCATAATTGAACATTAGAAATCATTTTGGAAGAAGACCCATGACTAAAATAAAACCCTATGTTTCGAAAGTCTTAAAAACACAATTTGAAGGGACTTCTTGGGGGATAGCTACTCAAGAATGAAAAGAATCCATACCTTAGGTTGAATTCCTCATGAAATTGGAGAAGAAATGTTGCTTCTTGAAGCCCTAGCTTGACCTTGACTTTGTTCTTCAATGGAGTCCTAAAGAGATTTTTGGGAGAGAAGAGTTGGTTTCTTTTTTTGAGTTTGTGAGTTGTGAGGAGTTAAGTTGAGTTTAATGACTTAAAACTATTTATATAAGTCTAAAGTAAATAACAATAACCATCCCCACCATTATTTAATTAATTGGGAATTTATTGAAATGTTTGAGCCTTGGCCGACTTAAGATAGCTTCCCAAGCCCCCATCCATGAGACCCCAACCACGGGGCGTGGTTTGAACCACGGACCATGCTGGTCACTCATGGTTTGGGCCTGAGACTGGTCTTTTGGTCTTGGTCCCGGACTCATTCACGAGCCACCATCTATGAGACTGGTCCACGGATCGTGTTGTGCAAGCGTGATTTGGGGCTGAGACTAGGAGATTTTGGGGAAATTTGGGGAAGTTAAGTCTTGACTCACGACTCCCATCTACGGGGCATGAGTCAGTCCACCCCTCGTGGTTCCCCATTCGTGGATCAAACTATTTTTGGACAGCTTTTGAGTAGCCCCTTGGCCCTCATCAAAGACCTTGGGGGTCCTTGGGGGGGGGGGGCATGCCTTGACGTTTAGGGACTAAAACTTTAGTACTAACTTAGGGAGGTTATTTTATGACTGTTGTCTTGACTTTAACCCTTTTTAGGAGACTAGACTACATGTTAGGATCTAGCTTAGTTCATTACCTTTCCGGGGTGTTACAAATTATCTCCAAAGTTTTTCATGGCAGAATTGAAAGAACTTTACCTACCCTACTCTCAAAGAACCAGTCAGGTTTTTTGAAGGGAAGGAACATTACTGAAAATGTATTACTAGCACATGATCATAGCAAACATTAGTAAGAGAGGGAAACCAACAAATGTTGTAATAAAGCTTGTAATAACCCAAAAAACTAGTAAGTGAAACTAGAGCCTAACGAGTTTGTTTTTGAGTTTGTTGTGGGGTTTGAGGTTGTAAAATGTCTTCTCGAGCTTAGGTTGAGGGGTATAGGGGTTAAACTTCAAGATACGACTCCCCAAGGACCAGCCAAGGGGTCCTTGAGGAGGACCCTAAAGAACCATAAAGCTGTCATAAAAAGGAGGAGCTACGGATGGGACCTAAGCCCCGTAGGTCCATCCACGCCCCATCGATGGCCTCCGTGGGTCAAGGTACCAAATTAAATGTTGTAGGACCAAACCACGTGTATCCAATATGGCTTATGGACCCACCCATGATCCGTGGTAGGGTTTGTGAGTCACCAGTATTTTGCTATCAAGTTTTGGCCAATTGAGGGGTGGTCTGGTAAATTCGTTTTAAGGAAGTTGTGGGATGGTTATTATTTATTTATTAAAGTATTTTAAGGCCTTTTAAAGTATTAAACTCCCTTTTAGAACTCATTATTCCAACACACTCAAAATAGAAACCTCATCTCCTCAAAATATTCTCTCTCTAAAAACCACCATTGGAGAAGAAAGAGTCAAGCTTTGAAGCTCAAGATTACACCATTCTAACCCAATATTTGTATAGTGGTATTGTAGTCTTCATACTTGATTAATTTTCATTCAAGGAGCCCTTTCAAAAGATGATTTCAAGTTTCCAAATTCCCCCAAAACCTAGGGTTTTCAATCTAAGCATGGGTTCAATTCCAAAACGTTTTCAAAAGGTTTATATGCAATGAATTATTAATGAATTGTGGAATTAATGTTGATTTATGATTTGAATTCCCCTATGAACCCATGTTTCCCCCAAAATACTAAATTGTGAATTATGGTTTTGGATTGATTGATTATGGAAGTATATTGAATTGTTTAAGTTTATATTGATTTAGTTTATTGATTCATGTCATTATTCAAGCCTAAATTGTAGTATTCTAGGTGTGTTGTGAATTGTAATTCATGGCCTTAATGGCAAAGTATGAAGGATTGATGTATGATCATGATGTTATGTATATGCTTGTGATTTCAATAAAAGTAATGTGATCATGTCTACAATGTAATTGTGTTGTTATTGAAAGGCAATTCTCAATTATGCACTTATGAATGATGATGATGGAATGTGAAAGGTTTCTTCAATTTAGTGTACAATTTGAATTGGTAGGCTTAGGGCATCATCTTCTTGTGTAACTGAAACTAACGTTGATTGTTGCACCTTGAATTGGTAGGCTTAGGGATCCTCTTCTTGTGTCACTAATGTATCTTGACTTAATGTACTTTGAATTGGTAGACCTAATGTCGGTAGCCCTTTCATAAATGATTAATGAAGTATCCTAAGGCTTTGTCTTGAATCGGTAGACCTAATGTTGGTAGCCCTTTCATGGGGAGCTTATGAATGAATAAATGAATAATAAACCTTGAATCAATAGACTTAATGGTGGTAGCCCTTTCATGTGTGAAATGATGAACCTTAAATCGGTAGACCTAATGGTGGTGGCCATTTCTTGAGGATTCAATGAGCTATTCTTATAATGTACCTTGAATCGGTAGACCTAATGGTGGTAGCCCTTTCTTGTGCAATGTATTTAGAGTCGATAGACCTAATTTTGGTAGCCCTCTCAAGTACAATAATATTAATGTGTATGAACTACTCTATGGGAATGAAGGCTAAGTACCGAGTGGATATGGTAAGATGGAAGCTTCCCCAATTTTAGGCTGGGTTTCAATGAACATCTTTCTTATCCCATTACTATGTGCCCGCATAGGTATTAGCTAGTGGATCCACCTAAGCCAAAATGTTACCAGTTCTACCTTAGGCAAGTAGACCAACTCTTTGCGGTGTGGGTCTAGACATCGGATTCCATGATTTAGTTCTCATGGTCTATGTCAGTTAATGCTTATTCCTATCATATGAGATGACCACTATATTTTCTTGAGAAGTTCTATGAAGTGTGGGTGATAGTATAGGATGCCATTCATACATTGAACGAGTAGTCTTTGAGAGGGCTATAGTGAGTTCTCTAATGTCTGAATGACTAACGAATGAATGTGCTCTTAATGAAGCTAATGAAGAATGTTGACTTAAATTCTTAATGTAATGATGCATGTTTTACTTGGATTGTATTATGAGTTACTTGCTTGTCATGACTTATGAAATGTTTATGTTCATTGTGTATGAGTATTGTTTAAAGGTGAAAAGGAGGAATAGTAAGTTCACTTTGGTGGCCTTAATGTGGTACTTAGTGTGGATGGTGATATGAGATGCCATTCATACATTGCACAAAGTATAGCTTAGGGTTACTTGAGGTGAATATTCTGATGTGATGAAATGATGTGTATGTTGATTATGTTTGTATCTTATGCCTCTTGTATTCATGTTCATAATATTTTCTCGAAATTGGCATAGAGCATGATTTTCAAAGAAAATGTCTATTTTAAGCATGGTTTTTGCATGGCTATTATACTTAGTACATTAACTGTTCTAACCCGTATTTCTTCTATTTTTACTACATAGTTTAGGTTCCAACATTTGAGTTGATTCTATCTAGTTCAATAGCTTGGATTGAGTTCTTCCAAGACTAGTGGTATGTCCTTATAGATTCAAGGACAAGTGCTTCATTGATATTTCATGTCTTTCATTGTATTAGATACTTTAAGACTTTCGATTGTAAAGGGTCGTGACCCTACTTTTGATTCAAAGGTGTTTTTAGATGGCCATGTGAGACAAGTAGACTTCTGCTGTTTTAAATGATGTTTTCAATTGTATGGATTAAAATGGTTTTAAATTCTGCACTATTTCTATTATCTTATGTGATGGTATTCTATGAGGCTTGTTTGAGGCTTTTTGAAGTCTTGTACGCCGTGTCACGTCTAGGCTCGAGTCGTGACTAATATGGTATTATAGTACAAGATTTTGGGATAGTTTTTAGGATTGATGTCTCACAAGCTACGGCGAGTAGAGTCTTGTTCATGACTGTGAATCGCGACACATATTATAAATGAGAGGCTATAAGACATTTGTAAATTTCACTTTCTTCATTACTCTTGAGTCATGCCATAGAGTTTAGCTCTATAAGTTTCCTTTTCCTAACCCTTCTCTTGTGTTTATAGGATATGAATACAAGAAGGGCCAACGCAAGGATGGAAGAGGAGAATGTGAATGAGGGAAATCCTCCCCAAGGTCCCAAGGTCCTCAAGGTGACAAAGATCCTCAAGGCAATCAAGTTTCGATTGATCCCCTGGCTATGTCCATTGAAAAAGTTTGGTCGAATCTTTTGATGATGGCTCAAGCCGTAACTACTCAAGCCCAAGCCATGACGGCCCAAGCTACTAGTAGTGTTGAGACTCATGTGAACCCTATTATCAGCACTATGGCTATTAGGTTGAGAGACTTTGTGAGGATGAATCCTCCAATTTTTTTAGGTTCTAAGGTGGATAAGGATCCCCAAGAGTTTTTGGATAATGTGTATAAGGTAGTTAGTTCTATGGGGGTGACTTCTATAGAAAAAGAAAAACTTATCGCTTATCAATTGAAGGATGTTGCCCAAGTTTGGTTCACTCAATGGAAGAGGAATAGGCAGGTAGGAACGGGTCCATAGATTTGCAGGTGTCTAAGGAAGCATTCCTTGGTAGGTTTTTCCCCCATGATAAGAGAGAGGTTAAGATGGAAGAGTTTATCAACCTTAGGAAAGGTAGCATGAGTGTGAAAGAGTACTCCTTGAAATTTACCCTATTGTCTAAGTATGCTCCATCTTATGTGTCTAACCCAAGGGATGAGATGACTAGATTTGTGACGGATGTGTCTGACTTAGTTGAGGAAGAGTGTCATACGACAATGATCCATGATGACATGAATATCTCTAGGCTTATGGTGTTTGCTCAACAAATTGAGGAGTCCAAACTTAAGAGAAAGAATAGGGAGATGAAGAGAACTAGGTCTGATGAGCAAGGTCAACCAAAGTTCAAAAAGAGAGCTTTAAATCAAGATTCTTCAAGCACTCCTAGGGTTAACCAAGAGAAAGGTGATGGGTCTGCATTTCCTAAACCTGTTTGCACCAATTGTGGAAAGAAACACTATAAAAAGTACCTAGATGGTACTAGTGGGTGCTATGGTTGTGGTAAGAATGATCACTAAGTGGAAAAATTGTCCTACTCTTAAGGCCAAAGGAAGGGAGTCCAAACAAGCTTCTCTTAATGGCCCGAATCTTAATTCTACAAAGACTAATCATTTTTATGCCCTTCGGGCTAGAGATGACAAGGGAGCTCTTACGGATGAAGGCACGGGTATGTGGTAGTTCCTTGTAGTTATGAATGTTGTATTAAGATCCCTACATTATTTTCATGTTCATCCTTAGTATGGATTTGCTCCTAAGGAGGAGATAGTATGCTGAATAGTAAGGTTTTTGAGTGTTCCTTATGGCTTGTTTCATGCTTTGGAGTCATGTGTGATTATGTGTTTCCATGGTCTCCTTATGTTATGCATGTTCTTAATGGATATATGTTTAAATAAGAAAATGATTTTTATGAATTATGTCTCTCATGTTGATGTGCATTTAGTATGAGTTGCTTATATGCTTCATGAGGTGAATTGTTGAACATGCTTAAATGTGCTTTTGAGGCTAATTGCATAATGTGCTTAATGATGTTATGATGAGCATGATTTGAGTTGGAGAAGGTAATTCCTCCAATGAAATGATAAATCTTGAAGTTTTCATGCATAATGAGTTTGTAGATGTAGTTCTTACTTTCTTGTGTTGCATTGAGTATGTTTGAGATGGAGTTGATGTTTCCTCCTAGTTGTGTGCATTGTTTATGATGTTTCATGCATGATGGACTGCTAATATTGATTCTTTATTCTTCTTAAGTGTTTAAAGTATCATTCAAGGATGAATGTTCATAAGGGAGAGATAATGTAACGAACCGAAAACTAGTAAGTGAAACTAGAGCCTAACGAGTTTATTTTTGAGTTTGTTATGGGGTTTGAGGGTGTAAAATGTATTCTGAGCTTAGGTAGAGGGGTCTAGGGGATAAACATCAAGGTACGACTCCCAAGGACCAACCAAGGGGTCTTTGAGGAGGACCCTAAAGACTAACTCCTAGCTGTCAAAAAGAGGAGGAGTTACGAATGGGACCTACGCCCTGAAGGTCCATCCACAACCTGTGCATGGCCTCAATGGGTCAATACCCCAAATGACATGTTGTAGGACCAAACCACAGATAGCCAATATGGCCCGTGGACCCACCCACGATCCGCAAATGGGGTTCATGAGTCACCACTGTTTTCCTGTCAAGTTTTGACCAAGTGAGGGGTGGTTTGGTAAATTCCTTTTAAGGATAGTTAAGTTGGGGGACAGTTATTATTGATTTATTAAGTATTTTAAGGCTTTTTAAAGTACTAAAGTCCCTTTTAGAACTAATTATTCCAAAGCACTCAAAACAGAAACCTCCTCTCCTCAAAATAGTCCCTCTCTAGAAACCACCATTGGAGAAGAAAGACTCAAGTTTTGAACCTCAAGATTTAACCATTCTCACCCAATTTTCATGGATATTCTTCCGTAGAGGTATGTTAGTCTTAATCCTTGATTAAGTTTTATTCAAGGAGCCCTTTCAAAAGATGATTCCAAGTTTCCAAATTCCCCCAAAACTTAGGAATTTCAATCTAAGCATGGGTTCAATTCAAAAATGTTTTCAAAGGTTTATATGTGATGAATTATGAATGAATTATGGAATTAATGTTGATTTATGATTTGAATTCCCCTATGAACCCATGTTTCCCCCAAAATACTAAATTGTGTATTATGGTTTGGGATTGATTGACTATGGAAGTATGGTGAATTTTTTAAGTTTATATTGATTTAGTTTATTGATTCATTTCATTATTCATGCCTAAATTATAGTATTCTAGGTGTGTTTGTGAATTGTATTCATGGCCTTGATGGCACAGTATGAAGGATTGATGTATGAACATGATGATATGTACATGCTTGTGATTTCAATGAAAGTAATGTGATCATGTCTACAATGTAATTATGTTATTATTTAAAGGCTATCGTCAATTATGCACTTATGAATAATAATGATAGAATGTGAAAGATTTCTTCATTGTAGGATACACTTTGAATTGGTAGGCTTAGGGCATCCTCTTCTTGTGTAAATGAAAGTAATGTTGGTTGTTATACCTTGAATTGGTAGGCATAGGCATCCGCTTCTTGTGTCACAAATGTGTCTTGACTTAATGGACATTGAATTGGTAGACATAATGTTGGTAGACCTTTCATAACTGATTAATGAAGTATCCTAAGGCTTTGTCTTGAATCGGTAGACCTAATATTGGTAGCCCTTTCATGATACGCCTATGAATGAATGAATAATAAACCTTGAATAGGTAGATCTAATGGTGGTTGCCCTTTAATGTGTGAAATAATGAACCTTAAATCGGTAGACCTAATGGTGATGGTCATTTCTTGAGGATTTAATGACCTATCCTTATAATGTACCTTGAATCGTTAGACCTAATGATGGCATCCCTTTCATGTGTAATGTATTTAGAGTCAGTAGACCTAATATTGGTAGCCCTCCCAAGTACAATAATGTTAATGTGAATGTTACTCTATGGAAATAGAGGCTAAGTACCGAGTGGATATGGTAAGATGGAAGCTTCCCCAATTTTAGGTTGGGTATCAATGAACATCTTTCTTATCCCATTACTATGTGCCCTCATAGGTATTAGCTAGTGAATCTACCTAAACTAAAATGTTATCGGTTCTACCTTAGACAAGTAGACCAACTTTTTACGTTGTGGGTCAAGACATCGGATTACATGATTTATCTCTCATGGTCTGTGTCAGTTAATGCTTATTTCCATCATGTGAGATGTGCACTATAGTTGCTTGAGAAGTTCTGTAAAGTATGGGTGGTAGTATGGGATGTCATTCATACAATGCACGAGTAGGCTTTGAGTGGGCTATAGTGAGTTCTCTAATGTCTTAATGACTAATGAATGAATGTGCTCATAATGAAGCTAATAATGGAAGTTAGGATGACCACTTGTCTCTTATTGAGTTCGCATACAATTATAGTTATCATTCCAGTATCGGGATAGCACCTTTTAAGGCTTTGTATGAGTGAAAATGTAGGCCCCCCATTGGATGGTTCGAGGTAGGTGAGTCAGAGTTGATTGGACCAGACTTAGTACAACAGATAGTGGAGCAAGTTAAGCTCATTCGAGAGAGGTTGCTAACAGCTCAAAGCTGATGGAAGTCATACTCAGATATGTAATGAAGGGAATTAGAGTTTTGCGTTGATCACTAGGTATTCTTAAAAGTCTTGCCTTGGAAGGGTGTTATGAGATTTGGCAAAAAAGGCAAGCTTGGTCCAAGATTCATTGGGCCATACCGGATCCTTCGGAGGGTAGGACGGGTGGCTTATGAGTTCGAATTACCTTCGGGGCTAGAATCTATTCATCCATTGTTCCATTTATCGATGCTACAGAAGTGTGTATGAGACCAATCTCAGGTTGTCCCAGTTGAGGATATTCATATCACAAAGGAGTTGTCCTACGAGGAAACTCCAATTGACATATTAGATCGACAGGTCTGTTAATTGAGGACCAAAGAGGTTGCCTCTATTAAATTATTATGGATAAACAAGAATAGAGAAGAGGTGACCTAGGAAGTTGAGGATGGCATGAAGTCCAAAATATTCTCACTTTTTTGATACCCTAGGTGATGGCATATCAGTTTATATAAGTTCAATAAAGTTAGATACCAATTTGATTTTTTTATATTGTTGCTTATTATTATTGTTGTTGTCGTTGTATATTTGCTTGCACTGTTATTGCGGAGCTATAATGCTTAGTTATTTATGTCATCCTGTGAGACGCCTAGGTTAGAATTTCTGTAGTTTGTGTTCCTAGATAGTCATATTTACAAAGGATACTCTGCTTAAATTACTCATAAGGACTTAACCACGTTACTCAGATTTTTTCATTCGAGGACGAATGTTTCTAAGGGGGGAATGATGTAACACCCTGACTTTTCAAAACGTCTAAATTAACTCATCGTGGAAAGACAAGGAGGGTGGGTAATAAACTATGAATGATGTGGCACGTCATATTTTAAGTGTTCAAGGGTTGTATCTCAGGTTTTGAAGTTAGGTAAGTGGCAAAATAAAAGTTGGCGAAAGTTATCGTAAGTTCCATTTTAAAGATTTTTCTAAAATTTGGGTCAAATGCGTTTGATGTTTTCTCCCAATATATAAAGGTTTAGAATACCTATCACCCATTAAATCAAAGGCCTACGAGCCTAGTTTGTAATGCACAAAACCCCGTATCCAACCGACACCGGAGTAAAAAGTTATAAAGGTTTTACTATAGACTGATGGGGCAGAATTCGGGTCGGGTAAAAAATGTGTAAAAAGTTATAAGGGTTTTACTATAGACTGATGGGGTAGAATTCGGGTCAGGTAAATGTAGGCTTACTCAATGTTTTAAGCCATGAAAACATTTATTTTAACTTCCAAACTAGAAAGAAAGCTTAAGAGAGGGTTCCTATGGAGTTTTTGCATGATGAACGTTAGTTTTTGATGATTTCTACCATTAAATGTTGCCCCATGCCTAGAAATGTGATCTCTACACGTGGCAATCATTTATCCCTTCTATTAGCTGTGTTCGAAGCTAGTTTTTTAAGGTATAAATTTGTAGTTATTGGTGTTTGTTCAAGGTTTACACTTGCTTAGCTAAGGTAATCATTTCGGGACTCTTTTATGATTATTTTTATGAATTTCTACGAATGTTTCGACAAGTTGGGGCAATATTGCAAATCTGCAGATTTAAGATTAATTATGAACTATTTATAGGTGTGCACCAACTGTGTATATATAGTGTTTGTGAAGCTTAGGATATAAGGAACAACTTTCGTGAAGGAACTATGGACTTTCGAGCATTCATTGGAAAGGTATGTTAAGGCTATCCCTTCGTTCGGCATGTTTCCTTAGAGCTTGGGAGTGATATAATAGGGTAGTTCATGTTGGTGATCTTGTAGATGTAATTGTGAGTTGTTGGATGATTGAGTGGTTATAAGCCCTCATTTTGGGGACTCATAATATGTGAAGAACAACCCTAAGTTAGGAATGACTTAGAGATTATTCATATATATTGTTTTTAGGTAAGTTTCTTGCCTTTAGCCTGTTGAATTTTTTTTTGTCGCCCTTGGGGCTATTCTGGTTAGTTGTTGAGCTATGAATTGTCTATGGAGGCAATGATGTTGTCTAATAGGACTATGTTATTGCCAAAGAGGGCTATGTGTTGCCCACATGGCTATATTGATGCTAAAAAGTGTTATGTGTTGCCTACAGGGCTATGTTGATGCAAAAGAGGGCTATGTACAGCCTATACAACTATGATGTAGCCTAAGATAGTAGTGTACTGCCTATGGGGCTATATCATTGCCAAAAAGGGCTCTGTGACTTCTTACAAAGAAAAGAGGCTACCAACAAGGGTATGTAGATTTATTTGGTACCTTCTGGGCTTATGGGGGCCTAGGTAGGTGGTATGTTTTTTGTACCTGCCGAGCTTATGGTGGCTTGGTTAGGTTGTTGTTTGATCATTTTTGTATTTTTAGATTCAGTAGTGGGTTAGTATGCTTATCTAAATTTTGATTTCCTTACGTGACTGCTTTTGGTATATTATGATACTTTCTCATTTAGTCTATAGCCTTTCATACTTTGTAAATTATTTTGTACTAATATCCCATTGCCTGGAGCCAATGCATTCATGCATGCAAGTCCTGACAAACGACCCAATAGACCTCCTTAGCAGCAAGATTGACTTCTATCTGATTGGCTAGCCCCTTTCCTCCGGAGCTGCCAGAGTTGGGAGGTTTGTTATCTTTTATTGTATATATCTTTATGGCTAGGCTAAGGCCCTGTCCCACCAATCTTTACTACTCTTAGAAGCTTGCAGACTAGTGTGTGAGGTGTATAGCTACGTTTTGGCCATGCTGGCCTAATTTGTTGGTTTGCTGAAGCTGTGAGCTGTCTGATGTATTGTATTGATATATACTTGCATTCACTTTCTGTATAGATATCATAATGGCCTCGACGGCCCAATCAAGACTTATGTTCTAGTTGGCTATTTATTTATATGAACTCTAAGGAGTAGCTGCTTCTTTTATAGATCTGTTGACAGGGGCCTTGCCGGCCGAGGGCATAGTTTTAAGTTGAGATATACTTGTTTGTTTTCTTGATTGCGTGTGGCTGCCATGAGCTAGTAGCAAATTGTTTAGCAGGGTCGGCTTGGGCCAGATTTTTGGGATTAGGAGCCAGTTCCTCCCCTTGAGTTTGGGGCGTGACATTTTAAATGAGAAAGAAATAAAAATAAATATTTTCAAAGTAAGAAATGAAAATAATTAAATATATACAAATTTTAATATTAAACTTATTAATTTAAGTTGAATAGATATACAAATTATGTGTACTATCTAATTATAAAGTTACCAATTAAAAAAGATATGTGTCCAATTTATGCACTCATCACATGTCTTCGACAAAGTGTGCACAGTCTCTCTGCCATGTCGGCATTTATAGTCTATTTATACCATTTTAAATTAGTTGAGAAGGCTAATAGAACCCTAGCAATGTTTAGCTGTGGCTTTGTGATTTCGGTCATTGTGTCAGGGTATTGTGCCTTAACCAAGCATGTTTTTGAATACATAATTGTTTTATATTGACATGTGATTTCATTGTCAAGCCTTCGGGCACGTATTCTTAATGTCTTAAACATTTAAGTTAATGCTATTTAGGGCTAGAAAATACTAACGTAGGTAATGTTGATCCTATGAGTGATGGCGGGCGAATATTCTATGGTTGTTAATCTTTGGGTAATCAAATTTTGAGGTGGGTTAGTGGCATTGGTAATGGTTAAGTGTAAAGGAATTGTTGGGTCTTAGTAGATTTCCAAGATTGTTATAAATGAGATAGAAATCTGCCTCGAAAGAGTCACATAACTTAGGACGATGGAACATAGTTGGTGTAGGTAATGGTTGAATTGCTTCCCAATTATGTTATGTGTGCATGTTAACAATTTCATTAGTATTGCTTGTACAATAAGTTTTTAGGGAATAAGGGTGTAACACCCCGGGAATTAGTAGGCTAAACTAGAGCTGAACGTGAGGGTTAGAGTCATGAGGAGGACCCCTAGAAACTGCTTGGGTAGTGACCAACGGCAGGACCCACATTTTGTAGGTAGATGATCCATGGTTTGGCGAAAATCCCCAATCACTAAACCACATTGACCAGCAAGGACCATGGGTCCAACCATGGTCGGTCAGCGTGGTCTCATTTTTTATGGTTAAGCTTAGGGGTATTTTGGGACTTTTTGGTTTTAATTTAGATTAAGTGGTATCATTTTAGTCTAATCTAGACCACCTATATAAGGATTTTAGACCCCTATATTAACTCATTCAACTTAATATTCCTAAACCCAAATCAATTCCAAAAATTTCATCCTCTCCAAATATTCTCTCTCTAGAACTTGAAGAAGACGAAGAAAGAAGTTGGAGCTAGGGTTTAAGAATCAAGTTACTTCACACCAAATTCATTAGGCTTGATTGATATGGTATGGTAGTTCTTTATCCATGGAGCCGCTTCAAAATCCCAATTTCAAAGATAGAAATTTCCAAAAGTTAGTTAGGGTTTGATTCCAAAGCCATGGGTTACTTTCAAAATTGATTTTAATGATTGAATTATGTTATATTATGTATGAATTGATGATTTCTTATCATTTTTATATCGTAATCCCCAAGAATCCATGAAATTCCCATTTTTTCCAATTTGGATCTTGTGAGGTAGGTTTGTTGATGGAAGTAGAATATTATGAGATTATGCATGTAGTGATTGGGTTACTTGAATTATGATGATATCCATGTCTAATGCAGTAAATTCTAGATGTGTTGATTTGATATGAGCTTTTACCCTGGAAAGGGAAAAATATGATATGATGCATGTTTTATGAAATATATGTATATGCTTTAAGAACACTTTGAGAGTGTAGTGTCTATGATTATGTTGTAGTTGTTGTGTGGTTGAAAGAGATGTTCTCATATACACACCGATGCATGAATATGAAATGATATGAAAGGTTTTTTCACATTATGAAGATTCTAAAGTTGAAAGGCTTTCTCACCTAATTGAATATAAGACTAGTATGTAGACATAGACGGTGAAAGGTTATTCTCACGCATGATCCAAGAGCTCTCTTATGAATTAAGCATGGATTTAGTGTCAAGACATTCTTGCACAAATATAAACTTAAGTCAAGACTTAATATGTACTCCATTGGAATTAATGTTTAGCATCGAGTGGATATTGTATATGAGATGGAAGCTTTTACACTAGTTGAGTCCGGCTTTCAATGGAATCCTTTTACACTAGTTGAGTCCAGTTCCCAAAGTATGTCTCATGAGATGGAAGCCTTTTATACAAGTTGAATTCGAGTTTCTAAGATCAATCTCCTTATCCCATAAAATATGTGCCCCCATAGGTTATTTAGCTAGTGGATCAACCTAAGCTTAAAAGTATGGTTCTACCTTAGACAAGTAGGACAACTCTTTCGGTGTGGGCAACACCGGATTCGATGATAAGCTCATATGGTCTCATGTCGGTTAAGGCTTACTCCCAGAACAATAAGAACAAGAATATAAGTTATGAACTATGGTTACTCAAGAATCTTTTATACGAGTTTTCAAAGGCTTTTAAAAATGATTATGATTATGGTGACTATGTTTATGACTTATGTTTTTCTACTATCCTTATGATGATCTTTAAATTTGGTAAATTAGATACTTTCAAATGAAATGTCCCTTTTAGCATGTTTTCAATGTTTTATGCATGGCTATCATGCATAGTGTATTTTGTACTAACACCTACGTTTCCTACATTTTCCCAAGTGTAGGGTCCGTTCTCGAGGTGATCATTCTAGTGGCTAGTGCTTGGAATTGACTATCTTCTGAGTTTGTTGGTGAGTCCTCATGGTTTTAGGATGACTTTTTTTCTCATGATGTAGTTTCATTTCTTGTATTTCCCTCTTTGAACATGTTGTATAGGCTAGGCCCTATTTCATTCAAACATTGTAATAGATTGATATGTTGAGACTTAGAGTCTAGACTTCTGTTTTTATTTTATGAAAATTTTAGACTTGAAATGCGTTTTTACTCTTATTGTTCCATTTCTTATGTTATGAGAACTAAGTGACTTGTATGGAGTCCTTCAGGGTTCTATACGCCATGTTACATCTAGGGGGTACCCCAGGTTCATGATAAAGGGAATGAATATGAAATGATACCCTCCGTTAGTCTCATGCAATGAACCTATCTTAAATAATTTCTTGTTTCCAAGTGTGATTTGGTTTTCATTGTGGTTATTATTGTTGTGATGCATGTGATATTTTTGTTGGCTTGAGTACCATGCCTAGTCCGAGATATCTATCGATTGGCTTTGGTACCATGCCTAGTACAAAATCTGTTATGGTTGGCTCATTTAGCACGCTGATGCATGTGTGATTATTCTTCTGTGTGTTGGTTTCATGAGTGAACTAGATTTACTCATTATGATATATTTATCACATGCTGGTCCAGGAGTAGTTGGATGGGTATGTTTAAATACTGCGATGATTCTTGTGTAGACCAGGATTGGATATGAAACAATTAGACTATGTCTTAAGGATCCTTGGGTGGTTCGGGTTACTTAAAATATGTGTTGAATCAAGTATGTATTGTTGTTGTGGTTTTGGACATGTCCCATGAAGTTGTTAGGTCAAGTTTGTTGACTGAGAGTGTTGCTTATATTCACTAAGTTTGACTATAAATGTCTGTCAGGTAGTCAGGGACGTCTGATAATGGGTGGGGGTGGAGTAAAGGTGGTTAAGTAAGATTGTGTAGGTGGTCCACTAATTTCACATAGGGCCATGTTTGTTGGTATGATATCTTAACTAAGGGTGGTGGACTGGCTCACTTTGATAGTTAGTAAATTTGAATTTGGGATTGGAATCATTAAGGGAATTCTAGTGTTTGGTAGCGTAGACTTAGGAAGCCTTAATTAGATAGGGGGTTAGGTTATAATGGGATAAGAGGGTAGAATGACTCCTAATAATGGAGTTCGCAGAGACATGAGGTAAGGAGGCGTTGGATAGAGTGTATGAGTTAATAGGTAGTATATCTGGTAGCTAGGGTTGTTATTAAAGGACAAGAATTGTATAGCTTCAAGTTGTATGTTTTTCTGAATATTTACATGATATTATGTGGTGGATTCAAGTCAACTGATGATGCTTACCAATGCTTATTTTTAATATTTACATGATATTATGTGGTGGATTCAGTTCTACTAATGATTCCTACCAATGTGTATTTTTTCAACTGATGCTTTTTTTACTATGCCACATGGTATAGTCTAGTTGTAGGATTAGTAATGTTTCCTAAGTGAAGACGATGGTGATCACTGACAACTTTTACTCTGTCCTTCCTTATGGTAGGGGTTGTGTTTTGTTTTACAATATGTATTCACTTAGAAACTCTTGTACCTGTTTAGACTAGTTCCTACAAAAGATTTTTAGTTATATAGTTAAATGATTTCTATTGTAATCAAGGTTGAGTTTGATTCTTTATTTCATTAAGTGATATATCATGTTTCTATTTACTTCCGCATAACCAATTTTAAGTTAAGTGGTAAGGGTTCTCCTTTTTAGTTGTTTGAGTAGATACCGCAACATACCAAGAGTTGAGTAGTGACAAATTGTTATGAGAGCTTAGATTATCAATCTCCTTGTACAAGAGCAAATGTCAAATACAGTCTTGTGGATATGGGGAAGGAATGAGGAATTATAGGAAATTGTTTGCCTCCTTTCATGCATTTTGTTGCTCGCGTGTGTGGGTTTATTCAATTGTTATCTCTTCATTCCAATTAATATCTTGACTTAGAGGCTATGCAAATGCATGGATTATAGGCTAATGGTCATGCATGAGGCGAATAAAAGGTAATAAACATCACTTGATTTAGTGATGAAACTTGAGATTGTGATTATGTGCATTGCATTGCTTGAATGACTTCAAATGTGCAAGTTGTAATTTCTTAAAATACATTTAAATTATGGCTTAGGAAACGTTAGAACTTGGTTATGTGTGATGGGTTGGTACAAAGTGTGTTTGCATGTAACATAAATACTTGTCCAAGCAAAAGTAGATGGCGATCGAGAACTTCAATTGTCAGGAGCTCACCTTATTCTCTTAATCCCAAAAGCAGCTCCACACATGATCCAAATAACTGGCGAAACCTTATACTACAATATGTAGGGTTAAAAAGTGTAGTTTAATTATTAACAACGGTACTCAGTAGGCATCCGCCCACTCAATTTTAAAGGCAAACCAAGTATAAAAAATAGGTAAGTTATGAAAGTATAGTACAAACATCTAAGAATGAGATATAATTTGATACAACATGCAATAAGAATGAAGAAATAAGATATAAAAAAAAGTACCTGAAAGCACAAGCCCAACAACCAACTCATGACAAAGTTATGGTATGGAAGTTAACTATCCGAGGCCAAGAAGAACTTAACACTAAACAAATCTAAGACATAACATAACAACTATCACCGCAATCACAAAAATACACGAATATAGTCAAACAATAACCTAACTAGACCCATAAACTCAAAAGGTACAAACAATAACCAGCCCAAATAAATCTAGAGGGTGCGAACAACAACCAATTATACAGGTGATAGACTATGCATATGAATGTAAAGAATGCAGTAGAATCAGTTGAATCATCAATAGTCAAGTGTATGCACTACACCACTATGGTGCATCGAGGTAAGACACATGCAACTCCCTCTTCCTATACATTAAGACACATGAGCAGAGGGACCCATAGGGGACACGAGAAATTTTTATACATTGCCTTAGCCTAAACCAAGACATACAAATATATCAATGTGTTACGACACTGGATCCTCCCTGTTATGGTTCCGAATTTAGTCGGCCATTATTCGAGAGGTACAACTAAAAAAACTAATGAAAGAGCGATGATGCACCAACTAGTCAAGTAAAAAGCTGAGCACATCCCAAATGCATCTAATTTTTTAAGTGGAAAAGGAGCACGTCCTTGACACCTTATATACCTCAAAAATCAGTTTCTCAAGTGGCCAGGTTGTATGACTTCTGTTAAATTAGTTTAAAATAGTAACAGAGTGAAAACAATCTTTGTTAAACTAGTAACGATGATATAATGCATGAATCAAGATCGTACCAAAAAACCCAAGAGAATGAATAACAAATGTAATACATGCCACCACCAACATCCAAACAAAAGCAACACACAATTATAACACTACCATACGATAAAACTCAAATCACTCCTCAAAACTAATCAAAAAGGTGAGCGCTCGTCGTCAATAAAAATACACAACTATGAGTCAGGGTCTAATCCCACAAGGAACAATATAACAACAATTGAATATATATATAGGATAACTAGGTACTAGTTTGAATCTAGACATACAAGTTACACAAATAACAAATAGAAGGTAATTTTATAGCTAGACTTCTAATGAGGGAAAAGATGGTATCAAACCAGGGACGTATGGGAAAGCGGATGATTCAATTTGTTGACTTGTTCGATTAAAAAACTAGTGCTCCGTAGGTGCAATACCTGAGACTTGTTTTTCTACCAGGTTTTGATCCTTTTCAGCATCAATTCCACTTTTGATCAGCATTTTCTTTCCCAACATCAAAACACCTGAAATACCATAATTCAAAGTATAATTAGCCTCTTTTGCTACTTTGAGGGTCACAAAATCATAAGAAAAATGCTCTACATGAGTGCAAATTCACCACTAATCAACACCTCCAACTTAAAACTTAGCTTGTCCTCAAGTAAGACAAAAAAATTCAAAATAGAAGAGGCACTCAATTTAAGCATAATACTCTTCCATTGTCAACAAAAATCGTGATTATGGCATTGGTTGGTACTAATAATTAGCAAGCAAATAAGTGATTACCAATTCAAGAAACTCCCTTAATTTCAAACAAAATTTCAAAACTCAGTGAGTTCCAAGAATAATCAAGTGATAACAGGGATTCTCTAGAGGTTACTCATAATTACTAGTACTTTAAGAACATCCCTTGACTCAATTTTGAAATCTAATTAACTCCACCAATCCATCCTAATATTCATGCCATCACAAGAAAAGAAATGTCCCACAAACACACAAGTATTTGCGTAACAAATGACAACAATACAAATACTCACACTCAAAAAAAATCATCTCATGCACTCAATGCCACACTATAGGCTTGCCCATATTTTCAAACAACATGACTCAACTCATTTTATTGGAGATATCAAAGGACTTTGTTAAGCTTTTATTGTAGGATTAGGGAAGATTAGGATACATTTAGGTACAAATGACTACACCCTCCTTGAACACTTCACTATAACTTTTCCACTTTTTCTTCAATTTTTCAACTTAATGCAAACTTCACATCATTTTCTTATTCTTCTTTTAGCATGCCCCACATGCTACAATTTTCAACTTTTTGTAGGATTCAAATTACATTTTATTCGAAGTCTTTCTTTCTTTTTCATAACTTTTTCTTTCTTTGAGACTTTTCCTCCATTCTCAAACTTTTTTTTTTTATCATGCCTTCATGTGGTAAGGATCCACATATAATCTTCCCAAAACACCCCCAACTTAGGCTTTTAGCTTCAACTTTCACAATTCTAGAGTTCAAGGAGGAAGGGTTCAAAAGAAGGTTACTTTTCAAAAAAGAGTAAGGCTTGATATGTGGTTGCCAATAAAAGGATAAGTCTCAATGGGGACAACTAAGGGTACATTTAGCGGAAATCTGGGATCTTTAGGCTAAGTGGATTTCAAAGACAATTAAAGGTATGCCTAAGATCATTTCTCCCACCAAACTCAATCAAGACCAATATTTTAAACCAAGCAAGCAAGTTCTAGTTAACACAAATAAATCCAAGGCATTATTCACAGAGACTCACCACACATGGCATGAATCTATTAAAGACGACTTAATTTCACTTCCTAGTTGAGAATAAAGGAGTCATTTTACACTCACCACCTAGTAATTTGGAGTCAGAAAAAGAGTCAAGACATTGTCAAAAAATCATTCACTTTCGCAAAACTTTTGGAAGGGTGCTCATTTCATAACTCACTATGCTTGACTAAATCTATTAATACCAAACAAGTCACAACTTCATATGAAAGTATTACCAAGGCAACAAAACTCAACAAAATGATGATTTTCCCTTAAGAATGAAGTCACCCTGGTATCATTGGGAAAATTTATGCCTTTTCCTTGAGCTTTTACAATGGTTCCCAAATTCACAAGCTACAGGTACATAGAGTGCCCCTGCTTCAAGGCATGAGGACTGAACACAACCATCTCACTTTATTACTAAAAAACCTAAACTAACAAAAGATTCTAATATAATAAAATGGAAAAAAATAATAAAAATGACCAACCGTACAATAATCCAAAACAAAAACAAACAAAAAACAATCCAACTTGCTAATAAAAACAAACAACCCAAAAGGGAGCACCCCCAACTAAAGATGATGTTGTGTCCTCACAACACAACTATAATACTCAAAAAGAGAATATGAAGGGCTCAATGGCTGCCTCAATATTCTCCATCAGTCTCGTTGACCTCACTATACTCATCTTCACCATCATCGCTCCATGTAGCCGGCTCATATCCTTTCTCATCGAGCCTAGAAGTAGGAAGTGGCTCATTTTACTTCAAAACTTTCCAAAGGACGTTTACAGCTTTCAACATATGAGTAAAGAACTTGTCTCACCTATTCTCTCGCTTCTTCCTTTTACCGTGTGAATGCTTAACTCACAATGTGACTTGGCCAAACTAGCATAGGCATTCTTTAGATTTCCAAGTTGAGATTTTTGCTTCCTTTTATCACTAATGTAGGCATCAAACTTACATTGAGGCACATAAGATCTTGGCCCAGCAGATGATTCACCGAGCCCTTGGGGTAGCTTTGCCATTGACTCTTTTACAACCCGCAACTCACTTGTCAAATACTCAAAAGGGCCCACAACTGGAGACATAGGAGAATCATCCTCCACATTCACGGACTTAATAGAGTGAATCTTCCTCTTCTTGATTTTCACCATAGAGACCTCACCACACATCTTTAATGGAAAGATCAAATTTTTAGGCTCCAACCAAGTGTCACTTGGAAGTACCTCTACCTCAGCCCGCTTACAAAGCTCTGTGATCAGAGATGGGGGGACAATAAGATATAGGATCTTAGGCATTTTGAACTCACATAACTCATTCATAATCAAATAGATGATATTCAATGAGACAACCTCAAGCACACAAGCAATTATCTGAGCTCACAACACCGGAATGATTCTAATGTTCCCACTTGGGAAGTACAGTTGCATTTAATAGAAATCCATGTCCTATCCTCTATGTTCAAGTCTGAGAAAATATTTTGGCCATCGTGATGGACCATGGAATAGTCTTGCCTGGGAATAGCTTTGAAAGTTGCCAAGTGCCGGATTAACAATCTTATCTTTGAAGGCCTAGATATCATGGTTTAGTAGTCCATATTCCCGATTGATTGTTTCCTAGACATAATCAACAACCTAGCCCCGCATAATGATCAACCTTGATGTCATGTCCGTCTCTATAAGGTTGGCATAAAACTCTCACACCTAGTGGTCATTTGCCTTGCAAGGTTCAACTGCAAAGCATATCCAACCGGATGCCAATAACCATTGGTAGAAAGTCGAAAGAGTTTCCTCAAATTTGTCGAGCGATATGCCTCTCTCCAAAAGTAGCATTTTCTTTATTAAATCACAATAATAACTCTCTTGTGCCCGAAGAGAGATAAATCGATAATGGTCATAGTCAGCCACTCACTTCCTCCTCAAAACTGAGTTCGTGTGCCATTCTTGACTTATGAGAATTTGTAAATCAAAATAGGATATGAGTAGGAATTATATGTTAAACAATGTTATTTCATAAGTAGAAGTCAAACAAATAGGCTAGAACTCAACTTGTAATAAAAACAAGAAATCTATTAAATTCCACACTGGTAGGAAACTGCCCTATATATTGCAAAAGAGATCAGCAGTTTGCTTAAGCAAACATCACACAAGCATCCAGAAGGCCGCTTAAGTGGGATCACAAAAGCGGAGGGTACTGCAAAAGAGAACATAGCTTAAGCGATGACAAGTCCGCAAAACCGACCAATTGCTCTCTTCAACATGAACGACAATTTGTATTTCCAATTGTAACACTAAATATTCAACTAAATTTAGTGTAAAATCAAAATCAACCAAACAAGGAACCAATAAACTCAATCATTTCCGCATTAAAAGTTTTGAAAATAATTTTAGAGTTCATTGAGGAATTTTATAGACACATGATGCCCAAACTAATTTCAAAAATTAGATCATCAATTGGGTACTAGAGACTTCCCCAAATACTTCTAATCAGCCCACACACTTGCATTTAACAATTTAGACGAAGAAGTCAGCCAACACAATCACATTTTTAAACCCCCAAGTTAGAGAAGTTACTACCAACTAAGTACCCGCAACTTTCAACAAAGCAATCAAAAGTAAACAATGATTATTACAAATTTAAGAGAGTAAGAGTGAGTGAAACATACCGGATTGGATTGAACAATGAAGACTAAGAGGTTCGAATCATTTTGGAACAAACGAAGAGAGATAAAAAAAAAAATTGGGCCTTTTATTTGTGAGTTTCATCAATTTGGCTCCCTTAGAATGCCTTTTGAAGTGCCTTACCTTTTCTTAAGAAACATTTGGTCGCTATTGCAACTTCTGCTAAAAGGGCGGGGTTCATTTAAGCGAGTTCTCCTCCACTTAAGTGATGATCACTTTTGCGAGAAAGAGCCACTTTTGTGGACATCGCTTGCAAACTCCTGTTCACTTTTTTAGCTCTTGAGGTAATATATCTTTTAAGCTACTCAATGTTCGATTGGGCAACATTGAGGGTCCATTGGGTGATTTCCCATGTCTCATTCTGCGAGCCTCAGTGCCAAAAATTTCCTCCCAAGTCATTTTCCAATGGGGTTTTAGCCCCAAACTTCATTTCGTTAAAGATTCAAGCCTCCAGACTTCATCAAATTAACTCCAAAACACCAAAATCATGAGATTAGTCAAAAAAAAAAATTTAAACCTAATCTAGAATTTAAAAACTTAAAATTAACTAAGATAGATACCAATGGGGTGGCTCCCATCAAGATCCCTTCAAGTGAGTGAGACTCTCACCTTCACATCAACTAGAGTTTCCAAATATGATCTTTTTTTTTTTGCTTTTTGTTGCAACTCTAGTATCATGCTACTTATTAAGACTTCTTGGATTGTTATTGCTTTGGGTTGGTTGCATAAGGTTAATATATATTCCCTGTACAACTTCACCTCTTCGCTTTTCTTGGTTTCAAGCCATTCAGCTTCGAGTATGAATTGGTTTGACTCATCACACTATGCAAGGTCTGAGTCATGAGACCCTTCTTCATTTTTTTTGTACTTTGGATAATGAGGGTTTTCACCTTCATTGTTCTTCACATCTTAGCCCTAAGAGTAGTAAGCCTCATCTCAAAGTGGAACAAGTCATAGCATTGAGCTCAGTACTTTTCTAGAAAACTTTCAATCACAAGGGAATATATGTGTAGGATTTCCTTGCAACACATAAGCCTATCATGCATGCCCCCATAAGGACATGGGTCGGTAGGAAGGCATACCATCCCCAAAGATACAATGATCACAAAAGGCCATAGAAACAAAACAAAAGAAATTAAAGACAACTATTAACAATCTATAAGGAAAAAAGTAAACTAGAAATCCTAAATTAATTCAACATGCCTAATTGGTCCCCGACAACTATGCCATCCTTGATAACGCTCAAATCACTCCTTAAAAGTGAGCGGTGTTGTCAATAAAATTACCCAATTAAGATTCGGGGTTGAATCCAACAAGGAACAATATAACATCATTTGAAAAGATAAAGGCAATATGGATACTAGTTTGAATCTTGACATACAAGTTACAAAAATATCAAATAGAAGGCAATTTTTTAACTACATTTATAATGGGGGCAAAGATGATATCAAGTAAGGGATGTATGGGAATTGGGAAAAGTTGGAAGTCAATTAACACTCAACGATCCATTGCGATTCAATCCAAGATCAAACACTAATAAGTAGGCAAGGTTATCTTCACTTACGCTAACAATCTTTTGATTTCAAAGCGTTTTATTTTGATATCTCCTTTCGATCTCAATCAGACAAATACCAAATAACCCACTACCATATCTTAGACCTCTCTTTAGAGGAAGCCTTGCAACAAATAATAAAACCCTAAACATTTATCTTTTGATCTCAAATTCAGGATTTAAAGTTAAGATGTAATTATCAATCTAATTCTCCACTCCAATCAATCTCATTCGAGCATCAATCGAAGTTCAGAAGCTAAAACTGAGTGTGCACTCTCAAC
Source organism: Solanum bulbocastanum (assembly GCA_037074985.1). Taxonomy (NCBI): domain Eukaryota; kingdom Viridiplantae; phylum Streptophyta; class Magnoliopsida; order Solanales; family Solanaceae; genus Solanum; species Solanum bulbocastanum. The sequence goes on from CM073607.1 coordinate 12,237,254, forward strand.
CTATAAATTAAAACATGGAAACTAGATCGAACCTATTTCATGAAATCAAGCATGGAAATAAGGGTCAACTAAAGCAATGAGCAATTAATTGAACACCAAAAGAACTTTGTCTATTTCTAATACAAAAGACCAAATTTTATACAAGCACTACACCCACATTTATAGCATTCAAGAACAAGGAAATCATGTAAGGTAAAAGATATTACTAATATAGAACAAAAACTTTGAATCCACAAATGAAATGTGATGCAACACGCCTTCAATTTCTCAACCCCAAATCAAGAACACTAAGAGATCTACTTTTTGAATGTGTTTTTCTCACTACAATGTTCTCTCTAACAATTCTAGGATGATCCATTATGCCCATCTCTAACCCTATTTTTAGAATTTTGGGTCCAAAGCTGGAGAATTTCTCATTCTGCCCTTGTCTGAAAATGCAGGCTTCGCAAAAGCAGAAGGAGGTTCACAAAAGTGACCTTTCCAAAAGAGAACTGAATTTCACTTAAGCGACCTCCACCTTTTTAGCCCAGTTCGCAAAACTGAACCATGTGTCCTCTCTTAAGCAGATGGTTTACTTCTTTGATTGGTTCTCTTAAGCGAACAGTTCTCCATAGGTGCGATATCTAGGACTTATTTTTCTACAAGGTTTTGCTCTTTTTCAGCTTTGATTCCACTTTTGATCAGCATTTTCTTTCCTAACATCAAAACACTTGAAATAACATAATTCAAAGCATAATGAGCCTCTTTCTCTACTTTGAGTGCCACAAAATCATAAGAAAAGATCTTTAAATGACTGCAAATTCACTACTCATCACAAAAATACTAAAGTAAGGAGGACTGACCGAGTCCAACTAGTCCTGAACCAAGGCCTTAAGACCAACAATATAATCAACAATTCAATAAAAGAATAGCAATCCAACCGCTCATCAAAATGTGAAGGAATCAAGAAGAGTCTTAGAATTAGATAAGGGGAAAAATAATTAAAGGATCAACGCCTTACCCAAACATACAACTCTATTTCACAAAGAGCAATCTGAACAACGAGATATGGCTACGACCAGCCTTTAAGTTCTCAAGCACTGTAAGAATACAACCAACTCGAAACAACCCCTACATAGTGAAACACACAACTACAAGGGTGATATAACACATTCTAAGAAGTCTATCGCTTAACCCTAGACTAAGACCTCAAGAATCAATCCTAATAAAGAAAATCACTAAGTTATCCTGTAGGTAAGGCTACTAGCCTAAATGAAGGATTCCATCACTCATAACAAGCCTAACACTTTTATAGAGATCAAGAAAGGTAGAGTAATCGAAGGAATGCTAGTAGTCAACAAAAAAAATACAGTAACTTGACTCTTACTATTTACATAGTAACTTGACCTCTACTATTTACATAATTGACATTTTACTATTTATGAATAGTATTTACTATTCATCAATAGTATCCTGTCTGATGACTCTACATAAAACAAACAACTTTACATTTCTTTACAAAAGGAAGATAAGATTCCTATCCTACTAGACTTAAGCATAGATAAGATATTAGAAGTACCTAGATTAAAAAACTTATTCAAATTACAACATGATGAATATTATGTAGTAAGCCAAAAAGAACATGTAATAGACTGTAAATATATTAAAGGTAAAGCTAAAATACCTATCATAAATAAAAAAATAATTAATAAAGAAATACATGAGTTGAAATCAAAAAATCCAATAAAATATGTACATTTAGGAGCAACAGAAATATTAATAAAAGCATGTTTTAGAGAAGGAATAGAAGGAAGCATGATAACACATAAAGCTAAAAATATAAAAATACAAATATGGGATAAAATATTATTAACAGATGAAATCTATAGTTATGAATTTACAAATAAAGATATATTATTAGGAATGCCTTTTTTAGAAAAACTATATCCACATACTATAACAAAAACACATTGGTGGTTCACTACCATATGTAATCACAAGATAGGAGCAAAAAGAGTTAATAATAAAATCAGAAAAAATACACCATGGATAAAAGGAAGTGAAAAAATTACTTCCCCAAAGCTGCCTTGGCAGCATGGTTACAGCTTTTTGGTGCTGATCTACGGTGGCTTTCCATGGTCAGTAGATCAAACTACGCCCCTTAGGTCTTAGACGTAGTACCATACTTAGTTTCCTAGGAAGCCTGCAACATTTTAAGCCCCAGCCACAAGCTACGGACCTGATTGACGGACAGTAACTCTACCTACAGTCCATAAGTGGAGGGGCATAGATGCTGCCAGTTTTAAGTAGTTTTGTTTTAAGTTAGAGGTTAGGGGTTAGGTTAGTTATTAATTAGGGGTTAAGGTAGGTCGATTAATAGGTTATTTAACAACATATATAATCCTAATAGACCCCTAAATTAATCATTCTAACTCACTCACCTAAGACCCCTAAATTCTCCCAAAAATCATCTCTCTAGAACTCCATTGAAGACGTTTGAAGGAACCAACCTAGAGCTTCAAGATGGAATCTTTCTCTAAGGATTTAAAAGGGATTCTAACCTAAAGCATTGTGGTTTTCATCCATGGGTAGCTATCACCCATGGAGCCCTCTCAAAAGTCTTTTACTCAACTCTAGAATCTCCAATTTAGCTAGGGTTCTAACTCAAATCATGGATTAATTATAAATGGGTTTTAATGGATGGTATTTCTAGTTGTTGAGGACCATAGAATTTTTCAAAGATGTCAAAATGTGAGTTTGGTTATGTCTTTAGGAGTCCTTGAAAGAAGTTTTCTTGAGGAGTCTAGTGAGGGCTTTTCTCCTAAGGAGGGGATGGTGTGCTTAGAAAGCATGACTTGTTGAAATCCCGATATCCTCATCTCTTTCTTCCATTCCTATTCTAGCTTGAGACAAAGAGTTCCTAGTTGGACTTATGTTATGTTTAGGAGCCATGTGTGATTTAAATGATCTCATGATTTCCAAATGACGTGCATTTTCTTGAAGATTCATGTTTTGAGTAAAATGAATTTTCCTGCCTTATGATCCTTATGTTGATAGGCAATTAGAGTAAGTAGCCTATGTGATTCATCAGTTAAATGGGTTAAGTGACCTAAATGTGATCTTAATAAGAAATAGCATAATTGGTTTAGGTCTTTAAATGGACTTGTTTGAATTGGAGAAGGAATTCCTCTAATAAAATGAAATATGTCTAAGTTGCTTGCCTAATGAGTTGGTAGAGGTAGATCCTATTTTCTCATGTTGTATGAAGTATGTTTGGAATGGAGGTTCTCTCCTTAGTTGAGCATTGTGTATAATATTGCATGCTTGACTTCATGATGTGAAATTATGAGCATGCTTGAATGTGTTCATATGAAATGGCATAGTAGCTCCTTATGTGGTGTTAAAAATTGCTTAAAGAGTAGAGGAGGAAATTCCTCCCATCTTTATGTGAATTAATAAGGTTTGTGTATTTTCATGAAAACTTATGATTTTTAATAAAGACGAGTTTGTGTGAATTGATTCCCTCATGATGTAGTGCATTGGTTATAAATGATCTATTGTACTTCATGAACATAAGATATGAGCATGACGTAATAAGGAGTTGTGAAATTCCTCCTTGAAAGAGTGCTATTGAAAATGGAACTTGCATATGAGCTTTATGATGGCATATGAGCATGTTATGACTAGGAGAAGGTAGGTCCTCCTTGAACATAACTAAATATGATAATGTCTTGCATTTTGGTTGATAGATGGAGTTTCTACTTCCTTCGGTTTGCATTGACTTTGTGGTATTGAAGTTAAGTTCCTCTTTAAGAAATGATGCTCATTGAGTGTGATGTATCTTTGAGTTGTGAATCACTTTGATGGTTACATGCTTGGTTGGGCTGCTAGTTTGAGTCTTTGTTTCCTTATGAGGTTTTAAGTGTCATTCAGGGGCGAATGTTCCCAAGGAGGGGATATTATAACACCTCATAGAATCTAGTAAGACCTTGCTAAGGGTTGACTATATCTAGTAGGTTGAACTAGAGCCTCACATGTTAGATTATAGTTGGAAAGATATTTAAATTGTGAATAATGGATTTTGGATTTAGTTTGAGAAGTTTGGAGGTCAAACGTCAAGAAACGACTAAAACATCTGGAAACTAGTCATTTGAACTAGTGAGTTGTAAGGGTCTTGTCCTGAAGTTTGGAGTGTTGTCTGAGGCTGAACACTTGTAGAAGTTACTCTAACACTTAGATGGACATATTTAGGGGTTAAACGTCTGGGTAAGACTCCCCTAATACCACTCGAGGGATCCTAGAAGATGACCCCAAAACGGGTCCCCAAAGCAGCCTTGGAAGCATGGTTACAGCTTTTTGGTGGTGATCTACGGTGGCTTTCCACGGTCAGTATATCAAACTACGCCCTGTAGGTCTTGGGTGTAGTTCCATACATTGTTTCCTATGAACCCTGCAACATTTTAAGCCCCAGCCACCAGCTACGAACCTGATTGACGGACAGTAACTCTACCTACAGTCCGTAGTAGAAGGGTGTAGATGCTGCCAGTTTTAAGTATTGTTTTAAGTTAGAGGTTAGGGGTTGGGTTAATTAGTGGTTTAGGTAGGTTGGTTAATAGGTTATTTAACTACCTATATAAGCCTAATAGAACCCTAAACTAATCATTCTAACTCACTCACCCAAGACCCCTAAATTCTCCCAAAAATCATCTCTCTAGAACTCCATTGAAGACCTTTGAAGGAACCAACCTAGAGATTGAATATGGAATCTTTATCTAAGGATTTTAAAGGGATTCTAACCTAAAGTATCGTGGTTTTCATCCATTGGTAGCTATCACCCATGGAACCCTCTCAAAAGTCTTTTACTCAACCCTAGAATCTCCAATTTAGCAAGGATTCTAACTCAAATCATGGATTCATTTTTAAATGGGTTTCAAAGGATGAATTATGACTTTTATGGATTATACTTCTTATTTTAGGTGCTTTTAACATGAAATCTAAAGGGATCCATGAATTTTTCATAAACCCGAGTTATGGCTTTTCTCCAAAACGTGAGTGAAATATAAGTTGATTCAATTGAATATTAGGAAGTTGTTTATGATGTAATTGAATGATCTAAGTGTAATTATACATGAAATCTTTATTAACTTATAATCTAAGGTTAAATTGACATGATCTAGCTTTATCTCATAAAAAGGCAAATTCAGGGTTAGATGTGATCTTCTAGGATTGATGTTCGTCTTGTTTAATTTCCTTAGATTAGATCACCTAGACATGAATTAATAAAGATGAATCTTAAAGACCTAGACTAACTTTATTTTGATCATATTGGTTATATTGTTAGTTTATGATGTTCTTCTATCTAAATGTGCCAAACCTAAGATGATAGACTTGATTTTGACTCTTGGCTTTGAAGGGCAATCTATGGAGGTATTATATGATGAAGTTATATTATATGAATTGCTGATCCACATATGGTGGGGGTGCTTACTTATTATGTATCCTTTGTATGAATGGATTGATCCACTAATGGTGGAGGTGCTTACTTGTCAATATGAATTGTAGTGTTGAGATAAGGTACCTCTTCCCTACAACCCTAGACATAACTAAGTATGATACGTTATGAATACGAATAATATGTTATGATCATGGTAGTGTTAGTATGTTGAATTATATGTGGTGCTATTATGGGAGGACCCTACCCACATATCCCCCTATATGAGTATATGATTCTCTATATGTCGTGAATGATCTACTTGAATGATAAATGTATGCATGTCTATGGAATCAATGCTAGATATGTGATTTATATGGTCTAAGATCCTTAAATACAATATATGTGAATTATGCATGAGTTTGGATATTATGTACATGTTGTGACCTCATTGAGAAAGTAGGTGTCTATGATGATAAGGTTGATGTTGTTGTGCCATTGAAAGGACAATTATGCACACACACACCTTCCATGCATAAATATGAATATGATATGTCTATGGTGTCAATTGAAATGATAATTCTCATATGCACCTTTACGTACTATTATGCATGAAATATACATTGCCATGATTCTATGACTATGTACAATACGTTATGACTCCACATAAGTAAGACTATGGTAATAATGTTGTGTTGTGTGAAAGGCTATTTTCATAGACACACTATGCATATGATATGAAAGGTTTTCTCATATTATGATATATGCTGATTCTAAATGATGAATGGACATTCTCACCTAATGAATCTATGAGCTAATATGATATATGTTGGTTTAAGTGACTAGTGTAGTATTCTTCCACTTGCTATGAGTTATGAATATGCATGTGAATTACACTTATGACTTATTGATGGGTTTGCTTAGTATAATATGTGAGGGTATGGGACTTCATATGTACATTGCACAAGTGAACATGTGAAGGAGTTATGGGAGTGGTTTACTAATGATATGAAGTATATGAAATATGACTAAGATGTATGGACAATGAACATGATGCATGAACTATGACTATTGACTTCTTAGGAGGACCTACTATGAGTGAGGGGTAGTAAGGGATGCCAGTCACGTATGATGAGTAGTCTTCAAGAGTAGTCATGGTTTGGTTCCCTTTTATATGATGACAATTTATGAGTTGTTGCATGTCCTATTTGGGTGTATGTTATGGTCTACATTCCTTGACATGACTTAAGTGAATATAAATGTCTCTGTATTATATGTATTAGCATCCATGAGACTAATCTGTTATAAGTATGAGCTTGGTGGCCTAAAAGTGATACTTAGTGTAGATAGGACTATGGACCCTATCTATGCATTGCACAAGTGGAGCATAGGGTTACTTATGTTGTTGTTCTATTATGATGTTATGGTCTTAATATTTGACTATGCATGAGTATTATGTCTTGTAATAGATGATGTGTATATTATGAGTATGATTGGAGACTGTGCTTATGGTAATGTTGATATCCTTATGCTTGATGAACTGTATTTGAGTTGTTTTGACTTGTGTTCTCCAACTCTTTCAAGAAAGATGTTCAAAAGTGCATAGCATGGGTTTCAATTAAAATGTCCCCTTTCTAGCATGTTTTAAAGGTTTTTATGCATAGTACTGTACTTAGTACATTAATTTGCTAACCCTTATTTCTATGTTTTACTTCAAATGTAGGGGCGTTGGCTTATGGAGATGGTAGCCTTGGTTTAAGCTTGGAATAGGTGATCCTCCAAGCTACTTGATGAGTCCTCAAGTTCAGGGACGAATATCTTGTAGTAGTTTTATTATAGAACTATTGTAAGGATTGTATCCCTATATATCTAAGTATTCAATTGTACTAGATGGCCAATGAGACAATGTTTAGACTCCTTTCTATTTTATAAAACTGACTTCGATTGTTGAAGAAAAAGTTTTAATCTTTTGCTTTTATTCTATGACATATGCAGTGATGTATGCTAAGGGCTTATATGAGACCCCTTCGGGGTCACGTACGCCATATCATGTCTAAGGGGTAGTCTCAGGTCGTGACACACAGAAAAATCCAAACCAATGAAACTAAAATCACCTTAATTAGACCTTCGTAAGTCAATAAGTTGAATTTTTAAATGGAGAAGTAAGTTTATTCATGGGTGGCCTTATTCTAAAATACCAGTCAAGAACTGTCTTCACGATTGTGAAGCTCCAAGCTCTTAATTGAGGAGCTTCAAGCTTATTATCATGGCTTTCTAGTGCATAAGGCATCACAAACGTGTTGTGCACCTTGCGATTGTGTAGGGTAGCATTCAAAAACATGGTTTGTGCCTTGAAATTGCGGAGGCCAGTATGACATGCCTTTCTTGAATGTGTCCCCTGGATGTGTGAATGCAAAGAGAAGCCTAAGTTGCACTAGTTTATACATATCAGCTAACTTTCTCAAACATGGAATATCCTACAAGGTTCCCGAGATTTCGTTCAGAACCCCATATGTGCAAACAATGTATTCTACCCAAAAAAATCTAGTATTCTATACTAAATGGAGGTGTCAAGACTTCCAGTTGAGTTTATCTGAATGAAAAGTTGGTTGCACACCCCTAAGTTCTATTTTAAGCCATTTTCCACAGGGGTTTGAAATGAGCCTAGAAGAATAAAAGGTCATTTTATACCAAACTCAATGTTCAGAGCTAACAGAACCGTCAGAATTTCATTTTGAGGTTGTATTCCTGGAGTTTTGGATTAAAACCGACCACTCAAGCCTTAGAAGCTCCAAAATATGAAAACGTGCACAAAACTCAAATGAACAACCTGATGACCAAACTATAAATCCCAACAAGTAATAAATTACTTAGGGTTTCTACAGGAATGCTTAAAACACTGAAATGAATGGAATATAGAGGAAATGACCTAGAGGATCATTACAACATTCATTATTAAAAAAGGACTTTCTTCCACAAAAGTAGAAAAACAATTACAGTATGGAAGCTTGAATAGATCAGGGTGCCTAACATGGATTCACCACCATATCCATAGACACTCTCTTGGATTGAACAGCGGCAACACAAAATTAGGCTAACAGGAAGATCCTCAGGTTCACTTCAGAACTCCAAATCCTTTTTTGGCCTCTCGCCCAACAAAACTGAACTTGACTAAAAGTGATAATGCTCAACTACAGCTCTTCCAATTCAAAGTGTAGGCGGTCACTTTCAAGTATAAACCCAACGATAATTTGGGTGGATTCCACATGGAGTGATACGGTAAAGAATTCAAATACGAAGTAAAGACGTGTTCTAAAATTTTGTAGAAGTAAAAGATTGCACATCATAAATAAATCACGATGTTTCGAATATCAATCTCAAAGGGGGGGATTTTACCAACCAAGTGTTCACAAAAACAATTCATATGGGGTTCGAACAATTAGATCGATAACCTTAGGAATGTGATCAATCGAATACTAATTTCGCTTAATTGGTTATTATTAATTGCTTTAAGTTTTTGAATCTCACTAGTAGGATAGTTTTTGAATATAATAGCCAACTCTCGAACAACTCTCATGTTTCAAATGAGTTTTCTCGATCCTCCACAAGCTTAACAATACAAAACTACTCAATTATTTAATTAGCCCACTTTCTCAAGCTTTGTTGTAAAGATGCAAATCAATACAAGTATCAATCATTAATTCTACTCTATACCTCTTTCTCAAGCAAGCACAAAGAGCTAAGCTAAAACCGACTTTGCAACCTCAGGTCATCAATTAAAACATGAACAGACAATTGAAACCATTTCAAAACAAAATTAAATTCAGCGATTAACAATAACCATAAGTTGATTTATACATTTGATTACATTATCGCATCCTAAATGAAAGAGGGGTTTTAACCAAACATAGCAAAAAGTAAGAAATCGTTACCAAATAGATTGTCCATCCAAAATGTCAACAATGTGCAAATCTCAATGCCAAAATTAAAGCTAGAATCCTAAAACCTCAAATCTGAGATCTAAATCTTCTCCAAGAATGTTCAACAATATAAAAATATGTAAAAACACTCAAAACTGAGGAATACATTATGCAGGAACTCTTTTTCTCCTTTGAAAAATTGAATTTACACATTCCCAAAAACATCCCAAAATCTCAGAAGGAGACCACTCAGTAAAATTAGTCAGGATCGTCGATCGACTCGGGGATCCACCGAGGTGCACTTTTTCTTGCCTTTTGGCTTGACTCCTGCATCCAATTGTTCATGAAGTTTAGGCGAGTTGGGTCGTGATCGCCAATCCATTTGGTGCATCGCTGAATCATCATTTACTTATAAGGTTTGCCTGGTACATGGGCTATTTTGCTTAAATATTTGGCGGGTTGGAGGCTCACTCGGTGAGTCGTCCAGTAGCTTTTACAAGCTACAACTTGTCTTTTCTTTAGGTTCTCCATTGTTTTCGCTCCTTTTTGCATCGTAATGTCATTGCCTTGCTCTTAAACCTTCATTGCTTCATGTAAACATATTAACATAAGTTATGAGCACTAAATAGGAATTGACGACATTAATTCATTGAATAACAGGCCTGAAATGAGTCAAAATTTCAACTCATCAACACTTCTAACTTAAACTTTTGCTTGTCCTCAAGTAAACGCAAGATCAATCAGGCCAACAAGGATGTCAACATATAATGTTCCTTGATACTCAACATGAAAGCACACAAGGTTCAATCAACACATCTAATGCTCAATTGTGAACTAAATGTTTCAAACTATGACTAGCCATCTTCAAATAGAGATCAAGCTCACAATGCTCACTTCAAATGAAAAATCATGCTCAACAACATTATTTGAATGCCCTCACATAAAAAATGATTCCATTTTCTCACAAAACCAATCAAAGAATATAATTAATGAATCTAAATCAACTCTCACATTCCAAATATGAAAAACATGCACGATTTTACCTATATGTTTCTCGTATTTTCCAACCAACACATCATTCGGCTCATGCAAGATCATAAAAGGCCTTTAAAGTCTTGTAGAGGGGCTGAGGGTATGGGTATGATCATTTGGCTCAGTGACTTCTACCTTCATGAAGCATGGCTCAAATTTCACTTCTTCTCCTTTTCTTTTATTATTTTCATCTTCATAACTTATCATTAGTTTATTCATAGTAGACAAATTTTTTTGTATAGCTCATCGGACACCCCTTTTATTTCCTCAAAAAAGCACAATGGATACAAATTAATCATTTCTTTTCTTCCTTTTTAGCTTTTTCTCTTTTCCCTTCACTTTTTTTATATTGAGGGGTTTCATCGTTTTTCAACACATGCCATCAAGGATGAGTTTTCATGAACTTGTTGCTCGATTTCTTTCCTCATTCTTAGCACACCCCAAACTTAGGGTTTTGGCCTAAGTAGGCTATTCAAACACACCAATGCTTCATGAGGGTTTTAGGTGGGAAGGATAAGGTCATTTGCATTCATGTTTCCTCCAAAGAAAAGGTTATGCTGAAATGGTGCAAAACTAGGTTGACACGCTCACCAAGTGATCACACAATGGTATATCAATTAAGCTCACTCTAAAAAATTTATGCCTAAGATCATTTCTTTCATTCACCAATGCTAGGAAATCAAACAAATGGGGTAAGTTCTAGGTATCATCATGCACACTTTCAAGTAAATCTCATCACACATGGTATAGAACATATTCATTGATTACAACTCTACAAGTGAAGCTCGCGTGCAACGTTCACTGAAAGCCTCACCTTGACAATATGACTAGTCACAATGAGATGCTAAGAGCTCACACAAGATTTATGAAACTCAAATTGCCTCATTGGACTTGTACAACATATCACTCATCAAGGGCACCATTCAAGTCATCGATATTGATTATAACCAACACTCAAATGTACAAGTGAACAACAACAACATTCATAACCAAGCAACCAAGAGATAAACCAATGAAATAAACCCAACATTCATTACAAGGGGGAGTTTCAGAAAAAAATGATAAAACAAAATATATACAAAATAAAACAAAATACAACCAAGAGGATTCATATCAAGATACCTTCACCCTACCAAAATAACTAAAAAGTGTCCTCACTATGAAATAACAACTGAATGTATCAAAAGAGAATAAAATGGAGGGAGAGTAAAAATCTATATTTCAGGCTAGGCTTGTGGTGAACTCTAGTTAGCTTGGGTGGCCTCAGCCTAGGCATTAATGCCTGGCTCGACTGTAGCTCTGGAAGTCTATGCAATTATCTCTTCTTTGGGTTGGGCCCACTAAAGCCAATCATGGTCATGTCACGTAGTGAGGCCATGTGGCCACTGGTACCAAGTCGCCTTCTAAATCTTCTAGATCCTCAAAAACTACCTTATCATGAGCCCCTAGCTCCTTCTTATCCCTCTCAGTTGTGTTCGACTCTCCATCATCATCATCTGCAGTAGTATCTCTAGTTAGAGAAGCTAGAGGGATCTGAAATAGTTGGCATATTCGAACCAAAGTTCTTAAGAATATTTACATTTCCTAACAACATTGATATGTCAATGGATTTCAGCTTATCTACATATCTATGCAAACCAGTAATATCAGCCTTCAAGGCTATCAGATCTGTAGATCTACAATCTAACATCTCACATACCTCAACCCAAGTGGTGACGACATATAATGTCAACCGTAGGCCATGATTATCTCCCCTTGTAGTCTCAACTCCTCCCGGATGTGATCTAATGCTGCAGGTATTGCTTGGTCAATCATAGATGGCATAGAACCCTCAACCCCTGAGGCCCTCACATCTATCGAACAGACCAGGTTGCCCATTTTGTATTGCATGGCCTAAGTTAATGGGAAAGAGGGTGATGATCGTTTGCCTGGGTAGGCTGAGTAATTCCAGCCTACATGGAATCTACATCCACAATTGGAGATGTGTCTACCAAGGCTTTCTTTCTACCCTCAGCCTCTTCATTCATATTTTCAACTTTAATTCTTTGAATATTAGTAGAAGAGGCAGGAGTCACCTCGACATCTGTCTTCGCCACAAAAGGCACATCAGCTCGATCACATAAATCACTGATACGAACCGAAATTGGCACTGAGGTTTGATTTTGTTTGGTCCTCATCACTATATCCTGTGAAATAATAGCCCTAAGATTCTTCCCTCCCTATCAATAATACACCCTAGCAGAGCATCCTTTGGATGCCAAATGATAGACTCATTTTGTCAAGGCATCAAGGTGTTGCAGATGAAACTAAACCAATATCGAGCAACAATATTTAAGTCTTCTTCTCAATTACAACCCCCAACCCTATTAATGGAGGAGTAGCATCACTCAGCAACGGAGAAATCCACCCCTTCAAGTCGTCCAATGTCTTGGTCTTGACCTTATCGGTAAGCGAATGGATAACTCAGGTTGTGAAATTTAACTCATTATTAATATCAATTTTGTTGCACTTTACTTGTTTACCGCACCTCTACGTAGTTAACTGGTGCCATTGATCCTGTCTTTTTTCCCTTTCGGGATCAACTTTGCATAATCTTCAAACAATTAAATAACCCATGAAGGAAAATATGGATTTCAGGCATTGGTGAACTATTGGAACTTGTAGAAAAGAAATATCTTCCACACAACTAGATACCTATAAACTACACCATCAGTGGACAACCGCTTCTCCTCCAAAATAGTCCACAAGCTAATGGCCTTCAGTGGATTTATAGACCGAGGAGGATGTAGTGAGGCCAAAGGCACTTGAGGTGCCTGGGAGAGTGGAGATATTAGAGGCGTCGGAAGTGCTAGAACTCTAGCCAATGGATCATGAACAACTTTAGATCGCAGTTCTGAGCACTTTTGTTTGATCAACTCTCCCTCTGTTGCCGGTGCGTGAATAGGAGTCCTGTAACCCGCACCTTCCTACCCATCAAACATAGAGGAGGTGAGATGGGTGGAGTCGATGAACATACAGCCTGATGAACTCGAATTGGAATTAATATCAGTTTCGTTACACTTTACTTATTTACAGCACCTCTACGTAGTCAACTAGTGCCATTGATCCCGCCTTTCTTCCCTTTCGGGATCAACTTTGCATAACCTTCAAAGAATTTAATAACCCATGAAGGAACATATGGATTTTGGGCATTGGTGAACTATTGGAACTTGTAGAAATGAAATATCTCCCACACAACTAGATACTTATACACTACACTATTAGTGGTCAACCGCTTCTCCTCTAAAATAGTCCTCAAGCTAGTGGTCTTCAGTGGATTCATAGACCGAGGAGGATGTAGTGGGGTCGGAGGCACTTGAGGTGCTTGGGATAGTGGAGATGTTGGAGGCGTCAAAAGTGCTAGAACTCTAGCTAATGGATCATAAAAAACTTTATATCACAGTTCTGAGCACTTCTGTTTGATCAACTCTCCCTCTATTCTCGGTGCATGAATAGGAGTCCTGTAACCCGCACCTTCCTACCGATCAGACCTAGAGGAGGTGATATAGGTGGACTTGATGACCATACTGCTTGATGAACTCGAACTAGAATTAATATCAGTTTCATTGCACTTTACTTGTTTACCGCACCTCTACGTAGTCAATTGGTGCCATTGATCTCGCCTCTTTTCCCTTTCAGGATCAACTTTACATAACGTTCAAAGAATTTAATAACCCATGAAGGAACATATGCATTTTGGGCATTGCTGAACTATTGGAACTTGTAGAAATGAAATATCTCCCACACAACTAGATACCTATACACTACACAATTAGTGGACAACCGCTTCTCCTCCAAAATAGTTCGCAAACTAATGGTCTTCAGTGGATTCATAGACCGAGGAGGATATAGTGGGGCTGAAGGCACTTGAGGTGCCTGGGAGAGTGGAGATGCTGGAGGCGTCGAAAGTGCAAGAACTCTAGCTAATAGATCATGAACAACTTTAGATCGCAGTTCTGAGCGTTTCTATTTGATGAACTCTCCCTCTATTGTCGATGCATGAATAGGAGTCCTATAACCCGCACTTTCCTACCCATCAGACCTAGAGGAGGTGAGATGGGTGGAGTTGATGACCATACTACCTGATGAACTCGAATTGGAACTTGTTACAACCTGCTTCTTCCCTTTGCCATGTAAACTCCCCTGGGGAGGTTAAGGAATAGTATCTCGGGGGGTACAACCTTCGGCCCTACTAAATTCTTCGAAAAGTTCAAAAGAATGAGAGGATTTAAATTTAAAAAGGTTGAAAGGCCTTTGATCTTTCAATTCACGCCTTGATTGGTGAGGCCTATTAATGTCACTGATCCACTCGGCAAGTCACCGATCCACTCACCAAGTCGTCGAGTGGAATTAAGCCCACTGAATTGGATAGAAAACCAATCTTTTAGTTAGTTTAAAAGGTGAGCTGGATCAAGCTTGCTGAGCCACTCGGTGATTTATCGAGTGAGCTATGAGCTCGTCCAATTGCCTTTTCCTCTAAAATTTGAATTTCAACCTGTCACGACCCATGAGTACCCCTTAGATGTTAAAAGGTGTACTCAACCCCGAAAGCTCTCATACAAGCCCCTTTGCATATCATAACATTAGATAAAAGAAATGATGTGTAATTTAAAACTTTATCTATACAATCAAAGTCTTTTATAAAATAAAACGGAAGTCTAGATGTGTCTCAATTAGCCATCTAATACAATCTTTGAATCAAATAGGAACGCAGCCCTTACATCATAGTTCGAAAATGAAATACTAGAATGAAACTACTAAATGAAGATATCCATCCTCGAATCGTAAGGACTCACTAACTATCAAGTAGAATGATCAATTCCATGCTCTAGCCATGAGGTGAATAAAATTGAGTGCCAATCCCTACACTTGGGGGAAATGTAGAAAAAATATGGATTAGTACAAAAATGCACCAAGTATGGTAGCCATGCAAAACAATATTTAAAATATGCTAAAAAGGACATTTTAAGTTGAAAAGCATGCACTTTACCAAGTTTGAGAAATATCATGCACATTAGCATAAAAACATAAGTCATAAGAATTTTCAACATATACACCATCATAGCATAATAGAACCATCTCATAAGTAACCCTAAGTTATACTTGTGCAATGCATAGATAAGATCCCATAATCCCATCTATACTAAGTACCACTTTTAGGCCACCATAATCATACTTACCATTCATTGATATCATCCTTTGTTCATACTCATAGGCAAGGAACCCTTCACATTTACTAAGTCATATCAAGAAAACAAACTCATAGCAACAATCCAAATTAAACATATTTCGTTTCATAAACTATCATAACATAAAAGGAACACACCATTACTACTCTCAAAGCCTACTTGTGCAATGCATGGATGAAGTCATATATCCCACCCACACTAAGTAGTGCTTCTTGAGTAACCATAGTTCATAACTCATATTCATGTTCATAGTCGGAATTAGACTTAACTGACATAGACCATGTGAGCATAATATAGAATCCAATGTCATGCCCCATACCAAAAAGAGGTGTACTGCTTGGTAACTTACTAGGTTTTCATGCATATTTCATCCTCACACTCAAAATAATATAACAGGATATTACCAAATTTTGAGTACAAACCTTTGACCTTTGCCAATTCATGCTTCACACAAACATTCAAAATAAATAGTAAATTTAGTATATTACAAGACTTGGATTTACACACCCCAAAAAGAACAAAACATAAAGTCATACTTATTTTATAACCCATGGTGACATGATCAAATTAGCCTTCAAAATTTCATGTAAATGTACAATGTACAATGCACCTGGTGAATACTCTAGCCACCTGACCAAAGAATTTTATTCCTCTTATGCAGCTACATTGATGAATTTTGTTGTGGATACAGATACCACAAAACGTGGACGGAAATACATTGCTATTACTTGGGGTCCATTTAACTCAATCATAGTTAGGGGCAAATCAATATATATTTCTGAGGCTTCAATTAACAAAATGTTGTACGGACCAAAATACTCTACACCAGCTTCAGTTGGCCTTTTCGAGGGCAAATATCATGAGGACACCAGTGATGCTATGATGGAAGATCAGACTTCTTAAGAAATAGTTTTACGCTGGATTGCGAAGCAGATTGCCATAGATGGGGAAAATGTAGTTTGGCTCACCACAACTCCAACACTCATCACTAAAGCTTCGCTGTTTTTTCCAGCCAAGGTTTGGTGGGCTATCGTCCGAGCACAATTGCGACCGACAGCTAATGATAACACTTTGTCACCTTTCTTGCCTCGCTAATAGCCTGTCTTATGGTTGGTTACCCGGTCTATGCGGGATGGATAATAGCAATCGAGATGAGAGACAGGGCACTAAATGAGAGAGTTGCACTTCCTTTTCCCTGTCTAATAGGGAAATTATGTCGAGGAACGAGCATTCCTCCAAGCATCCTGGTTGACAGATGGGGTGAGGCATTCAGACTAACCTAGGTTTCTAAAATCAAGGATGTCACAAACCATCTCTTTGGCGCGAAGTTTGCCGCTGTGAGTACTTTAGCTATTGCTCCACATGTCCAAATTGATATCCCACATGCAGATAGAGGTCCAGCATAGGGAGAGTCATCACAGCCTTCCATAGAGGCACCACCACCTCCAGCTTCAGCCTCCCAGGCTTCAGGTACCTTTGTTACTATCCCTATACTTTTTCTTGAGAAATTGGTTGCAGATCAGTGCCAGACCAGGACATTGGTAGACCAAATTATGGTTCGAATGCCTCAACTGATAGAGACGAAAGTGTTAGCTATAAAAAAGAGATCAAAGATGAGGTGAGGACGGAGCTATCGGTCTTAAAAGACAGAATGAATGTTTTGAAGAACCTTATTTAGGATCAATTCCAGGATGCCGATTCAGTAGATACTGAAGAGTTCAGATCCTAGTTGGTCGAGATGTCCACTCAGATTGCTAAGCTGGCCAAAAACCCAGTACAGGTGCCCACTCCGATCATACTAGAGTCGTTGATGCAAATGTTAAATCAGGCACCCTCCAATCAATCAATCTATAATCTTTGGGGAGAACCCCCCATGAGTAAATCTGGCAAGAGAAAACACAAAGGTGGAGAACTTGATGAGGATACCCCTACTATCCAAGCCAGAGAGGCAAGAAGGCGAGAAAAGAGAGCTCGTAGAGCATCAAAGAGGGAATCTTAGGAAAAGGAAGCCCTTAAACAGCAACAGCGAAATGCATCCTTAGTTGGAGCTTCTGGTAGTGAAGCACCTACTCCAACTAACGAGGACCAAACTGATCATATCCCGAGTTTTGAGAATGCACCCATTAATAAGGGTGCCAATACTGATCCAACGACCAATGCTTAAAATGCCGTAGGTATGACCCTCCTCATAGCCTGTGTGTTTTATTATTCTGTATGACTTTGAGGGCAAAGTCCTTTTTATTTGAGGAGGGGGTGGTGAGCAACCTGCCATAGCTGTTAGAAAAATAGAGGTTGTCTTTGTGTATTACTGTTTTGGGTGTTTTATGTGTTGAGCTATGCAGCAGCTAATTTATGAAAATTAAGAACCTGAATCTGAGTTTGACTATTAGGATCTTTAGATGATATCTTAGATACTGATATGTTGAACATAGCTAATCTGACAAATTAATTGGTGAACCAAGAAACTATAAAAATGCAATCATGTGTAGTGTGTGTGTAAGTTTTGATTGAAGTCTAACACTAGGAGCAGAAACTAGAACTTGCCTAAGTAGTCTTGCTTGAATATGAGAATAATAGGATAGGAAAGGATCAGTAGGGAATTTTTGTTAAACTAGTCAAAAGCCAAAAATAAAATAACCAAATGAAAAGCTTATCACTTGAATCCAATTTGAGCCTTAAATCAGTCTTTGTTCTTACCCAACATATATCATATCCTTGGTTCTCCGAAGGTAAGATATACAACTCAGGCCAAAAGCCTAAGTTGAGGGTGATTGCAATCCAAACATAAAGAAAAAGGGAAAAAGAAGGTTCGACCAGTGAGCTAAGTGCATAATAAAAATAAAAAGAAAAAGAAAAAGAAAATAATAGCTACTGGATCGGACTGAAATAAGAAAAAGAGGGAATCACTCAGAAAAGAGTATGTGAAAATGACACTTTGGAAAACCAAGGGATCAATCACTCACAAAACCAAATATCCATTCCCTAGCCCCGAGCCTATGTTGCAAGCCAACAAAGTCCTATAGTGATCCTATTCCGGGTGTTTGAAAGGTAAAGCGTAGAAAGCAAGGGCAAGCCTATGGTAGTTTGTTGTTAGTGTTAGAAATTCATTGAGAAGTGAGCGTAGTACTCAGTCCCTACCATTATGAGCAAGGGAGGTTCTTGGTGTGAGGACTCAGTGGTTGCATTTGAAAGTAGATTGTGTGAGCTGATAATTCGTAGATATAAGCATGATTGGCTGTGAGTAATGAGATGTCATGTATCGATCCTTAAATGTTAGATTCAGAGGTTTGGGATACAAATTGTACTTGAAATAGTTGTTGCGTATTGTCATAAATCTGGAATTGAACTGACGGCTGATTGTAGTTGTTTTTCTATTCACTTGAGGACAAGTGTGGTTGTAAGTTGAGGGTGTTGATGTGCCACGAAATAGTGGCACATTTGATGCTTAATAACTATGAACTAATACTGGAAGTAAGTGAAATTTTGGATTATTTGATGGGTTTGTTAAATGTGCAGGTAGAATCTAGTTTGTGTAGAAAAGAGGAAAAAGAAGCAGAACTGATGTCGACCAAGTGAAGTTCACGGCCAATTTCACGGATCGTGAACTTCATTATGGTTCGTAGTGGAGCTCGTGGAAGTAAGGCAGTGTTGGGCCTTGAGAAGATGAAGAGCAGGAATAGCCAAGTGAAGACCACAGAGGGTTCTACAGGCCACAGTCCTCACCACGGACAGTGGTACCTGCCGTGAAGCTAGACTAGTGTAATATCAAGGGAGAAGTGAAAGAAGGTTGAAACCCCAAGTGAAGACCACGGGCAACTTCACGGGCCGTGGTCTTCACTACAGACCGTGGTAGCTCCCATGGTGTATTTTCCAGTGAAGACATTGAAGACCCAGCCTTTGGGAATGTTGAAGGGAAGATCACGGAGGGCTTCACTGCTCGTGAAGCCCTCTCGAAACCATAGAAATGGTCGTTGAGCCATCCGACACTTCAGTCCTAATTCGACTAGGACTCATTTTAAACATTCAATTTTGAATTACTTTAGGTCTTTTTTGGATCATTATTCATTATCTTAAGGTTTACGACTAAGAACACAGTATTACTTTTAGCTTTCGATATTTGAATTTTTGATTATTGTTATCAGTTGGAAATTCAAATTCAGACAATTAGATTATCAAAGTGGTTGTTGATTTGCTAATTATTTTTGTAAGTCTTTCTCAATATGTTTTCATCCCTAATTACTTATTGTTTATGTGAAAGCATGAGTGGCTAAATACCACGACTAAGGTTGTGGGATCTATGACGATATTTTAGTTGCGATTTCGTAAAATGAGTAAAAGGCAATCTGTGTATACAACCTGTAGTTTTTAGCTTTCAATATCATTTTAGTCTAGTAAGTGCATGCATTAGACGAGCCTATATCTGGTATTTGTTCGAGAGAAAAATACCAGATAGGAAAAAGCTGAATTAAATTAACAAATTAGAGTTAAAGTTTGAGTTCGAGAGAAAAGATCTTTAACACCATATCATCTCAAGTGAGGTTCAATGTTAGTAACACTCTAAGGTCGAGAGAACATGAGTGATCATTATCTAATTAGGCTGAGAAGCATTAGATAAATTTAACTCACAAGGATTCTGTAACATTGATTTGCCTGACACTCAAATTACGGGAGAACATTAAAACTAATGTTATGGTGAACACAATCCTGGTTTCTCTTAATTACTTGAATCAATATTACAACGAAATAGTTTGTTAGTCTTGGGCCTGGATTTTGACTACAATTTTTGGTAATTATAACAATACAACCATACCCAATTTACTTTCATTTGTTATTTGTCTAGGAGATAATAACAACATTTGAATAAACGCGATAGTAAAACCTTATCTGTAAAGAAATTCTCTGTGGGATCGACCTCAACTGTAGTTGAGTTCTGTAAATTGACATCAACTGCTTCTTAATTACAGTGTAAGTTTGGACCTATCGGTCCTTAGCTAGTGGATCCACCTATAAGCTAAACATGTTAGTTCTACCTTAACCAAGTAGAACACCTCTTTCCGGTGTGGGTTCATGACACCAGATTCCATGTAGCTCACATGGTCTATGTCGGTGAAGGCTATACTTCCCTACAAGATAAGGATAAGATCCATGACATGACATGAACAAGAACATGAACTAAGAACACAAACATGAGTCATGTGCTATGATTACTGAGGAGTCCTACTTAGTATGAGTGGGGGTATGGGACTTCACTTATGCATTGCACAACTGAGATTTGAGAGTGATTATGGTATGTGCTTGATAATATAATGCTTTATGAGTTAATTTATGCTATGTATGAACATGAACCATGAATATGAATATGAACATGAACGTGAGCTATATCTATGACTTCTTAATGGGCTTTGCTTAGTAGGAGTGGAGGTATGGGACTTCACTTCTACATTGCACAAGTAGACCTATGAAGGGGTTATGGTGTGGTTTACTTATGACATGAATATGTATGAATCCATGTATGCATGATATGAGTTGGTGTTAAGAATGTCTTTCTTATTATGAACTATGAACATGATGTTTTCCTTGTCTATGATTGTTGGCTTGGATGAGGTTAAGGTAAGCTATGCATGACTATGGTTGCCTAAGGTGGCTTGCGGTATGGTTTAACTTGGTGATTACTCTAAATGTGCATAATGGCTTTTAAACTTGACAAAGGTAAGGATTTTATGCATGCTTCCATACTTAGTACAATCAATTGTGCTAACCCATTTTCTCTATAATTTCTTATAAGTGTAGGTTCCAGATGTTGAAGCACATTATCTCCTTTCAAGTAAAGCTTGGGTTGACTATTCCCTAAGCTTGGTGAGTCCTCAAGTTCGAGGAAAATTATCCATTTCTTAGTTTCTATTGTATTGCGTATATTGAGACTTTATTAGTGTAAAGGGTTAAGTCCTAAACTTTGTATTCTAAATGTTTTAGATGGGGAATGAGACAAGGTCTAGACTCTTTTGATTTTCCTTTATGAAAATGATGTTTGACTTCTATTGTAAAAGTTATAAATTTTTCCACATCACTGCCATGTCTTTATGTTATGATTATGCTAAGGGCTTGTATGAGACCACCTTTGGGGGTCGAGTACACCGTGTTACATCTAGGGGGTACCCCTAGGTCGTGACATTCAATTTGATAGGTTATGGGCCAATTAACTCTTTATATTCTAAGAGATATGGTTGTTTGAAGTTGACCCAAGTAGAATCTTACATCAAAACTTAATCGATAAGGAAACTTTCGACTTTACTTTGTGCTAGGGATTCTGGTGACCTTAATTCATATCCAAATCATTTCCAAACTAAAGAATTTACCTTTACACATATGGTTAATTTATGAATCACTCGATGTGACCCTGCAAGTAAATGAAGAATGGTTTGAGTCTTAACTTAGATCTTTTCGGGGTGTTACAATATCTCCCCCTCGGGATTATTCGTGTTCAAATGATGATTAAACTTCGGATGGAAGGGGTTACTCTTACTATATTCAAGCCTAACTAAAAACCACAAAATACTTAACATAGGGTGATTATTTTGATCTGAATCATAAGATTTGGGTTTTATACCTCTGTAGGAAATCTCACCCCAAGAACACTACTCCTTACCGCTACATTTAGCTAACCTTGAGCTCATATCACGTAACACCTAATTTATCAACCATTGTCCACATGTTAACAACACCACATTCAAGATTAGAACCTTAACCACTCTATTGAATCCTAATAAACCACTTTTTAAGAACTTCTCACCCTTTCATCATCTCTACTAATTGAACGATCATGCTTTACCCCCAGAAAACTGACTTAGTACTCATTGTAAAACTTTCACATTTTCTATACATTTTCTTATAAGTGTAGGTTCCTGTTGTTGAAACACACTATCTCCTTTCAAGTGATGCTTGGGTTGACTATTCCCTAAGCTTGGTGAGTCCTCAAGTGTGAGGAAGGATTATCCATTTCTTAGTTTCTATTGTATTTCGTATATTGAGAATTTATTGGTGTAAAGGGTTAAGTCCCAAACTTTTTATTCTAAATGTTTTAGATGGGGAATGAGACAAGGTCTAGATTCTTTTGATTTTCCTTTATGAAAGTAATATTTGACTTCTATTGTAAAAGTTTTAAATTTTTCCTCATATTGTCGTATCTTTATGTTATGATTATGCTAAGGGCTTGTACGAGACCCCTTCGTGGTCGAGTACACCGTATTACATCTAGGGGGTGCCCCTTGGTCGTGACATTCAATTTGATAGGTTATGGGCCAAGTAACTCTTTATATTCTAAGAGATATGGTTGTTTGAAGTTGACCCAAATAGAATCTTACATCAAAACTTAATCGATAAGGAAACTTTCGACTATACTTTGTGCTAGGGATTCTAGTGACCTTAATTCATATCCAAATCATTCCCAAACTAAAGATACCTTTACACATATGGTTAATTTATGAATCACTCGATGTGACCCTACAAGTAAATAAATAATGGTTTGAGTCTTAACTTAGATCTTTTCGGGGTGTTACAATATCTCCCCCTTGGGATTATTCGTCTTCGAATGATGGTTAAACTTCGAATGGAAGGGGTTACTCTTACTATATTCAAGCCTAACTAAAAACCACAAAATACTTAACATAGGGTGATTATTTAATCTGAATCATAAGATTCAAGTTTTATACATCTGTAGGAAATCTCATCCCTAGAACACTACTCTTTATGGCTACATTCAGCTAACCTCGAGCTCATATCACGTAACACCTAATTTATCACGCATTATCCATATGTTAACAACACCACATTCAAGATTAGAACCTTAACCACTCCATGGACTCCTACTAAACCACTTTTTAAGAACTTCTCACCCTCTCAACATCCCTACTAATGGAACTTTCCTACTTTACCCCCAGAAAGCTGACTTAGTACTCATTGTAAAACTTTCCCATTTTCTCTACATTTTCTTATAAGTGTAGGTTCCAGCTGTTGAAGCACATTATCTCTTTTTAAGTGAAGTTTGGGTATACTATTCCATAAGTTTGGTAAGTCCTCAACTTCGAGGAAGGATTATCCATTTCTTAGTTTCTATTGCATTTCGCATATTGAGAATTTATTGGTGTAAAGGGTTAAGTCCCAAACTTTGTATTCTAAATGTTTTAGATGGGGAATGAGACAAGGTCTAGACTCTTTTGATTTTCCTTTATGAAAGTGAAGTTTGACTTCTATTGTAAAATTTCTAAATTTTTCTATATCATTGTAATGTCTTTATGTTATGATTATGCTAAGGGCTTGTATGAGACCCCCTTGGGGTAGAGTACACCGTGTTACATCTAGGGGTTGCCCCTGGGTCGTGACATTCAATTTGATAGGTTATGGGCTAAGTAACTCTTTATATTATAAGAGATATGGTTGTTTAAAGTTTACCCAAGTAGAATCTTACATCAAAACTATATCGATAAGGAAACTTTCAACACTACTTTGTGCTAGGGATTCTAGTGACCTTAATTCATATCCAAATCATTCCCAAACTAAAGAATTTACCTTTACACATATGGTTAATTTATGAATCACTCGATATGACCCTACAAGTAAATGGAGAATGGTTTGAGTCTTAACTTAGATCTTTTCGGGGTGTCACAATATCTCCCCCTTGGGATTATTCGTCTTCGAATGATGGTTAAACTTCGAATGGAAGGGGTTACACATACTATATTCAAGCCTAACTAAAAACCACAAAATACTTAACATAAGGTGATTATTTAATCTGAATCATAAGATTTGGGTTTTATACATCTGTAGGAAATCTCATCCTAAGAACACTACTCTTTACGGCTACATTTAGCTAACCCTGAACTCATATCACGTAACACCTAATTTATCACGCATTGTCCACATGTTAACAACACCACATTCAAGATTAGAACCTTAACCACTCCATGGACTCCTACTAAACCACTTTTTAAGAACTTCTCACCCTCTCAACATCTCTACTAATGGAACTTTCCTACTTTACCCCCAGAAAGCTGACTTAGTACTCATTGTAAAACTTTCCCATTTTCTCTACATTTTCTTATAAGTGTAGGTTCCAGCTGTTGAAGCATATTATCTTTTTTTAAGTGAAGCTTCGGTTGACTATTCCCTAAGCTTGGTGAGTCCTCAAGTTCGAGGAAGGATTATCCATTTCTTAGTTTCTATTGCATTTCGTATATTGAGAATTTATTGGTGTAAAGGGTTAAGTCCCAAACTTTGTATTCTAAATGTTTTAGATGGGGAATGAGACAAGGTCTAGACTCTTTTGATTTTCCTTTATGAAAATGATGTTTGACTTCTATTGTAAAAGTTCTAAATTTTTCCGTATCATTGTCATGTCTTTATGTTATGATTATGCTAAGGGCTTTTATAAGACCCCCTTCGGGGTCGAGTACACCGTGTTACATCTACGGGGTGCCCCTGGGTCGTGACATTCAATTTGATAGGTTATGGGCTAAGTAACTCTTTATATTCTAAGAGATATGGTCGTTTGAAGTTTACCCAAGTAGAATCTTACATCAAAACTTAATCGATAAGGAAACTTTCGACTATACTTTGTGCTAGGGATTCTAGTGACCTTAATTCATATCCAAATCATTCCCAAACTAAAGAATTTACCTTTACACATATGGTTAATTTATGAATCACTCGATGTGACCCTACAAGTAAATGGAGAATGGTTTGAGTCTTAATTTTGATCTTTTCGGGGTGTTACAATATCTTCCCCTTGGGATTATTCATCTTCGAATGATGGTTAAACTACGGATGGAAGGGGTTACTCTTACTATATTCAAGCCTAACTTAAAATCACAAAATACTTCACATAGGGTGATTATTCTGATCTGAATCATAAAATTCGGGTTTTATACCTCTATAGGAAATCTCATCCCAAGAACACTACTCATTACCGCTACATTTAGCTAACCTTGAGCTCATATAATGAAACACCTAAATTTATCACGCATTGGCCACATGTTGACAACACCACATTCAAGATTAGAACCTTAACCACTCCATAGACTCCTACTAAACTACTTTTTAAGAACTTCTCACCCTCTCATCATCTCTACTAATTGAACTTTCCTACTTTACCCCCAGAAAGCTGACTTAGTACTCATTGTAAAACTTTATCTCCTTCTTCCTCCATATTTATAACCTTAGATGGAATAAACACACCATCACTCTCACAGTAATAAATAGCAATCCTCTCCTCCATCATCACACAACTACTATCAACAACACCACTCTCCAAAACTAAAAGGGATTACTGGAAGGACTTTTGGGCGAAAGATCATAAGCATGATTCATTTGGGATATCTGATATAAGAATATGCATGGCATAACATTATTTTTCTAGCCATTGAGAGTAAATCATGAATTTTTGAGACTGAACATATCATGAGACTTGAATGCTTATATAAATAGGTTCATATCATAAGGTTGATATCCATAACTTTATGGATTAAGCTTGAGATTAATGGGCTAAAGTATTTTCCCCTCATTGTAAAAACCAAGCATAGATGTGAATCTCTCTGAAGTGTATGAGCATAGGTGATGAACACAATTCTGATATAAGAAACATCATCATGACGTTAGAATGACTGAACTTTGAGGAATATGCTAGAGTATGAATGGATTGATGTACCTCTAAAACTTATTCCATAAACATCACTATATCATCCTCAACACTTGACTTGGTTTATCATCTTATTATCTCCCCCATATGTCTAAAGCTAACACTTGAAAACTATGTATCTATTCCCTCATCTCTAAACTGTTCTATATTCCATTTAATACTCAGGAAAGGTTTGTCTAATGGCTACAGAACTCTCCATAAGCAGGTACTAAGACTCTTTTTAGGACCTCTTTTTAATATGCTTCTATTAACCTCTTCTCATTGGCATATAAATCTGCTTCATTTAACTCTTAAGGAGAAAAAATTAATGCTTACATCAACCTATTCCACATTACCAACTCAAATATACTATCTAGGCACATATGAAAAATCATTAACTTAATTGGAACCTCATCTGATTACAAACAATCTCGGGTACACCTCTTAATGCTCTTGTTACTCTTATGACTTAGCCACACTTTACTAACCTTATCTAAAAGTTATGATCTCTCACTTGTATCACTCATATTTATTGCAGCTAAAATCTCAATTCCTCACCTACTCTATGTCAAGTCTACTAGATAAGATCTTAAGTCTAACATCATCACCTTCATGGTGTAATTCTTTTTATCACAATGCTTATCTCAAATTCAAGCTTAATGTTTACTACTAAACCCAGATATCAATATGATTGCTCGCTTACTATACTAACTAACAACTACTAGATGAACATTAAGAAAACACTCGCCCACTAAACCTCATGACAAGTAGTCAATATTTATCTTTCAGTCTTCATACTTACAATTTTACCATCATACTTCCTTTCACAACTTCAGTACTATTTACCCATTCACTATAAATTATCACCTAATTAGTTCTATAACCCTCTGAATATTATGGGCTCTCCCTTAAAAACCATAAGCCTAGCTTAAAACTATCACATCATTAATACTCTACTCTTCTACTCAACACCTACACTTGGTCGTTACTAACACAATGGCACATCATCATAAACTCCTTTCTAGTAGAAGTATACTCTAACTCATCCTAACTACTAACTATTCCTCTACCTCATATTATGAACTCTATACGAGATTATTATTACTTAGTCTACTCACAAAGGAAAACTCATCGTTAGAACTTATTGAGTGTATGACTACAACAATCTAATTTACCTCATCACCATCTCCCTTCTTAGATTAACTATACCTCTGCATGCATTCTTCTAACTCTAGACAGTTTTACTACTACTTCTTATAACATCATAACTCATACTATCTTTTCGGGTGAAAACACTACCCAAGATCTAAAGCACACTTCTCCATAAGGGTCTCAACTGAAACAAGGTTTAGGGAAAAGAGTATGGGAATACACCTCGCTCGCACGAATCATATGAATAAGAGTGCATTATTTCGAATTTCAACTCTTAAGCTCACTCACAGGCTTCTCTCAAGCCCCTCTACATTCTCATGACTTCCTCAAGAATTTTGCTACGAGTAACTCATCAATATGGAACTGACTTTGCTTTTCAACTACCTTGAGTATGAGGGGTAGAATAATGGATATGAGAAACGTACGAGTTAGAATAAGCTCCTTATGACACAATTCTAATGCACGATATAAAATATGAAATAAGGGAAACTTTTCTTAAATATTTGTTTCCTCGTTTATAGAAGTAAGGCCTTCACAACCATAAATAAGATCCTACTTGGCATGGTTTAATAGACACCATAGGATACTTGAACTCTATACTCTGATACCAAGTTTACCACGACCCGAGCCTACACCCTAGACGTGGCCAGCACTGAAGAACAATTGTTGGTCCCTAAGAGAACCCTCATCCTGGCTAGACTACAAGCGAAAGACTAACTTGAGCATACATAAGCATTATATTGAGAGAAATGTTTAAAAACAGTGTATGGAATCTCAAAACATCGTTAAATATACTGAGTATGAAACATAACTTTTAAATAAAATGTCTGAAAATGAAAGACTCTACAAAATTGTCAAGATATGAAGTCTCTACTATACAAAATGAGTGTTAGGACAAGACACACGACTCCTGAAGGGAACTACTACTAACAACTCATAAAATTGGAGTCCTCCGAAAGCAAGGAGGTCTTACTCAAAAGAGGATAAAGTGATCTCAACGAACTCTTGTTGAGGATCCTAAGAACCTGTATCTGCATCATTAAAAGATGGAGGTCAAATGACATCAGTACACTGAAAGTACGAGTATAAAATATAGTTGAATAACAAATAATAGAAAGAAAGGATTGGAATAGATAACAATGTACTCAAGCTGAATGTAAAGAAATAAAGGTGTTAAAATCATTTAAAGCTTTACAAAATACTTTCTCATCTTTGAACTCAACAAAATAAGTGATATATAAAAATACACTTTAACTCTATTTGGGAGATTCTCTAACCGATAACTATCACTGTGACCTACGTGATGATACATCATCTCGCCCATGCTACCAGAACTATCCTATACCTTTTTGGGGATATAGGACTCCTCAACTAAGTGGATCCATTAAGCAATAAGGATTCATCTTAAAAGTATGATCCTTTACCCATGTGTACATATGGTTTATGGGGGTTGTGAGTTGCTTGAACTTTCCCCCATATTGATGCTCAATACTACTCCCAATAGTATATATATATAATCATGCTCAATGTTTAAAAACATAACTCTTCCTCTGGTTTGAGATAATTGCTCAAACTACCCTCTTAAAAGAGGTAACTGCTCTTGAAATATCTTTTAAACTCATAACTCATTTAGAAATCTCAATTTCTCTTTTATGAATGTAAAAATTGATACCTCTAGGAAAACATAGTCCCTTTATACTCTTACTTAATTCATACTTGAAAACTCTTTCTCAAAAATATATGAAAATCATATTTTAATATGATCATTGATGACTCGAGAAGACATATTGCATATACATTGATGGTATATCTAGATACCATACTGCTCATACATTGATACATTGATGGCATACTCGATTGCCATACTAATCATTTTGTAGAATCTCTTTTCTCAAAACTCATCTTTACTTTCTCAAAACTCAGTATAAGAACTCAAGTGTTGGCTTTAAAAAGCTTTTCAAAATTTATAACTCAAAATAGGGTTCATGCTGAAATATAGACATGAACAAATCAACTCAACGATCTCAATAACAATATAGAAACTCAATAATTAGGAATAGAATTTTTAAAAGAAACATGAACTCAAGAACTCAAAATAAACTTATCTCAAAAATACTCAAATCTAGGGAAAGAATCCTAAATTTCTCTTTTAATGATTTCAAAGTAGATGTAGGGCGTGTGGACAAACTAGTCCAACACTATGATAGTGTTATATACCTGAAAGAACAAGGTTCTTGAAGAATCTTTAAAAATTTTGAAGAAGAACTTGATTACAAGCCTTGAAACCCTAGCTTGAAGGAAAAAAATCAAGAAAACCTTTATTGAGATTTCTTGAATTAGTTTTTCGAAACTCTATGGACAAGAATTACTATTTTCATTAGTGATTCATAATTTTATGGAGGAATTTGAGTTCGAAAGAATGAAATTATTGGAGAAGGACTTACCTTGAAGAAGAATATTGAAAAAGATTGAAATAATCTTGAAAAAGGATTAAATGAATCTTGAATGGAGTCTTCTACTTTGATTTTTCCTTAGCGTTTTGCCCTAGGGTTTGAGAGAGAAGAGAATGATGGATTAAAATATGGAAATAGGATTGTTTAGGGCTTTATTTAGAATTTTGTCGCGCCTATAACGGAACTGCACTACACCAGTTACTAAAATGGTCATAACATTTTACTATAAAATCAAATTATTGCGAAATTGGTGGCATTGTAAAGTAGATTCAAATATCTTTAATTTGATAGGTTATGGGTCACGTAACTCTTTATATTATAAGAGATATTATTGTTTGAAGTTGAGCCAAGCAGAATCTTACATCAAAACTTAATCGATAAGGAAACTTTCAACTCTACTTTGTGTTAGGGGATTCTAGTGACCTTAATTCATATCCAAAATATTCCCAAACTAAAGAATTTACCTTTACACATATGAGTAATTTATGAATCATTCTATATGACGCTACAAGTAAATGAAGAATGATTTGAGTGTTAACTTAGAAATTTTTGGGGTGTTATATGATTGTTTGAAGTTGACCTAAGTAAATTTTTTTGTCAAAACTTAATCGGTAAGGAAGCTTTTAACTCAACTTTGTGCTAGGGGGATTCTTCTAACCTTAATTCATATCCAAATTCATTCCCACAGTAAAGAATTGTCCTTCACATATATGAGCAATTTAAGTATCACCCGATACAACCTTACATGTAAATAAAGAATGGTTCAAGCCTTAGCTTAGTATTTATTAGGGTGTTGCACAGCTCTTAATTTTTATAATAGGTAGCAACTTTACATTGAAGGGAGCTCTGCAGCCATAAACACAAAATTTTTAATCCACCATTGTATGTTGGTATATGTATATTGTTTCCACTTCCTCAAAACTATTTAATACCATATACTAAATTGGTTATCCATTTGTCATGACCCAAAAACAAATGTGATGCCACTTGTTTTATCCCACCAAGACAAGTTAGCTAAAACCCAAATAATACGATAATATGGAAGTAAAACAAAAATAAAAGTCAAGTACTATAACATAATGCGGAAATTCATAATAAACTAAAATATACCCCCAAAACCTAGTTGTCATGTGTACAAGCCTCTAATGTGTTATAATAGAATTAAAAGAAAATACAAGTCTCAAATGACATTATTTGTAGAATGGAACAATATCATAAATAAGGAGCAAGAGGGTCTACTGAGATGACAAGACGCTACCTCACTAATCTCCAAACTAAGACTTGGACATAGCAGAGAAGAGAGAGCAACTACGTGGTTCCGAACTCATAACATACACAAGTGTAGAAGCAAGGGGTGAATACCAAACAACACAATACTCAATGAACAATCCAGTAACTCAAGGAAAAATAGTATAGAACACATGTACTCCAATTCTCTCCAACCGAATCTCTACAACTACAAACTAAACCAGATAATCAGCCCAATCTAATAATTCTCAATCAAATACAACGTAGCACGAATAAAGCATCACAACTTGCACTTCAACACACATAATCAACAGTCCAAATATTTCACAAGCTCATAAACACAATGATAATTCAACAATCATAATCAATAAGGATCGAATGAAGTTCAATGCAATGAAGTACAATGTCATATAGAGTGATGCATGTCTCTCATGATGATACACACCCACTATCTCTTAGTTCGAGATCCATAGGAGACTTATCATTCCATACATTTTCCACAACATGTATGGTCCGACTCCTTAATATGAAACCTTCCACGAAACGTGTGGTCTGACCCCACTTTCCATCATTTCCACAAGGCACTATCACACAATATTATAGTACTAATATAATAATAAATATCAATTCATATATATGTTTATATGTCAACAAAATAAATCTCCTAAGGAAGTGCATATAAGCCATCAACTCATAAAGGTTTGATGTGATATAAAGTTAAGCATAACAAATTCACCTTCCAAATCTTATACCATCTCTAAGGTAAGTCCCAACTTAAGTTTCACATTATCAATTCATTATTCTAATTCTTAAATCCCATCAATGCAATTGACATCAAAATTGTTTCTTCATAATTCATTACACAAGTCAACTCTATATGAATAATAATAATCTACCTCGAACTATGACAAAACACACCACAAACCCTCTCGTTATTTCTTGCCCTTTTGGAACATTCTTTGATATTTCTAATTCTATCAAAGTTATGTTATTAATGAGAATACAAAATCTCTGGTATTCATATTGAAATACAAATATCCGGCTAAAATATTAGGAAAAAAATGTCTACCCTAAAAGAAGAAATAGAGCACGCAACAATAAAAGCCAGATGAGAGTCTAGTAAAATCAGTTTATCATTTTTATGAAATTTAATGGTCCAGTTGTTGCTCCAACACTTGAGAATTATCAAACGCTTGAATCTATTTATTTAGTAATGTTGTCGAAACTAAGTTTGTATAAACCCTCAAATCACCAAATTAATCTTTGTAAACTTAAGAGAAAAATCCCAAATTTCATTATTCATACAAGATTTAAAGAAAAAAAACCCAACTAAAAATTGTGGAGATACCAAACAAAAAATTAGAATATTACCCTAGTAAATAAATATCTCCTATCCTTTTATTTTGTCCATGTGTGTCATATATTTCAGACAGTGTTATAGCTATTATCATACTTTGATACACTTTGAGGCTTGTACTAATGACCTTGGTTATGTGGAAGATTTTTATTGATTTACCCCACTTCTAATGAGTTTTTATGAAAAGGATCGTGATATGACTTTTATTGATTTTAAATTTTACTTATGTGTGTTTTATTCTTCCTTTTGTAATTCTAACTGGGTTAACATATAACAATCAGTCGGGGTTGAGATAGATTTAATTCGTTCTCCAATTTTAAAGTCATGACATTAGTAGAATTAGTGATTAATTATAAGGTCAATGGAATGTCATTCAATAATTTTATTACTGACGTATTTGTAGGACCACATAGACTTGCATAGGTGTTTGATATCAACAACGGTCTACAATAATTTTTCTTATTTCTCACATATAAAAAAGTAAAGAATAATCTTTTGAAGCATACAATTAGTATACACAACAAATAGTAGAATTCTAAAAATTAAAAAAGCCAAGCAAGCAAGTGTAAAGTATATAAATCATCAGAATTTGTCTTATTAAAATTCATCGAAAGAACATTCTACAAAATTGAAGTTTTAGATCATCTTTTCTTAAGAACTAGGTGGTGGAATAATGCAACAACGATGCTTATCATTACACCCACAACTTTTGTAGCCAATAGATGTACAAAAGGTTGTACAATCTTCTACAGTAGTACATCCTTGAGGAACTTCCCCATACCTTCCAATCACACTTTATTCTTTTTCCATTTCCACACATTTCCCCATATGGATGAACTTGGAAAAAATGAAGAAAAACAGAAGCACACTAGTCAATAAAGCTTTTGTCATTTCTACAGTAAATGAAAAGTGTGTAGATACTTTTTGCATAGAAATAAAAAGATAAGGCCTAAGTAAGTTCCACATTAGTTTATATAGTTGTGAAACATACTATATGTATTGGAAATAAATAACTATTTTTGCCAACTTTAAAATATACATAGTTGTCTTAAAAGTTGGAAAGTTATCTATTCCTAAAATTATTCCATGTATAAATAGTTTTTCAAATAAAAAAGAAAAACTATATTGTTGACTTAAAATCTGAATTGTTGTCCTATTTTTATTTTTATTTTTGAAAAACTATTTATACATGGAATAATCTTTATAATCACATTTAATAGGGAGAATTTGATTATGATATGTTAGTATAGGCGGATACACTTAAAGTGTTTCGAGTGCTCAAGCACCCATTGACTCGGTCAAGACCAATATATCCTTACATAGAAATTTCATAAATTTGGGATATAACCCATAAAACAAAATTTGGTGTGGGTGCTTTGGTTGAGAGTCGTTCAGAACCTATTGATGATTCTGAACACTTGTATCTGCATCATAAAAAGATGCAGGTAGAATGGTATCACCATATTCAATGTACAAGATTTAATATAGCTGAATGGATAAATACCTGATCTGATAAGTCTAAAAGAATGCTTACCTCAACTCAACTCAATATAAAGCAATAGAAGAGATGGAAATATTTAAAGTTTTATAAATAAAAGATGTTAACTCAAGGATGTATATAAAAATACCATAAAATACTATTTACTCTTATTTGGGAGATTCTCTAACTGACAACCATCATTATGAGCTACGTGATGATACAATGTCTGTCCCACACTGCCAGAACTATCCTATACCATTTTGGGAGTATAGGACCTCTCAACTAAGTGGATCCCTAAGTAATAAAGATGCATCTAAAAAGTATGATCATGTTCCCATGTTGGCAAGTCATGATTTATGAGGATTTTGTGTTGCTTGAACTCATCCCCATATCGGTTCTCATACTTCCAATAATATATTTACTCATGCTTAAATATATAAAACATACTCTTTTCTAGTTTAAAATAATTGCTCAAACTATCCTCTTTAAAAAGGTAAATGCTTTAAACCCATAAACTCATTTAGAAATCAAAGTTTCTCTTTTCTCAATGTAACAAAATGACACATTTGGGGCTACATAGTTCTCTTAAGCTTTATTTTAAAAATCTCTTTAAACTCTACTCAAACTTTGTTTTACTTTCTAAGAAAAATAAACAGTTTAAAGACAAATGTTTATTGTGATGTGATCATTGATGACTCGGATAGTCATACTGTATAAATGTTGATGGCATACCTAGATGTCATATTGCTTACACATTGATGGCATACTCGACGATCATACTAACAAGGAATCATAGTTCTCTTCTCAATGTAAAAATATTAATTTTGGAACCATTTATGTTCCCTTAAAATCTTGCCCAAACCTTGGTTAAAACTATTTCTCAAACTTCTTTTTACTTTTTGAAAAAATCAGTTTAAAACAAAAATGCTGGCTTTAAAAGATTCTTAAAATTTATAACTCAAATTAGGATCCATGTTGAAATATAGACATGAAAAACTCAACTCAAGGATCTTAATAACAATATAGAAAACTCAATACTCAGAACTCAAGAAAACAAATCTCAACAATACTACTCATCTCAAGAATACTAAATTGGTGATACAACGCCTAGCCCACGCTACCAGAACTGTCCTATACTTTGCCGGTGTATATAACCTAATACTAAGTGGATCCACTAGTCTATGCTAAAAAGCATTAAGGAATCATCTAAAATGTATGACTCTTTCTACCCACATTGGCTACATGGTTTATATAGACTTTGAGTTATCTAAACTCGTCCCCATATCGGCGCTCAATACTACTCCCAAAATGTAACTAGCCCATATGTTTAAGAACATAACTCTTTCTGTGGTTTGAAATTATTACTAAAAAATCTTTCTCTTAAAAGAGATGGTACTAAACTGCTCATGAAAACTCTTTTGGAAATCGGCGTTTCCTCTCATCTTAAATGTTAAAACATTTGCTCTTAGGAATACTTAGTTCTCATATATCATTTTAAAGAAAATGAACTCGACTCTCTATTCTTTCTCAAACTCAATGCTCAAGCCTTAAAACAAGTTTAAAAACAATTGTGAAAGACTTTTTGAAAAGACTCGAAAAACTCTCAAGACTTGACTCTTAGCTCTACCTTGAATTTGAATTTCATGTTGTGAATGATTTTTAGATGTTTAGAAGTAGTTTAGAGTGTTTAGAATCAAAAGAGAGTAAAGGGACCTTTTGAAAGAACTCAAACAGGAAAAACGACGGAGAAGGGGTGGGGGCACAAGACCTTGGCGCACTGAGTGGCGTAGGGCGCCGGCCCCTATCCTACAGACAAGTAGTTAGGGCCCACTAGCTGGCGCAGGGAACCAAGCCCCACACTATAGAAGCCTTCTTCTGGCGCACTGAGTATGGCGATGCGCCAGCCTTTTCCCATAACCTCCCGGCGAATTTTCTTCCTCATTTTCTAACCCCAATTCGCCTAGAATCTAATGGTTTCTTCTCCAATTACTTAGATTCAAATACCCAATAATAGTACACAAGAATAGTCTCAAAAACAACCTTAAAATCCATATGATTAGCTCAAGAACTCATCAAACCATCCTAATTGAAGAACGGAAACAATACTTCAAGAAACTAATCAAGAACTAAAACTCTTCATCTTCAAGAACGAAATTACGCTGAAAATAACATAATTGGCGTGTGGGTGAACGAACCCAATGCTATGTGAAATCACATAACTCTTATGGATTAAACCCTTGGAGAAAATCCGCAAGAAAACCTCAAGAACTTGATGAACGCTTGAATATTCTCCTCTTTTCTCCTCTTCTTGAACTCTTCTCAAAACCCTAGCGTATTTTAGGATTTGTAAAACTGAACCAAATTAGTTTAGACCCCTAAATAATAACAAATTTTGAATTAAGCTAATGGGGTAAGGAAAAGATCAAAATACCCCTCATATTTTTGGGTAACTGTCCTTAACTGGACAGCTCGACTTCAAACCAACATATCTCTATCATAAGAGCTCAAAAAATAGCAAACTCAGTGTCATTGGTAAGAGGATTCCAAGACCTTTAATTTGATATCTTATGGGCCACTTAACTCATTCTGTACTGAATGTTATGGTCATTTAAAGCTGACCCAAAACTCACAACTTATGCAAAAACTTGAAAATTTTCAGATTTGGCAATTCCCAGTTTGATTCTTTCTATTTTTGGATCTTTCAAATACCGAGGTGTTACACAAATGACATTGTTCGTATAATATTATAACATAATAAAAAAGAAGCAAGAGGGCGCTGAGATGACAAGCCGCTACCACACTAATCTCCACACTAAGACTTGGACGTAGAAGATGAGAGAGTAATCACATGGATCCGGGCTTGTGACCTACACAAGTGTAGAAACAAGGGGTGAATACCAAACAACACAGGACTCAACAAACAAACCACTAACTACGGAAAAAACAGTATAGAACACATGTACTCCAATTCTCTCCAACTGAACCTCCTCAACTACAACATGCAATGCAATAGATAATCACCAAACCTAAAAACTCTCACTCAAATACAACGTAGCACGAATAGAGCATCACAACTTGCACTTCAACACATATAATCAACAGTCCACATATTTCACAATCCCATAAACACCATGATAGTTCAACAATCATAATCAATGAAGATCGAATGAAGTTCAATACAATGACTTGCAATGTCATATAGAGTGATACATGTCTCTCCTGATGATACACACCCATTGTCTCTGAGTTTGAGACCAATCAGAGACTTATCAATCCATTCATCTGCCACAGAACATATCGTCCGACTCCTTAATATGAAATCTTCCATGGAGCGTGTGGCTTGACCCTAATTTCTAATCATTTCCACAAGGCACTATCACACAATATTGTAGTACTAATATAATATTAAATATCAATTCAAATATGTGTTTATAGGTCAATAATATAAATTTAATAAGGCAATGCATATAGGCCATTACCTCATCAAGGTTTGATGTGACAGAACAATATAAGGTAAAACATAACAAATTCACCTTCCAAATCTTATACCATCTCTAAGCTAAGTCCCAACTTGTCATGCCCCGAGGCTACCCACTGAACGTAAACACTGGACCTAGGATCACGAGTGACCCCAAGCTAACCCTGGGTTGTCAGATCATAAGCAAACTGAATATATCTACGAAAAAGATGAATTAATGCGGAAGCTAAATCATGAAATAACTGAATGATGGGGAATACTCAATACTGGTTAAATATATATAAAATTTTAAGAGTTTAGTGATACTGAACAATCACTCAAAAACTAACACTGAATCTAGACTATGTTTGAAAAAGCCTTTAACTGACTAGAGTTGCTGGGACATGTTCCCAGCTAACCCTAGAAAAACTAAAATTGAAATGAAAGAATAAATCTGAAAACATGTCTATTGTCCTCGAAGTAAGAGAACTCACCACTGAAGCTACTAAATGTAGATCAGAAACTGATCTACTCGTGATCTGAATGTTGAGGACCTGATCCTACATCATCAAAAGATGTAGCGCAGAGTATGCGCCAGTACTTGGAAGGTACTAAGCATACAAGATAGGATAAAAATTGAACAAAATATAAGCTGAACAAAGCATAACTGAGCAATGACATAATCTGAACATAATGGAAATACTGAGATATACTCAAAAGAATTTAACTAAATGCAACAACCAAGTACATAACATGCTGAGACTGAATATTGAAGTATAACTGAAAACCTGGTCAAATACACTAGAGTCTGACTGTGGGAGCTACTATTGACCGTATTAAACCACGTGAGCTAAACGTGAAGTCCGATGTATACGCCCCATCAAGAGGATCCAATATACCTTTCTAGGGGTATAAAGGCATAATTGTTCGATGTATACGCCCCATCGAGAGAACCTAATATACCTTGCCAGGGGTATAAAGGCATGAATGGCGTGATCACTAAAGTTGATGCCCAACAAAGGATACTTCTAACCTACGGTGGCGCATAATTCTAAGACTATGAGGGTAAACTGGAACCCTAGTCCACTCGGTGCTAAGCCTACTCTCAACTGAATATGTATATGATACATTAAGACTGAAATATTGAATAAATCAAAATACTAACATGTTAATCTGAGAATGTAACAATTATATATTGATAATGTGACAATCAAAACTGGAGCATGTATATCTGTTTAACTGACCTAGCATGTATTTCATGAACTAAGAGAATCTACACAACTAGAGTTCTGAGTTTCATGCAAAGAACTAAGCAACGATTCCACGAAAACATGATAATCTTATTAGGAATACTCTAACATTTAAATCACAACTAATATCTACGGTTTTAGCAACCATAGGGTCTAAGCAAGATATAGTGAATCAAGAATCTGACTAAATTCTAAGGACCTAGTGGATGAAAGGAATCCACCAGTGAAATCCCAGATACCTGGCAATGAATTTCATGGAGAAATCTTTCGATTTTGGGCTAGATTGAAGGAAACTTGTTGCGTTCTTGGATGGGTTCTGAGTTGCCTCTTTCTCTTCTTTTGTTCTAAGCTCTAGTGAAATTTGGTGAATAAAGATTTTTGTTATGTTCTGACTAGGTTATTAGGCTTAAACTGAGTAAAACGTCGTAGCATAAGTGCCTAACGCATAGGGGAAAGGACCAAAACAACCCTAACTTAATTCTGATGAAGCCCATCCAGGAAGGGACCTACGGTCCATCATTTAACCTATCGGCCGTTGTTTGGGTCCATCGGTCATGATCTGCCTGATAGGGCTTTACTAAAATGAGCATAACCTTTTACTCCGAGATCGTATTTTAGCAAACTCAGTGGCGTTAGAAAGAGGATTCAATTATCTTTCATTTTATAGATCATGAGCTACCTAATTTCTTATGTGCTAAGATTTATGACCGTTTGAAGTAGACCCAACAATAATTTCCCTCTAACTGGCTGCTGACCTTCACCTACTGTCCGTAGGTCCAACCACAGACCATATTAGTCGACC
This sequence comes from Solanum bulbocastanum, assembly GCA_037074985.1. NCBI lineage: Eukaryota > Viridiplantae > Streptophyta > Magnoliopsida > Solanales > Solanaceae > Solanum > Solanum bulbocastanum. Next base: position 12,276,712 of record CM073607.1, read on the forward strand.
GTGGGTGGGATCGGAGACTATAAAGATTTGGGCCTTAACGACAGAACCCCACCTATGGTCTATGGTCCTATCTACGGTCCGTGGGTGGTTCTGTTGGTACTGGCACCAGATTTTCTTAAAACTAGGATTTTCTTCATTTTGAGATTCGAGGTGTTACATTATCTCCCTCTTCGGAACATTCATCCTCGAATGAAGTCTAAACAAGCTGAATATGGAGGGAAGGAAATGCAATCCCTACCACTAAGTACTAGAAATTGATTTCTGACTGAACTGAGTTCCAAGAGCATGTAATTATACTAAAAATGCAAGAACAACTTAAGGAACATGAAACTAAGGTTGAATTTATGCAAGAGTAAACTAAGAGACTGGAGAGGAAACTATTATCTCAAGCTGAAATGGAATCGAAAGGAAAGAGGCAAGGATACTTGGCCTTTATGCCTGCTTACGCTTTCCAAGTAGCTCCTTCTACGGACTAACTCCTCCAAGCTTGTCAAATGTCATCACCCCTTCATAGGTGATACTTTCAGGAAAACCCAATCATCTATCCCAAACTCTAAGTTCCTTCTCCTTACATCTGCATAGGGCTTCTGTCTTAATTCTATTTCTGACGAGCTGAACGTTTTCCTATGGCTTCATAAACTAAATCTGGCCCAATCAAAACTGTTTCACCTACTCATCCACCTTTGGAACATATAAGAGACCATCTCCCCCTTGGGAGAAAACCTCTACTTTTTGTTGATGAACTACACCTTTAAACTGGAATAATATAGTATTACTGTCCTATTTTTCCTTAACCTCCACTACCAATAAAGGTTCTGATCTATTCTGGAGTATCACACCACCGTTTGATGTGTTCGTAAGACTAACTCCTAAGCGAGCAAGCCGACGTCTTTTGCTAATTCCTTTTTTTTCCACAACATGTGCTACATTACCCTTTAGAGATTATCTTTATTGCCTTAAGGTAAGAGATAATTCGACCTATAGGAATGAGCTACTACACTTCCATTCTAAGACTGGCTCATCGGAAACTGAAACCAAACGATCCTAGTTCTACAATCAATGAGGCATAACAAGAATGTAACCAATTCACGCCTACAATGATATCAAAATCTACCATTTCTAACTCTACAAGATCTGCTAAGTTGACCTACCGGTCGTCGTTTAGGCTACCATTTCTGTCGTTTGACCAACCGTCCATTGTTTGGGTCCTTCAGTCATGATCTGCCCGATAGGGCTTTACTAAAACAAGCATAACTTTTACTCCGAGATTGAATTTTAGCAAACTCGGTGTCTTTGGAAAGAGGATTCAATTATATTTTATTTTATAGGTCATGGGCCACCTAATTCCTGTGTGCTAAGAGTTATGACCATTTGAAGTTGACCCAACAATAACTTTCCTCTAACTGGCTGCTCAACTTCACCTACGGTCTGCAGGTCCAACCACGGACTGTACTGGTCGACCATGGGTGGGATCAAAGACTATAAAGATTTGGGCTTTAACGACAAAACACCACCTACGATCTTGGTTCTACCTACGGTCCGTGGGTGGTTCCATTGGTACTGGCACCGATTTTATGAAAACTAGGATTTTCTTCATTTTGAGATCCGAGGTGTTACACAACTTTAGTTTCACATTATCACTTCATTATTCTAATCTTCAATCCCATTAATACAATTGACATCAAAATCGTTTCGTCATAATTCATTATCCAAGTCTAATACAACATAGCACGAATAGAGAATCACAACTTGCACTTCAACATACATAGTCAACAACCCACATATTTCACAAACTCATAACCACAATGATAGTTCATCAATCATAATCAATGAGCATCGAATGAAGTCCAGTGCAATGAAGTGCAATGCCATATGGATGATGCATGTCTCTCCTAATGAAACACACTCACTGTCTCTCGATCCGAGATCCATAGGAGACTTACCAGTCCATACATCTTCCACAGATCCTATGGTTTGACTCCTTAATATGAAACCTTCCACGGAGCATGTGGCGTGACCCAAATTTCTCATAATTTCCACAAGGCACTATCACACAGTATAATAGTATTAATATAATAATAAATATCAATTCAAATATATGTCTATAGGTCAATAATATAATTTTTTAAGGCAATGCATATAGTCCATCAACTCATCAAGGTTTGATGTGACACAATAAAATAAAGTAAAACATAACAGATTCACCTTCCAAATCTTATACAATCTCTACGCTAAATCTCAACTTAAGTTTTACACTATCAATTCATTCTTTTAATTCTTAAGTCTCATCAAGACAATTGACATCAAAATATTTTTTTCATAAGTCATTACTCAAGTCAAATATACATGAATAATCATAATTCACATCTAACTATGACCAAATGAACCACAAACACTCTTGTTATTTCTTTCCCTTTTGGAAGATTCTTTGAAATCTCTTAGTTTAGCAAAGTCATGCTATTAATGAGAATACGAATCCTCCTGTATTCATATTAAAATACAAATGTCCGACTAAAATATCAGGTCAAAATGTCTACCCTAAAAGAAGTAATAGAGCACGCAACAGTAAAATCAAGAAGAGAGTCTAGTAAAATCAGTTTATCATTTTTAGGAAATTTAACTATCAAGTTGTTGCTCCAACATTTGACAACTATAAATTTCCTGTATCTATATTTTTTAGTAACAATGTCAAAACTGAGTGTTAATCAACCCTCAAATCCTCAAATTATTCTTTCTGAACTTTAGAGAAAAATCCCAAATTTCATTATTCATATGAGATTTAAAGAGAAAAAACAACTAAAAATTGGGGAGATACCAAACAAAAAGTTAGAATATTATCCTTGTAAATAAATATCTTCTACCCTTTTATTTTGTCCACGTCTCACATATTTTTTAGACAGTGGTGTAGCTATTATCATACTTTGATAAACTTTGACGCTTGTACTAGTGACCCGGTTTTATGGAAGATTTTTATTGATTTACCCCACTTCTTATGAGTTTTCATGAAAATGATCATGCTATACTTTTATTGGTTTTAAATTTTAGTTATGTGTGTTTTATTCTTCCTTTTGTAATTCTAACTGGGTTGGCATATAACAATCAGTCGGGATTGAGATAGATTTCATTAGTTCTCCAATTTTCAAGTCGTAACATTATTTTAGTTAGCGATTAATCATAAGTTCTATGGAATGACATTCAATAATTTTTCTACTGAACATATACTTGCATAGGTGTTTGATATCGACAAGGGTCTACAATAATTTTTCTTATTTCTCACATATAAAAAAGTAAAGAATAATCTTTTGAAGCATACAATTAGTATACACAACAAATAGTAGAATTCTAAAAATTAAAAAAGTCAAGCAAGCAAGTATAAAGTATATAAATCATCAGAATTTGTCTTATTAAAATTCATCGAAAGAACATCCTACAAAATTGAAGTTTTAGATCATCTTTTCTTAAGAACTAGGTGGTGGAATAATGCAACAACAATGCTTATCATTACACCCACAACTTTTGTAGCCAATAGATGTACAAAAGGTTGTACAATTTTCTGCAATAGTGCATCCTTGAGGAACTTTCCCATACCTTCCAATCACACTTTGTTCTTTTTCCATTTCCACACATTTCCCCATATGGATGAAATTGGAAAAAATGAAGAAAAACATTAAGCACACTAGTCAATAAAGCCTTTGTCATCTCTAGAGTAAATGTAAAGTGTGTGTAGATACTTTTTTCTTAGAAATAAAATGATGAGACCTAAGTAAGTTCCACATGAGTTTATATACTTGTGAAACATACTATATGTATTGGAAATAAATAACTATTTTTTGTCAACTTTAAAATATGCATAGTTGTCTTAAAAGTTGGAAAGTTATTTATTCCTAAAATTATTCCATGTATAACTAGTTTTCCAAAAAAAAAAAAAAAGGAAAACTATATTATTTACTTTAATATCTGAATTGTTGTCCTTTTTTTTTTTGGAAAACTATTTATACATGGAATAATCTTTATAATCACATTTAATAGGGAGAATCTAATTATGTTATGTTAGTATAAGCGGATACACTTAAAGTGTTTCGGGTGCTCAAGCACCCATTGACACTTCTGCATACTCCTAGATTGTTACTCCTCTTGCAAAATACTAGTTTTGATTACCTTTGTTTAAATTGGTTACTATCATTTTTATTTGATACTTGAAATTATCCAAATTTGTTAATGTTGATCACTTGTTACTTTCTTACTACAAAAGGTTAGATCACTATTTAACTTCATAATTGAATTCTTATTTATACCATTCCATGTGGGATTCAACCCTGACCTCATACGTTGGATAATTATATTGTTAATGATCACCTACTTGTTAAATTGCTATATCAGTAACCTGAGCGTTATCATCCACCAATAAATCTGCCTTAAACCCTAATACAAATTGATCACACCTAGATGAATCGAATGCCACGAGCCATGAGACGCTACCAACACATTCTGTTTAAATTCCTCAACCCGAGGAACACAAATCCGTTGTCTAAAACTGAGAACCCCACCTACATCAAATGTAGCATTTGGAGTCTCCCCAAACACCACCGTGTTCATGAGCTTGTTTAAGTCCTTATACTTTAACTATTTAGTCTTTATTTCCTCTAAACCTCAATATTGGATAACATTCATCCTTTCTCTAAGATACCCAACTGTATGAACTTAGACTCCAGAGTCTGAATCTCTCTGGCCAACGGTCTCTTAGACATACCCAAGCAAGCCAAACTGCCTATGCTAACTATCTTCCGGCTCAATGCATCTATCAACACATTGGCTTTGCCCGGATGGTACTGAATGGTCACATCACAGTCCTTTAACAGCTCTATCTACCTTTTTTGTCTCAAATTTATATCCTTTTGAGTGAACACATGTTGTAAGTTGTGATGATCTGTAAACACCTTACACTTGATACCATAATGATAGTATCGTCAGATATTTAGTGCAAACACTACCTTTGCCAACTCCAAATTATGGGTTGGGTAGTTCATCTTATGAACCCTCAATTTCCTTAAATAATATGCTATAACATTCATGTCCTACATCAACAAAACACCCAAACTCAAATGTGAAGTATCACAAAACACAATAAAGTCCTTACCTTCTACCGACAATGATAGGATAGGAGCCATATCCAAAAGTGTCTTAAACTTTTGGAAGCTCTCTTCACATTAGTCATACCACACAAAAGGCACATTTGTATGAGTCAGTCTAGTTAGATGTGTAGAAAGAAAATCAAAGTTTTTATAAATTAGAGCTAGTAGATCACAATTCCCACATAGCTCGTAACTTCTATATATCACAGAACTAGGCTGACCCAATTCATAAATTCCTCAACCTTTTAGGCATATACCCTCACCCATTCTTTCAAAACCACATACCCTCAAGAAAGCCATCGAAGTCGGTCAGAATTCACACTTCGAGAACTTGGTAACAATTTATGTTTCCTTAGGATACCCAATACAATACGAAGGTGTTCTGCATGTTACTCTTTAATTTTTAATATACTAGAATATCATCTATAAACAGAATCATAAAAGAATCCAAGTAAGGCTTAAAGACCCCATTCATCAAGCTCATAAAGGCTACTGGTGCATTACTTAAACTTAAAGGCAGTAGCAAGAACTCATAATGCTCATATCGAGTTCTGAAAGTTGTCTTAGATATGTCCTTAGGTCTGATTTTTAACTGATGGTACCTAGAACTTAAATCTATTTTAGAAAACACTGAAGCATCTTGTAACTGATCAAACAGATCATCTATGCAAGATAACACATACTTATTTTGAATAGTGACCTTGTTCAAATATTGATAGTATATGCACATCATCATACTACCACCCTTTTTCTTTACAAAGACACCAGAGCACTTGTAGGAGATACACTAGGATGAACAAACCCCTTATCTAAAGCTTTTAAAGTTAAGACTTAAGCTCTCTAAACTCTGTCAAAGCTATGCACTAAGGAGGGATAGATATGGGACGAGTGCACGACTCCAAATCTATGTAGAAATCAATATCCCTATTCGAAGGCATGCCTAAAAAATCCGTAGGACACACCTTTGGAAAATATGAAACTATGGGAATTAACTCAATAGAACGGAACCCTATGTTAGCATCTTGGAGATGAGCTATGTTGGCTAATAACCCATTCCCAACAACCTTCTGGTGCGGATATAAGATATGATTTTTACTGGCTTAGGTTTGTCCAAACCTTCCCACTCTAGTTTATCTCTACCCGAAATATCTAGACTTACTAGTGAGACAACCAAGGCATACCCAAGATCATATCAAAGTCTAGCATATCCAAAATGACAAAATCTACCCAAGTCTACAGGCCCATAAACATCACAAAGCAAGAACGATACACATGGGTTACTACTACAGACTCTCCAACATCTTCTCATACACTATTGATCACTACCTCAATTTGTATGGACCCTTACATGATGTTTGGGAAGAGTTGTGGTTGAACAAGTGAAATTCTCCCAACATACTTGTGCTTTCTCACACATTACAGTGAAGATGTTGATTGTATAACTACAACTCTTTTTCATACATCATTTATCACCACCCCAATGTATGTGGACCCTTATATGACTTGTTTAAACTTATTTAATTGAATAAATTTCAACAATATAATTTATTATTAATTCATCATTCTCCCTTTTAAATTATACTAGCTATGGTCTATATATATAAGCATCATATTCTAGTAGATGCAGTATAGATATTTTTGGATCATGATATCAACCCGTATATACCTTATTAGTGTTGAAGTGTAGATGTCATTGGTACAATCTAAACCAAGCAAATGAAAAGGTATCAATTGTCTTAATTATCTATATATTTTGACCAACAGTGACAATAGTCAATTATCCAAGTTTTACAACGGTAACAAAGTACAAATTGCTACTTTTTTTACGTCAACGTCTGATTTTTCAACAATTCTTTAAGGTGTCATTTGGTAAAGTATATATTTAAGTAAGGATTTTATTAGTTATATGTTTGATTAGTTATGCATAGGTTATTTTATTATGCATTGTTTAATTTTGGGCATTAAAAATAGCATGCATGAGGAAAATTCACAATTTTAGTGGGGAAAAATGTAAAAATAAATGTTTTGGGGAAAATTACACTATAATTCATACATTAAAATCATTGCATTACAAATACCATAAATTTCTATATATTAATAATACACACCTTAATAAATAATGAATGGACTCAATAATAAACATTAATAGACAGTGTACAAAATGTATGTCATCTTTTGATTGACCTATCTTAGATCATGAGTAAATTCGATAATAATTGACATTAAATTGACCAAAATGTTGGGGTCCAAAATAAACAGTTGCTTGAGATCTCCAGTAGCTTAATTACAAAAACAAAGTTAGTCAAATCTATCTAAGATTTGTTGTAGTTCTTACATGTGGTTCTCTTGTGTCCGGATCTCTTGCAAATTGAACCTTTGTTCCTTCTCTTTCTCTTGAAATTCTCACCAACACCCTTGACACGTTTTCTTTTCTTCCTTCCAAGCTTGTTATCGACAAGGGGTGGAAGAATATTCAAGCTTAACAATTCTTCTCGCACGTACCATTCCGACTCGATAGAGAAAACATTAATAGATTTAGAGTATGCAAGGAGGTATGTTTCAGCTTTATATAAAGGTAAATAATAATCATAGATGTTCATACCATACTCATCGTCATGCTTCGATCTCAAAGAAGCCATTGCGTGAGCGCACGGTATCTTGACCAAGTCATATTCCCTACAAAAACATGACTTTTCAAGTAGGTTCACAGTGGAAGTAGAACCTACACCGAACACGGTAAATTGATTGTCATTCCCAGTTATGTTCTCCACACACAAGAAGTCGCCTTCGATCATTTTTTTCTTGTGTTCCTTTCGGCAGCCAGCACCACTTTATTTGCCTTTGATTTAAGGGCATATGCATGCCTCTCCCTGAACAATTCTCCAAATCTATTAGCAATCAAATTGAATATGGATGCCACAGGGTACTCTCTCTCGTCTATCAATATAGCGTTGAGTGACTCGGCAATATTTATGGTCATCACGTCATACCCAGTGCTTGAGAAATATGCTCTGTTCCACTTTCTAAAACCAACTTCATGCTCAAGGATGACGAGTGCCTCGGGGATTTGTCCTTGAATTATGCAAAATGATCATTGAACTCCTCCAAAGAATATGTCTTTGCCGCATTTTAGTATAATTAGAGGGAATCTCCACAGTGGTGATTTACCTGAAGATTTTCACCGAGTTGCCTCATGCAATATCTGTGATGAGCATAATTGTAAACCTTTGCAATCCCGTTGGCAATGCTCTTGTGTCTATCGAAAATAAAACACGAATCTAATTAATCCTTCAACTTCTCAAAGAAGAACGTCCAAGATGCATAGTTCTCTTTGTCCATGACACAAAAGGACATTGGATAAACATGATTCTCTGTATCTTGTGCAATCAGCAATGCTCCCTCGTATTTACTATGTAAATGAGTGTCATCGACCACAATTACCTTTCTCATGTGCAAAAATCCCCCTAATGCAAGCACCAAAAGATAAGAAGTAATACACAAATCTATGAGTATCCCCGCTTACCATGATACAATAGCTAGAAGCCTAGAACCAACATTAAGAGTGTCGATCATATATGAAAAGGCTGGTAAGCATGAATGTACATGTTCTGTTGTTCCTCGAACTATTTTTTTGGCAGTCACACCTCCCTTCATATATTTTCAATAGCTTGGACTACAATGAAAAAAAAATTAAAAATAGTTCTCTGAATCTATTTAACATTTGGATCTTTGCCATCACGATAAAGATTCACACAAAGTGACGCAATGACTTTGGTCTAGATTTTTCTATGGTTGTTGATGGCATGTTCAACACTGCAACTATGATCGCCAATATTCTTATAGATACAAAATCTATCTTAACACTCATGTTTCTTTGCCCACAACATCCATGCACAAATATGAGATACACATTTCACCTTTAAGTATTTTGTACAACTCTTCACTGTAGCAAAAAAAAAGATTTTCTCGTCGCTGCTTCGGCTAATAACAATTGTAGCTCACTCTTGGTACTGAATGTTTAATATAAGTAAAAATTAGTTCCATCAGAGAAAGAATGGCTGGTTATGATCTCAATTCCTGCTCTCCCTGCACTTCGAAATGTTCAAAATCTTCCGCATCTACGGGGTGATCTTCAACATTCACTGAATGATCATACCTATTCATTGAATCATCACCCAAACTATCATTTGATTGATCACAAAAGCTCTCCTTTGATTGATCACCCAAGTTCTCATATTCAACCAAGTCGTTGTCCTTAAATGAATTCGTTGGTTCAATCGGAGACCTCACAATGATATTTATCCTCAATATAGGCGTAGAGCCATCAGTAACAATATTCATCATGTACAAGCTCACATACCTATCATTCTTTATGAATGTGGGATGTATTTTTCCCCTCCCATTCATTTGATAGTTTATCACCAAGTTACTTGGCTCGCATGCTAACTCATCGGTCTTAATTACGCTTGCAATCATATCGTCATATGAACCATTGCGACGCAACCCAATGGGCACTATCGTCTTATTAAAAGATTTCCAATACCAACTTTTGGGAGTCTCCTCCCATACTCCCATATAATCACCACTAGCAACAACAAATTCAAATACTGTCACATATATACACTGATAGATACTAGATTACGATATCAGTAATTAGCGGTTAATGAATGGTACGAAATCTGTACAAAACGTGAATGAATAAGAACGGATTCAGATCAAGCTCCTGAAATGGAGAACAGGTATCTATAGTCCTTCTAAACTACTAAAGTTTATCTAAAAATGAGTTATGAAGTGATTTTGGAAGATTTTTTCAAGCTTCTAAAATGGCAGGAAATTTTTTATTTGAAGCTATTTGAAAGAAAATGGTATAAAAATGGAAGCAGTGACTAGAATGATGATGATTTCACCTGTGAAAGCTATAATATCATCGGTAAAGTCGTCATAATCGACTAAATCAACTACAAAAATGGGAGCATTTTGGTTTCTTCTTGGAGAGCTTTTCTCCAATGAAATTGTTTTTAATAAATGAAAAAAAAAAAAAAACAATTCCAAATTTGTTGGATGAGTGGGAACCAAAGTGTAGTAGTAAAAACTTGAGAGTAGGGTGTTGAATGTTTTGGAAGAATATTGAGTGATGTCCTATTTAGTGTCTAAAGTTCAAATTTTTGAAGACTTCATGTGTCTAAATGCTCAATTAAGTTTAGAGAGTGGCTATTTTGCCAACTTGCCAACATATTTGTTAATTTTGTATTCCTGAGATACTTAGAACAATAACTTTGAAGAACTTTGTAAGAAACAACAAAGTTTTAAAGAGTATTTTCAAAACTAGAAACTTAAAACCAGTAAAAAAAAATAGAATTTGAAACAGATTAGAAATAATATACAAAATATTTTCTCAAAAAAGAAATTGAGCTCAATGAATGCACAATGTTTAGTTAATTAAGGATATTATTCCCTTCAAGTACCCGATGTTAATGGAATAGATCCTCAAAGGATAGAATGATCTTACTCACCAGTGTATTGATACACAAAATCACAGTGTCAGTGAACCACTCAACAACAGTAAAGTATACTTAAAATACTAGATTTAGTAGAAGAAGAAGAAGTCCAAAAATTCGTTGTTGAAAAATAAGAGGAAACCCCTCTATTTATAGACAACAAAGGATAGTGCGAAAATAGGTGTTTATTGTACCTTATCATATCATAACCCTTTGAATAAATCACAACCTTACGGAAAGTCACAACTCTTCCTAAAAATTGCAACTTTTTGTAAAAAAACACAAATATTAATATAGAGACAATTTTAAGTGGCACATCGACTTGAAGAAGCAGATATTGGCAAAAGGGTAATTAGTACGTGCACAAAAGAGAATGCAACTAGAAGCACCAAAGTTAATATTACTCTTACAAAACAAACAGTTCCTAATTTGTTTGCTCCAACTTCTTCAAAAAAAACTAAACAAAAGAGGAACTGCATAATATACTAATTAATTACACGCAAAATGTATTTTGTCCTATAATATTCTACTGAAATCCATAAGGCATATGAGTATAGCCATTATATATGAAAGGGTATTGTTGAACTTGAATCAGCTCATTATTCGTCATAGGTTGCATTGTTGAGCTTGAACCAATTCCATTATTTGCCAACCAATTTCCTGTCTCAATCATCGTAGAATGATGTACGTTGTTAAATTGATAATCATCGATAGTAAGAAGTCCATTATCCATTCCCGCGCCCATTGAATTTACACCGCTAATTGGAATATTTGCTTGAAAAAAGCTGTTGTAATCGGTAAAATAAGGATTCACATTAGAAATAGGCCACTGAGTAGTTTGGTTCATCAAGTTGTTGTCCCATATTTGTTGATGAGAAAGTGAGGAACTTCCAATATGAACATTCATGCTCTTCAACAATTCGACTCTTTCTTTTGCCTTGTCCATCCTTTTCTCAACAACACCAGCAATATTTTGTAATTCTTTTTGAGATAAATAGTCAAATCTTGAATCCCAAGTAGGATACTTTTCTACTTTGATCTCATTGTTTTTCTTTTCATCATTTTTGAAGTTGAACAAGGTCTTACCGCTCTTAGTCCGGCCATCGAGTGGTTGGTTTTTGTAGGGATTTATTAGCTCTTGAACATCATTTGAATCATTTGGCCAAATTTGATAATTATTATTTCCTTCATATATGATCATGCATGCTTTGATGTCACAAAGTATTGAGAGTTCGGAGATTTTCTTCACTAAGCCAGCTTTCCGATTTACCAAAGTAGACTTCCTCTTCTTGTGATCTTGAATAAGTTCCATTTCGATTTTTGATCTTCCCATTTTGTCTGCAGTTCAAGAAAATGCACATACACATAGTTATTTAAATCAAGAAAAACTATCAAAAACAGGCACTTTATGGTGTATAAATGATCAGATCATGGAACAACATAAAACTATAAAATCTGAAACGTGAAACAAAAAAGAACGTTACCTGACTTGAATGAGCAAAGTGATTTATATTTGCTCTCAAACAATAACAACTAAACCAAATAATATGTTTTGCCATAGTTATATAGTAGAATTTGACGCGTTTGAGTAACTCTTTTTTAGAAACTATAATTAGTTGACAGTAATTAATAATAAAAATTTTCTTCTCCTTTTACGTATAGGAAACACTTATATGGAATGTTTCTTCTTCCGTCTCCATTAGTATTTAGTTTATATTAAAAAAGGAAAAGGGACAATTTTATATTAGTATATACTCCGTCAATTTCAATTGTACCACGTATGGTGGGTTGATTAATATTATATAGTAAAATCTTTCTAAATTAAGGTTAACACGATTATAAAATATTATTATTTTATAAAGGTATTATTTAAGCGATAAATTAATATTTATTAATTTAAAAAATATTTTCGAGATTCAATAAAGATTATATATCGGTTGCAAGATGAAGCGTCAATGATTTAAATGAAACCTCGTGTAAACGATATTCATGAATTTGAGGTCATGATTAAAATCTCAATTAACGTAATAAAATGGATGTTAATAGTTTATTAGATTACTCGGGTGAAAATGATACATATATTCAGATTTCAAAGCTTAGAAAAATTGTGGATACCCTCGTAGAGAATAATGTGGATGATGATATTAAAGACAATACAATACTTTTGAAATCACTCATGTCTAGAACTCTTCACAATATTTTGGTGAAGTTTTAAGAGACAACATCAGAAGTTTTAGATACAATAAGAAAACTTAGAGATGGGTCTTAATTAGATTTAATTTTTTTAAAAAAAAAAAAAGAACACTATAAATCACCTTTCACTAAATTTTCTTAGATATTTTGTAATTTTAAAAAATTATTAATTTATACGATTAATGGGGCCATATTATTTATATAATGGTCTTCTAAACATATATATTATCTCATTATTGAAATCAGTATTTTTTTCCGTTGGCTCAAGTCAGAAGCGAAAAAAATAATATTTTAAAAAAATTATTAATTTATCGAGTGAAGAGGTTTTATTGTACCCACACTAAAAATATTATTTTCCCAAAACATTACTTCACTGTCAATTACAGATTTTCTATTTAATCTTGAAGGTCTTCGCCTCCTCGGAATATCTAGTTTTACATTAGTCTTAATTAGGGGACACGTATCGATTAATTCGGATCAATGTTGAAGCTTATTGATTTCATAAACTATTAAAATATTGGCTTACAAATTATTCATTTATTGGGTATTGATTGTTATTGGTAATTTGGTTATCAATTTAACCCTTCAAATTTGACACACAAAAATATCACTAAAAGTACTTGATAAAAAAAAAAGGTAAATAAAGCAAATGAACCATGTATATAAATTGACAGATTGTATGTTGGACAAAAGCAAACACTGCACATTGTAGAATAATCCAAAATTTAAGACAAACAGAATTAAAAACAATAATACTACGAGTATAACTATACTTTATTAATTTACTACTCCCTCTGTCCCAATTTATATAACTTACTTTACTTTTTAGTTCGTTCCAAAAAGAATGACACATTTTTATAGCAAGTAACAATTTAACTATAAAATGTGTATTTTATCCTTAATGAAATGATTTACAGTTACACATATTTTTATCATTCATTTTGGTACAAATTTTAAAAGTCTTCCTTTTTTTCTTAAACGTCAAACTATCTCACATAAAATGAGACGGGGGAGTATGAATTATCAATTAAGTCTTTAAAGAAAAAACCTCAAACCACTACACTCTGTTTGGATCATTGTTACCCATTGTTTCATAATGTATTATATTGTATCGTATTGTATGGTAGATACAATGTTTGGCTAGACTATATTGTTTGTTGTTATTTATTAACATTTTAATTATTTGGTTTGATTGTATCGTACTGTATTGTAATTTATAAATTTACTAAAATATCCTTAATTATTCTAGGGTAGGAGGTTTGACAAGAATTAAATAATATAAGGTAAAGGGTAAAATAATATTTTGAAATATTATGTAAAGATATAATTGGAAAAAGAAATTAAGTAACAATGGGAACACACCAAATCTGTTTGTTCCATAAAATAGGGGTTTCATTGTTACGTAACAACGAAATTTAACAATACAATACAATACATTTTAAGTAACAATCAAAACAAACATTATAGGTATGGTAATGATACAATACAATACAATGGGTAACAATGATCCAAACAGAGTGTAAGAATCAATAAAAAAAAACGTTAAACCGCAACATAAATCGTAAACCAATAACCATTAAGAACAGACAATAAAGGAAAAATTACTTAACCACACGCCATTTATTATCATATTTTCTTATTTTTTTTACCATTTCAAAAAATATCAAAAATTCCTTTTTTTTTCCACCCATCATCCCCTTTTTCGGATACATTAATTTGAAATCTCATACCCATGATTTTCCTTTCTTTTTTCACGCCACAAATCCCTCTATTATTACATCAATTAATCTATTTTTGAATTTCAAATCTTTTCTATTTCCAATTAATGATTTCAAATTATTCAAGAGGTAGATTTCTTTCCATCACTTTAATTTTTTATTTCTTTTATGATTATTTTTTAATTTTTTCATCTTAAAAAATAAAAATAAAATTACCTCCGCCCCCTGCCCCCATTGAAATCTTATTGAGCCTTTGCAATTTTAGTTAATCATATCGTCGTTGAAAATTTTTCTTCAAAAATATTTATTTTCTTTTAATGTATCTACTGTTGAAAAAGGTCCAAAAAAAAAGAAGAAAAAAGTTGGATCTGCCATTGCACGGCCATCACTATCAAACATACAAATTTTTAATGTATCTCATTTGAGTCTTAAATTAGTCTTTGTTAGTGTTATCATTGATCTCATATATCACAGCTACAATAACTTTTGTTTTATGCAATGTATGATGTTCATATTTAAGGTATTGATACATAACTCTAATGTTGTTGAATCTTTGATTAGTATTTATCATGTTCAATATAAATGTACTTGATACATAAACTTTATGTTATGTATCACACACACAAAAAAAAGAAGCTATTTTGAAACAATTACATGTATAATGTATTTTTTTTAATTTTAAATTATAGTATTTCTCAAACAAAATAAGATACATAAATAAAAAATGTATCATGCACTAATTTTTTAGTAATGATACATAAATTCGAATTATACTAAATGTATCTGATATATAATAATTACCAAACAATAATGTATCGATCTCAAACCTAAAATCTTATGGGCAACACTTTCTAATTTAATGTATCTAGTAGAAATACAACACTTATCAATTTAAATTGAAATGATATTCATGATGTATCTTCTCAAAATTGAAAGGATCTTCAATGAACTAGGAGAATAATTCTGAAACTCAAAATTTTCAACAATTTTGAATCAAAACGAAAGGATCTTCAATGAATTGGGATAAGAATTTTGAATCTCAAAATTTTCGACAATCTTGAATCAAAATCGAAAGGATATTTGATGAACTTAAAGATTCACAAAAGAAATCGTTTGTCCAACAACAATTTCATCACTTTTGTATCCTTTATAACTCACCTTGCTTATCCAAAATTTTGACAAATTTTTTTATGAAATAGAGAGAACGATGAATAAGAAGAAGAAATTTAATTTTTGAATTTTTTGATTTGTTACACTATATGATTGAATTCTTGACGATAATTTGGAATGAAATAGCGCAATTTATGGGATCTTAATTTGATTTTCAGTTTTTTCTTTCCTTAATTAGTGCAACAAATGGATACTATGAGGTATTAATTTCATTTTTTAGGCTTTTTTTACTCTTAATAAGTGCAACAAATTGATATATAATGTATCAACAATAATGTATTCAGATCCTTAATTATGTATTCAAAATGTCTAAAAAACATGGGATTTGTGTAGTTAGAAAAACAATAGGGATGGAAGGTAATTTAAATTTTACACTATGAGATTTATGTAAGTTATACTATTTTAAAAGGTTTATTTTTACTTTCTTGAATTTCATATGAAATTAAATTAACATAAAATAAATTGAAACGAGCGTCTTTTTTTTTTTTTTCGAATATGAATGTCTGAATTTTATGTGTGTATATTTGGGTAATTAGTTATACTTATATTTCTACAGAAGACATATGCAAAGAAACCTCTGGAAGGGTATAGTAAATTCCATTTACTTGTAAGGTGCTGGAAGTCTCTCAACATTTTCCGAACTTTCAAGATTCTTAAACATTACCCCCTTTTTCTCTATATAAATTGTACCAATCGAACCTCCAAACTCAGTCAACAAATTATCACAGAAAATCAAACACTAAAGAAGAAGAAAATCATCAAGACTACACAGTATGAGGTTTGTCAGCAAATTAACATTCCTTATTATTTCAATTGGTTGCATTTTTCAGGTATCATCACTAGGTACAGATGGCTCATCACTTCTACCATTAATCTTAGACCAAATGATAGGCAGCAATGCTGCTAATATATTTCTTGATCCATTCAAAGTTTTGGAACAAAAACCATTCGGATTAGAAACAAGAGAGGAGAACACTCTGCCGCTTTCGGTGGCGAGAGTCGACTGGAAAGAGACGGCGGAGGGGCACGTGATAAGCATAGACGTACCAGGATTGAGGAAAGATGATATAAAGATAGAAATTGAAGAAAACAGAGTGTTGAGAGTGAGCGGAGAGCGGAAGCAAGAAGAAGAGAAAAATGATGAGCAGAATCATTGGCATTGTGTTGAAAGGAGCTACGGGAAGTTCTGGAGACAGTTCCGTTTGCCGGAGAATGCTGATATTGATACAATGAAAGCTAAGCTTGAAAATGGGGTGCTTACTATTTCTTTTGCTAAATTGTCTGCTGATAGAATTAAAGGTCCTAAAGTTGTGTCTATTGAGAGCAAACAAGAAGCAAAAGAGTCCTCTGTTAGAGAAGAGCTCTGATTTTATGGGTTACTCTGTTTTCTGTTCATCATCAGTTGCTCTGCTTTAATTTGATGTTTCTAATATTTTGGTATGTGATATGTGATGAAAGAATGCTAAATGTAATCGTATTTTGAAATATTATATATATTTTTTTTTAATTTGAGATTTTCTAGTTCTTCTTGGATTGATACCTTTAATATTTTAGTTCACATTATGGTTTTGGTTTCGGTTAGTAAAGTTTGCGCCGTATTATCACATTGAATTAATTTTGTTCGGTTTAGTTTAATTTGGTGTTTTTAAATTCAGTCTCTTTTTTTTTTTTTTTAGTAAATGAAAAATTAAAGGAGAATAAATATTAGTATAAGATGTTTAATAATTTAAAAGTAGGTGAAGGATGATCTGTTTCACCATGAAATATTTATTGTGCTAATTAAAAAAATTATATTTATTTTTGTTAAAATTTTTGTGTCCAACTACTTTTTCTCAAGAAAAACAAACGGATTGAGACAAAGACGGTTTGTTTTATATAATGTAAACAGGTTGTTTTATATAATGTACATTGACAAAAATTGATGGAATGTATGCGTCTATTAATTACTATAGGATTAGGTCCACTATAGGATCAGGTCTACTATAGGATCAGGTCCTCTAGTACAATTAAAATGCACAAAAATAAATATCGGAAGTAGGGTTGGCAACGGTACCAATAACAGGTAACGAAACTACCGGACCGGATCAGAAAATAAATATCGGAAGTAGGGTTGGCAACGGTACCAATAACAGGTAACGAAACTACCGGACCGGATCAGAACTGATAGTTCCGGGAAATATACATAGGGACCGTAGGGTTGGCAACGGTACCGATAACAGGTAACGAAACTACCGGACCAGATCAGAACTGATAGTTTCGGGAAATATACATAGGGACCGAACCGCTAACCGGGACTAACGACTATATTTTTTTAAAAAATTACTTATTAAAATTTAAAAAATTAGGAAATATCAAATAATATTAAAACTTTTATAATTTTAAAGTCTGAAATTTATACTTTTAAAGTTTAAAATATAAACTTTCAAACTTTAAAAGTATAAAAGTTTAAATTTCACACTTTAAAAGTTTAAAAATTTTAATTTTAAACTGTAAAATTATAAAGTTTAAATTTCACACTTTAAAAATTTAAAAATTTAAATTTCAAACTTTAAAAGTATGAAAGTTTAAAAATTTAAATTTCAAAACATTTAAAGTTCATTAAAAATTTAAATTTCAAACTTTAAAAATTTTAAATTTTAAATTTCAAACGTTAAAAGTTTAAAATTTTAAATTTCAAACTTTAAAAGTTATAAAAGTTGAAGACAATAATTAAAAAAAAAATTAAGGCGAATAGTCTATAGTTTTATTAATATTAATTAAATAGTACAATTTGAGTTACAAAATATTAGTAGAAAATTAGAGGACCTAATCTACACAACCACCTTCTAGGAAGGGTTCTGTTTGAATTAGACCTCGAATTATCGTACTCAAACTAATAGTTCATGCTACCAAGTTAATTTTTTCTTAAATCATTTAACATTTCTCTAGTAACATGATATGGGATTGGTTGATCGGCTAGTTCCTCCAATGCATCAATGTCGTCGTCATTAAAATCTTGTATCATTTCATCAATATCATTTTCAAATTTGGTAGGTAAAGCTGGACACCCATAACTCCTTTTCTCTCCATTAATTCAATATTTAAATAGTATCAATTTCTCCAAGCTATCTGTTTCTAATGAATATATATGCTCTCTAATTTGAAATGTTGTTGCACTAAAAGCGTCTTTCGAAGCTACTGAAGATGCTTGAATAGCTAACACATCTCGAGCAATCGGTTGAAGTTTTGAAAATCCCTTGCCGCGATTGCTCCACCAATTTAGAAGATCAGGTAAACCTTGTGAATCCTTAATAGTTTCCGTATTTTGATTAATATATGCATCAAAATCATTTTTATCATTATGAGAAAGTTCAAGATAACAATCTACTATATCATTAAGATCATCTTCATTATATCTACACCTAGAACTTTTAGGTTCTTCATTACGTACTACATTTCTTTTATGATAATTATACAAGTCATACAATTCTCTAGCTTCAATTTTTATACTATCTTTAACTTCTTGACAACTAGGTGTGTCATCATCTTGAATACCTAAATTGAAATATATTTTATCAACCATTCATGATGCACCTTCATCTTTGTAATACGGATTTAACAAACAAGCGGTTAAATAAATTTGAGGAATAGGAATAAAATATTTTTAAAATTTTTCAATCATCTTCTTAACAGAATCTTCAAATCTTGGTTTATTTTTGAATTTATAAAATTTACTAGAAATAACACAAATATTTGATAAAACAAAGCAAATAGTTGGATAATAAAGTCCAAATATTTTTTTTTGTAGCTAAATAAAAAACTTTTAAGAATTCTATAAGTTCTTTTACGTCATTCCAATCATTATCATCAAGTCTATAGTTCATAGTTGAATTATGAGCATTCCAAACCATTTGTAAAGGTTTTCTATATTCATAAGTGACTTGAAGCATTTCAAATAAAGAATTGCATCTAGTACACACTGATTTTGGAATTTTTTTTAGGTGGAAGAATAAATTCATGACAACGATTTTCAAAATCTCTACGTCTAGACTTAACTTGACATTTAAAAATAAAATGACATACAGTTTTAACTTTTATGCAACCATTATTATACATTGTTATACCATCTCTAACAATCAAATTATATATGTGTGCAGCACACCTATTATGAAAACCATCAATATAAACAGGGTAAAAGGTCGATTTTAGTATTTCAGCAATAGATGTATTATTAGAAGCATTATCTAAGGTGACACTAATTATTTTATCACAAATTTCATAGTTTTTGTAAAACATCTATAATTGTTTGAGCTATCTAACTATCGATTTTATGCATTTCACAATATTTATAACCTAAAATTATTTTTTGCATAATCTAAATTTCATCGATCCAATGTGCAGTAATAGTGAAATAATCATTATCATTTATACTACGATTCATATTAGAAGTAATAACTATTTTACAAGTATTATAATAAAATAAACAACAAAGATATTGAAAATGTTGAGCTTGATAATCAAATATACCTTTTTAATTGTGTTTCTTGTAAAACCTTTAAAATGTGGATTATACACAATTTGAATATAATAAATAAAATTAGGATTTTCATCAAAACTAAAAGGCAAGCCAATAACAACAATCATTTTAGCTAATTCTTCAAGATCTTTTTCTCAACTATATGAGTGTTGTGTACTAGGGCCAGAAACATTAAAAAGATTTAATTGTGTTTGGACCATATTAGAGCCCCCTACTCATACAGTTTCACTAGGAAGGGTGGTACCATTCTTTTTAACTTCGGCTAGAGCTTTAGCATGCAAAAATTCATTTTTACAGCATCCCATTAAATGATTACTCAAATGTCCCCCATTCTGTTTTCCTACAGTTTTATGATTCATTCTATGTTTACATTTATTACAAATATCTTGTGTTTTATCTTCACTCTGAGTCATAAATTACCACACAATTGATTTTTTAGCACATTCTACCTTAAGCCTAAGATGTACGGGGGTAATAGGAGCAGGACAAAGAAAGAAAGCGGGATTGGAAGCAAGACTGGGAGTGGAAGTGGGAGTAGTAGTCGTGATTGGCTCAGTTTCATCGTGATTGGCTCAGTTTCATCATCATCATCATCAAAAGTATCAATATAATCATTAACATAATCATGTTTATCATCTTTAGGTAATTCCTCATCAAAATTACCAAACTTTCTTTGTAAAGCTTTGTGATAAGGATCTAATCAAATATTACTATCAATATTAAAAACAGTTTCATTAACATGCGTATAATATTCCGTATTTATTCTTACTTGTGCTACTTGTCTAGTTTTAGATTTAGAAGAACTATCGATTTTTTTATTTTTCTTGATATTTGAGGTAAATAAATTAGTGATCGAATCATATATGGTTGTTTTACCTTTGCCAACATTTTTTTTATCGAAATTCATAGTAAAATATGAAAAGTGAGTAAATTATATATAATATGAAAATGTAATGCAAACAAATAAATAACTTTATAAGTAGAGACTAGAGATTAATTACTCACAAAATAAATAAATAATTAAATGCAAACAAATAAATAACTAAATAAAAAGTGAGTTGGAACGAATGTACCAAACGTCTACTTAAAAAAGTAGATGTGTATGACCGAAAGCCGAAAATTGAAAGTTGAATTTTGAAGCTCCAAAGACAACTAATATAATTTGTAATTTAAAAGAGAATAAGAGATTAGAGACTTGAGACTTGAGACTTTGAGAGAGTAGATGAAGAATATTTTTGTGAGTAAAAATAATGAAAGATTTGGGGTATTTATAATTAAAAAAAGGATAAAAATATAAATTTTAAAAGTTTGGGGTATTAAAAAAATTTGGGGGGGGGGGGGGGGGGAGAGGTAGGGGGTGTTTTGGGGGGTTATTAGGTGAAATAGCCGTTGGTTAGGGCCCAATACCCGTTGCCCAATGGCTATAATATAAAAAAAAGTTTTAAGACGAATCGAAAACGGTAATTACCGGATCAGAACTAATCGGTAAAACCCGATTTCCATCCCGTTACCCCTTTCAGTTCCCCTACGTAACGGGCTTCACCGAATCCAGTCAGAACGGTACCATACCTGTAACGGATCGAGATCCGGTCCCTCTGCCACACTTAACTGGAAGTAAAGAGAACACACGATACTTTACGTGAAAATCTCCTTGCTCAAGGGAGTAAAACCACGATTTGTCACACAAGATTTTCAACTATTTTCACTAATCTTCTCAAGCAAAAGTGAAACACAGATTACAACCAAACAATCAGATTAACCTCTTAATCTCAATACTAAGTAATACAACCTATTACTTACTGAGCCTAAGCAATGCATCAATTGTACACTATATTAACTCTCACTGATTAATATAAATTTTAACCATAAGACACAAAGTTAACTCTAACGATGTTCTTACAATGAATCACACAAAGATTTGAAACGTTTCTAACAATAGTGAAACGAATCCTACAATTTTAGCACAATACAAGCATTCAAAACAAACAGCCGGCACAAAAAGCACTTCTTGCATTGATCAGGTCCTTTGCGTTATATTTTGTTTGATGCTTGATATCTCTCTCTTTGAATGAATAGTTTATTAGTTGTTTGTCATTTTGATTATGTCAACCAAAAAGAATCATTGACCATTGGACAAACAACCTCATCAATTCCTATTGGTTAAGTGCGCTGAGGACTTCACCTATCGTTGACAGGACAACTTTTCAGTTGTACAACATATTGCCCTGGACGAGAACACTCTGCAGAGGACCGGACCCCTAAATTTGTGAGGATCATCAAAACATCTAAAATCTATCAAAAATATATTTTGATTTTTCCTAATAAATAATATTTGAAGTGAACTATTGAATTGTATTTTAAGTGAACTATTGAATTGTACATTTATTGTTACTTTGATTTGTTCAGGAATGATTTAATTGTTATTTGACTTTTTATTTTTAGTTAAGAGAAGTTTATAAATATATATATATTTTCTTTTAGAAAAAATTAAATAAGAATTTGATTCTTCGGTGTATCGAAATTCTGAGATCTTTACGTCGAACAGCATACCAAAGAATTGAATTTTGAAAAAATTATACCGACACCAAACCGAAGAACTAATTCAGGCCAACTATAATTTTGTTTGATTCTGATTAAAACGACATAATATGATTTGATTTTAAATTTTGAGCAAAATAGAGGCATAATTGAAAAAGTAAGAGTTGATTACATAAATATAATTTAAAAATTATAATTATATATATATAGGTATTTACTTTTAGATCGTGATTTAGGTATTTACTTTTATTATAATTATTTTTTTCCCTTTTTTTTAACTAAATAATGGCATGGGCCTTTTATTCATCAATTAACTCTATACAAATGTGACTCAACTGAGCCTAAAACAGAATGTAAAAAATGAAAAAAATAATAACCAGATCATGCCCACTTTATACGAACAGAGCCAGAGGTATGGTTTCCTATTTGGTCCTCTCCCATTTCATCTACTAACTTTCCTCCTATGGCTCCATTGAGAGAGATTGTCAACAGTTGTTTTCAGTTACTGTTCTGTGGATCTTCAAATATTCTCGTTGGGTGGCGTAGCTAAGGATCTCAGCTCGCAATGGTTAGTCTTACCTCTTAGCATCTTTTGTGCTCTCCTCCTTACCTTATTTTGTTCTCTTCTTAGAGGTAGTGTTGTGATGCTTCACCTGCATCCTTAGTGCAGGGGCGGCTCAACATAGTTCGAGGCCTAAAGCCAAATTCTAATTAGAGGCCAAAAATTTAAATAAACTCTATTTGTATTTATTTATTTTTCTAAATTTTTAGATGTAAATTATAACTTAAAATCTTTTTTTATAAATGGTTTTATAAAATACTTTTTTTTAATTATTAATTTTAAGTAAAATTTTATCAATTCATTGAAAAACATCATTTTATTGAGACAATTATTATATGAATTGGTATGAAAAGTTATGAAGAAAAAAAAAGAATTTGTATACACTTTGTTCAACATTATCAAAGATTTGAAAAAATAAAATGCAAAAGGAGTTAAAAAGGATAAATAATGTGAGTGTCAGCGAAGAAAATGTAAAAATTCAAAACAATATTTTCTTGATTTCTTCTATTTTAATGGGTTTAAGAAGATTATATATATATATATATATATATATATATATATATATATATATATATATATATATATTACTTTTTATTATAAATAATTAATTTTTTTTCATAAAAAAATTAAACAATTTATTATTTGTAGAAATTTGAGGCCCCCAAAAATTGGGGGGCCTAAGGCATTGGCCTTAAAATTTTAAGGCAAGAGCCGGCACTGCCTTAGTGAATGTTGTTATTTATTTTCCTAGATCTGATTCTCAAGGTAGAGATTTGAGCCTTGTCTATATTTAATAACTTTCTACACTCAACAGGAAGTTGTAGAAAATTTATTAGCATATAGGTGTGCCACCTGATCCAGTGCTATATTTGCCAGCTTGTCTGCTAATTGATTTGTCTCTCTGAATGTATGTTTTATTTTACAATTTTAATGGCGCTAATAATCTGTCTGATCTCCTCAATTTGTTCTGCTATTTGCCAAGGAATCTTCCACTCCGTTAAACTATCTTTTTAAGACTCCGTTAAGCATGAAGGTTAACCTCTCTGCATTTCCTTAGAATCTGTTTCAATTTGTTCTGTTTTTTTTCCCTTTACTCTTTAGTTTGATATGAATTTTTATTTGGATAATGTTATGAATTTATTTATTTTATGATTAAATATTTATTTATGAGGTTTTAAATTATTTATTGTTATTATTTAATTCAAATGTCATAATTATCTAAACATACCACAACTAAATTTTTAGTTTTTGCTTAAAACATTCATGGTAAAAAAATTATTATATTTCTTAGAAATAATTCTGTGAGGCGATGCGTGAGGACCTTCGGTACAAGAAGGAGTTGGTTGTTATTCTTGATTGGGAAGTTCGAAAATTGAGGACAGTTGAAGAAGCCACTTGAAAAATTGGAATAGACATGAGGACAAGTACCCTTGTTTAAGGATTCTTGATTTAGCTCACCTTTTTACTATTGATCATTTGGAGACGAATGATGGATAAATTGGTATCTATTGTAACGATCTTTTTATCATTAGGGGTGAGTTACTTTTAAAAGAAATCGGACAAGAAAATTTTGGGAGTAGCGAATTGAAAATTTCAGGTTAGGTTATGTTTGGACGAAATATGAGCAAGATGACGTCTAGAAAAATTCAGGGTAAGGATTGGGTAAAACATCTAAGTAGAATTGTTTTTGTTTTTTCTAAGACGTTAAGGAGTCTATAGGACTTCCTGAAATCGAATTCAGGTGAATAAAGCGCCTGATATCGAACATGACAATGTTAAGATTTAAAGGTGTGTTGCGAAATGGATGATTTATGGAGAATTTTTGAGTTTCTATTTTGTGCACGCTGCTACGACGGGTGAATTAATTCTCGCTATAGGAGGTATTTCCTCTGCGGCAACACTGTTATAGTAAGATTAGATAGTTATAATCAGGTAAGTCCTTGTAAAGGTAGAAAATTCTCTACAAGTGTTCTTACACAAGAACGACTTGGGGAAGTGCAAAGGAGATCTAGGGAGATTATATTTTTCCAGTTTTCCATCAAAATCATCCATAAAAATTCCAAGAGTATTTTAAAAGACTCTGTTGGGACTCGTCTCGGGGCTCACCTCAGGGCGGGGCTCTAGCAGAATTCCCCGAGACTCAAGTGTGGGGCTTAGATAAGCAAGACTTATGCGCCTTACACACACTCGGGGTTCGTCTAACAAATCTTAAACAAACTGTGTTAAATTTTTTAGTTAACATTGTCAACACTCATAATTCTTGAATAAATGAATGATACTTAATAATTTTTTAATTTATAAAAATAAGAAGATTGATAGTAACTCAAAGAACAAGTTGTAGTATCACATCTTCATTATTTTTTAACAGTGTGAGAGTTATTATACGTAACATTTCTTTTAAAAATACATAACAAAATTTTACTTTTTCACTTATCATTGTCTTCATGTTTTGGTCATGTCTCAAAATTATCATATTTTATTTAGCTATTTGAAAGTAATTCATGATGGAGTGATGTTTTTACTATAATACTAGTAAGTTTTATCGATTATTTTTTTTATGGGGTAAATTGTATATTATGATAATAATATATTTTTAAAAATAATGCTTCTTTTATTATTAGAAAGTTAAGATATTAGATTATTTATACTTATATAATCATGTTATAAATTTTATTTTCTATGAGTTTCTTCGGAAACAACAGAAACTCGTGTACGCAATAAGACCAGAAGCGTGTCATATCTCCAACTTCATCTATCACTACTAAAAAAACAGTGAATTCCGACCTAAAAATACCGACCTCCGGAGGTCGGTATTCCTTGTAATTCCGACCTAAAACCGACATCCCAACTTAGGTCGGAAAAAGCTTGGTCGCTATTCAATACCGACCTCCGGAGGTCGGTATTTACCGACCTCCGGAGGTCGGTATTTACCGACCTCTCGAGGTCGGTTTTTATTTTAAGTCGGAAAATTCATTAATTTATTTTCCGACTTCCGGATGTCGGTATTTGTTACTTTTTTTTATTTTTAATATATAAATTCCGACCTCCGGAGGTCGGTATTTTTATTTTTCTATTTTTAAAATTCCGACCTCCGGAGGTCGGTAATTTTATTTTTCTATTTTTCAAATTCCGACCTCCGGAGGTCGGTAATTTTATTTTTCTATTTTATAAATTCCGACCTCCGGAGGTCGGTATTTTTATTGTTTTATTTTTCAAATTCCGACCTCCGGAGGTCGGTAATTTTAGTTTTGTATTTTTAAAATTCCGACCTCCGGAGGTCGGTAATTTTATTTTTCTATTTTTTAAATTCCGACCTCCGGAGGTCGGTATTTTTATTTTTTTATTTTTCAAATTCCGACCTCCGGAGGTCGGTAATTTTATTTTTGTATTTTTAAAATTCCGACCTCCGGAGGTCGGTATTTTAATTTTTTTACTTTTGAAATTCCGACCTCCGGAGGTCGGTATTTTAATTTTTTTACTTTTGAAATTCCGACCTCCGGAAGTCGGTATTTTAATTTTTTTACTTTTGAAATTCCGACCTCCAAAGGTCGGTTTTCTGCTATAAAACTGGCAGCAAATTGCTGTAATTATAATTTCCCACCTGCATATTTATACCAAAACAGCCCAAAGAATATAAACTTTATCCAACCAAAACAACACAATATTTTCAACATACACATTAAACTATTTCAAAATAAACTTTATCCAACTTCAAAATACAATCAAACAATTCCAAAATATAAAAGTCTAAAATGTCAAATAGATACAACTACCCCTCATCACCCTGATCACTCTCCTTATCAGACTTATCATTTTCATCACCCTCTTGATCAGATCCATCACTGCTGGCAGGACTTGGAGGAAGAATATTTCCTGATTCAAAAAGAAAAGTAAGTTGGGCTTGAAGCGCTGCATACCTCTTGTTCTCTACCTCTTTTGCTGCCGCAATCTCCTCTTCTCTCTTCTTCTCTCTTTCTTCTCTCTTCTTCTCTCTTTCGGCTACAGCAGCAAGCTCGGCATTGAGTTAAGCTATCTTACTCTCCATTGCAGATATTGTCTCTCTATCCCCGCCATCGAAGCTTGAAGATGATGAACCACAATACCAAGACTTCTTCTTCTGATACGCCTTTTCTCGATAGCCGTAGACTGAACCACATTATATATTTTAACTTGTTTAAATAACTTAACAACCTTTTAACTTTAACTATATTAGTTTTGACTTAATTCCAACAACTAAATTCACTAACTAAACCACATTATTTATTTTAACTTATTTAAACACCTTAACAACTTTTTAACTTTAACTACATTAGTTTTGATTAAATTCCAACAACTACTTTCACCAACTAAACGACATTATTTATTTTAACTTGTTTAAATAACTTAACAACTTTTTAACTTTAACTACATTAGTTTTGACTTAGTTCCAACAACTAAATTCACCAACTAAACGACATTATTTATTTTAACTTGTTTAAATAACTTAACAACTTTTTATCTTTAACTACATTAGTTTTGACTTAATTTCAACAACTAAATTCAGTAACTAAACCACATTATTTATTTTAACTTATTTAAACACCTTAACAACTTTTTAACTTTAACTACATTAGTTTTGATTAAATTCCAACAACTAAATTCACTAACTAAACCACATTATTTATTTTAACTTGTTTAAATAACTTAACAACTTTTTAACTTTAACTACATTAGTTTTGACTTAGTTCCAACAACTAAATTCACTAACTAAACCACATTATTTATTTTAACTTGTTTAAATAACTTAACAACTTTTTATCTTTAACTACATTAGTTTTGACTTAATTTCACCAACTAAATTAACTAACTAAACCACATTATTTATTTTAACTTGTTTAAATAACTTAACAACTTTTTAACTTTAACTACATTAGTTTTGACTTAGTTCCAACAATTAAATTCACTAACTAAACCGCATTATTTATTTTAACTTGTTTAAATAACTTAACAACTTTTTATCTTTAACTACATTAGTTTTGACTTAATTTCAACAACTAAATTCACTAACTAAACCACATTATTTATTTTAACTTGTTTAAATAACTTAACAACTTTTTAACTTTAACTACATTAGTTTTGACTTAGTTCCAACAACTAAATTCACTAACTAAACCACATTATTTATTTTAACTTGTTTAAATAACTTAACAACTTTTTATCTTTAACTACATTAGTTTTGACTTAATTTCAACAACTAAATTCACTAACTAAACCACATTATTTATTTTAACTTGTTTAAATAACTTAACAACTTTTTAACTTTAACTACATTAGTTTTGACTTAGTTCCAACAACTAAATTCACTAACTAAACGACATTATTTATTTTAACTTGTTTAAATAACTTAACAACTTTTTATCTTTAACTACATTAGTTTTGACTTAATTTCAACAACTAAATTCACTAACTAAACCACATTATTTATTTTAACTTGTTTAAATAACTTAACAACTTTAACTACATTAGTTTTGACTTAGTTTCAACAACTAAATTCACTAACTAAACCACATTATTTATTTTAACTTGTTTAAATAACTTAACAACTTTTTAACTTTAACTACATCAGTTTTGACTTAATTCCAACAACTAAATTCACCAACTAAACGACATTATTTATTTTAACTTGTTTAAATAACTTAACAACTTTTTATCTTTAACTACATTAGTTTTGACTTAATTCCAACAACTAAATTCACCAACTAAACGACATTATTTATTTTAACTTGTTTAAATAACTTAACAATTTTTTATCTTTAACTACATTAATTTTGACTTAATTCCAACAACTAAATTCACTAACTAAAGCTAAGCATCAACACTAGATGGACACAAATCGATCTTGCAAGAAAATCAATTTTGTCATCAATAGGATCAACTAGTGTTGGTACTTAATTATTCTTAACAAACACATTATTCCTAAACTAAAGCTACGCATCAACACTAGATGGACACAAATCGATCTTGCAAGAAAATCAATTTTGTCATCAATAGGATCAATTAGTGTTGGTACTTAATTATGCTTAACAAACACATTAAATTAAAGTTAAGTGTCAACACTAGATGGACACAAATCGATCTTGCAAGAAAATCAATTTTGTCATCAATAGGATCAACTAGTGTTGGTACTTATGCTTAACAAACACATTAAATTAAAGTTAAGTGTCAACACTAGATGGACACAAATCGATCTTGCAAGAAAATCAATTTTGTCATCAATAGGATCAACTAGTGTTGGTACTTAATTATGCTTAACAAACGCATTATTCCTAAACTAATGCTAAGCATCAACACTAGATGGACACAAATCGATCTTGCAAGAAAATCAATTTTGTCATCAATAGGATCAACTAGTGTTGATACTTATGCTTAACAAACACATTAAATTGAAGATAAGTGTCAACACTAGATGGACACAAATTGATCTTACAAGAAAATCAATTTTGTCATCAATAGGATCAACTAGTGTTGGTACTTAATTATGCTAAACAAACATTCGATGGACACAAACAAATTATCACAAAATTTAAACTAAGTATCAATACTAGAAGGAGACAAACACATTATAAAAAGAAATTGTACTTGAACTTTAGAAATTTAGAAACACCAAACCTTATCTTCTACTTTGATGAAAGAAGCTTGTATCAACTTTTTTTGATGTTGAGCTTCCTTAGTTGCCTAGCCCGCAAAATCAACTCTTTCAACACTAGAAAAAGATTCAATAATTATTAGTTACTACATAGCACAAACACGCAGCAACATTGAGATTCGTCAACTACCTATTTCCTAAATACGAGCCAATTTGAAAACAAGCATCAACATAGAAAATGAAAGAACACGCCCACATGAATAGATGGACACAAATCGATCTTGCAAGAAAATCAATTTTGTCATTAATAGGATCAACTAGTGTTGGTACTTATGCTTAACAAACACATTATTTCTAAATTAAAGCTAAGTGTCAACACTAGATGAACACAAATAGATCTTGCAAGAAAATCAATTTTGTCATCAATAATATTCAAGTTTAGTTAAATATAAACTTCAAATCCAAGAATATTAGTTTTATATATATATTCAAGTTTTAGTAAGTTCAAGTTTCAATTCAAGTTCATATCTAATTTCTAAACTTAATTAGTTATATATTCAAGCTAATTAGTTCCAAATTCAAACTAGTTAGCTAGTTTCCGAAATTCAAACTATTAATTAGCCTAAAATATCAAATATAATTCAAACCATTAGTTCTAAATTCCAAATTCGAACTAGTCTTAAAATCACAAATTGAAGGTACTCCTAGAATTCAAAAACCAAACTGTAATGCTAAAATCTCAAATTGAAAGTACTCCTAGAATTCAAAAACCAAACTATAATGCTAAATTAATCCCAAATTCAAACTATTAGTAGTCCTAAAATCTCAATAATAATTCAAACTAGTCCTAAATTCAAAATTCAAACTAGTCTTAAAATCAAAAATTCAAACTAGTCCTAAAATCCCAAAATCTAACTAGTGCTAAAATCCTAAATTCAAACTAGCTAGCTATTCCTAATCCCAAATTCAAACAATTAGTCCTAAAATCTCAATAATAATTCAAACTAACTCAAATAATACCCAAATTCAAACAACTCCCCAAATATAATTCAAACTAACTCTAACATTAAAATTTTCAATTCACAATCAACAAACACAAACTAACAATCAAATAATCCCTAATTCAAACTAACAATCAAAAACCCTAAATCATTCACTTACTAATTAACTAACAATCAATAAAAAAACTAATTCAATACACTAATTAACAAATTCAACACTCAAATTGAATACCCAAATTCAAACAACTCCTTAAATACCCTAATTCAATCTAATTCTACAATTCCAAAATCAAACTAATTAACTCAAGAAATGCCAAATTTCAAACAAATCCTAAGATATCCTAATTCAAACTAACCCTAACATTAAAATTTTCAATTCACAATCAACAAACACAAACTAACAATCAAATAATCCCTAATTCAAACTAACAATCAAAAACCCTCAATCATTCACTTACAAATTAACTAACAATCAATAAAAAAACTAATTCAATACACTAATTAACTAATTCAACACTCAAATTGAAAGAAATTAAAAATACTATTATGAAACCTAACCTTGAATTAAAGGAGAAGGGCAGTGAGTCGGAATAGAGGCAGCGCCGGTCAATATGGAGGCGGTGCCGGTTGAGATGGAGGCGGCGTGACCTCCTGCTGCTGACGCGGGCTTCCTCTGCTGCTGTACGCGACCGTCGCTGCTGACGCGAGCTTCCTCCGCCGCTGCTGCTGCGATGGTGGCGTGGCGCCCGTCGTCGGGGATGGTGGCGTGGCGCCGGTCCGCGGAGATGGTGGCTGGGCGCCGGTCGTCGGGTTGGTGGCGGGCGATGAGAGGAATAGTGAGAGAGGAGTGAGACTTGTAAGACTTTGGCCTATAGTTTTAAATTTAATAAAGTTAGTTTAATAAATTTCATTTATTGAGGTTGATTTAATTAATTAAAATTACACACACACATATATATATAAAATTTAACTAGACATTAAGAGAATTTTAATTTAATAAATTTAATTTATGGATCAAGTTAATTTTATAATTTAATTTATCGATCAAGTAAATTTTATAAATTAAAATAATATATATATATATATATATGTGTGTGTGTGTGTGTGTGTGTGTGTGTGTGTGTGTGTGTGTGTGTGTGTGTGTGTGTGTGTGTGTAATTTAATTACACATCAACACAAGTTTAATTTAACTACTCATCAACATAAGTTTAATTTAACAAATTTAATTTATCGAGGTTGATTTTAGTAATTAAATTATACACACACACACACACACACACACATATATATATAAAATTAAACTACACATCAACAGAATTTTAATTTAATAAGTTCTAATTAATTTATCTATCAAACTAATTTGATAAATTAAAATAACATATATATATATATAATTCAACTACACATCAACAGAAGTTTAATTTAATAAATTTAATTTATCGAACAAGTTAATTATATAAATTTTAATTATGTACCTTCTAATTATATAAATTTAATTTTATTGATCAACAAAAATTTATCAATATCAAATTTAATATATAAATCTCCTTGAATTGATCATACGTATTTCTTTAATTGATAATGTATTTCATATCTGAACCACTAATTTATAAGACTTGATTTGTTAAACTATTCAAAGGGTATATAATTAATCAACGTATTTCATAATCCGATGAAGTATCCTTTACATGTCATCATAATTAGGAGGTAATAACTACACTTGACATCCATTCAAGATCGAGCGTATATAATAATAATATCTCCCATATCATACTCGAATGAATTATATGTTAGCTCTTCACCTCTATATCATGAGATGAGATATTAAGTTCATGATTAGACGACGGACTGATAAAATTTGTACATTACTTTAGAAATATAAGTGTACATAATTTTCTCCTAATTCATATCAACGTAGTTTCATACTCTAAATATGGATTATAGATATATTTTTTTATTTATTCCACGAATTCTAACTTTTTATTTATAAAAGTATACAAAATTGTTACACTTTTTGAACAATTAATTGTATGTGTAAATAAAATTTTAGTATTATGCACACTAACAAAAGTATGATTAATAGGATTATTTTAAACAAATCGACCTCCGAATGTCGGTATTTTTATTTTTGTATTTTTGAAATTAATCGTCATTCGAATGACGATTTATTTAAAGAAAATATTAATTTATTAATTTTTTTGGAAGTACTATATAAATATTTTAATGAAAATTAATATAATTACATACTATTTAATTTTACCAACTTCCGGAAGTCCATATTATAAATTTTTTTTTTTATTTTACACAAAATCATCCTCCGAAAGACGATTTAAATAAAATTAATTCAAATTATTTCTCAATTTTGTTTTTAATATTTAATTGAGAAAATATAAAATATTTTTATTTATTTATTTAATACCGAATTACACCGAATTTTGCTTTCAACCAAGCCTTTCCGTTTCGAAATCGAGAAAGACCACTTTGAAAAGTAAGCCCGATGGGCAAGATGGGGGTGGGTCAAGGTGAGAGAGAGGACTGAGAGTGGAGTGAGAGATGCCTTAGGGTTTTGATACTATATCATTCTTTTTTTAAGAGAAGTGTTTAATTTACCGACCACTGGATGTTGATATTATTTAAATAAAATAATAATTTAAATTTATCGAACTCTTAAGGTCGGTATTTATTAATTTATTTTAATATTAACTCATCTCTTGAGGTTGATTTTATTAATTAAAATTACATTTATAAATTAAAATTATATATATACACACCTCCTAATTATATAAATTCAACAGAAGTTTAATTTAATAAATTTAATTTTATTGATCAAGTTAATTTTATAAATTTAAATTATATACCTCCTAATTATATAAATTTAATTTTATCGATCAACAAATTAAAGTTTATAAATATCAAATTTAATATATATATATATATAAGACTTTATTTGTTAAACTACTCAGTGAGTATATATAATTAATCAATGTATTTCATACTCCGATGAATTATCCTTTACGTGTCATCATTGCCTACGATATTATCACAACACTTGACATCCATTCAAAATCGAACGTAACGTATATAATAATATTATCTCACATTTCATACTCAAATAGATTATATTATATGTTAATTAACTATTCACCTCTACATCATGACATGATATATTCAGTTCATCATTTAACAACAGACTGATAGAATTTGTACATTACTCTACAAATATAAATATAATTATCTCTTAATTCATATCAACGTAGTTTCATACTCTAAATATGGATTATAGATATTTTTTTATTTATTCCATGAATTTTAACTTTTTATTTATAAAAGTATACAAAATTGTTACACTCTTTTAAACAATTAATTGTATGTGTAGAATGAAAATTTAGTATTACGCTAGCAAAATTATGATTTATAGGAACAGTTTTAACAAACCGACCACCGGATGTCGCTTTTATTAAAAGTAATTAGATGAAATAAAAATACCGACCTCATCCGGAAGACGATTTATTTAATAAAAATTAATTTAATTACATACTATTTAATTTTACCAACTTTCAAAAGTCGGTATTATAATATATTTTTTTATTTTTTATTTTACGCAAAACCGTCCTCCGAAAGACAATAAAATTAAATCAATATATTTAATTGAGAAAAAAATAAAATATAGTTATTTATTTATTTTATTTAATACCGACATCAAAAGGTCGGTATTTTGATTTCTGTATTTTTAAAATTCTGACTTCGGGAGGTCGGTAATTTTATTTTTGTATTTTTTAAATTCCGACCTCCGGAGGTCGGTAATTTTATTTTTGTGATTTTTAAATTCCGACCTCCGGAGGTCGGTATTTTTGTAATTTTTGTATTTTTCGGATTTGTATTATTTAAATTCCGACCTCCGGAGGTCGGTATTTTTATTTTTGTATTTTTGAAATTCCGACCTCCGGAGGTCGGAATTTTTATTTTTGTATTTTTTAAATTCCGACCTCCGGAGGTCGGTATTTTTATTTTTGTATTTTTTAAATTCCGACCTCCGGAGGTCGGTATTTTTATTGTTTGTATTTGTTAATTCCGACCTCCGGAGGTCGGTTTTCCGGAGGTATTTGTATTTGTTAAATTCCGACTTTCGGAGGTCGGTTTTCCGAAGGTATTTGTATTTTTTAAATTCCGACTTTCGGAGGTCGGTATTTTTAATTTTGTATTATTTAGACCTCCGGAGGTCGGTAATTTTATTTTTTGTATCTTTTAAATTGACCTCCGGAGGTCGGTTTTCCGGAGGTATTTGTATTTTTTAAATTCCGACTTCCGGAGGTCGGTATTTTTAATTTTGTATTATTTAAATTCCGACCTCCGGAGGTCGGTAATTTTATTTTTTGTATCTTTTAAATTCCGACCTCCGGAGGTCGGTAATTTTATTTTTTGTATCTTTTAAATTCCGACCTCCGGAGGTCGGTAATTTTATTTTATGTATCTTTTAAATTCCGACCTCCGGAGGTCGGTATTTTTATTTTATGTATCTTTTAAATTCCGACCTCCTGAGGTCGGTAATTTTATTTTTTGTATCTTTTAAATTCCGACCTCCGGAGGTCGGTATTTTTATTTTATGTATCTTTTAAATTCCGACCTCCTGAGGTCGGTAATTTTATTTTTTGTATCTTTTAAATTCCGACCTCCGGAAGTCGGTATTTTTATTTTTGTATTATTTAAATTCCGACCTCCGGAGGTCGGTATTTTTATTTTATGTATCTTTTATATTCCGACCTCCTGAGGTCGGAATTGTTTATTTTTTGTATTTTTTAAATTCTGACCTTCGGAGGTCGATAATTATATTTTTATATCTAAATTTCGACCTCCAGATGTCGGTATTTTATTTTCCTGCTTTATTTTGCATAAACTATTGCGTAATAAACTAACCGACCTCCTAATGTCGCTAAGTATTTGGATGAAATAAAAATACCGACCACATGAGGTCGGTATTTTATATTAATTTAATTTATTTAAATTGTCATCCGAAAGATGATTTATTTACGCAAACCATCCTCCAGAAGTTAATAAAATTAAATCAAAATATTTCTCAATTTTGTTTTTTATATTTAATTGAGAAAAAAAAATATTGTTATTTATTTATTTTATTAATACCGACATCAAGAGGTCGGTTTTTATTGTAATTCATTTTATCAGGGAAAAATTCCGACCTCCAGAGGTCGGAATTTTGTTTTCCCGCTTTATTTTGCATAAAAACCGACTACTTGTAGTCGGTTTCCTAAAGTTTTTTTAATTTCTTATTCTTTTTAAGAATACCGACCTCCATTTGAGGTCGGTAATTTTTAGGTCGGTATTCACTGTTTTTTTAGTAGTGTATATATAAGTTTGTTTGTCTTGTGTACAAGTTAGACAAAGACCAGAATCCCAACCTCAATTTTAGACTTACATTGATGTTTTACCTCTCATTCCAGTAACATGGAAGTCGTCAATTATTAATCAGACTTGAGTTACAAACAAATAAGAAAAAGTTGTGAACTATCATTGGTAGGGGTCGCACGAACACAGGCCCCCATAGCAACAAATTATGATTATGACGTAGACTCGACCACTTGGGCCGAGGCCCCCGTAGCAACAAATTATGATTATGACGTAGACTCGATCACTTGGGCCGACCTTAGGCAAGCACCCCTCCAAAGTGCAAAGCTTAGCCCATGAGTCTTATTAATTGCCCATTAACCCCGTCCAGATAAGTATGTTATCAAGTAAGCTCAGCCCATTATTAATAATGCTGCTTTTGCTCCTTTTTTCTCTTAGGTGCGAGAATTACTCAAAATGGCATTACTCTCTTTAGCTTTCTGTTTGGAAATAGAAAAAGAAAATTGTTAGTGTGGGGCATTTTAATATTATAAAAAAATGTTGACATTGACCGTTGGCATCTTAAGTCATTACTTCCTCTATTCATTGTTGCATTACAACATACGTTGGTGGCCTTTGCCTTTACTCTACTCATTATCTTACTCTTTATTTCTCCATTATTCTTTGCAATCTATGTAATCTCTATCTCATTTATCTTCACTATTTATTACACAATTATTTTCCTATAAATAGTAATGATATTCATTTGTTTTTGGGTATAAGAAAAGATAGAGTACATAAAAGTTGGTTAAAAAAAGAGTTTTTATTAGTTGAAGGGAGGTGTTTTTTTGGTGGAGGTTTGGACTCAACTCTTGTTCAGAATTTGTTGAGTTATACTTTGTGATTAGACTGCTGTATCCTGGAGGGGACAAGTCAAGAGAGACTACTGCTAGACCAGTGAAAAACATAATTTGTTGCAGTGGGCTTGAATCTTCTTAAAGAGAGCGAGATATCCACGCCTCAATCTTAAGAGATTTATTTTCTTCATTTTACTTTTCAATTGTAATTTGTAATCTTGTAATTTTCACTAACAAAAATTAACAGTGCCACATGCATTCAAAACTTCTAAACGAGCCTCCACATGTATTCAGCTATAAACAAGAAGACCCAATGTAAGTGAAGCAAAATATCTGTTTATGTCATCAAAGTGGCCAGAGTTGCACATCACTCATCAATGAATTAGTGCGCAAGAAAACTTTGGGCTTAGATTTGGCTAGGCGTCGCGCGAACGTAGGTTCCCATAGCAACAAATTATGACGTAGGCTCAACCACTTGGGGCGACCTTAGGCAAGCACCTCTCCAAAGTGCAATGAAGGCCACAAGCATAGGCCATAGGTCTTATTGATCACCCATTGACCCCGTCCAGGTAAGTATGTTTTACAGTAAGCTCAGCTCATTATTAATATTACTATTTTTGCTCCAATTTTCTCTTAGATGCTAATGTGGGAGAATAACTCAAAATGTCATTTACTCTCTTTAACTTTCTTTTTGGAAATAGGGAAAGAAAAATTTGTAAGTAAAATATTTGAAGTATTTTATTTATTTCAAAAAGAATTTATATTTTAAAAGTAAATTATTTTATGGTGTAATTGAGAAGTTTTCTGTTGCTTGGAGAAATGGCAACTTGGCCGGTTGTTTCTCTTGGACATTATTTGACACTTGTCAAAAGAGGAGCTCACCTTTTGGCCTATAAATAGGCATCAACTTTTACTCTAAAAACTCAATTCACATATTTATGTTTTGTTGTTCTCTCACTCTCTCCTCTATTCTTTATACATTTTAAATTTAATTAGTGACTTCTATTAATCCTCAAATAACTTGTTGATGTTAATTAATTTGTTGATTTCTGTATCCTCTATTTAAGATAGGGAAATGCTTGTTTAATCCTGAGGAACATTTCACATCGTTGAAATAGTTTCTTAGGATAATGCCCAGCACGACTCAAGTATTAATTTTATGCACTATTATTATGTATTATTGCAGTAATTTTTCATATTTTTTCAGGACTATTATGTTGTTAAATAATAATATTATATTATTATTGTGAAATTTCTTTTATTTCCCCAACAAAATTAAGGTAGCCTATATTCAATCACTGTAATGTAATGCACATGCTCATATTCAGAATCCAAACAAAGAATTAAAAACATTCAATAGGCATCAAAATCAAGTTCCGAAACAACTATCTGGTTGAAATAAACTTATCCTTGTCCCATCGGCAAAACACAGAGCTGGAGAATGCTTTTTAAGTGAAGAAACTGCGTAGAATGGGCACGACCTTACTTGAACATGATATGTTCTCTCGTACCACTGTATCCTTGATTTCTAAGCAGACAAGAAACCAAATCTGGTGGATGAATCATGGCGATTAGACCAGAGCGTGATTAACAATACCCATGGCCTTTCAGGTCATGGCATCGTAGATGATCGTTCTCAGCTTCGATCATGGGGGGCTTGGGATGGTCTAATGTCTGTCCGACAAACTTCAAAACTTGTTTTGCTTTCCATGGCTGTTGGGCACAGAGCCGCTGAGATATTCACCATATTTACAGTAGGATGACTTTTCTTGGAAACAAAAATATGTATGAAATAAGCAATCAACTTTTCAAATAAAATTTTATACAAGTTGAAATTTTCTATCGTCCTTTGGGCTTCTTTTCAATTTTTTTTTTTTTGGCTTTTTCATCCGATGTCCGCCTGTCCTCTGCCCGGATTTGGAGAAAACCTCTTATCAAGAATTTTTTTACATTTAGGCTCGTACTCATACTTAATATTTTTGATTACTTCTTTATATATTCAAGCTTAAACTCAATATTTTTTATTAATGGAGAAGTAGCCTTATCTAACCGTTAGTGTGGTGCTTCTTTTCAATTTAAAAGTATTACGGTTGAAATTTGAGCTGATCAACAAAAATAGTTTTATCGGAATCTATAATATGATTTTAAATACTTTAAGTTATTATTTATTGAGATTTATATAATTTTTTACATTCTTTATATATATATATATATATATATATATATAACGGAAGTCTGTTGGATATTAATCCTGATACCTGTGTGTTATCAGTTCTAATAATAAATTCTTTAGGTAAAAGAAAAGTTGAAAATTTTCTAACTTCACTGACAATTGCTAATAATTCTTTTTCATTTGTGGAATTCCTTGTTTCTGCTTTGTTGAAGGTACCACTAGTGTATCTACATATTTCATTTAAATCTGTTTGTAACAATGCTCTTCAATGATAATCTGAGGCATCTGTTTGTAACAATGCTCTTCAATGATAATTTGAGGAATCAGTTTGCAACAATGCTCTTCAATGATAATCTGAGGCATCTGTTTGTAATACCAATTTATCATTTTCATCTGGTAATCTAAGTTTTTGTAACTTAGAATATTTCTTTTTTAATTCGTTTATACACTGAGTGTGTTCGTCAGTCCATCCAAGTCTATTAGACTTTTTGATTAATTTTTGTAAAATGTTTCTTTTCTTTGCTAGATCTGGGATGAATTCTCCTGTATAATTGAGACATCCTAGAAATCGTTGTATTTCCTATTTTGTTGTTAATTTAACAGAAAATTCTACAATATTTTTTTAGATGTGAGTTTGTAGTTTTATTCCATTTTTTGATATAATCATTCTTAAGAATTCTATTTCATTTTTGTTTATTTCTGCCTTTTTTTGGCTCACAATAATGCCATTTTTAAAACATATTTTCGAAAATATTTTTAGATGGGTTAAATGTTCTTGATATGTGTTAGAACATATTAATATATCATCTGTATAGACAATTAAAAATTTCTTTTCGAAAATATTTTATCCATTTTTCTTTGAAAGATTTGCGAGGCATTTTTTAACCCGTAAGACATTACTATCCATTCATAATGTCCATTGGGTGTACTGAATGTTGTTAATGGGATGGAATCTTCGGCTAATTTTATTTGTCAAAATCCACTTTTGCAATCAAATTTTGAAAAATAGGTTTTTTCTTTTGACAGGTTTATAAGATTGTTTTTATTAGGGATAAAATACAGTTTTTGTTAAGTTCTTTATATTTTACGACCATTCGAGTTTTTCCTCTTTTTATTTCAGCATAGTTTCTTACCATAAATGTTGGGTTACTATGAGGGTTTCTACTCATTTTGATTAACTCAATATTAATTAATTCTTTGAGTTGAATTTTGAACTCAATTTTATCGTCTTCATTGTAAAGCATCGATTTTACCCTAATGATGATACTGGAATCTTTAAGGGTTAAAATTGCTCTTTCCTGATTTTTTGAATTTTCACCATAAGATTTTTGTAAACTTTCTTTATTCTGTTCTAGATTAAGACATTTACATGATATTTTTTTAGATTTTCTAAATAATTTTGCTTGAAAATTTCTTTATCCTTTTCTAGAATATAAGGATATTGTTTTCTTGGAACTTTAATAAAATGTCCACAAGAAATTTTTAGACTTATCATGTAGATTGCTTGATGATAATCTTGAAATTATTGTAGAAAATCATTTCCTAGTAATAAATATGTTTCTAGTTTATCATATGCAAATATTTTGTTTATAGAAACAATATTTGATCCTAGAATTATTTCTATATTCTCTTTTGACTGTGATAGTCGTTCTTTAACATTTGTAATACCAATCATTGATATATTGTTTTTGTTGATATCTCAATCCTTGATTAAAAATGATTTTGCTAGGCTAGCTTCTGATCCGTTATCTATTTGACAACACGTTATTTTAGTATCATAGATGGTTATTTCTATGAAGACTGATACTCTAAAGGTTGTTTCTTTAGGCATTTTTATACCCTTGGAGTGAAACAAATTTCTTTTTTTTTAACTAGTTCTATTCCTTCTTTTCCGATACTATAGTCATTTAGATTGTTAAGAAACAGATTTCCTACGATTAGGTTGTGATTACTTTCGTGATTTGTAAGAGATTTCCTAGGATTAGGTTGTGATTACTTTCGTGATTTGTAATGTAGCAAGGGACGGTTATTCTAATTGTATCCAATTGTATTGACAATTCTACTATTTTTATACAACTATAGTTGTTTATAGTTGTTTGCTTCAAAGGTTTTATACTTATAAGGAGTTCTTTTGTATATCGGCAATCCTTCTAAGATAATGCCTTTAACATGGTTGGTTGTGGCACCAGTTTGTATAAGCATTTCTTGTTTTATCCATTTTGTTCCATTAAATATTCTTCCTGCAATCTTAATAATGTTGGATATTTCAAGAATTCTTTTGGAATGCAACAACCTTTTTCTTATGAAATTTTTCTCATATTCTAATGAAAGTCTAGAATTTTATTGGTACTTCCTATTTCTTGTGTTTTTTCAAAATGAATTTCATATTCTTTTGAAATTTGTGCTTGTTGAATTTCTGCTTCAACAATTCTCGCTATTCCTGTATATTCTTGATCTATTTTGATCAGATCTAAAAGATAAAATTATACAACTAATCATTCTAGAAAAAGTTGAAAAAGAATTTTCAATAAATGAGGAAGAATTTTCTATACATGACTATTCAGAAAGAGTAATGAATAACATGAATACATTTGATTATTATTTATCTGAATAAAATGACAAATCAAGAAATATAAAAAAATGAGTTTAAAAGAAGTTATAGATATATTAAATGACCTAATAGAAAGTCATAAGCAAATAGTCTTAAGACTAAAATTAATAGAAATAGAAATAAAATCTATTAAAGAAAATATTCCTAGAAAAATTACAAATCAAATAGAAAAAACAGAAAAATTTGATAAAAGAGTAAGTCAAAAATACATAAATGCACTCCTAGCAGACAAATTTTCTAGTGAAAATTCATATCAAAAGGGTAGTTTTGATGAAAGACCTATTCAAGAATTTTTGAAAAACAAAAAAGTAAAGAACTAAAAAAATCTAGTAAAGTGACACTAGAAGATAAAAACGAATTAGAACAAATCAAAACTGGGAAAAACCTTGAACAAGAAAATGAATGACTTAGACAAACTAGTTTATGCTTTAGAAGACCTTGATCTTTCAGATCAAAAATTAAAAATTCTAACAAACAAAGGAGATACAGGACTCCAAGAAAACTTTGTTAAAGGGAATGATCAAATACCTTAAAAGAAAAATTAGAACCAGAAAATATAGGAAGAAACATTGTACCTAAAGCAAAAAGAAGTAAAGACCTCATGAGTGAATATCAGAATAACAATAAATCTAAATACATGCCAAACAAACTCCCAATAGGAGATGTAGGAACAACCCAATTTCCAGACTTAAACTGTAAAAGAGAACCCGAGCTAGATTTAGATATATGGGCACAATGTATCTTAGTACCAGTACTTTATATTTCAGAGTAAAACTTACAACAAGTATATGGTTAATCCTTATGATAACAACGTTAAAGAATGTATAGTTTGTGTGTGTATACCTCTCTATTCCTGTTCGTCAAATAGCTGTACTACCGCCTCAGCAGTTCTCCCTAAGTGCCTCATAACTTTCGTCTTTCATGACCTTATGTCTTTCAATGACTATTATTGTTGTTCACTGTTGGACAGAAGATCGCAACATTCACCTATGACTTTTTGATAATTTTTTCAAGAGATGTATTCAAACAAAAACTCTTTATTCCACAATATTATTACATAAGAGTGACCTTATACGCTATTTTACATTCACTCTTTAATATAAAAGTACTTTTTCCAGACGGGAGGAGTTAGTCCTTTTCTCTAAGGCACCTAACATTTTTTCTCTAGAAAATGCCATCTACCTTTCTTATTGAGTATTCTCCTTTTATAGATATAAGGATGGACTTTATTACAATTTTCTTTTTTCTTGGGACACCCCTGAAATTGTATAATTTATTTTTCTTGTCCTTCAATAAAAAAACATGAGAGAGTAAACCGAAAAGGTGTGAGAAAATAAAAAAAATAATTTATTTTTAAAAAAATTTAATTATTTAAGACGTATACTTTTGTATTTTTCACAAAGAATTATACATAACAATGTGAACCCAAATTATTTAATGAACAAACCAAATAGAAAGTCATGAATAAAGCAAAAATATGAGATTAAAGGAGATCTTAAACCGTCCAAAAAATAAGTGTGTATATATATATATATATATAAGTAAGCCGGGCAACGGTACCGGAACCGGAACTACCGGGCCGAGAAGGACCGAAACCGGAACGAAATCGGACACTACGGGCCGGAACCGTACCGGAACAGGTAATTCCGGAAATTTATATCAATTCCCGTCCCGGACCGGTAACGGACCGGACCGGAAATCGGGTCCCGTCTTCTATATTTAAAAAAAAAAAAAAATTATCAAAATTAAAAAATAGGAATATTACTCAAATAATATTAAAACTTTTGTAATTTTAAAGTTAAAAATTTATACTTTTAAAGTTTTAAATACAAACTTTCAAACTTTAAAAGTATAAAAGTTTAAATTTCACACTTTAAAAGTTTGAAAATTTAAATTCAAATTTCAAACTTTAAAACTATAAAAGTTTAAATTTCACTCTTTAAAAGTTTGAAAATTTAAATTCAAACTTTAAAACTATAAAAGTTTAAATTTCACCCTTTAAAAGTTTGAAAATTTAAATTCAAACTTTAAAACTATAAAAGTTTAAATTTCACCCTTTAAAAGTTTGAAAATTTAAATTCAAACTTTAAAATTATAAAACTATAAAAGTTTAAATTTCACCCTTTAAAAGTTTGAAAATTTAAATTC
Organism: Solanum bulbocastanum; assembly: GCA_037074985.1. NCBI lineage: Eukaryota > Viridiplantae > Streptophyta > Magnoliopsida > Solanales > Solanaceae > Solanum > Solanum bulbocastanum. The sequence goes on from CM073607.1 coordinate 12,320,794, forward strand.
AAACTTTAAAATTATAAAACTATAAAAGTTTAAATTTCACACTTTAAAAATTTGAAAATTTAAATTCAACTTATTCAAGAATCAAGACAATAATAAAAAAAAATTAAGGCGAATAGCCTATACTTTTATTAATATTAACTATTTAGTACAAGACTACACTCACTACAGTCTACAAGTTGACTCGTTGAGTTACAAACTTACAATTTACAAAATATTAGTAGAGTATTAAAAAAATCTAATCTACACAGCCACCTTCTAGGAAGGGTTCTGTTTGAATTAGACCTCGAATTATTATACTCTTACTAATAGACATTTAAATTTAATAGTTCATGCTACCAAGAATTTTTTTTTTAAATCTTTTAACATTTCTCTAGTAACATGCTCTGGAATTGGTTGATTAACTAGTTCCTCCATTGCATCAATGTCGTCGTCACTAAAATCTTGCATTATTTCATCAATGTCGTTTTCAAATTTGGTCGGTAAAGGTGGACGACCATAACTCCTTCTCTCGCCATTAATCCAATCTCAAAATAGTACTGATATCTCCAAGCTATCTGCTGCTAATGAATATCTATGCTCTCCAATTTGATATCTTGCTGCACTAAAAGCGCCTTCCGAAGCTACCGAAGATGCTTGAATAGCTAACACATCTCGAGTAACCGGTTGAAGCTTTGGAAATCCCTGGCCGCGATTGCTCCACCATTCTAGAAGATCCACAGTATTAGGTTCTGTATTTTAATTAATATATGCATCAAAATCATTTCTATCATTATGAAAAAGTTCAAGATAACAATCTATCATATCATCAAGATCATCTTCATTATTATATCTACTCCTAGAACTTTGAGGTTCTTCATTACATACTGCATTAATTATATTTGAATTATACAAGTCATATAATTTTCTAGCTTCAACTTTTATACTATCTTTAACATCTTAACAACTAGGTATTTCATCATCTTCACTATCAATACCTAAATTAAAATATATTTTATCAACTATTCTTGATGCACCTTCATCTTTATAATGTGGATTTAATAAACAAGCGGTTAAATAAATTTGAGGAATAGGAATAAAATATTTTCTAAATTTTTCAATCATTTTGTTAACAGATTCTTCAAATCTTGATTTATTTTTGAATTTATAAAATTTACTAGAAATAGCACAAATATTAGGTAAAACAGAGCAAATAGTTGAATTATAAAGTGCAGATATTTTTTTTGTAGTTAAATAAAAAACTTTTAAAAATTCTATAAGTTCTTTTACGTCATTCCAATCATTATCATCAAGTCTATATGTCATATTTGAATTATGAGCATTCCAAATCATTTGTAAAGGTTTCCTATATTCATAAGCGACTTCAAGCATTTCATACAAAGAATTCCATCTAGTACACACTGATTTAGGAATTTTTCTAGGTGGAAGATTAAATTCACGACAACGATTTTCAAAATCTCTACGTCTAGACTTAACTTGACATTTAAAAATAAAATGACATGCAGTTTCAACTTTTATACAACCATCATTATACATTGATATACCATCTCTAACAATTAAATTATATATGTGTGCAGCACACCTAACATGAAAACCATCAATATAAATAGGGCAAAGAGACGGTTTTAGTATTTCAACAGCAGTTCTATTATTAGAAGCATTATTTAAGATGACACTACTTATTTTATCACAAATTTCATAATTTTGTAAAACATCTATGATTGTTTGAGCTATATAACTACCGATTTTATGCATTTCACAACATTTATAACCTAAGATTCTTTTTTGCAGTGTCCAATTTTCATCAATCCAATGTGCAGTAATAGTAAAATAATCATTACCATTTACACTACGACCCATATCAGAAGTAATAGCTATTTTACAATTATTATAATAAAATAAACAACGAAGATATTGAAAATGTTGAGCTTGATAATCAAATATAGCCTTTTTAATTGTATTTCTAGTAAAACCTTTAAAATGTGGATTATACACAATTTGAATATAACGAATAAAATCGAGATTTTCAGCAAAACTAAATGGCAAACCCATAACAACAATCATTTTAGCTAATTCTTCAAGATCTTTTTCTCTACTATATGACCGTTGTATACTAGAGCCAGAAACATTAGAAGGATTTAATTGTGTTTGGACCATATTAGAGCCCTCTACTCCTACATTTTCAGGAAGGGTGGTACCATTCTTTTTACCTTCGGCTACAGCTTTAGCATGCAAAAATTCATTTTTACAACATGACATTAAATGATTACTCAAATGTCCCGTCCCACCCTGTTTTCCTACAGTTTTATGATTCATTCTATGTTTACATTTATTACAAATAGCTTATGTTTTGTCTTCATTCTGAGTCATAAATTGCCACACAACTGATTTTTTAGCGCATTCTACCTTAGTCTTAGGATGCACGGGGGGAACGGGAGCAGAACAACGAAAGGGAGCAGGAGGGGAAGGGGGATTGGGAGTGGGAATAGCCGTAGTTGGCTGAGTTTCATCATCATCATATTCATCAACATTATGATCAAAACTATCAATATAATCATTAACATCATCATGTTCATCATCTTCAGGTAATTCCTCATCAAAATTACCAAACCTTCTTTGTAAATGTTCATGATAAGGATCTAATCCACTATTACTATCAATATTAAAAACACTATCATCAACATGCGTATAATAATTCGTATTTATTCTTAATTGAGAAGTTTTTTTAATTGTAGATTTAGACGTACTACCGGTTTTTTTATTTTTTTTGAATTTTGAGCTCCATAAATTAGTGATCGAATCAACTATTGTTGTTTTACCCTTCTCAACATTGTTTTTACCGAAATCCATATTCAAATATAACAAGTAGTAAATTATATATAATACAAAAATGTAATGCAAAATTTTAAACAAATAAATAACTAAATAAGTAGAGACTAGAGACTAATTACTCACAAAATAAACAATTAAATACAAACAATTATATAACTAAACAAAAAGTGAGTTGGAACGAATGTACCAAACATCTACTTAAAAAAGTAGACGTGTATGACCGAAAATCGAAAATTGAAAGTTGAATTTTGAAGCTCCAATTTTCAAAGATCAAATTCGTAATTTTAACGAAAATAAGAGAATTAAGAGATTAGAGAGAAAATAATATTTAGAGAGTAGAGAGAAGATAATATTTGTGAATTGTGAGTGAAAATAATTAAAGATTAGGAGTATTTATAGGTAGAAAAAAGGGATGAAAATGTAGTTTTTAAAATGTTGGGATATTCAAAAAAGTTTGGGGGGTAGGATGGTGTAAAGGGGAGTGGGGAGGTGAAAAGAGCCGTTGGTGGGGCCCAAAAGCCGTTGCCCAACGACTAATTGCCAAAAAAAAAAAAAAAAAAAAAATTAACCTGCGAACTGGACCGGAACCGAAACTAACTGATAAATCCCGATTTTCGTCCCGTTACCCCTCCCGGATTCGGCTATTACCGGCACTAATCGAGACTAATCAAAACCGAGACAAAACCGATAACGAACCAGGATGGACCGGAACGGAACCGGGAGGTGCCGGTTCCGTTGCCAGGCTTATATATAAGTCATTCGAAAAGACTATACAGCCGCCGTAGAACACAACATAACAAATACTGATATTAACTAAAATGAACAAATACGACCTAAACAAAATAGGGAGTAAAGTTCACCCGAAAATCTTAAAATCGGCCAGATCTGAAGTCGATTAGTGATTGAGCTTTTCAGCTACGCTGGAATTGAAGCATGGGTTACTGGTTGTTTCGTCTCTGAGCTCCGCCGAAGTTTGAAATGGGTAGAAGATTAGTTGGGTTTTTTTTTTTCGATTGGTTGCTGCTCGGCGGTGGGCCTGTTGCTTCGCTGATTGTTTGTGAGCTCGGAGTTCATACCTCTGTTGGCCACATCGATTCCGCCGGAGGAAGACAGAGGCAACAACAACTTGGTTGTTGTTATTCACTAGTCTGTTGGTGATCTGGAAGCTAGGGGTTTCACCGGAGATGGAGCAATTGTCGCTAGTTTGACTGAAATACCTGTAAAAGCAAACGAAAGATCGAAAAACAAAGGGAAAGGGGAAGGGGTCTGGTCTCGCCGTAAACGGCGTTGGGGTGCTATTGTTGTTCGCTGGGGTTTGCGGGTCGCTTGGTTGCTGTTTGCCGCTGGTCGGAGTTGGTTCGCGAGCTCGGAGCTTAGAGCTCCGGTTCGCTAGAGCCGTTTTTGGTTTGGAACTCAAAATCGATGTTCGCCGGAGCCACTAGTTCGAGGGAGATGAGAAGAGGGCAAAATTGAGTAAACCTTATTTTCTTGGCCAAAATTAGAAGCTCTTGCCAATTTCTTAAAGATAATTTGACCTCGGAAAAATACACAATCAAAATAGGGCAAACAACATAAATCCCATTAGTTTAGGTCCTAATTATTAGTATTTCCGGTAATTTTGAATATTATTTTTTATACCATATTTCGTTGGTTAGATACTTGTATCTTAACTCGACAAATACATGTATTCGAGGAATTGACAAAGCATAATATATATATATATATATATATATATATATATATATTTAATTAAAGATGGTAACTAAAATGCTTAATTTAAGGAGGAAATCACCCCTTTGATAACTTTTGAGTATATCTAGTCTAACAACTTATAAATTCAAAAATATTTAATTTCTTCCATTTATTTTCGAGCAACAACAAAGTGACTTTTCTTTTCAGAAATTGGAATTTGTTTTTCTGAATTTTGAGCATCCTATTCCACGTATCCGAGATATGTTCTTCTAGATACACGTATGAGATATGTCAATAGCTATAGATACATTACAAACACATGCCTATTTATGTAACATAACAAAATTGATCAATTAATGGAGTAAATCACTCCTTTAACAACTTTTAAGAATTTGTAGCATAACAACTGCCTAAAAAAATTACAAAAATCTTGAAATCCCTTCCTTCCTTTTTGTGAAAAGTAGACTAAAACAATGTAAATTTTGTATTTCTATCAAAATTTAAATAACAATATATCTCGAAATAAACACAATACATAAAAGCTAGTAATCACTCCCTATATCTACATATACATAACAAACAATGCATCTAAATTAAACACAATGTATACATGTAAATTAGATACATACGAAAACAGTCATATACATTATAATAACATAACAAATACATATTATAATATTAAGAGACATGATAGAAACCATATACATATGACCAGACTCAGACACATAACAGAACAAATTATGTCAGACACATGCGTAAATCTCCAATATATTTATTAGCTGCATACATACTTAATTAGATAAACTATTAAAAACTAGATACATATAATTGTCTCCGAATTATACGAAATGTGTCAAAAACATGGTAAATCTCCACTTAATGAAACTTTTCGGTTACGTTCGTGGATGGTGAGGACATCTCACCACGGCGGTGTTTACTTCACTTTTTGATTTGTCGATGTTGCTCGTTGCTCGCTGCACTTAGATCTGAAGGACCTCCCTCTAATCCATCGAAAATTCTACTTTTCATGTCTCCGACTTATAAAGATTTGAAGAAGAAGGTCATCAAGTCGTCAAAGATTAAATTTTAGTCAGAAGTGGAAATGTTAGGGAGAAACCGCAACCATAATTTGGGAGGAAAAACCACAAACAAACAACTTGTACATAACATCAATTGTCATTATAAAGACATCCTCTTTGCAAGAATCCATCTAGGTTTATCAGCCCATTGCGTCTTCGAGAGAAAGAGTGATCGCTACTTTTGATGGGGATTTAATTAATACGAAGGGGTAATGTTTGTGTTGTTTGAGATGGTTGTTCTCAAATTGGGTGATAAACAGACTGTACATAACATCAATTGTTGGCTAATCGTTAATTAGTGGGGGAATGGGGGGAGGGGGGGATATTGATATGGTTGGAGATTGGGGGAGATTGATGAGAGAGAAACATATTTGTTCGTTATTAAAATGTTAATTATGAAGTTTAAAGGTAAAGATAATTAATCAATCCTAATTTGAAGGGATGTGGGTTTCTTCTGATTGTATCTTTGATAATATATGACATAAAATATTAAAAGTGGTAATATATGTATATGTTTGAAAGTAGAGATAATATTAGTATATATGATAGTGATGTATGTCTAATAAAGTAGTTTATTCATCAAAATAAATACTTATTCTTTCATTTTGTTTGGCCTATTTTGATAGGAAACAAAGTTTAAGAGTGTAAAGAATAATTTTAAATTTTGTGGGATAAAAATTTTTTTGGGGCAAGTCTCGGGGTGGGGCATACCAAAAATGCTTCGGGGCGCAAATTGAAAACGTAGATTCATAGGGCATAAGTCATAAAATTTGGGGCGTAAGCTCCAAACGTAAAAACGTAAGCCTCGAGTGTAAAAACATACGTATTTTATTTTATTTTTATTTTTTTTTAACCTTTTTTGCTTTAAATCATATTTATTATTCATGTAATGATATTTCTCAAATAGTAATTGTTATAATACTTTTTTCTTCATTATTGGTTATTAATACATTTCTCAAATAAAAATCATAATTTTTTTCTATATATTATAGGTTATTTATTAAAATTTATTTGTAAAATAATTGAAAGTTTTACTTTTGCTTATTTTTCTAGTAGTAAAATTATAAAATTGAATATACATGTGATTAGGTACCGTAGATCCATAAGACTTACACCACGTGTCTCGAAGCTTACGTCTCGTCCTGTGCTGCATAAAACGTCTCGCTTCACACTAGGACTATGTATCGGTCAGTTCGGTTCGATTTTGAAATTTATCTATTTTACTTATCGGTTATCGATTTATAATCATGCTAAACCGTTAAGATATCAGTTTATCAGTTAGTGGTTTAACCTTTAACAGTGCATAAAATTTTCATTGAGATTTACTAATGGACTAATCACTAATTAACTGTACAGAGTAGACAGTAGTCACTGACAAACTTTTCCCTGTTAGTCCATTACTACATTAAACACTTAATAAAACTCTATATTAACTTGGACAGAGATGTCAATATTGCCAAAACTGGCAAACTAAAAAGGATTCCTTATAACAACCAAACCAATGTCGATATGAACTATAAAGAGAAACCATTATAGCACTACTAACGAAAACCATTAATAATCATGAGACCATTACTAATAGAAACTTTTGCATTGCTGATTGTAGTATTGCAATATTGCAGGCATATCTCACTGACTCATTCACTGTAATGAGAAGATAAAAACAGAGACTTAAAGTAAGGGAACCAACCATTTGAGCCTCAATTTAGATACTTAGAGAATGATATTCAATATAGCTCGTCGGCGTAAGAGCAATGACAGTGAATCAATGAGTGATGTCACAACTTTGGATATTATTGTGAAATTTGAGTGTCAACTATAAAGTCACTATAAAGAGTCTGAAGACTAAAGTGTAACACCCTAAAGGCTAAATTGAAAGTCAAGAAGAGGGGGGGGGGGGGGGAGGGGGAGTGAATTAAAATTTTCTTAGTTGACTTCCTGGATTAGTCGGTCGACTCACCTGTAGGTTAGTGTAACAGTGTAAAACAGAAATAAGTTGTAGCGACCTGATTTCAGCGTTAGGAAAAAGTCAATGGGGAAAGAATTGGGGTTATAAAACTTTTGAGTAGTAACTTGGGATTCCCTAGCCTACTCCAGAATTGGATAAAATCGGAGTTAAGTGAGTCTACGGAAATCTGGTAATCAATGAGAAATTTAATAATGGTTTTGATTACATGAGTAGATAGCTAAGATGTTAAGGAACCTTTACGACTTTACGAAATTGAATTCGGGCGAGTAGAACTCCCGAAACTGATCTTAGCGTGAAAGAGTAATTTTAGAACGTCCTGGTTTGAAAGTGTGTTGTGAAATGAGAGCTTGGAACTCAAATTTCGAGGTTCTGTCTCCATGCAAGCCGCCAAAGTGGGATTAGTACCACTAGAGTAAGGCCGCTGTAGCGGTATGGGTCCCACTATAGCGAGCCAGTCGCGACTTAAGTCAGAATTAAACCCAAAAAAAGTTATTTTTCTGCAAGTTTCATTCTTGAGAGATAGGAGACGATCCCAGGCGAGTTTTTGACAGTTTTCCACAAAATATGGTGCTAAAGGTAAGAATTTTACTCCCCTAATCCGTTTTTCATTCCGTAGAACTTAGATTCTTGATTATTTATTATTGGGGGAGGGCTTTTGGACTGAATTGAATGGTGGGAAAAAGCCCTAGCTGTACCTTAGGATCATGGGTTGGTCTTGGGTTATTGGATTTATTATAATCCAGATAATTAAACTTTTGATTGGTTATCTTTGTGTATATTAACTGTTTGTAGACCTAGAACAAGCGGAAAAATCTGAAGAAGGAAGATTCAAGTGCCTTAGGGGATTCAAGCTTAGATTCGAGGTAGGTTGTGATTTCATGTTTTGCGTGATGTATGTTAGTAATTGCTCCATTGTAATGCATGCATGTATGTTAATGAAGCCTATTGATCACACCTAATGTAATTAAGTATGAACGAATGATTGTATGCCATGAATCAACACTTGCTTGTATGATTATGAGAATGTACATTGTGATTGTTATTGTGGCTTGTTGAATGGATCGAGTGTTATGTTCTAACACACTAACTTAGATCGAGTGCCACGTTCCGACGCATATGTGGGATCGGGTGTCACGTACGACACACTAACTTGGATCAGGTGTCACGTCCGGCACACTAACTTGGATCGGGTACCATATACCGATACACTAACCATTTGGGTATGGGTTCCATGAGAGGACCATTGAATTAGGTTCTGTGAGAGGACCATTGAATTGTGTTGTGTATTTACTTGTAATGATTACGTTCATATCTAATGATGATTGATATTGGAAGACTATATGTTGCTTTAAAATGACAACCAACGTGTATTGTTGAGAACGTGGAATGCTACATTGATCCTGAAAATATGACTAATATTATATATGTTCGGTATATGCTTGTTTTATAATGTTGTGGTTACTTGCATGTGTTTCACTTATTGGGATAGCCGTGTGATCCTACCAGTACAATGTGGTTGTGTACTGATACTGCACTTGCTCTTTCTTTGTTGAGTACGAGCATCTTCAGGCGGCTATTGACAAACCTCGTTTAGAAGACTAGTGATCGATTCGAAGTTAAGGGTAAACCAGTTCTTACAGGCTGCCATGAGTTCTCTATGTTTTAGTCCACTCTTTACGGACTCATACTATTTGTTTAGGATTTTTGTATAGCCTTTTCTTAGACTTGTTGCACTTTAGATGTTTTGGTACAATGACTTTCAGGTTCAAGGGGTTAAGACTTCCACATTAGTTTGGTTAGTTATTTGTTTAAACCTTTGGAGTTTATAAAAACTCCGTATTTATTTTGGTTATTTAAACCTACTTTTGTATCCTTAAATGCATAGTTTTTGGTTAAGTTGTTTAGTCTGGGTTGTAGTAGTGGTTCTTCCACCGGAGGGTTAGTGCGGGTGTCAATCACGACGGTCTGGGTCGTGACATAAGTACAGAAAGTAAGTTTACACCAGATGTTTTTATACTGGTTTAGAACACCGATGTGGTGCCTACATCCAGTCCCCTTGGGTTTCAAGGGTTTCCGTAAGTGCAATTGAGAACTTGAGGTGTTACATAGTATGTTGACTAAGTTCCATATCAGATATGCAAATCATATTTTCTATTTTGACGTAAACTTTACCTGTAAAACCTACACTCAAATCTTTCTTTTTATTTTATTTTTCAGTTGTATACTCTCAAGAATACAATGATTTTATGAAAGATAATAGAAAACAATCATACAAGTTCAAGTGAAGTACGTGCTTTACAACTAAAACTAATAGAGGTTTATATAGGGGAGGACTGCACGACTGCTTGCTCTGATAAGGAATGAACCCAAGGTATTTTCATCTCAATCAAGGATATTAAGGGATTCCTTGATTGAGGATCTGCTGATGATTCATGTCCATATTAGATATATGCATGAGCAAATTTTCCTTGCTTGAGATATCTTCTCGAATCTCTATTTGATATGACTATCCTTTCATATATTGATGGCTTCTTTAATTCTTGGCTGAATTTCTGATGATAGTTATTCCTACCTTCTTGAGTTGATCTTCTCAGGTCACGCTGGATTGAGTCTTCTTAATGATTTCCCTGATTTTTGGCTAGACTGCATATGTTTGTCCTTATTGAGTTGTTTGACGATATCTCATGTCTGACTTGTGATCCTTTGTATTGTCACGACCAAAACGACCCATTTAGAAGGTTAAACGAGCCCAGATGTAGGCTAAGCCTCTATTTTGCTAATTTTCGTGTGCAATAGTCTACGACATTTTATGGTGACCCGAAATTCCGACTTCATTTTTGCCATAAACTTACATATACCTCCGTTAAGACCTTAGCTATGGAGCCAGTTGGTCGCCATGACTTTGACAAGTTTCTCATCCAACTTTTGTGCTTCTTTCACCTGTTCAAGTAATATTGGCTTTACTTGCAAATTAGCAACAGCTGAACCCTTTGAATCAAGTGTGAAACAAACATTCATGGCTCTCAACTCACAAAGCAAGGGCAAAGGCCTCAGAGAAATACTTGCGAAGGATTTTCTACTTAAGGCATTTGCAACCACATTAGCTTTACCTGGATGATAATCAATTGTGCAGTCATAATCTTTAATAAGTTCAAGCTATCTACGCTGTCAGAGATTCAGCTCCTTCTGAGTACCTAAATACTTTAAGCTCTTGTGATCAGTGAATATATAACATTTCTCTCCATACAAATAATGCCGCCATATTTTTAAAGCAAACACTACCGCGGCAAGTTCAAGATCATGAGTAGGATAATTCAATTCATGCGGTTTTAATTTCCGAGAAGCATAAGAAATAACCTTCCCGTCTTGCATCAAAACACATCCGAGACCATTGTGAGAAGCATCGCTATATACTACATACTCCTTCCCTTCAGTAGGTAAAGTAAGTATAGGTGCCTGAGTCAGCAAGGATTTGAGAGTTTCAAAGCTTTCTTGGCATTTGTCATTCCAAGTAAACTTCACTTCCTTCTGCAATAGCTTAGTTAAGGGAGAGGCGATAATAGAAAAGCCTTTCACAAATCTTCTGTAATATCCTGCTAAACCCAAGAAACTTCTTACTTCGGTTTGACTTTTGGGAGGTCTCCACTCAACGACTGCTTGTATCTTACTAGGATCTACCTTGACGCCTTCGGTCGATACAACATGTCCCAAAAACTTCACTTCATCAAGCCAAAATTCACACTTGGAAAGTTTAGCATAAAGTTCTTTCTCCTTGAAAATTTGCAAAATAATCCGAAGGTGTTTATCATGATCTTCATTACTTCTAGAAAATATTAAAATATCATCTATAAAAACAACCACAAACTGATCAAGATAAGGCTTAAATACTCGATTCATTAGATCCATGAATACCGCAGGAGCATTTGTCAACCCGAATGGCATCACCAAAAATTCATAATGACCATACCGAGTTCTAAAAGCAGTTTTAAGAATATCCTTCTCTCTAACACGTAGTTGGTGATATCCAGACCTTAAATCAATCTTCGAGAATACCTTAACACCCTTCAGTTGGTCAAATAAGTCATCGATCCTTGGTAGTGGATATTTATTCTTGATTGTGATTCTGTTCAATTGTCTGTAGTCAATACAAAGCCTGAGAGTGCCATCTTTCTTCTTTACGAATAACACCGGGGCTCCCCAAGGAGAAACACTAGGTCGAATAAAACCCTTCTCAAGAAGTTCTTGTAATTGAGATTTCAATTCTCTTAATTCTGCCGGAGCTATTCTATAAGGAGTAATAGAAATAGGGGCAGATCCAGGAATAAGCTCGATAGGAAATTCAACCTCTCTTTTCGGGGGCAATTCCGAAAGATTTTCTGGGAAGACTTCTGGAAAATCACGCACAGCAGGGATGTCCTTGATACCAGGACTCTCTACCCGTGAATCAACTATGTGAGCAAGGTATGCCTCACAACCTTGACGCATCAATTTTTTTGCCAAGGCCGCCAAGATAATATTAGCTATCAATGATCTTTCACCTTGTACAATGATGTGTGAAAATGTGGGATCTTGAAAAGTCACCTGCTTAGACCTACAATCTACAACTGCATGATATTTATAAAGCCAATCCATCCCGATAATAACATCAAAATCCTTGAAGGGCATTTCAATCAAATCAGCAAGGAAGACTAGATTTTGAATCATGAAGGGACAATCTTGATAAACTCGATTACACACAAATTGATAACTAAAAGGACTTTCAACCAACACATCAAAATCAAGTCTCACAGATTTCACATTTTCAGGAAGAGCAGGTGATGAACAAAGATAAGAATGTGTAGAACCGGGATCAAACAATGTAAACACACATAAGCCAAATAAGTGAAATTTTCCGACAACCACGTCTTGTCCATCTTGATCCTCCCTTTGCCTCATAGCATAAGTGCGTACAGTAGCCCGTGGTCCACTAGCTTTATTCTCTCCACTTGCACCTGTTACTTGTGTATTTTTAGGTCTTGAAACTTCATTAGTTCGAGCAGGATTAATAGAAGGCTTATGAACTGAGCCTTCAGTTCTCAAGGAACGAACATTATTAGGATTAGTACAATCCTTCACTTTATGATCAAAGCTCCCACAATTAAAGCATGCACCAGAAGCTCTCCTGCAAGTACCATAATGATTTTTTCCACACTGTGGACAAGTGGGGACCCGAGACCTACCTTGGCCATAATTTGGAGTGCTAGCTGTAGAAAATTATGATCTGCTTTGCTTTTGCTGAGGTGGCCTGTTAACACTACCAGTCTTTAAAATCATCAAACCTTCCCCTTTTGGATGGAACTCCAAAATCTGATCTCGGCTTTCGAAATTGTTTTCATTTCGACTAGCTTCTTCTTTGTCAAGTCGTTCCCAAATAAAAGCAGCAGACACTAACTTACAAAAGTTCTCATGTTGCAAGATTGCCACATTCTTCCTAATGGAATCATTTAAACCATATTCAAATTTTCTACACTTGTCTTTTTTTTATTTAATAATACCTCCAGCATAACGAGAGAGCCGTAGGAACTTCTGTTGATACTCAGCAACAGACATGCCTCGTTGCCTTAAATTCAAAAACTTTTTTCTCTTTGCATCACAATACGCAGGTGGGACATATTTAATACGAAATTCCCTAAGAAAATCATCCCAAGTAAGAACAGGAGGTTTTACCTTGGCATTAGGAACACTTACCCACCAATCATAAGCATCCTTTTGTAGGAGTGAAATATCATACTTGAATTTGGCAACATCGAAACACTCTAACTGCTCAAATACCCTTTCCATGCGTTCTAGCCATTGTTCAGCATCCGTGGGATCAACGGTGCCTTCAAATTCCACTCCACCCATTTTCCTCATTTTATCAAAGTTAAGCACATTAGGATCATGGATCACTTCCGCCATGTGGTGGAAGAATTCAGCCATTTGTTGAAAAGGAGGATTTATAGCTTGAGTACCCCGACTCGTGTGAGGACATGCACCAGCTTTGGCACCCTGCTGGTTTCCCACTTCAGACCCACTAGTGTGGGGAATATAATGATTTGATAATGGTTCTCCAACCTCTTCCAGTGCATTAGGTTGGGAAACAGAGGCACTAGAACCATCACGAGCAGCCTCCATAGGTCGGTCAGTAGAAGAGGCCATAATTTAATTCCTTTAAAAGGGAAGATCACATTGCATTATGGACATGTATATGATGCACGTGCACTTTACATGCGATAAAATATTATGAACCATGCAAGTGAACAAATAATCCACATATTTTTTTTCTCCGAAACAAGCAAGTATACAAGTACTTTACAGCTAAAGTCCTAGAACCACAAACCTAGGCTCCGATACCAAACTTGTAGCGACCCCTTTCCATTTACCGAATGCACATAAATTACAAGATATATATATCATTTTTTTTCCTCATGCAAGTAAGTACTGATAATAAATATTATCCACTTCTGAGTACCCAAACTAGTTGGGTTCATGCTTTATACGATCACTATAAACAAGTAGGGCATGTAACATATTACAAAACTTGGGCTTACACACCCCAAATAAACCAAACACTTAGCCATACTTATATTACAACCCATGAACATGATACGGTTAGCCTTCAAAATTTAATGCAAATTTATATCGCATAGATCGTGTATAAGTACCAAGATTTATACAAAATATAGATGCCTATATGCAAATGTGATCTTCTTTAAGGTCCTCAAAAATTCCATCGCCCATGGCCATCTTCATCACTCCTCTCGATCAGCCCCTACGATAGAAACAACTATCGCTAAGCATAAAGGTTAGTGGTGTAAAAACTATAGGGTCAAAATCCCCAATATTCATCAAGCCACCTTTTCCAAGTCAATGAGCATCATACTTGAAACATAATAAATAAATCAAGTAACAATAGATAACAAGTATCAAGTTCTATATTCAAAGATACAAATGTCAAGAAGCTCATAGCACCATTTTCCAAGAATTTCAATAGCATGGCTCTCCCAATATATATATACTTCATGTCGTCACACCCGGCACAAGCATGTATCAAGAAGGGTCGCTGCCTTGTATCAAGAAGGACCGAAGCCCTGTATCAAGAAGGACCAAAGCCCTGTATCAAGAAGACCAAGAACCATATTAAAAATGACTTTCTAGTTCGTACTTAAAATGGATAACTTCCATTCCTAAGATGAACTACAAATCCAGATTCAAGATGGCAAATGATCTGAATCAAGAGGCCTACCAATAGTGACAAAGCCGCAGCCACAAGAAGGACATAGTCCCAACAAGAGTGCCAAGTGATCAAACAATCCATACAAGTGGGCGAGTTACACAAGCATCATACCAACATGACAATGCAAAGTAACAAGAGGTAGCTGAGGTATCAAGATCAAATTTCATTTATACCAGCCATCACAAGAGTGCAAGTACAAGTTTATACACAAACCTCAATACTTTAGCGTAGCAATAGTCCAATAAACTTCGCAAGCTCAAACCGGAGACCAATCAACATATCAAGTTCCTCAACTTGTTCACAAGTCTATACAACCTTAAAAATGCAATTAAATAAATTCTTTAATTCATAATAT
The DNA here is from genome assembly GCA_037074985.1 of Solanum bulbocastanum. Taxonomy (NCBI): domain Eukaryota; kingdom Viridiplantae; phylum Streptophyta; class Magnoliopsida; order Solanales; family Solanaceae; genus Solanum; species Solanum bulbocastanum. The sequence goes on from CM073607.1 coordinate 12,335,973, forward strand.
CTCAATAATATCGACATAAAATAGGATTATCATCATAAGTAAGCTCAGCCCACACAGATACAATTCTGTTCTCAAAACAGTGATTCTGACCAGTTTAGTACCCTATGTTGCAACTTAAATTTTAATAGGAAAACAACAAGAATAGATTTTGTAACCTTCACGAAAGTTGTTGATACATCTCTTAAGATTGCAACACAATAAGAATCACTGAAAAATACATTTTGTACAAAAAGATATCATCAATACACTGACAGTGGTTCCTACTGGAATTCTAAACCCGAAATCCGACAACACTTGTCCTGTGTTGCGTCCCATATTTCCCATCCATAACAGCTACATTAGACTTTAACATAAACATAAGTGTTGTAGATACTTGAATCAGCTTTCCAAAACATATTTATTCACCCAAAACGGAGTTATACAGAACGATATATTCTAACTGTAACACAACCTACTCATCTACAACAACAGAGAAATCTGGACAGAATTTGTCCTGTGTTGCGTCCCAGTTTTCACATCCATAACAGCTAAATCAGACTTTCACATAAACATAAGAGTTGTAGATACATGAATCATATTTCCAAAACATATTTATTCACCCAAAAAGGAGTTATACAGAAGGAGATATTTTAACTGTAACACAACCTACTCAGCTACAACAACAGAAAAATCTGGACAGAACTTGTCCTGTGTTGCGTCCCAGTTTTCACATCCATAACAGCTAAATCAGACTTTCACATAAACATAAATGTTGTAGATATATGAATCAGCTTTCCAAATCATATTTATTCACCCAAAACGGAGTTCTAGAGAAAGAGATATCATAAACGTAATACACACTACGCAACTACCAAAAACAAAGAAATCTGGACAGACTCCTTACCAAAACTGCATGAATTGAATTATCCTATCCATGATCTTGAACTTGCTGTTGTAGTGTTTGCTTTAAAAGTATTGCGGCATTATTTTTATGGAGAGAAATGTCATATATTTACTGATCACAAGAGCTTAAAGTACTTGGGTACTTAGAAGGAGCTAAACCTTTGACAACCACTACAAGAAAAACAGCTAATAGGGACCAGAAAAACGGTCCCTAAAAGTCCCATTCTGGTCCCTAAATACCAATAGGGATAGGAAAAACCCGTCCCTACTGGCTCCGTCGCTAAATACCTATAGGGACGAGATTTTCGTACAGGTCCTAGAAATGCTTTTACGACTAGTATAATTCTAGTCCCTAAAACCTTTTAGTGACCACGTTTCTGGTCCTTAAACACTAATTTCAAGAATAGTTGAACTAGTCTCTAATACCTTTTGGGACCAAATATCTGGTCCTTAAAGAGTTTTAAGGATTGAAGCAATACTCGTCCCTAAAAGTGACTTTACATTCTTGCCAAAAATCTTTTTGTGACTGGTAAATTTCTAGTCCTTAAAAACTTTTTAGGGACTAAATAATGTGTGCCCTTTACCTGTCATGTTTCTCCAGGATGCTATACACAATATTATATATAGATAATCAAATGCATAAAAGTAAAATTATCAATATATTAACTAATAATATGTATTAACATCCCACAGGCAGTAAAACTTACAAAAATATATGGTAACAATACTATTTACACAACTCATCAGGTGCCAAAAGAGCTAATATCTCTAAGTATAGAATAAAATGTTTTTCCAAAAAAATCAAGCAAAACAATAATTGTTCAAAGTATTCAAACTTGCATCTTGACTTGTAAACAAAAGTCTCCAAATCCTGTACACATAACAAAATAAAATTTGTTTAGAAAAGAAAGTTATGTGCACAACCAAATCACATAATATATCTAGGTGTAGATAAGAAATAACAGTTTCCACTCTAGATTTTAGGCTCCTAGTTACTCTGCCATCTACTTGGACCAAAATATGTTGGTACTACACAACCAAATTATCCAGATCGCTTCAACATCATTCAAATGATAGACCCTTAAAATCATAACATTTACCATTGTAAATATGCATTACTGTTATTTCTAGAATTAATCAATCGAGAATCTGTTGTAGACTCGCTTAAACCTTGAAAAAACTAAAAGTGTAGTTTTAGTGGAATAGAGTTTGTTGGGTTAAAGAGTCTATATGCTAAAGAACCTATTTTTGATAGGTTATGTTTCTTTCAATGTTTCCAACCATTTTCAAGAACTAGGACTAAGTCATGGGTAACATAATATTGATTTTCTTTTTAAAGCCTTTATGAAAACTATCTCCTAAGAAACCAGAAAAGACATTCAACTTTCGCTAAAACATGAGCACACTAACTAATGTATGCTTTAATAGATGAAAAGGAACATAAAGAGAAGTGTAATGATATGGATCAGCACATGCTACATGAATGTTGATGTACCATAACCTACTGCTAAATTTACTAAACCTGAGATATGTATCATATGACCTTGAACCTCGAGTTTCTATAAGCATTATCTCCTTAAACAAAACTCTCCAACAAAGGTGAATCTCTAAAGGGGTATCCAGGATATAATAGAGAGCAAGACTTTATGTCAGATAAAATTGGGACCTGAATACAACTATCAAACAAGCAAAATGAAGTGTTTATATAGCAGATTTATAGGAAATCGAAGTTTATGAAGCAAACAAGAAATTGCACACATGTATATTGTTAACAATGAATTTTGGACCACCTTTTGCTGCATATTTTTGCAGAGAAGACAATGAGCAGTAAGCTTATTGACATTAAACAATATGAAGAGCACGTAGAAATGGTTAGCGTATGAATAATTCATCCATTTTTCAAAGAATTTTACCTACTTTGTATTTAATGTAATGTGAGTACCTAAAATTGTCATGTGTCACTTGATTTCTTTGTATATTCATAAATTTTCGACAATAGACAAACTGCTAATCCATTTCAGTGCAAGTATCCAAAGTAAGTATAGATCTTCATAATCAATTCATACTAACACATTTAGAAAGAACAAATCGAACACACAAGTTACTTAAGCAGATTTTTATGTCTTGTGATGGTGACTAAACTCACCCAAAAATTTAATGATAAATAAATTTTTTCCATTTGCCGCTTTAAGAATCTGAAGCACCGGAAGGAGTAAAGTTGTTATTATCCTTATAATGAACAATGTTCCAAGCAAGAATTCGAGAAAATTCGATAGATAAGAGCCTACGAGAAATTGTATTACACAATTTGGAAGGATGAAACTGAAATCACTAACCATTCTCCATACGTGTTTATGATCAAATAAAATATTATTTCGATAATATCTAACACCATTATTTTGTTTCCTCATGTTATAGCTAACATCATTCATAACCTAAGAAATGTAATAAATGATGTTCCTTAAGAGGCATTTGTTTGAATAGATTAATGTAAGAAAATTAAACTATGCAAACAGAGAACATATTAAGGGAGTTGTTAAGGGAAGCTAAAAATAAATGTAGCTTCTTTATCTAACCAAGTTAAAATTTGATTTTTATCTGAGATTTCTTTTAACATGTTAAGTATCATTTCAGTAAGATTGCATCCAATATATCCTAAGGATTACAATTAGAAGTTTTTGTTTACATACCGTACATATTGATATGCCTCCACAGCTTGAATATAAAGAAAGACATCATGAAAATTCATTGATTCATTGTTCACCATTCATTTCAACATCATAGAATGAATACCTATAAAGTTTGACACAGGGGGTAAGCTAACTGTTTGAAAAATTGTACTGGGATTATAAGTTTTTTCAAGGATGAAGAGTGAGAACTAAATTAACTAAAAAAACATGTAGCAATAACAAAACTATAGCAATGGTGAGAAATATTACGTTTCTCAAACGTAAGAATATTTGTAGAGGTCCATTTTCACTGATAAGTCTCTTCAGAAGAACACCAGGATGACAAGATTAGTCATCTATTTATTGTAGAGTTCAGTCATTAAAATGCTATAACAAGTGCAAATAAAACAGACAAGTTAGGTGTATAATGATACTCGATTTCAATAAGTTAAATACTTTGTTGTAAGCTTTAGATGATACCCCCAGTTACAAACTGTATTCTGAAATCGTCTTGATGTTAATCAGTAATGCAATAAAATAGATGATTACCACAAGAGAACACCATATATAATCAAACATCAAAATAACGTAACTTCATGAATTTTAGTAGTTACGTACTTAGAAATAAATAAACAAAGCGACGACCATACTTACTTTCAAGCACTAAACTTCTTCAATTTGGGCCCAAATTAAAACCAACCAGCTTTACCATCAAATCCACACCTCACTGGACCAAATTTCACCAAAGTCCAAATCTTGAAACCTATAAAACATAGTAATAGGTAACGGAGATAATGAAAGAAGTTAGAAATTCTGTGTACTAAACAATTTTTCAAAATAACCGCAAGTAAATGATTCAAGGAACTCATGGTTTTTTTGCTAAAGATTCAACTATGCAAAAGGCTACTGACTAGAGAGATAAGAAAAGATATTAACTGAAAAGCCTTCTTTTCCTCTTTTTGACTCTGGATTAAAAAAAACAGACAATCTCCTACTTTGTAACTAGAGAATTCTCATTCATTAACACAAAAACACAAATCTTCATCCTTGCATTCGAAAGAACATATCGAAGAGACATATTTTTTTCAAAATTTCTTTGCTTACACGATTTGAGAAATTTACAGGAGATATTTTCATTCCAGTATCCCCTGCCTCCAAGACACTTTGTTGAATCTAACCCTAGCCCCCATCCTCATACCAAACTCCATCTTTTAGCCCTCACCAAAAAAACTATCAATATTTATAAAAAACAATATTGAAGACTGTCATTCTCAATTATCAAAGTTCAGTAAGAAGAATAACAACAGTTTCGTGTTCTAAGCCAGAAAACAAAAAAGATGAAGAAAATCTTTAAAACCTGTTCAGATAGATGACTCTTGTGATCCAATTTGTAAATCTTCAAGGAGTTTTAGATACATATCATGCGAATCTATAGCCTTTGAAAGAGTCGATTGTTAGGACTTTCCCAAATGGAAAAGTTTAGGGTTTTGTTTTTGGTTTATAAAAGGGTGTGTGTAGAGAGAGGGGGGGGTGGGGGGTGTCATTAATGTGTGAATGTTTTTCCACTTGCACCTCTTAGGCAGATTTCAAGGACGGGATTTTTAGTTTTTTAGTAATCGGATTAAGAGCCTTCGCTAATAAAAAAAATAAAAATAGAAATTAGGGACTAGAAAAAAATCTCTTCCCTGTTAGTACACTTTTAAAGACGAGTTGTTAAGCCTGTCACTAACTGTTGGTCTTTAATAGGCAGTTTTCTTGTAGTGAACGTAGATGGCTTGAACTCATCAAGGATTATGACTGCACAATTGATTATCATCCAGGTAAAGCCAATGTGGTTGCAGATGCCTTAAGTCAAAAATCCTTCGCAAGCATTTCTTTGAGTCCTTTGCCCTTGCTCATTGAGTTAAGAGCCATAAATATTTATTTCACACTTGATTCAAATGGTTCAGTTATTGCTAATTTGGAAGTAAAGTCAATATTACTTGAATAGGTAAAGGAAGCACAAAAGTTAGATGAAAAAAATTGTAAAAATGACCCGAGAAGTTCAAAATGGCGAAAAACTTGATTTTACATTAACAGAAGATGGTGTCTTATTTTATCAAGATAGACTATGTGTCCCTAATGATGATAAATTGAGGAGAGAAATATTGAGTGAAGCACATACCTCACCATATGCAATGCATCCTGGGGGTACAAAGATGTACCAAACCATCAAAGAAAATTATTAGTGGAGTGGTATGAAAAGGGACATTGCGGAATTCATTTCTAAATGTTAGTTTTGTCAACAAGTAAAGGCAGAACATCAGCTCCCAGTTGGTTTACTATAGCCCTTGTTGATGCCGGAATGGAAATGGGAGAGAATAACTATGGACTTTGTATGTGGACTTCCTCGCATCCAAAGAAATCATGATGTAATATGGGTGATTGTGGACAGGCTAACCAAGAGTGCTCACTTCTTAGTAACCAAGATGGATTACTCACTTGAGCATTTAGACAAATTGTACATTAATGAGATCGTAAGACTGCATGGGATTCCTATGTCTATTGTATCTAACCAAGACCCTAGGTTTACATCTAGATTTTAGGGTAGCTTGCAAGAAGCTTTTGGAACTAAGCTGAAATTTAGCACTTCGCTCCATCCTCAAACAGACGGCCAGTCGGAAAGAGTGATACAAATTTTGGAGGATATATTTCGAGCTTGTATTATGGATTTTGAGGGTATTTGGGACAAACACTTGGCTTTGATAGAATTTGCTTACAATAACAGTTACCAATTGAGTATTGGAATGCCTCCCTTGTACGGAAGGAAATGTCGGACCCTTCTTTGTTGGAGTGAAGTTGGTGACAGGAAACTCATTGGTCCTGAAATTGTACAACAAACAAAGGACAAAGTAAAAATTATCAAAGATCATCTAAAGATTTCTTTGGATAGACAAAAGTCGTACACTGAACTTAAAAGGCTTGACACTGAATATCAAGTATTTTTAAAGGTGTCTCCATGGAAAAAAATTATGAGATTTGGCAAAAAAAGAAAAACTTAGTCCCCGATTTATTGGACCTTATGAGATACTTGAAAGGGTTAGACCGGTTGCAGATAAATTGGCTTTGCCACCTGAGTTAGACAAGATCCACAATGTCTTCTATGTTTCTATGCTCAGAAGATATTGTTCTGATCTATCTCATGTTCTTCAAGTTGAATCTATTGAGGTTAATCCTAACTTGACGTATAATGAAGAACCTATTTTAATTCAAGCAGATTAGAAACAAGGAAATCCACTTAGTAAAGGTACTTTGGAGGAACCATTCAGGAAAAACAGCTACCTAGGAGAGACAATAAGACATGAGGACCCAGTATCCGCACTTCTTTCGGGACTAATGTAAGGTAAATTTCGAAATGAAATTTCTTTAAGGGGGAGAGAGTTGTAACACCCCTAAATGCTAACAAGAGTTGCATGTCGATTTACCGTTGCTTAATTACTACAATATGTTTTACTCTTATTTTGGGAACTTGAAATTTTGTGATAATTGCTAGCTTGCTTAACATAAGTTATATCGTAATTTATGGGATTGGATTGAGGTATTTACATAATTGTTTAATTAGAATTATGTATAATTTTAGAAGTAGGTGAAGGATATATATATATAAGGGCAAAACTATTTGGGCAGCCTTTGAGGGACAGCAATGCACTTGGGATAAACATCACTCTTAAGACTATATTTTGACCACTCCTCTAGTGAATTTTGTGTCCCTTGAAGTCTAAGAACCTTAGAGCATTATCTAACCATTTGTTCTTCAAAATCACAAAAGAAAAACTTGGTCCTTTTGGATGGAATTCGAGACACACTACTCCTTGATAAGTAGTCGAAATATGTTTTGTAGTTGAATAGTGTGTATTACTTTTAGAATATCTCGTTCTCTAGAACTCATTTTTGGGTGAATAAATATGATTTGGAAATCTAATTTGTATATCTACAACTCTTATGTTTATATTAAACTCTAATTTAGCTGTTATGGATTCAAAATATGGGACGCAACATAGGACAAGTTCTGTCCAGATTTGGGTTTAGAAATCTTGTATGAACAACTGTTAGTGTATCGATGACATCTTTTTGTACAAAATATATTTTGTGGTAATTCTTATTTGTTTGAAACCTTAAAAAAGTATCTACTTATTTCATGAAGGATATATCGTCCAGTTTTGCCATTTTCCTTTTCAAATCTAAGTTGCAACATGAAGTACTAGACTGGCCAGAATCACTGTTTTGGGAGTATAGTTGTATCTGCAAGCTAAGCTTACTTGTGATGATAATCCTGTTTTATTTTGACATTATTGAGATATTAGAAATTAAAGAAGTTATTTAATTGTATATGTAAGGTTATATATACTTGTGAACAAGTTGAGGACCTTGATACGTGGGTTGGTCTACGGTTTGAACTCGCATAGTTGTGTTGGAATGTTCTACGGTAAAGTATTGATGTTTGTGTATAAACCTGTACTTACACTCTTTTAACTGTTGGTATGTTTGAAAATTGATCTTGGTACCTTGGTTACCTCTTGTCACTTTGCATTGTCGTGTTGGTGTGACACTTGTGTAACTCGCCCACTTGTACAGATTGTTTGATCACTTGGCACTCTTGTTGGGACCTTGCCCTTCTTGTGGTTGTGACTCTGTCACTATCGGCATGCCTCTTGATTCGGATCATTTTCCATCTTGACTCTGGATTTTTAGTCCGTCTTAAGATTGGAAGTTGTCCATTTTAAGTACGAACTAGAAATCCATTTTGAATATGGTTCTTGGTTCTCTTGATTATTGGGCTTTGACCCTTCTCGATACAGGGCAATTGACCCTTCTTGATACTTGCTTGTGCTTGGTGTGACGACATGATGTATGGGTGAGCCTTATTATTGAATCTCTTGGAAAATGGTGCTATGAGTGTTCTTGACATTTGGATCTTTAAATATTGAACTTGATACTCTTTATATATTATTACTTGATTTAATTATTATGTTTCAATTGTGCTGCTCATGACTTGAGAAAGGTAGCTTGGTGAATTTGAGGGCTCCGAACCTATAATTTTTACACCACTAAGCTATATTCTTAGCGATAGTTGTTTCTATTGTAGGGAATGATCGAGAGGAGGCATGAAGCTGGCCATTGGAGATGGAAATTTTGAGAGCCTTAAGGAAGATCACATGTGCATATAAGCATCTATATTTTGTATAAACTTTGGGACTTATACATGATCTATGTGTTGTATATTTGCATGAAATTTTAAGGGCTAATCGGATCATGTCACCATGGTTTGTAATATAAGTATGGCTACATGTTTTGTTCATTTGGGGTGTGTAAGCCCAAGTCTTGTAATATATTAAATTTACTACTTGTTTTGAATGATTGTATGAAGCATGAGCCGCTTAGTTTGGGTACTCGAAAAGTTGATAATATTTTTTTATATTATTTTTACTAGTGTGAGGACAATATATGCATAAACACCTCGTGAGATATTGGCTTATGTTATTTCGGAAGGGTCGTTATAGACTGCTCCCGTAAAATAGAGAAATTAGTTTCTTTTGGTACCCAAGTACCCAAATCCATTTTTCAGAAGAATATTTTCTACTGTTAAATGATTTGTGACCAAGATCGCCATAAGTATAGCAAGTAATCTTAACAGAAGTTTTAGGAGAATGAGAGTTAGATATAGATCTAAATGATCTATTGGAACTATGATTAGGAGATCTTATCCCGTTGAAGGTTGTTATGTTAGATCTGACAAAACTATGACTGGGGGATTTTCTGATACTGTTCAGCTGCATTTTTACTTCCTCCAGTTCTTCTGTTAGTAAGTTGACTTCAATCTGACTTGCTTCGAGAAGAATCTGCAAGTCTTTCTTTTCTTGAGCAATCTTATTGTACTCGTCAATAACTTTCTGTAATTCATCAACAACCATGTCCAAAGAATTTTGTAAGTCATTACAATTAGAACAGTTGAAAGGTCTTACCTCACTAGTTTCGCCTAGTGCCATGAAACATATGTTGACAGTTTCATCATGATTATCGTCGGTTGTTTCTCCTTGATCCCAGGCTCCAAGACTTTTTGGATCTTTATTTCGTCGATTGTTTCTTCTTCTCCGTTCAGGACAGTTTTGTTTGATATGTCCTGGTTTTCCACAGTAGTAACAACGATCATCATTTTGTTTGAATTCATTGTTTTTGAATTCCTATTGGGATCTCTGTCTTTTTTGTCTAAGTATTTGCCTTACTCCTCAATTTATGAGGACCATTCCTTCGTCTTGATAATCATCAACTCTTCTCCGACTTCAAATTTTTCAGCTATGAAGGCCACATTTTTTTTATCATCCTTGTTATACTTGTTAATATGGCTTTGTTCATAGGCCATCAAGTTGCCTCAGAGTTCATCGTACGTCATTTTTTTGCAAATCTCCATCTTCAAGGATGACAACTTTAGTCTCCCAAGCTTTGGGAAGACTTCTAACAAGTTTTCTAACTTGTAGTCCATTTGAGTACACCATTCCAAGTGATTTGAGTTTGCAGACAATTTTACTAAATCTTGAGAACATGACTTCTACGTTTTCATCTTCTGCCATTTTGAACAATTCATATTCGTTGACCAGTGAACTGATCCAAGCTTCTTTTACCTCTGTGGTTCCTTCATAAGTCACTTCTAGTTTGTCCCACATTTTTTTCGCAGTTTCGCATGTTGATATCTTGTCATATTCAACTTCACTTACTGCACAATATAACAAACTTATATCTCTAGCATTAGTTTGAATTACCTCTTGTTGCTCTTTTGTGATATCGAAAGATTTGGGATCAAATGGCTTCTCAATGCCATCTTTTTCGGTCAGTCCAGGAATGGGCTTTGGACCCTTCTTAATCACAATCCATGCTTGATGATCATTTGAGGAGACAAGTATTCTGAATTTGTCTTTCAAGTGGAAGTAATGTTGGCTGTTGAAATATGGTAGTCGATATGAGGAATGTCCATCTTGAAGTAGAGCACCAAGAATCTAATAATGTGCCATTGGATCTTTACTCACATATGGTTAAACACTATTATGGTGAGACCTGCTCTGATACCAATTGAAAGTCAAGGGGGAGGGGGGGTGAATTAAAATTTTCTCAGTTGACTTCCTAGATTAGTCAGTCGACTCACCTGCAGGTTAGTATGACAGTATAAAACAAAAGTAAGTACAGAAAGTAAGTGTAGAAAGTAAGTTGACACCAGATGTTTTTATACTGATTCGGAACACCGATGTGGTGCCTATGTCCAGTCCCCTTGGGTTTCAAGGATTTTCTTAAGAGCAGTTGAGAACTTGAGGTGTTACACAATATGTTGAATAAATTTCCTGTCTGATATGCAAATCAAATTTTCTATTTTGACACAACCTCTACCTGTAAAACCTACACTCAAATCTTTCTTTCTTTTTTCTTTTTCAGTTTTATACTCTCAAGAATACAATGCTTTTATGAAAGATAATAGAAGATAATCGTACAAGTTCAAGTGAAGTGTGTGCTTCACAACTAAGACTAACAGAGGTTTATATAAGGGAGGACTGCACAACTACTTGCTCTGTAAGGAATGAACCTAAGGGATTTTCATCTCAATCAAGGATATTAAGGGATTCCTTGATTGAGGATATGATTCATGTCCATATTAGATATGTGCATGAGCAGTTTTTCCTTGCTTGAGAGATCTTCTCAAATCTCGATATGATCTGACTCTCCTTTCATATCTTAATTGCTTCCTTAATTCTTGGCTGAATTTCTGATGATAGTTATTCCTTCCTTCTTGGGTTGATTTTTTGAGATCACAGATGATCTTCAAATCACGTTGGATTGAGTTCTTCTTAATGATTTCCCTGATTTTTGGCTAGACTGCATATGTTTGTCCTTGCTGAGCTGTTTGACAATATCACATGTCTAACTTGTAATCTTTCGTAATGGTGGCTTTCCTTATCTACCATTAGATATCTGTTTGGTCATGCTTGACTTGCTTTTCATTTTGATTTCCTTTCGTGCAAAAAATGTAGGGAGTCGTTTATCAACATATGCTAGAGTCATGAGGTTAAGATAAATGTGCCTAAGACCTTAAGTGATATAAACGTAATTAATTAAACTTCTTATCGGGTTATTGGGGCACCTGATTAGAAATATGGCTAAATCGAGATCCGAACCGATAAGCCGATAATTGTATAGTAAATCGAGATCCGAACCGTTAAACCATTAACCCGAACCATTGACCCAATAACCAAATTATTAGTTCGAATTATCAGTTTCGGTTCGGTTTTGAATAGCCCTACCTCACGCCCCCACATTTTAAAACACTGGTCAAATATAATAAAATATTTTTTACTTTTATGGCCTTAAACATATTATGTGAAAAATCAAAATTAAAAAAATGATAAAAGGAAAGAATCGATCTTTTTAAATGGACTAAAAAAAGGTCAAATAAATCAAAATAGAGAGATTATTAGTGACATCTAAAGAAAAAACTAAAAAAAAAAAAAACTACTTGAAACTCTAGTATTTTAGCTAAATAATTATACTATTAGTCTAGAATTAATTTCAGTCCAGTCATTCTATAGATTTGGCCAAAAATGATACTTGGAGATGTAAGATGTTTTCTATTAACATGAATAATTTAAAAATGTAAGTTACAACTTTTTTGGATGGTTGTTAGCCTGGTATCATATTTTTTTGTATTGTATTATTGGTTCAATTATAATGTTTGTTTGATTGTTACTTAAATTATATTATATTGTTTAACTCTATCGTTAGGTAACTACAAAAAGATTAATTTTATATAACGATTGATTTGACGTAATCACATCATTACCTAAATATTTTTTTCTTACTTTGTCTTTATTTGTTATGTAGCAATTATATTTTATTTTTTATCCCACATTTTCATACTAGCTATATTCAATATCCTACTTTTTTAAAAAAATTTACCATTCAAATTATAAATATACGACATTGTGTAATAATGAAAAATGATACAATCTAGTTAAATATTATATTTATTAAAATAATATAATAAATATAATATATTATGAAATAATACATGACGATGTCCGAATAAAGTGATTGGTTTGGGCATAGTTTAAGAATGTATTAGCGAAATCCTCCTTTCATGTTCCGTCTCCCTCAAAAGGTTTGAAAACAAACGCTAATTTTGAGAATCGATATGGTTCGTTCCGTTTTCAAATCGTTTCTAAATCTTCCTAAAACTATAACTAATATCTCCATATTAACACCTTCTTTTTATCGCCCAAATTCGATCTCCATTCCTCGCTCATACTCAACTACAAGAATTTATTTATCAGTTGGCAAGAAAATTGGGTCATTGTTTTCTGTACCCGTTGGAGAGCAATTTCAAGAATTTGGGTCGTTATTTTCAGCTAAATACAGCACTAATGGCGATGGAAGTGTTGATACGGGTATTGGTGGAAGAGAGTACTTGTTGATGTCGGATGAGGAGTTGATGAAGCAGTGTGAATTGAGCACTTTCAAGGCTTCAGGTCCCGGTGGACAGCACCGCAACAAGCGTGAATCAGCTGTGCGTTTGAAGCATAGCCCAACAGGGATTATTGCTCAGGTTTGGTTTTGATGATTTGGTAGATTTTTATGATCCTTTTTTATTTTGAAATGGAATTTTATTTGTTTGGGTATTTTGGGTTTTCTTTAGGCTGTGGAGGATAGATCCCAACATATGAATCGTGCGTCTGCTTTATCTCGATTGCGAGCGTTACTGGCTCTTAAAGGTATACCATCTACTCTTTGTTGTTTCTTCCAGAATCACTGCCTTAATATATAAGGCAAATTTACACCTTAAATTAATTTCTGTGGTTTGCGGCATGATAAACAACTGTGTAGTATATGCTTATTAACTTTGAGTTTTGTGTTTGAGAATGTTTTGAGTTTGGGTTGTATGATTGTATCAAGTGATGAGCTTGGAGTGCACTGTTGAGTTAGCAGAGTTGTGCCAGGACTACTAGTTGTGGAACCCATAAAAAAGTTGTTTTGTAGAATTAGGATGGGAGCTATAGCAAAGGGAGGCCTACCTAATACATGGAACTATAGAGGAGACTTATTGAGGGATCATCTTTTTCTTTTTATTGGTGTAATAAGTCCACCTTCCTAATCTTGAGGCAGACCATTTCTTTGCACCATGAGAAATTGGCTTGTTTAAGTGCAAATTTCCTTTTGTGATAATAGCTATATACCTTTCGGGCTTTAGTTTCTTGAGTTCTATGATTTAGATGCCACAAAGTAGAGTAAAATTTTTTTGAAGCTCGATGGTGACTATGAATACAAAGAAGCAGTAGAAGAAAGTGACAGGGTATTCTAGTAGATGAATGGTGAAAATCTGTTGAAAATAATGGAATACATAGATAAAACGAAGTACAAGAACTTTGTCACAGCTGAAACCACCCCTTAATTGTTGGGATTTCTCAATTGACTGAATTATGATAAAGAAAAGCAGCTTCTGTTATTTTTGGTCTCTTTGCTAATTCCATGTCAAATAAGAATTTGACTAACTTCAATCGATTAGTCAACTATGCCTCAAAGCCAAACTATGTTGGTTTGACCAAGGAACTTGAATAGCTTAATTTACAAATATTTTGTTTGTGTAGGTTAAACTTTTGCTGTCTGATATCTGTAAGTCAAAAGCTACAGAAGATTTTATCAATAGCTACTTGATCTCTTTCTTTGAAAATCTATAAATTTGAAAACAAAAATGCAAACCAAGAAGACGCTAAAGTGTAAACTGGACACATTTTACATAGTTTGGGAGTTCAAAAACTTTTGAAGTTTGGTTTTCCTGTGAAGTTTCTTTTTCCTAAGTAGTTAATGGACTGTTTCTTCTGTCTGTTGTTTCGTTACTACCTATTGTGTCTTTTACTTCATTACATCTTTTTCTAGTCTGGTTTTGTCTTGAGCCAATGGTCTATCGGAAATAGCCTCTCTATCTCACCTTTGAGACAGAGGTAAGGTTTGGGTACACTCCACCCTCCCCAAACCTCACTCTATGGGAATACACTGGGTATGTTGTTGTTGAGTTAATGGACTGGTCTTTATCCTCTGATATGTTTAAGCTCGTACTTTAGGTCATAATGTTGATGCGGCTCTCTTTTCCTAGAAGCTTCCATTTATTTATACTTTCTATTTTTTTCATCTAGTTAGGAACAACATAGATCTTGATACATATACACCTCCTCAAGAACTGCTTCAAATTCTTCCTGCCAAATCAACAATCAGGGGATCAAATTGTGGGCCTCAAATTGGACCAAACAATCCTAAATTTGCTTTGGTATGCTTTTCCTTTTTCCATGTCCTTCATATAAATTACGTCTTACTGCCAAATGTAGTGATGTTTTCTTGGCTGTCGTTCTTCTTTAATCCATAGGGAATGCAAGCTTTACTGGACCTACTTTTTGCTGTTGAGGGCTCGGTATCAGATGCTGCAAAAAAGTTGGGGTATGTGTTAGTAGGAATAAACTTCATTTTCTTGTGAAGTTAGTCAAACTTGTTCCGCTTGATAGTGTAATTCCATATATCCTTTGTTTCATCTTACTGGCTAAGGCAGTTCAAGCTAGGCTTCCTGCACAGAACCCTTAAATCTTGTACTGTCATTTGGGAAGCAGGGTACATTTATTTTGCTGAACCTTTTTTACAGGTTGAGCACAGGGGCTTTATCAAGGTTGCTATTATCCGATGATAATCTCAGAATGGCTGTGAATGAGTTCAGAGTATCCAAGGTATGGATGCATGCTTTAGATGGATATTTTAGCTCAAAGTATTGGAGCTTAGTTTCTTATTTAATTAATTGTATGTATATCTATATAATCTCCAGCTCATGCAAAAAGTGTAACGTTCTTGTGTAACATCAGTTCAAATCACTTGTAGAGATATAGACATCACCCTGAAAGTGGAAGAAAGGCATGTAAGGGAGAGTTGAAATATCAGTATAGCCTTCTCCTCCATGAAACAGATCTTATTTCTCATAGCTTGTCTTCATGTTGAAGAGCCACACAGTACTGTTTGGGGGTTGGTTTTCTGACTTAAGAGGCTGCAATGAATACCAAATTGTGGGGTTTAAATGATTCTTAAGATGAGTAACGGGATATAGATGGTTAGGGTTTGATTATAATGAGAAAAGAGCTTCATTATATCAGAATCAGCCCTAGGTATCAACCTTATGTCCCGTCACGCCCTGAGGCTACCCCCTAGACGTAACACGGGTCCTAGGATCACGAGTGACCCCAAGTTATCTCTGAGTTTGGCATATAACAAGCATACTGAAAAATAACTAAGACATGTACTATGCGGAAGCTAAAAACAGTGGATAACTGAAATGGGGAAAACCCAACTAGTCTGAATATATAAGATATAATAAGAGTTTAGTGATGACTGAAGCAACACTTAGCAACTCGAGTTGAATCTACTACTATGTCTGAAAAACCTTTAACTGAATTGACTTGCTGAGACATGCCCCCAACTAACTCTAACAAAATTGAAAACTGAAAAAAAGACTGAAAAGTAAAGCATGTTTATTGTCCTCGAAATATAAGGACTCACCACTAAAGCTGCTGAATTCGGTCCGGGAGTTGAACTAAGCGTGATCTGGATGCTGAACGCCTGAACCTACATCAGCGCAAAAGTATGCGTCAATACTTTGAATGTACTGAGCATGCAGGATATAGATATGCTAAGCTGAACAAAGTATATAAGCTGAACAATGCATAACTGAGCAATGATATAATCTAAACAAGGATATAGATATGCACTGAAGTATAACTGAAAACTGAACTGAATGCGATCCAGTACTAAACATGAAGATAACATACTGAAGTAAATGTTGAAAACCTGGTCAATGCGCTAAGAGTCTTGACTATGGGAGCTACTATTAACCAAAATAAACCACGTGAGCTAACGTGGAGTTCGATGTATACGCCCTAGCGAGAGGACCCAATATTCCTTGCCAGGGATATAGAGGCATGACTGTGGCGTTTCACCGAATCTGATGCCCAACCGAGGGGACTTATAAACCTACACGGGCACGTAGTTCTGGGACTTTGTGAGGGTACACTGAACCCTAGTCCAACTCGGTGCTAAGTCTTCACCCAACTGAATATTCATGAAGCTAAAATGCACTAAATACTAAATAGCTCAAAAAACTGACATGCTAACTGAGAATGCAACATTTTTATATTGAGAATATGACATTCGAAATCTGAAGCATGAATTTTTGTCTAGTTGGCCTAGAAAGTATAATTCATGAACTAGGATAAATTTACACAAGCTAGGGTTTTGAGTGCTATGCATGGAATTTTACTAAATTATCAAGAAACAAGTTATTTGGATCAAAGGAACCATAATCACAATAAATCTTGATAATCTAGAAACCCTAGGTCTGAACAGTGTGACCTAACTGAATTCTAGGGACCTAATGGGTGAAAGGAACCCACTAGTGAAATCCCACATACCTGGTTACGAAATCTACGGAGAAATTCCTTTGGATTTTGGGGCTGGACTTCGAAGAACACTCCTGCTTGTTCTTGGGAGAAGCGATCGACTTTTCCTCTTCTTTTCGCTTCAAGTTGGGTGATATTTGGAGAATGAGTGCTCTGGGTATTGTCTGACTAGATTATTAGGCTTAGACTGAGTAAAACGATGTAATTTAGGCATCAAATGACGTATTTTAAGTGC
The DNA here is from genome assembly GCA_037074985.1 of Solanum bulbocastanum. Classification (NCBI taxonomy): domain Eukaryota; kingdom Viridiplantae; phylum Streptophyta; class Magnoliopsida; order Solanales; family Solanaceae; genus Solanum; species Solanum bulbocastanum. Next base: position 12,353,261 of record CM073607.1, read on the forward strand.
CCAATGCATAGGGGAAGAGATCAAAACAACCCTTACTTAAAACTGACGAAGTGGCCTTCACTATGGGACTGACGGACCGTCAATAGGACCACGGCCCGTCAATTGGGTCGTGGTTATGGCCCTGCCAACAGGTCTCTACCGAAATGAGCGCAACTTTTTACCCCGAGCTTGGATTTTAGCAAACTCGATGGCGTTGGAAAGATGACTCAATTATCTTTAATTTGATAGGTCATAGGCCACCTAATTCATTTTGTGCTAAAAGATATGACCGTTTGAAGTTGACCCATACTTAAAGGCTGAACTGCCCCATTCACGGTCGACTTTACGGACCGTGTAGGCTACCATGGTTCTTCACAGGATGAGTTGGGTGGTTCCTGGCCAGTTTGACGGCCCACTTGACGGAACATGTGGGGTTCCACGGCCCGTGAAGGGGTCCGTGGTCCTCCACATTCTGCCAAGTATGAACCATGATGTGGGGTGACGGGTAGTGGTCTTGTACACGGCCCGTGGACCACTCCGTGGTTCACCCTTTTTCCCTTGTTTAGTCTTGGTTAGATTTCTGAGGTGTTACATGTCCTTTGGCATTATAACATTAAGTTGGACTTTGTCATACTTGTGTTCTCAAGCTGTCAGGCATTACATCATAATGTTTGACTGTGTTATAGTATTAGATCCTAGCACAGCAATCTTTTAAAACTCTCTAATTTATAAACTTCAAGAATTGAAAGCATTTTTATAATTTTTCTTGGGTAGAATTCTTATAGTACATTTAGGTGCAATCTTACTCAGTGAAGGATTGTCCAAACCTGCTCGGAGAGAAATTCTCACATCTGTATACTACTTTAGGACAGACTTGAATTACTCAAATTGTCACGACTATGAAAAGGAAAGACTAAACATTGCAGACAGTAAAAAGCCATATAACAGATTTCACACAAATAGCTTAAGTAATATAAACCATTCTAATAATCCCCATATGTTACCGCATACGCAAGAGAGGGAGGGACAAGTACTGATTTCTCACCCTCAGATGTGGTATAAAGGGGTTCCAAACACATGTGAGGTGTTGCAATAAGTGGAGACTTGGCAAATATAGAGCAGGAATAAATATTCAGTGGATGTAGATTTTTCCAGCTCCAAAAGCAGTAGGGCAAAGTGGTGATCAAGATGGGTTTATGGCAAGTTAAGGGGAATAAAGCAGATATGTGAGTGAATCAGGGTGCTCTCGCATTCAAAAAGCTGTGTAGAGGCTTGCTAATCAAATCAAGTAGGGCTGGCTAAAGTTGGAGATATGGCACTTGAGGGAAAGAAAGCCCGATAAATTGTGATTCACAGGTGGAAGACAGAGATGATCACACCAATAAAAGGAAGGTTAACTGTTGAATCTACTTCAAGTGACCAAACTTAAAAAAGATGAAACAAAGTTAAAATGGGAACCACAAATCCAGTAATTGAATAAATATGCTCTTTTTAATGTTTCTACCACTTCATAAGATTCTATAACAAACACCCAAGGGTGTGGCCTAATGGTTAATGAAGTGAGTTGAGAATCATGAGGTTTCAGGTTCAAATTCCAGCAGAGGCAAAAATACTTGGTGATTTCTTCCCATGTATCCAAGTCTTAGTGGACAAAGTTATCGGTATCTGTGTTGGTAGGAGATAGCAGGCACCTGTGAATTAGTTGAGGTGCACACAAGTTGGCCTCACACAATGGTTATGAAAAGAAGGCTTTATTTCATCGATGAAATTTAGTACCCTTTCAAATCTTGAAAATTGAAGAATAATAACTTCTAATCATCAACACACTTCATAAGTTCCGATTTCAACATTGAATTGAACAATGGTAGTGGCATCACATGCTTTTCTTGCTGAAAATTTGTTGTGTTACTGTGTAGGGTATAAAGCCTCTAAAATAGGACTCATTCGTGATGTTAGCATCCTTGGGTACTATTGCTCTTCATTTCCATTTGCGATATCAAGCCTCAGGTGCTGGTGGTGGTTTCAGGTTCATACAGTTGCATAAACAATGTATGCTTAGTTACATTTGTTTCGGGAAGCAAGTAGTGCTGGTGAGTCTGACTATGTTTTGGCACTAGGCTTGCTGTTGTGTTTCTCAAGCAAGGCAGATGGTGTTGTACATTGGTGGCTGGAAAAGTCCAGCAAGATTTGATTGTAAATTCCTTTTTCTTCTTGTTTACGTTGGTTTTATGTTAGTTACATTGTGGATTAATTACTGGTTAGGGTGATATTGAATGGACAAAATAATAGATGGTGTATATTTGAGATTAGCTTCCAGGGATTAGTTATTGATTACTTCTCTGATCTCTTGACTCTTACGTTTGTGCCAAATGTACTTTAAAAGATGTGCCATCATCTGTGAATTAAAGAAAAAGAAGTAAGATAAAATGCAATGATTATTTAAATTGTTGTAGCAGGTTGTTCGTCTTATAGGGTGTGTTTGGTATGAAGGAAAACATTTTCCAATTTTCACATGTTTGGTTGGGTAAAATATTTTGGAAAATGTTTTTCAAATCAACTCATTTTCCTTAAATTTAAGGAAAATGACTTCCTTTAAAAAATTAAGGAAAATATTTTCCAAAACTCTCCTCCAACTTCATATTACAATTTTTTTTGTTGAAAATAAATAAATTTAAAGCTTATTTTAAAAAAAAATATTTTCAGCTTCAATTTTTTTATTTTTTTACTCCACCCTCACCCTACCCCCTCCCAAAAAAAAAATTAAGTTTGTTTTTAAAAAATATTTTCAATTTTCAATTTTTATTTTTTACCCCCCACCCCTACCCGCGAACCCCACCTCCAAAAAGAAATTTAAGTTTGTTTTTAAAAAATATTTTTAATTTCAAATTTTTATTTTTTACTCCAACTCACCCCTAACCCCCCCCCCCCCACAACTGCACCCCCACACCCACCACCCCAACCCCATCCCCAAAAAAATCTAAGTTTATTTTTAAAAAATATTTTTAATTTCAATTCAAAAATTATTTTCTACTCTCTAGTAAAAATAAAAGATATTTTCTCATAAATATTTTTCATTCATTAATCAAACACTAAAATATCCTTTTCAGAAAATATTTTCTACTCACAAATCAAACATAAGAAAATAAGTTCAAAATCTACTTGTTTTTCAGGAAAACATTTTCCTTCATACCAAACACACTCATAGTTAACTCTAGTTTTTGAAGAGGCTGAACCCATTGGTGGCCCCTTAAAGTTGGTATCAAGTTTTACTTAGACACTTTAACTGAGTTTTGTTCATTTTGAACACCTGTAGTAGTCCTTTGTTGTGTCATTTTGACACTTTTTTTATATTCCCAGATCTAACTTAAGCGTGTGTTGACAAACGCCTTTGCTGGAAAAATAGACCAATCTTTAAATGACAGTGTATTTTTTTAAAAAAAAGAAAAAAATTAGTTTTAATTCTTTTTTTCTCTAGATTTGTAATTCCATGCCCCCAGTCCCCCTTTCTTCATATTCTTCTTACTAAACTCCACCAAGAACATGAAAATCTCCCAACAATTTCGTTCTTCATCTTCTTCTTATTTGGTGCCTTGAAATTATTATCTTTTTCTTCTCAGTAATTTCATTCCAATTTTTTTTTTTTTTAAAAAAATTCTCTTCTCCTCCATTATCTATATATAATCTCCCCTTATCCCAACCCATTTTCTCCATTTTTTTTTCTTTTCTATTATGTACTTGTTTCCTTCTTTTTTTTAAGAGAAGTCATTATAATTGTAGCAAGAGATACAAATATAAGAATTTCACTTTTTTGAAATATTCATCTCTATTGTAGTTGGAGAGGATTCGATAATTATAAATTAAATAATGCAATTACTTATTTAGGTATAGTGCAAAAGAAGTGAAACAAAAAACCATTATGTATTTTGTATTTTTGATTAGTATTGAATGATGGATAAAAGAAACAAATTTGATTTTCAAGAAAGAAGAAAAAACTAGGTAGTGTACAAACCCAACAAAAAATATATGTTTTCTCACAATTTGTATGGTGTTGAGGGGTGGTCAATGGTGGCAGAGAGAGAGAGAGTGAGGAGCAAGAAGGAGTGGAAAAAATAATCAATGGAGGGTGGTGGAAGATTGCAGAGGGAAAGAGTGAGGAAGAAGAAGAAAGAGAAAAAAATTCACCAAAAAAGCTTCTCAAATGCGCTTATTATTCGTGTTGCATAATCACTATGCTAAGTTAGTAAAAAGTGTCCAAATGACACTGTGTAGTCCTACATAAGGTGTTTAAAATGAACAAATTTCAATTAAGGTGTCTAAGTGAAACTTTGTGGCCCTCAATGGGTTCAGCCTTTTGAAGAAGTGCTATACAAGTGTCTTCCATGCTAATAACTTAATATTAAGAAGGAAAGATGATTTCAGAGATATGTTTCCTTTATTCTTTTTGATTTTGCAATCTTTTAGATCTTTAATATTTTGTTAATATCCCTTAATTTTTGTAATCTTCTGGTTCTTTTTATTTAATTTCCTTTATATTGTACTAATTTCTGACCCTCCTTATGTATTTAAAGATGATCACTGTAATAAACAAACTACAACTTTTTGCAAAATTCTTTCATATCTTTATGGTATCAGATTAACTCATGCTCTAATGAGTTCTCGATCCTGTTCGCTCCTTTTCTTGTTAGGCCACCATATACAACAACTTGAACAGCAATAGTGTAGTCGTGCAAACTCCAACCAATCCTACCACTAGTAACCAAAACTTAGGTATATCCATATTTTAAACAGTCATGAATCCTTTATGTCAAGGAGGTCTACTTCTTTTCATTGATCAACCCACCCAACTGCATATATATTGCTTGCTCACAACACTTATTATGTTACTTGACAGACTCAAGTTGATGCTTTTTGCCTTGGCTATGATCTAATTTCCTATATTGATGGTACATTTCCTTTTCCATCTCTATCTTATCCAAACTATCAATCATGGAGGCGAGAAGATGAACTTTTTTGTCATGTTATTATGACATATGTCGTATCTATCATCGCCCCTTTGATTGACCCTGCATCTTCTGCGCACATTGCTTTGACAAAATTAGCGCAACAATATGTCAACAAAAGTCAAACTCGTATTTATAATCTTTGTAACTCTCTCAGCCGTCTTATGAAGGGAATCAAGTCCATTGCTCAATATCTCAATGAGATTCAAGCAATCTCATAAGAACTTGCCATTGTTGGCTCTCCCATAACATGATGAACTTGTCATCGATGATGTATCATGATATATTTTCGATACATGATATACTTTAATACAACATATACGTTAAATAAATCGCATACCTCTTTGATACTTTATGTTTGGACGACTTTCCTTCAACAACAATCTTGTCATTGAAAGAAGAAATAGCAGATACATTTATTGTTAATTAAAATTTTTATCTGATATGAATAGTCACAAAAGCGTGAGTTTAAGACAATTTCATAGTCACAAAAGCATGAGTTTAGGACAATTTCTAATTTAAACTTGAAAAAGATTAAAATCATGCTAAATTGGTGGAGTCACAGTGTGAAAGAGAAATACAAATTATATAGGTGAGAGAGAAAAAAATAGTTAGATACAATTTCTAATTGTGCATGGAAATATGGGATTAGGTATAATCGTTTAAGTTTTGCATTAACTACTTGGGTCAGTTAAGGAATTACATTTTTAATAGTAATAACCTAAATTATATTTGTGATACAATTGTGTTAGAACTCCACTATAAGAAAAATAGTAAGGTTATGTAAATAGCAAAAGTCTCGTTGAATGGTCTAACATACACCTATACTATAGCATTTTATGATTTTCTCCCTCAATTTTTAATGAGGAAAATCCAAAAATAACTAAGACTAGAAACAAAATCAAGCAAAATAACTATAATTTGCTTAATTACAATTCGTAGCTACATGTCAGAAGGGAAGAGAGAGGAGCGAGATTGAGCGAGACAAGCAAGAGAGAGAGAGGAGAGAGGAGAGAGATAAGAGAGGAGAGAGGAGAGAGGAGCAAGAGAGAAAGAGAGATAAGAGAGAAGAGAGATGAATTATATTTATATATCTGCTAGATAATTGTATATATTTAACTAGTATGTGTATGTACAATGATTGTATTTGTATATCTGCTTGATAATTGTATATATTTAATTAGTATGTATATGCATCAATAAATATAATTATATTAATACAACATAATTTGTACCCGAATAAAATTTGTATTATTGAATAAATTATATCAGTAAATACAATTGTATCATGTTCAATATTTGTATTTGTATAGTTGACTGTTATTATTTGTATCAATGTTGTATTAGTTAGGCTAACACACACAATTTGTATCCATGAATAAATTGTTTAGCAAATACATGTAACACCTCAAAAATTGAGAAGTCGGATTAGAAGGGAAAAAGTCACAAAAACTCTATTGAGGCAGGTTTTAAGGAAGCCACCTACAGACCGTAGAAAGTTCTACGGGTCGTAGAAAGGCAGTCGTAGGACTTGAATTGATTTTTGAAAATATCAAGTCTCTGATATTTGACTTGCAAATGGACATGACGAGTTGTAGGGTGTTTAACAGATATAGGAATGATCCGTAGAAGTGATCCAAACTTATAGAAATTTTAGACTTAAACTTGGACTCTACGGATCGTAAAGTGGTCGACAATCCGTAGACGCAACTCGTAGGATTTTCCCAATATTTTAGGTCGAGTAAGTGACTCTACGATTGATCAGGACGATCCGTACAAAGTCTTACGAATCGTAGGTCAAAACCGTATGAGTCATTTGGTAGTTTTTAAGCTGGGGTGTTTTGGTATTTTCTTATCCAGTTAATTCCTAAACTATGTCATTTTGGCCCTATAACTACTCCCATAATCGTTTTTAGTCTTAATACTTGGACTAATTCCTCTCATTCACTAAATTCTCTCAAATTCCTCAAGTCTTCTTCTCCAAATTCTCTCAAGAGCTCTCAAGATGAATGTTAGGGTTTCAAGCTTCAAGGTCTCATTCTCCTTGCATTCTTAGGCCTTTGATTATCAAAGTATGTGGGAATTCACCAACGGATTCCTTTCATCCATTGGGTCCCAAAAGAATCTCAATCTTCTAAATTGATTTCACCCAAATTCTTGCTAGGAATTTACGTAAATCTTCATAGGTTCTATTTATTATGATTCAATTGTTTTTACTCAATCTTATTATTTACATTTTGATTCAATTACATGATTTTCAATTGAATTCATAGGGACCTATGTCCATGCCTATTTTATGAACATGAATTATGAACAAATCTTATTTAATTATGAATTATGATCAAGAATTTATGCATGTATGAAATGAATGATTTATGACTAAATGATGTTTTAAAGATAAAATATCAATGATTTGTGAAAGGTTTTCTCACACATGAAAGAAATCATGGTTTAGATGCTTGAAAATAGAGTGTCATATGAATGAGTTTATGAAATCATGATTTTGAAAGGAGCTACTCTAATATGAATTTATGATAAGATTGGCAATGTTGTCTTTCCAAGTATTTTGATGTATTTTGATATGATATGATTATGTCTTTTCCGGTGGAATTTACTAAGCCCCGACAGGACTTTGGAATGGAGGTCTTACTGTTAGTAGAGGTATGGTCTTTAGTAGCAATTTCCTTGTCCCAAACTATATACCCCGTAGAATTGTCTTAAATGGCCTAGCTAGTGGATCCACCATAGCAATAATGAGTGAGACGAGTGCTACCTTGACAAGTAGATTCCCCTTTTCGATAGGAGGGTCATCCTGGATTCCATGTATAGCTCACATGGTCTTATTGTTGTTTAACGGTAAACATCCCACAAATGAACTATGTTTTTATTCAAAAAGTCTTTTCAAAGCTTTCCTATGATTTTCAATATGCATTGACCTTGTTAATGACTCATAGTTTCTCTTTAAAGGTTTCTCCTACGTTTTATTTGATCATGCATATCATGTTTAAGGTTCATCCTATTATCATGCGTATGTTTTAGATACTTAGTACATTCATTGTACTAATACATATTTTTTCCTATATATATATTGTCTCATAATATAGGGTCTGACGCTCCTCCTCTAGAACATGCTTAGATCAGGGTTGCTCATCTTTCATCACATTGAGTGGTGAGTCCTCATGGTTCGAGTGTCAAATCATAGACACTTTTATTGTTTTTGTGGTCATTTGGGGTTTCAGACTTGTACGTAGTGTATGAGTTATTCCCCAACCACTTCTATGATGTTAGACAAGCTATGTGAGACACAATTTACTTTTCCACATTTATATTCAGTTCCTTATATGACATAAGATTTATATTGCCTATTCTCCCTTATTGTACTTCTTGTACGTCATGCTTATGTCAAGTGGCTTGTTTAGGGTCTTTCGGGATCATATTCATCATGTCACATGTAGGGTGTACTTTGAGTCGTGACAATACAATCGTATCAATGCTAGATCAAGTTGTATTTGTATAATTGGTTGTTCTCATTTGTATCAAAGTTGTATCAACAAATACATGTATATTTGTATTTTGTATCACTAAAAAGGATATGTATAGTTGACACTTATCATTGTATTTATATAATTGATCGATATCATTTATATTTATATAATTAACTATTAATATTTGTATTTATATCATTGATTATTATAATTTGTATTTGTATTGAGAGAGAGAAGGAAGAGAGAGGTGCACGAGAGAGAGAGGGGCAGAGAGAGAAGAGATACGAGGGAGAGATAACAAATAGAGAGGAGAGTGGAGAACGAGAGTTCATATAGAGGTGAGGGAGAGCAGAAGAGAGGTGAGAGAAAATAACAATGAATTCCTAACTTTAACTACACATTATAATTATTTCAAACTATAGTAATGTATTATGTGTGTGTATATATATTTACCTAATTACACAATTTTATCATATTTTATATTAAATCCATTTCAACGTAACTTATTTCGATCAAAATAACTTTTGGAGGCCCTCAGCCCACTCAAATTCATGTCAATCAACTCATTTGACAATCAAGGCCTAACTGTTCAATCGATCTCTTTATATTTTGAGAAAAGTATTGAAAACACTCCTGAACTTGACGTGAATTATTGTTTCATCATTAAACTATTGACAACCTTAAAAACACTCATCTACTTGACTAACTCAACTTAAATAATAAAATACCCCCGATTTGCCATATAATACAACAAGTGGTGTCAAACTCTTGTATGAGCGTGAGACTCTTAATAAAAAGTCTAGAGAATTGTTGAAAATCCCCTAAACTTAGCGAGAATTTAGGGGTGTATTTCACCCATGTGACAAAATCATGCGTGTATTTAAATTCAGTTAGTAAAGTATACATACAAATGTTAATGGGGCGGTGCGAGTTAAATTTAACCCGCAAAGTTTTTAATCCACCCCGCCTCGCCCTGCATAACAACTTTTTTTCATTTTGAACCCGCCCTGCATAATTTTTTCAATATTTTTTTATCTATTTAAGTTTAATACTAAAATAAAATTCATAAAAACAAATTCATTTTTAAATAAAGTTGTATTAATTTAATAGGATAATGACTTCAAAAAAAATTTTCTAGAGGTCAATTAGGAAATATGTAAAAATTATTATTTTTTATTGATTCATTCTCATTTACTATGTTGAATATTTTAGTAGCTTTAAAGAAATTATTTTAGATAATGCTCTATCACTCTTAATATAACATGCAAAAGTTAAAATTAGATTTGAACTCACATAAAATCATATGTATCCTCAACCCGCCCCGCCCCGCCCCACATTAATTTTAAAAAAACCAACTTCAACCCACCCCGCTTCTCACCCGCCCCGCTCCACATGGACTTAAACCCACCCCGCCCCTTTGCTTATAAAACTTTTTGAGTCAGCACACAAAACCCAATTACTATTACTTGTTGTTGCTTATGTCGGCCCTTACCACAAAACCCTATTGCTTGTTGCTGCTTATGTTGGTCCTTGCCATTCTGTTATACAGAGAAACCGCTGTCGAGTCTGATAAAAAAATTTGGTCTTCTCATACTCCACAGCGTTTCTCTGTATAACCAAATGTTTTAGGGTCATTATTCTTTTCTGGATCTTCAACCCTTTGCAACTTTTTTGACGTCCTGGTAATGGTATCATTAAGAAAAAACTTTCTTTTTTTCACAATTGCTGTATGTTTACTTGCTTTCGATTGAAATCTTGAACACTAGTGTGATGCTATCTTCCTATGCATATGATATTTATTCTGTTATTAGTCCATTTTTGTATATTAATCCTAGGGGCACCAGCATTAGGTATCTTTGCTGACTATTCAGCAATAGCCTGTTGAAATACACCATAGCTTTACCCTGTGCTCAGTCAAAGGGGAGTGGCTACGGATTTCCCTTTGTCGTAACAAAAAAATACACCAATATAAGTAATGTAGTATGATAAAGCCCAAAACAGGATTTTCTGAATAACTGTTAGGCAGGGAAGATCACTGGGTTCTACAGTCCCGTGGACTTTTTAAATTTTAACTTATAGTATACCATAAGTTGGATGACTCAACTGTATGATAATTGATCCTTTGACAGTTTAAGCCTTTATGCTACACTGGCTATAGAACTTCTGCAAAGAATGATTGGGAAATTGCAAGGTATTAATTCCAACCTTACCATAGAATGCTCCCTTTGGGGTATCATGAGTAGTTAAGGTAGGTCTTCAACATGTTGGAAATCAAGAACATTCTTTGCATAAATGAAAGAATCTAAGCATTGAAGCCGTGGATAAATAGCAAGTCTAGAGTCTTCAGTGCTGCACTGAGCATTATTGCTGCAAATGAAGCCACATAAAGAATATTTAAGTCTGTTGCCACTCAATTACTCAACTATTGTAACAAGCATGGAGGTTCTATACTTAAATTTGATGACTCACCTTATGGAAGGAGGAAAAGTAGAAAAAAAGGTTTGATGAAATAGTAAGGGATAACTCAAGCAGCACGTGTGGATTGCTGTACACTTAGATGAACATTGCAATGCACTGTAATCGTTTGTATCCTAAGATTCAGGAATGATAGTGGTGTATATGACCAAAACTCTCTATCTCAATAGAACTTGAAAAAAGAAAGTGTGGTGGTTCTTATTTCCGGGGAAGGATTCGTCAAGGTTATGGGTGGAGATGTATGCAATTGCAGGATTGGGGAGGGGTAGATATGGAATGTTAATTGGCATATTTGGGAAGAATGGATTCATATTCTGAGTTTATTGACAATAAGAGGGTACAGATGATATCTTAACATGAGAGGATGCACTATAGTCCAAGTATTTTGCACTTTGGGCGAAGGAAACAAAATGAAAGTCTGGTCAAAATACGAGAGGCCCAAGAGGATGATGCAAAACTAGTGGCAGAATTCAATGTTTGTGAGTTTAGCTGCTACGGAATACTGTGTTTAAATCTCTAAAGTTGAAACTCTTATCATTTGTACAGCAACAGTTCCAATAATTTAACAGTTTTCCAAATTGTACTGTACTTATCTTATGTTGAAAGAAGTTCAGTAACAAATTGAGATTCACAATTCGAGTTTCTTATTGATATACAACTAACAAGTTTTCACTTTTTCTTCTGGTCTTAGACAAGAAGTGACTCTTTTATGTGGATGCTTATTTGTTTCAGAAAGAAGAATCTAGCAGCAGATGGGTCATATTTGTGGACGAGGCTTCCTAACTATATTAAGACTGATGGATGTGCTCGTTAGATCTGTCTCTGGAAAGAACAGAAGAAAGAGAAACATTATCTTCAACAAACATGCTTGTATGCAGAAAAAGTGTCCCTAGCTGGGTAGTTTTTGGACATACTTTGGAATATAGTAAGTAATAGTTATATAGCATTTACTCGGGAAGATGTCAAAAAAGACATGTTCTGCAGGCCCAGCCCTCAAGGGTTCTGGGGTTTGGGGAGGCGGGGGTCAGGAACTGATAAACATTAAAGAACTCTTTCTACAGATTGAATACAAAGGTATGAGTTCAGCACCTTATCATAGCTCTATTTTGTTCCAGGTGGACCGTAACATTGTGTCACTTTGACAAAAACTATATATACTTTTGTAAACCATTACTATTGATATTCAAGTGCTTCAACTTCTGTGGATTTTTTGTACAAAATTGGTTATGGTGGAGGAATTCTATTTGTCATTGATGATAGTGATGCACATAAAGAGACCAGTGGTGGAGCCATAATTTTTAATAAGGGGGTTCAAAATTTGAAAAAATAGACAGATGAAGTAGTTGAAGGAGGTTCGACATCTACTATATATACCTAAAAAATTATTTTAACCATATATAAATCATATAGTTTTCCGCCAAAGGGGGTTCGGATGAAGCCCCTAATTGTAAGTGGCTCCCCTAATTGTAAGATTGCTCCGCCACTGAAAGACAATGTCTTTTTCTCTTTACAAGTTTCTGAGGTATATGCCTTTATCTTTATCTTGGCAATCGTCAAAGTCATCTCTCTCTCTCTCTCTCGGTTTCTGTAGCCAAAATAAAGATACCTAAGCACTTTTAGTTTCTTGTATTACAACCTTCGTGGTGCTTTAGAAGAGATTTTGAGGCCTTGTTTGAACATGTAGCCTGTAGGTATGAATTAAGTCTGCACTTCAACTTTTAGTGATTCCATGGATTCATGGGCATTCAGGACACATTTCAGTACAACTTAGCTATTTTGGGGACCACAAAATCGATGGCAAATATTTCCTCAGAATATCAGATCAACCTTCTGGTTTGACTGCACTTGATAAAGGACTGTCTTGGTATCGGAAGAAGTGCTTGGACGTAAAATTTTCTGGTTGACGAATAGAGCGAAGAAGGTCATAGATTCCCTGGGTGCATGCTCTTGCACAAATTATCATAATCCAACTCCAGATGTACAATATTACACTAAGACTATCCACAACATGCTACATCAGTGAATTGCAATGCTAGAGGTTGCTTAGCTTTGCTAGTATTGAACCAGTAGTCGTTTCTGTATCGGTGTACCTGAGCTTGTAGCAACTGCAATTTTTAACACAGCTGAAAATATTTGAATTCCTTAATGATCTGAAGGTCAGTCCTTTCATTATCATTTGTTATGATTTCAGTTTTCTTTTTGGTTCTTTTTGCTGTGAATTATGGGTTAAGCAATAACTGACCTAAATGTGCACTTGCAACCTTTTGATTACAACTGCAAACTGCCTTTGCATTTTTCAATTACTTATTGAAACAAAGAGGAATCGTCTCTTTCTGATATCGTATACGATGAGTACAAAGATATTTATACACTTACCTGAGATCCCAAAAAAGGAGAAAAATCAAAATAATATCCTACATATCTACTTTTGTGATTATCATGCCCAACTTGTTACTTACAGAGATAATCAACTCGAGTTTCATTCAATATCCTTGTAAGTAAATCAGCTAGTTGCTCTACTTGTAATATCTCCACTGGATATAGGAGAGCAACATCTCCACTGGATATACTTACAAGGACATTGTAAGTAATATCCACTGGATATACTTAAGTTTTCCTGTATCTTCTCGGAATAATGACAATGGAATTGAGGCAATATGAAGAGCACCTTCATTATCACACATCAAAGCTTTGTTGGTTGAAGCATTTACACTAAAAACTCTGGTGTGATAATCAAGTTGCTCATCAGACACCTCAAATCCAATGTATCATGAAAGAACTAAACATCCTACGCCAGTGTGTATCCGTAAGCACTATAGATGACATGTGATTAATCAAAAAATTAGTTGTGAAAATCACATTAGCCCATAATTGCTTAGGGACTTACGTTTGGAACGACAAAGTATGAGCAGTCTCAAGGAGATGTCTATTTTTCCTCTCAGCCACTCTATTTTGAAAAAGTATATAAACCCGGCGTGGATTGATGGAAAATACCGTGTTGATTCGTATTGTTTTGAAATACTTCTAACATGTATGGTTTAGCGTTGTCACTCATCAATGTAATAGTTAACTGTCTTAATCTCAACACAGGTAGAAAAATAAGAAACACCTCAGAACAGTTCTTCTCAAAATATTTTGCTGTCATTTGGGAAAAGTTATCTGCGAAAGTAACAAAATATCTAAACCCAAGTTTAGACACAGGAAGATATAATCCCCAAATATCTGAGTGAACTAACTCAAAAGCAAAATCAACTACGAGGAATATATGTACTACCTTATGCAAAAACTAAAATAAATGTGTTTACACATATTTCCATTCAATGTGATATACAGAGAGTAAAACTACATGTTTGTTCTTTTTGAATTCCAAACACTTTTCTCCAAGACTGTTCCCATTACTAAATATCCTCAAGCTACACTGTTCAATCCCTTACAAGTTCTCTGGCATTGTAGGTTAATCGAAGAGCCACTATTTCAATATACAATGGAAAAGTTGATTTAATTCTTTAACTAAGCTTATATGCAAACTCAAGATGCTAAGCACCATACAATGGAAAAGTTGATTACATATATTAAACAAATTTTTTTACAGAAGCTACTGCTATCAAAGATCGATGCTCAATTGTTCATACCTAATAATGGCTTTGTACCCCTATAATAGTACACATTCTACTACATCATCTTCATTGCCATCATTTTCCTTACATGATGAACACAGAAAAATAAGTAAGAATTTCACTTATTCTCTGGAATAACATTTTCCAAAAAAACATTTTAGAGACATTCTTATCATTTGGTAGATCCAAGTCCATGGCCTATTTCCATGGAACACATTTTCCTTGGTATCGAACACACCCTCAGAACTTTGCTCTTTTATCAAGGAGTTGATATCCCCAGCTCTGGACCTCACTTGTGGGAGTTCATTCGGTATGTTGTTGTTTGAGTTGATATGCCCTGCTGAAAGTCTTTGTGGGTAGGGAGTATAAGAATGATCCACAACCAGGGGCGGCTCAAAGTAATTAGAGGCTTTAAACGAAATTTCAATTAGAGGCCTAAAATCTAAAGAAACTTCATATATATTTATTTAAAACTCTCAGATGGTAAGCACCCCTCACTTCCAACCCGAAGGTTGCGAGTTCGAGTCACCATTGGAGCAAAAGGGGTGGAAGAGCTCCTAGGAAGGGTAAAAAAAAAAAAAAAATTATTTTTCTAACTTTTAGATTTCAATTAGAGGCCTAAAATCTAAACTTTATATGTATTTATTTAAAAATTATTTTTCTAACTCTTTAGATGTAAATTTTTGCTTAAAATTTCTTTATAGATGATTTCTTCAAATATTTTTTTTATTATTATTAGTTTTAGGCAAGATTTCTTCAAATATTTTTTTTATTATCATTAGTTTTAGGTAAGATTTTATCAATTCAACATTAGAAAACACTCTTTTACTAGGGCCATTACTATATGAATTGTTAACATAATTCTTAGTAATAAGTTGACAAACTTAAAATAAAAAACAAGAGTTAAAATCAAAGAACTTGATTCAAGAAGTTGATAACTTGGTATATCCTACTTTAATATGTTTGTTGCATTGCTTGAAAATTTAAGAAGAAATAAAAAAAATTGTAATTTACTTTGTTCAACACTTTTCAACAATTGATTCATATTTTAGACAGACTATTACTCTACCTTATCAAAGATTTGGATAAAAATAGTTCTAACAGATAAATAATATGAGTGTTAGCGAAAAATAATTGATTTTTACTATTTGAATGGGTTAAGGAGAACAAAATAATATAATTGTATGTAAAAAAAAATCAACAAAAAAATTATTCTTGGTAAGAATTTGAGGCCCCCTAAAATTGGGGGCCTAAGGCATATGCCTCAAATTTTGTATGCAAGAGCCGCCCATGTCCACAACTGCCAGCAAAGATGTAACATTACCAAGTTGATCTAAATATAACAGATGTATTCCTATCTTCTTTACTACAATACCTTCGGCAGTGCCATCCTCTACTGTTATCTGTTCCCTGTCTTTGATCTCCATGCCATTAAAAGGTCTATCATTTGAGTAAGATCTATGTAATATAAACATAATACTTTTACGTGACTGTCTAGTATATCAAAAGGCCAAGTCCACGGAAAAGCTGAAGGCAGATATAGGCAACAGTAACAATGAAGTGTTGAAGAAGGATTGCATCGCATAAGGGGTAAACATACCAGAGAACCATTCCTAAGAACTTATACTCATTATGTACCGTGGGCATAGTCAAACAAATAGATGGAGCTGTTACTTTATTGCTGCACCAAACCGGAATCCTTCATCAGACAAATTAAGACAATTAGAACATTAATTTATAATGTGATACGAGAGAGAGCCGGGGGGGGGGGGGGGGGGGTGTGTGGGGGACTAACCTCATACACTGTATATTTTGTTGATGGAATTGATAGAGCATTGAAGAAACCTTCATTGAATGGATTCTACAGGGAAGTACAATTAACCATGTTGATCTTCACTATTGATGGGAGGTTGTCCAACCCTGTAATCTTAACCAGTTTTTGGCAATTCCTAAGTTGATATTGACAGGAATGTTTGACGATTCTCACATTCATTCAAAAACAAGGACATCAAAAATGGTGACTTGGAAAAATCAAAGGGTAGAAAGAGGAAACTGTTGCTGCTCAAATCTAAATCACGTAAGTTGGGTAATCTCCCAATATCCATAGGAATATCAGCTCGGAGAAACCACAATATGGAAGCCTTAAAATCCAAATAAAATTTGACAAGGATTCTATGCAGCAAACACTTGTTTGAGAAAAACTCCGTCTGGCCTCTACCACTTGCAATTCTTCAAGATTTATTGGCATTTCAACAGATCCAGGAATTTTTTTTATATCCGTTTCACCTGCAATAAGAAATCTTAGGCTTTGCATATCTCCAATGTCAACTGGCAGTGTTTGTAAAGATGAGCAGTAAGTAATGTCCAAGTATTCAAGGGATTTTAGCTGGCATGTGCTGCTTGGAAGATCCGTAATCTTTTTGCAACCATACAAACATAGATAAGTTAGTCTGTCCAAATTTCCAATTGATGGATAGATCTCCTTTAGACTTGAGCAATTCTGAAGCCACAAAGTCTCGAGACTTCGTGATTACAGAGGCGAATCCAGGATTTCAGGAAAACGGGTGCACCATTGCTTTAAAGATAAGCCATCTTGAGAACGGGTTCAACAAGTTTTAATTTAATATATTCTTTAATAATTATAGAAGTAATATATTGAGTTTAGTTGGATGAGTACGGGTTCGGGTGACCCAAAATTTGTACCTAAATTCGCCACTGTTCGTGAACCCTTGAAGTTTGGAGTACTTCTAAGGCGCTTGCAATCAGAGAGATGCAGCCTCTTCAAATTTCTACAATACTAAAAGTACACAAAATATAATTTCAATTAAGATTTTCCTTCACGTAATTGCAATATAACAGTATACATGAAATTGCAAAATTGAGTAACAAACCTGCAAATTCAAACCAAATTCTTGGATATTGCTTCCTCTCATATTCAGAACTACAAGTTTCTCAACTGGAAAATTTGATGGTACACATTTCAAAGGACATCCTTTCCAAGACAACCATCTGAGCTCCTTGGACAACAACTCAACATCTCCACTAATATGTAAGTTATCAATTTTAAGCACCCTAAGTTCTATCATTTTCTGAAATGCTTTGGTACTCTGCTTCATACCCTTTAACGCCCGTTGTTCTACCACCAGTACTTCTACTTTTTTGGAACCCTGTAGTTTAGTAAAAAGAAAAGTACCATAAGACCATATTAATGTTGGGTTTTGGGCCTTTTTCCCTTCCTATGTAGATAAATAAAAGTCCAATGTTTTGGGTCTTCCTTCCTTTCCTTTGTGGATAAATTTAGCCCAAATTTGACTAGCCCACTTTTGCCATTAGCCCAATATTATGGTACATATGTAAGACTTTCTTTTAGCTCTTATTTGAGAAGAATCACAAGAGTTAGAGAGCAGCCATATAGAAAGAAAAGTGAGAAAGTGCAGATTTTCGCACAAGCCCTAGCAACCAATTTCAAATTAGGATTCTCGCTTTGTTTCTTATCCGATTGAGCTAATTTTTGGACAGCTTGTTCCTTTTAACTTAATCTTTGATTGGGAACTGAGAGAGGGTGATTTGGAGTCCTATAACTCCAGTTTTTTTGCTCGTGAATAGTAGCTGCAATTTGGTGTTTTTGCTCCTTTATTTCTCTAGTTTTTGGTGCTATTTTATAGTTGTGTTGCTCATTGTTTGACACTTTGTTGGTGACCATTTTGGAGAACACTTCGTAACTATTGTTAATTATAGTGGAGCTTTGGCCATGTGGTTTTTACTCTTCACACCGAAGAAGTTTTCCACATTATATTTGGTGTCTCATGTGTTGATTTTTGCTGCCCAAATAGTGTTTTTCTTGCATTATTTTGTCTTCTCTTGGTTCAAATAGAAGGAAAAGTTTTGACTTGAGTTTTTTTTCGCTATTACCCTGTCGTGCACATTTATTTTGTGCTTGCCTTTCCCAACAAAGTGGTATCAGGACATTGAGTTGTTGTTGATTATCTATTTGAATGATGGAGTCAAATATGAGCAAGATGGTTTGCTTGAATGGTAGTAATTATCATATTTGGAAAGGCAAGATGAAAGATCTTCTATTTTTCAAGAAAATGCATCTACATGTATTTGCTTCTAATAAACCCGAATCTATGAATGATGACGATTGGGAATTTGAGCATTTACAGGTTTGTGGTTAAATCAGACAATGGGTAGAAGATAATGTGAGAAATCACATTGTTAATGAGACACATGCTAGAAGCTTATGGGATAAGCTTGAGACACTTTATGCTTCGAAGACTGAAAATAATAAATTGTTTCTTTTGAAACAATTGATGAACATTAGGTATAAAGAGGACACTCATATTTCTGATCATATTAATGATTTTCAAGGTGTTCTTGACCAGCTGTCCAGAATTAGTGTAAAATTCGATGAAGAAATACAGGGACTATGGCTTCTTAATACTCTTCCAGACTTCTTTTGAAACTCTTCGAGTTTCTTTGACTAATTTTTCTCCCAGTGGTGTTGTGACCATGGAATATGCTAAGAGTGGTGTCTTGAATGAAGAGATGAGAAGAAGATCTCAAGGCTCATCTTCTTCTACTTCACACTCCAATGTTGGTTACTGAAGACAGGGGGAGAAACAAGTTTAGAGGTCACAATGACAGAGATAAAAGTAGAGGAAAGTCAAAGTCTAGATTCAAGAATGTTACATGTGACTATTGCCACAAGAATGGAGATATCAAGAAAAATATTATTTCAAGTACAAGAGAGAAATGAAACAACAAAAGAAAGAAGGCGATAATGAAAATCGTGTTGCTTTTGTTGCTAATGATGACCTTTTTGTTTCTTGTGATTTAAATGTCGTCAATCTTGTTTGCGATAAGTCTAGCTGGTTTGTGGATTATGGTGCTACTTCTCATATCACACCTAATTAATAACGTTTCAAAGACACTTCATCCAATTCTAACCGTCAACGATTGTTAATCAGTATAATAACCCAACTAAATGAGTTGGGGTCAAATCCCACAGGGAGTGATACGTGTTTAAGATTCAAGAGTAAAGTGTGAACATATTCAAATCAGTCATAAGAATAGACATTATCGAATGAAAACATAATTCAAATCAGGGTGTGACACGAATGCCAAATAAAAGGGTTTTAGTTTTAATTATCAACTACAACAGCAACAAAACAATACGAAAATGACAATAATGAGCGGGTTCTTGGGATGTGATTCAATTATAGGCCAATGTAAACAAATAGGTAATTACAACTGTTAGAAAATAGTTGTAAATTAGTGAATAAGCTAGATTATAGAGGAGGTAAACTTTCTCTCGAACAATTTACCCCGAATCAAGTTGATTTCTCTTGAACATCGACAAGTATGCAAAATAAGAATAGCCTACGCTTTAGTCTATTCACTCTCTCAAGCTGAATGTATGAAAAATGGTTTAGGGTTCACTTTCTCGAGCTGAACCCATGACAACCCAATACCCACAGACCATTAATCAATAATCTTGGTTTTAAAACCTCTCTCTCGAGTAAGCCAAAAACACGAAGTAGAACTGTATTTGCAAATATTGTTCTTAAATTGAACCACAATTAGTGATTGAAATCAATTCTAAACAGCATTTAAACTAACAATTCGCAATACCTATAAATTAAATCAGTCATAATCACATAATCACACCTTAAGAATTGGGGTTTTAGCTAGACATTATAAAAAGATAAAAATTGTTACTAAATTGAGTTTCCATCAACTGGGTAAAATTGATTTCGTCTTTAAAAAGTTCCAAATTGAAGAATCTCAAAGACCCACTTTCAATTTCTCAAAAGTGAAAAACTTCAATTCTTTAAAGCTAAGGAAAACTTGTCTCAATACTCAAAATTCTTACAATTCCCAACTGAAAATTCAATGTAATGAAAATATGATCTTAAACTAAATGTTCAAAAATGTATTTATAGTCGCCAAAAATATGTTGCGAAGAGACATTCGGTGCAGTAAGTTGGGCTCACCGATCCACTCGGCAATGCCCCCTTTAGCTAATTTCATCGCCTTTCTGTCTTAGCCTTCAACATTCTCAAGGTTTGTAACTTTGGGCGATCCAACACTGCATCGCAGAACCACTCAGCGATTCGTCGACTGCTCCTTTCTCTCGCTGACTTGATTTTCTCCTTCAGAGATTGACATACTGGAACTTTAGGTGGTCAAGAAGCCCTTCGGCGACTCGCCAAGTAGACTTGGTGATCACCATGCTTTCTTTTCTTCACTCTTTCAGCTTTCTTCGTTCCTTTTTGCACATTAGTGTCCTTGCATTGTTCCTCAATCCATATACCTGGAAATCAAGAGTTTTACATCAGTAATTGGCACAAAACAAGCATTTTAGGACACTAAACCTATATAGATAAAGCCCTAAATGAGTTCAGACCATCAACGCCCATGAAGGAATTATTTCCTTCTTATACTCCAGGTAATTTTAGGATGTTGAAAATGGGCAATAATCATGAGGTTGCGGTTCTTGGTATTGGGATTGTTTGTTTGAAAAATAATAATGGTTCCAAACTAGTTCTCAATAATGTCAAGCATGTTTCAGATATTTGCTTGAATTTGATTTCTGTTGGATACCTTGATGATGAGGATTATGTTAATACTCTTGGTGCTGGTCAATGGAAGCTTACTAGAGGTTCGATGGTTGTGGCCTGAAGTGACAAGTTGTCTAACTTGTATGTTTCTCAGGGCTCCATTCTCAGAGGCTCAGTAAATATGGTGGAGAATTATTCTTCATCATTGTTATGACATAAAAGACTGAGTCATATGAGCGAGAAGAGGATGGAAAATTTAGCTAAGAAAAATTTGCTTTCTAAAGTAAAACAAGCAAAGTTGAACAAGTGTGTTCATTGCTTAGCCGGTAAACTATTAAAAGAGTTTCTTTTCAGAGTCATCCGCCTTCAAGAAAGCTTGATTTGCTAGAGTTGGTACATTCTGATTTATGTGGTCCTTTTAAGGTAAAATCTCATGGTGGTGCACTTTACTTTGTAACTTTTATTGATTATCATTCGCGCAAACTTTGGGATTATCATTCGCGCAAACTCTGGGTATTCTCTTTGAAGTCCAAAGATTAGGTACTTGATGTGTTCAAGAATTTTAAGGCCTTGATTGAGAGACAGACATGAAAGAAATTGAAATGCATCCATTCTGAGAATGGTGGTAAGTATATTGGTCCTTTTGATAGATATTGCAGAGATCAGGGTATTCGGCATTAGAAAACTCCTTCGAAGACTCCTCAGTTAAATGGTTTAGCGGAGAGGATTAACAAAACTCTTGTTGAGAGGGTTAAATGTATGCTTTCAAATGCTAAGCTGCCAGATTCCTTTTGGGCAGAAACAATTAATATTGATGCCTATGTTATCAATTTATGGCCTACTGCTTCTTTGAATGGTGATGTTCCTGACAAAGTTTGGTCCCGTAAGAATGTTTCTTATGATCATTTTAAAGTTTTTTGGTGTAAAGCCTTTGTGCATGTTCCTAAGGATGAGATGTCAAAGTTGGATGTTAAAACTAGGCAATGTATCTTTGTTGGTTATGGTCAAGATGAATTTGACTATCGTTTCTTTGATCCAGTTGAGAAGAAACTTGTTAGAAGCCGTGATGTTGTGTTCTTTGAAGACCAAATAATTAAAGATCTTGAAAAAGCTGAGAAAGTTTATTCTCAGAACAGTGAGAGTCTAGTTGATGTTGATCCAATTCCTTTGACTATTCCACGAGATGAAAATCTTCAAAATGATGAAAATCAAGTTAATGTTGAAGATGGTGATCATATTCAGAATGACCAGTATGTCGTTGATGCTCTAGTGCAAGAAGATGTAGTTGGTCAACGACCAACTATTATTGATGCTCCAGAGAGTTCTCTCAGAAGATCTACTAGAGATAAAATACCTTCATCTCGTTATTCTCCCAATGAGTGTTTACTCTTGACTGACGGGGGAGAAACCGAGAGTCTTGATGAGGCCATGGAAAGTGAAGAAAAAGAAATGTGATTTGATGCTATGGAGGATGAAATGAAGTCTCTACATTATAATCATACCTTTGATTTGGTTATGTTACCTAAAGATCGAAAAACTTTGAAAAATAGGTGGGTCTTCCGAGTGAAACATGAAGATAGTAACCCAGTTCCACGGTACAAGGCTAGTTTAGTTGTGAAGGGTTTTAACCAGAAAAAGGAAATTGATTTTGATGAGATATTCTCTCTAGTTGTGAAGATGCCATCCATCTGTGTGGTTCTAGGCTTGGCTGCAAGTCTGGACTTGGAGGTTGAACAGATGGATGTTAAAGTTGCTTTTCTCCATGATGACTTGGATGAAAAAATTTATATGGAGCAGTCGGAATGCTTTAAAGTCAAGGGAAAAGAGAATTATGTTTGCAAGTTGAAGAAACACTTGTATGGTCTAAAACAAGCTCCAGGCAACAATACAAGAAGTTTGGTTCTTTTACAAGTCAACATGACTTCAAGAAGACTTCTTCAAACCATTGTGTTTTTGTGCAAAATTTATTTGATGGTGACTTCTTTATCATTTTGCTTTATGTTGATGTCATGCTTGTTGTTGGTTGTCGCATCCCGGTTCACAACATAATATGACTGACACTTTGATTTTTGAAAAAAATATTTTTGTCTTAGAGTTGCCACCTCAATTTTAAGGAAAATATTAAGAAAATCATTTTTTAAATATGTAAATGTAAACTCTGTTTGATTTGCGAAACCAGTGAGATTCTGAGTAAGGGTTTTGGTTACTCGAAGGGAAAGTATTAAGCATCCCTTAGAGCCTATCCGAAGATAGTCCTTAAATCAATGGTAAGTAAATTTTATTAGTTTAAGAAAAGAGTTTTAATACAAGGTACGACATATATGTGTATTAAATGAAATTAGTAGTAGTATGTTTATCGTACGGTAAAATAAATAAATGCACTTAAAATGTACGACATTTTTATATGTTGAAAAATATAGATGTATCATAATAAACTTATTGTAAAAATATGTTGAATTTATGAAAATCTGTCGCTTTATTTAACGTGAAAGAAAATAAAATAAGATAGTAGTCGAATGTGAATATGTAGTATTATGTGATATGTGATTTGAATGACAATGCATAACATGGAGTTTCCTAAAAATAAATAGTAATGATACCACATGTTAAAATGTTATATAAAGTTTGTGATCTTAGCTAGATTAATTATAAAGTGTAGTATATACATGTATGTCGTTTTTTTTAAAAAAAGGACATTTATTATTTTATTTACATGTAGGAATAAATGGACGAAAGAAAAATAATATGTATATTTAAGTGTAGGGATTTATAAATTATAAAAATAAATAAATAACATTCGTAAAAGGGATAGTAGATAAAAATAATAGGTTATGTATAGAGAAAACTAAATAAAGTTTATACCTTTATGTGTATGACATATATATGTATGTACCTTGTATTTTGAACCTGCTGGCATGTCTAAAATCTTGAAATAACATGTTAAGAAATTAAAATTTTTTAACTATATTTAATTTGAAACATAACAATAATGACAAATACAATTCTCATAAAGGAGATGATTAAAAACAATATAAAATAGGCCTAGTTATTGATATCCCATCCCAAATCATTATTCATCTACCTTAAGTTATAAAAGGGTCTAAAAGTCTAATTATTTCAAAGATGGTGAGTTAGGCATCTAAATGTTGAACTTAATAATGCTAAAGTAATTTCTATTGATAACTTATGTAATTATAGGTAAGAGATTTTGATTATCCTAAAGGGAAGGATTAAGGATCCTTTAAAGAACTATTAAAACTAATAACCGTCAAACCTAGGCAAATAAAGATAACAAAATGAATAAATTTATATAAGTTATTTTTTCATAAGCTTTTTTAAACAAAAGAAAACAAGTTGGGAAATTTATGATAGCATGAGGAGCAATTGTGCAAAAAAAAATAAAATGGAAATGAATAGTGATAAATATGTACAAGTAAGAAAAATATTCTTTTTGCAAATTTGAACTTCGAAATATTTTGATCCTACTTAAAGATTGAGTTAAGTCGTAGGTATCTTTAAGACAAAAAGTAATAATTCTAATTCTTTCTAAAATAATATTCTTTTTCCTTTTGAAAGTAATATTTTAAAAGAACTTTTGGACCCAAAAATCTGCACTTTTAAGTTGTTTAAACTTATACTTTAAACACTTCGTTTAAACAAATAAAAAATGGGTACGTAACATTTGAAAATATCACTCCAAGTTAAACTTCTTAAAAAAAGTTTACGCCTAAGAAAATTTTAATAAATGACCTAATAAGAAAGCATTGTCTAAGTTAAATAATTAGCAAATGTACAAAGGGATATGGGGGTAATTTAAAGAAAATGAAACAAGCCTAACTATTGGGACCTACTATACCTTTTATTTTGCTAATAAAAATATAATGCCTACTTCCCCACTTGTTTTCTTAAAAAATATGTATGTCGAAAGCCTTAAGTAATTTTTAAAGCTAGCCTGTAAACTAGTTTCAAATTTATTTGGAGGTCCTAAGCAATGAATTAAGCCTAAGTGAATATTATTTCAGCCCTTTTGAAACTTCATTTGGAAACTCTTACACTAAAAGTTCCCTTTTCATCAACTTGAAAGGTCTAAAAGAATGTTATGAGTTAACATATTTTTACGAAGAAAATTTTTTATCACCGTTGTTCTAAAAATGTTGCCCCAAAGGCTTATCAATCTTGCTAACAATTAACATTAGGTCACATAAATAATCCTCAACAGTAAAAGACAAGCAATTTAATATATCCAAACATAAGTAAAGGTAAGCCAACGTATAAAAAATAATATATATTAAGACCACGAAAGAAAGGCTAAAAAATATTGGACTCCTAATTTACGAGACTCCAAGTGTTGCGATGATCCTAATTGATGTTGACCTAATATTTTAGGCCAAAATGAGTTCCAAAGTAGAAACTCCAGCCCTCCAGTGGTACATGAAACATAAGAAGAGGAAAAGAATTAGAAAGACTTAATATTGAGGCAAAAGATCAATCAAAGTATGTGAACTTGAAGTGATACTTATGAATACAAGTTATATTCCAGAAAACATAAAAGAACTAAACACTGTGTTGTAAAAGAGTAGCAAGCAAAGATGTAATATTATTCTTTAATGAAGTATGTATTTTTATCTTAAGTCATTCAAGAGAGTAGTCAACATGTATTGGTATAAAAAGGTCCGTTTCTTTTCCTACTTGAGAAATATTTGTTTGTCATGTGAGGAATGGAAGGTAAAAAAAGATTTGATCCTCTCAAATAGTAAACAAGTAGAACTTAATTAAAATAAACTCAATCCGATTATAAGATGAGATATAAGTTATGACTAAGCTGAAATATGAAGGCCTACATAATATTTCTCTGGTTTCTTGGCATAATTATCTCACAATGGCATAGGCAGATTTATCATGGAGAGATGGTACATAATTCAAGCGAAAGTTTAGGCATATAAACTCTTAATCATGACTCTGTTTAAAGTACTTCTAAAGTTTGAAATTGAAAAATGACTGAAAATTTAATAATTTAATGTTCAACATTTCCATCAATGGTTTCTTGAAATTTGAGCTTAAACAAAGGATTACTCTAAAGATACGACCTTGAAGCTATAACACATTCAAAAGAGACCAAGACGTACAAACATCCAACTCAAGATGAGAACATTATATCAAGGAAAGGTATTCGGATTAGATTTTCCCTTTACCCATAGCACCTTTTCAAAGTAAAATAAAATAAAATAAAATAAAATCAACCTTGTTTTAAAGGATTGTCGACAACTTCTTGGAACGAAGCCAATCTTTATGTTTTAGCACAGAAAATATTCAACCTATTGTAATCAAATAACTTTGAAGAGAATCAAGCAGTTTAATTCCCACCAATACTCAGTTTATGGAGAGTAGATTTCTAAAGAAAACTAGTGAATTCAAGCTCTAAGGAAATTTCATACTTGCAACCCGACGAGTAAACATAGAAACTAACTTGACAGATACAAAGAGGAAGACTTAAATGATCATGAACTTAAAGAAACAACCAATTAAAGAGTCAAACTTCCCTTCAAAGATACAATTTCCAGGGAGTTGGGTCCAAACAAACAACCAGAAAACTAAGCCTAACAAATTTCAACAATTGAAGG